>CM074719.1:597377738-598102700 GCA_037306005.1 Rhinophrynus dorsalis
ACTACATTTCCTCAGGGGTGAAAGTGATCCAAATGCTGCCACTGCTGTTGCCAGAGGTGGTGGCAGGATTGCTTGGCAAAAATACCCCCCACCTTGGTGTGCATATAGCACTATAGACAATGAGGCAGTACTGTCAATGCAGCTATGAAGGGATTGTGGGGTGTTGAAGTGAAGCTGATCTCATTGGGGCTGTACATTCTTGGCGGTTTTTTAAATCAGGACAGTATTAATCAAGTTAAGTTAGGAGTAGATATAAGGTATTCCATGCAGACTCAGGATGCAGGCACGTGCACACATAGACACCAAGGGGGGCTTGAGCACCTGCCCTTTTTGTCCAAAATGCCCTCGTGCCCTTTTAACAAAAACAAAAAAAATTTAATCAGTCCGATTTGATCGAGAAGTGCCCTTTTTTTCATTTGAGCCCCTGCTCCCCAAAATGTCTGTGCACGTCCCTGTCTGGATGTATCATTTATTATCAGGAATCTCAGTCTTATTGAATTCACTTTGAGGTAATTAAATTCCCTAAAACAGGTTGAAGTATTGTTCTCAAGACTATCAGATACTGGTTAATTTAACAGATACTGGTTAATTGGGTTATTGTTCCCTTTTTTTAATTTTCCCAAAGCAGAATCCCTTTTCATCTATTGTAAATTCCCCAAAACAGTTTCCTTTTATCTTAAAGTATTGTTCTCAATACTAACAGATACTAGCTTAAATTCCCCAAGGCAGGACACCTTTTTCATCTACCTTAGAAACAGGGTCTACACAAATAGGTACTTATTGTCCTTTCTATTTACTGTACATTCTACATCACAACTGATTGTGCTGTCATTTTCACCTTGTGTAAAATCCCCTATAAGACTGCTCTGTTCCCCTCACAATGTGTTACATGATGTTTGGATCCTGATGGGAGTAACCCTGTAAATACAGGCCTGCTGTTTCACTGAAATAAAACCATGTTCTACTATTGAGAAAGGAAATTCATTTGCACCATCCACACACCCAGGTATAGAAAGTCTTAACCCCTAGACAGAGCTGGAAGGTGTGTCGGCACCTGGAAACCCCTTATTTCCCGCACAAAAGCAGATACCCAATTCTGACATCAACAACACAATGCACACTAACAGGAAATGCAGGCGCTGTCTGTGATGTCATTAGTCCAACCCCACCATGAAATGAAGAAGCTAATTGGAGTAGAGAGCGAGGTAAAGTACGAAGCAGCTAATAGGACTAGAGAGGGAGGGAAAGTAGTGCGCGCGGGGAGAACGTCATCCGAATATCCGAATCTTGTACCGAAATTCTGCCCAGATAGGTTTCGGATTCGGGTTCTTAAAATGAATGGCTCTGAGATTTTCGCCATGTCCGAATGGCTCCGAATTAGCCATATTCGTCCGAAATCCGAATGTGGACAAACCGAATCGCACAAATATAATGTTAACACCTTAAGGACCCATGACGGTCCTGGACCGTCATGGGTTGTTATACCCTTAACGACCCATGATGGTGCTGGACCATCATGGCATAAATGATAGCAGCGTGCCTCCGTGCACGCTGCTATCATTAATTCCAGGCTGAGACTGAGCGCTCCGAGACCGGGGCATTCAGTCTCAGCCCTTCTTGCTTCTGCCGGTTCATGCGATCGCTGTATCAGCGATCACATGTACCGGCATTCTGAGACAGAGGTAAGCACACAACGCATGCTTACCTCTGTGTATCTCCTCTTTTTCTGTCTCCCTTGCTATCAAAGTAAGGGAGAGAGAAGTAGAGAGGAGACACCTAGTGGTCAAATAAAATCCAGCAGCTGGGGGTTTTAACCCCTTCACTGCTAGTGTTGGAGGCTGGCTAAATGCAGGTCAATTTCTGACCTGCAATAATACACCTTTTTTTTTTTTTTTAAACACAAAACACTTTTTTTTTTTTTTTTTCAAAAAAAATATTTTATTTAAAAAAATATATATCTTAATAAACAAAACTGGGAGTGTGATTGTTGTGAGCCATGTAATACACTTATACACACCGCCGAATGTCAGGGATAATAAAGTGACAAAATAGGGTGGGAAAAAGGGACATGGGGATTTTCACCCAGGGGGGACAGTGGCCACTTTAAACTTCGCATTTTGTAGGTATGACTGACCGGTCATACCTTTCATGCAGTCATGCACCCTTTGTGCCCAATTGATCCCAAGAGAAAAAACAAAAATGGTGTGGTTTTTTTACACATTTTTGTAACTTTTTTTTAAATTTTAATAAAGTAAATGGTGGGTTATCCATATAAGTGGGGTATCAAAAGAGAGCCCTATTTGTGCTTAAAAAAACAGTATATAATTTATGGGGGTGGAATAAAAGACTTAGAGGGAAAACACTGTTGAACAACGACCTAGTCAAAAAGGTCAGAATTGCTCCGGTCCTTAAGGGAAAACGACCTCAGATTTTCCCGGTCCTTAAGGGTTAAGCTATGCATGTGCCCAAGCAATTAGCCATGTGAGGATATAATTTAATCAGTAGTATTATTCAGCAAGGGCTGTCATTTAAATATTTCTTATTGATTGTTTTATTGTGAATAATAAATGTATGGCCTGCTTTTCATCTGCATTTTATGTGTGATGTGTTTTATTTCTGTACCTCCAACCTGAGATGTTAGTCTAAAGCTCCACAGAATAACAGAGGAATTAATCTCCTTTTTACAAAATTATCTCCTCTTTATCACACCTTAGTACATCTCCCCTTGTAGTCTATATCTAAAGCTCTCTCATAGAATAACTTAGGAACTGGAGTGTTTATCACACTGGAGAAGGTGTGATATAGAGGAGATAACTTCTCCAGTGAGATAAACTCTCCAGTTCCTATGTTATTCTATGGGAGAGATTTAGTTATAGACTACAGGGAGATGTACTAAGGTGTGATATAGAGGAGATAACTTCTCCAGTGATATAAACTCTCCAGTTCCTATGTTATTCTATGGGAGAGATTTAGTTATAGACTACAGGGGAGATGTACTAAGGTGTGATAAAGAGGAGATAACTTCTCCAGTGAGATAAACTCTCCAGTTCCTATGTTATTCTATGGGAGAGATTTAGTTATAGACTACAGGGGAGATGTACTAAGGTGTGATAAAGAGGAGATAACTTCTCCAGTGATATAAACTCTCCAGTTCCTATGTTATTCTATGGGAGAGATTTAGTTATAGACTACAGGGGAGATGTACTAAGGTGTGATAAAGAGGAGATAACTTCTCCAGTGAGATAAACTCTCCAGTTCCTATGTTATTCTATGGGAGAGATTTAGTTATAGACTACAGGGGAGATGTACTAAGGTGTGATAAAGAGGAGATAACTTCTCCAGTGAGATAAACTCTCCAGTTCCTATGTTATTCTATGGGAGATCTTTAGTTATAAACTACAGGGGAGATGTACTAAGGTGTGATATAGAGGAGATAACTTCTCCAGTGAGATAAACTCTCCAGTTCCTATGTTATTCTATGGGAGAGATTTAGTTATAGACTACAGGGGGAGATGTACTAAGGTGTGATATAGAGGAGATAACTTCTCCAGTGAGATAAACTCTCCAGTTCCTATGTTATTCTATGGGAGATATTTAGTTATAGACTACAGGGGAGATGTACTAAGGTGTGATATAGAGGAGATAACTTCTCCAGTGAGATAAACTCTCCAGTTCCTATGTTATTCTATGGGAGATATTTAGTTATAGACTACAGGGGAGATGTACTAAGGTGTGATAAAGAGGAGATCACTTCTCTATAGGATAAACTCTCCAGTTCCTATGTTATTCTATGGCATAGCTTTAGTTATAGACTACAGGGAGAGATGTACTAAGGTGTGATAAAGAGGAGATAACGTCTCCAGTGAAATAAACTCTCCAGTTCCTATGTTATTCTATGGGAGAAATTTAGTGGTAGACTACAGCAGGAGATGTACGAAGGTGTGATAAAGAGGAGATAACCTCCCAGTTTGATAAACTCTCCAGTTCCTATGCTATTCTATAGGAGGTCTTTAGTTATAGACTACTGGGAGAGATGTACGAAGGTAGTGGTTCTCAACTCCTGTCCTCAAGACCCATTAACAGGCCAGGATGTGATGATTTCCTTGTTAGAGCACAGGTGAGTTAATCAATGTGAATGAGACTCTGATCACATGATTTCCTTGTTAGAGCACAGGTGAGTTAATCAATGTGAATAAACCTCTGATCACCACACCTGTGCTCTAGCAGAGAAATCCATAAGTCCTGGCTTGTTAGTGGGTCCTGAGGACAGGAGTTGAAAACCACTGTAGGTGTGATAAAGAGTCGATAACTTCTATAATGAGATAAACCCTGCATTTGCCCACCCTGGATGAAAATAGGGCTGGAGGGCATATAATAGCTTTGTACCCCCTCCCCCCGAAAAAATTTCTGTAGAAGCCCATTCTACTTAACCATTTAAGTCCAGCAAAACATTGCTCACCCCTGTGGTCCTTAAAGCAGACCTCCCAAGTATCCCTCTTTAAGAGGGACAGACCCTCTTTTAGACCCAAATCCCTCTGTCCCTCTTTCCCACCCTGATGTCCCTCTTTTTAGGAGATCAGACTGTGTGGCGTGTATATAAGTGTATAATGTTGCTCTACAGCAATAAAATCACATTAATGTTTGTGTGAACTTCAGTATATGTGTTTATACATTTGTGTGTGTGAATAAAATACTTTGGTTTTGTTAAATCATGCATTAGGTCACACGCATAGGTCATTGTATAGCCTCAAAACTCTCTGTAATGTCCCGCCCACCAGTTACACCCACACATAAAGTATCGGAAACAAACTAAAGGAACCACCTGATACATACACAGATTGCCCCACTGCCCTCTTCTTGGAGCAAGGGGCATTGAGGGGATGATTGAGGTAGGTAGCTTAGTAAATTGATGTTAGGTAGGCACAGGAGGAACAACTTGATTCCAGCACATGATTAAGCGTGGAACCAACACTGTACATTCACCCCAGCTAGTGTCAGAAGTCCAGCTGTTCTATTATATGCTTTCTGTGGGAGAGCTTGAGTGGCTGACTAGTCTCCCTATAGTAAGTGATAGAAACAGCACCACCTGGTGACAGAACAGAGCTGAAGTTTGATTAATGAAAAATAAAAATAATTATATTAATAAATAAATATATATATATACACACACACACATAAAATATTGAACTTAAATATCTCTCAACATTAAGAAGTGCGCTTGCATTATTCAGCAGGAAAAATCCTATAACATATTTTGTCATAACACCTTTACTGCTTCTTAACCTCTTAAGCACCACGCGGTCTGGGGGTGGGCAGCCCTGGAGGACCATGGCACTTTTTTTGAGCGGTGCATTCCATGACGTGTCAGGGCTGTCAGCGGTAATTAAAGCGGAACTACCACACAAATTAAAGTTATCCCAAAATAATTTTGCACATAACGATAAGCGTATCCATACTAATATTATCCGGAATAAGTCCAGCATTATTGACAAATCCAACCCGTTGTGAGATGGTCAGGCAAGCAGCTTGCTGTAGAGTCATCTGCGCGCCTGTACAGTCAGTCCCTTCATGTGTCTTAAAGGGGAACTATCACCCCAAATAAAGTTCCCCCGCCATAATTAGCCATTTAGCAATAAGCTTACCATTAGTACTATTATCCTGAATAATTACTGCGCTAGTCTAAAATACTACTTGTGCCAAGACTGATGGCCAGGCAACAGTGCAGACATCTTTGCTTACAGACATCTTTGCGCCTGTGCTGTCAGTCCTGGTCTCCTCTAGGAGTTGTTGCATAGTACCTTTAGGTACCAGAAGGGACTGACAGCGCAGGAGCGCATATGCCTCTAAAGTGCTGTTGCCTGGCCGTCCGTCTCGGCACAAGTAGAATTTTTGACTAATGCGGTAATTATTCAGGATAACAGTACTTATGGAAAGCTTATCACTTATTAGGCACAGATGTCACTTTGGCAAGATGTCTGCACTGATGCCTGCCTGACCGTCTCAGAACACGCCACACAGTCTGATCTCCTAACGCTGAACTTATTCCAGATAATACTAGTATGGATACGCTTATAGTTAGTTGTATAATTATTTGGGGGTAACTTTAATTTGTGTGATAGTTCTGCTTTAAAGCACAAACACAGACGCGGATCCAGGCACATCATTGATCAGTACAGGATTAAAGAATGCTTTCTTGTGTGTATATGTGATATGCAAAATGTATTTTCTGTGCCAGGGATCAGTGGATTGGGCTGTAGACAAGCCTATGAGAGCAGTAGGGTTGTGGCCATAAATATAGCTAGGACTAACTGAGGTTTCCATCCATCCCAACATTTCAAATGGCCAAAGAGGGACACTTTTGTTTTTGTGGTGTTGCTGAGGGTGTGGCTGGGGGGCGGGCATTACAGAGAACACCTCTTCGTGTAATTGATTAAATGATTTAAAAAAAAAAGTATTTTACTTACACAGACTAATTTATTAACACATCTACTGAAGTGTAAAGCAAGATTAATGTGAGTTTTATTGCTGTGGAGCAATCGATACACTTCTATACACACCACACAGTCTGATCTCCTAAACACAGGGACACCAGGGTGATACACTTATATACACATCACACAGTCTGATCTCCTAAACACAGGGACATCAGGGTGATACACTTCTATACACACCACACAGTCTGATCTCCTAAACACAGGGGCACCAGGGTGATACACTTATATACACATCACACAGTCTGATCTCCTAAACACAGGGACACCAGGGTGATACACTTATATACACACCACACAGTCTGATCTCCTAAACACAGGGACACCAGGGTGATACAGTTATATACACACCACACAGTCTGATCTCCTAAACACAGGGGCACCAGGGTGATACACTTATATACACACCGCACAGTCTGATCTCCTAAACACAGGGACACCAGGGTGATACACTTCTATACACACCACACAGTCTGATCTCCTAAACACAGGGACACCAGGGTGATACACTTCTATACACACCACACAGTCTGATCTCCTAAACACAGGGACACCAGGGTGATACACTTCTATACACACACCACACAGTCTGATCTCCTAAACACAGGGACATCAGGGTGATACACTTATATACACACCACACAGTCTGATCTCCTAAACACAGGGACATCAGGGTGATATACTTATATACACACCACACAGTCTGATCTCCTAAACACAGGGACACCAGGGTGATACACTTATATACACACCACACAGTCTGATCTCCTAAACACAGGGACACCAGGGTGATACATTTCTATACACACCACACAGTCTGATCTCCTAAACACAGGGACACCAGGGTGATACACTTATATACACACCACACAGTCTGATCTCCTAAACACAGGGACACCAGGGTGATACACTTCTATACACACCACACAGTCTGATCTCCTAAACACAGGGACACCAGGGTGATACACTTCTATACACACCACACAGTCTGATCTCCTAAACACAGGGACACCAGGGTGATACACTTATATACACACCACACAATCTGATCTCCTAAACACAGGGACACCAGGGTGATACACTTCTATACACACCACACAGTCTGATCTCCTAAACACAGGGACACCAGGGTGATACACTTATATACACACCACACAGTCTGATCTCCTAAACACAGGGACACCAGGGTGATACACTTATATACACACCACACAGTCTGATCTCCTAAACACAGGGACACCAGGGTGATACACTTATATACACACCACACAGTCTGATCTCCTAAACACAGGGACACCAGGGTGATACACTTCTATACACACCACACAGTCTGATCTCCTAAACACAGGGACACCAGGGTGATACACTTATATACACACCACACAATCTGATCTCCTAAACACAGGGACACCAGGTGATACACTTATATACACACCACACAGTCTGATCTCCTAAACACAGGGACACCAGGGTGATACACTTATATACACACACCACACAGTCTGATCTCCTAAACACAGGGACACCAGGGTGATACACTTATATACACACCACACAGTCTGATCTCCTAAACACAGGGACACCAGGGTGATACACTTCTATACACACCACACAGTCTGATCTCCTAAACACAGGGACACCAGGGTGATACACTTATATACACACCACACAGTCTGATCTCCTAAACACAGGGACACCAGGGTGATACACTTATATACACACCACACAGTCTGATCTCCTAAACACAGGGACACCAGGGTGATACACTTATATACACACCACACAGACTGATCTCCTAAACACAGGGACACCAGGGTGATACACGTATATACACACCACACAGTCTGATCTCCTAAACACAGGGACACCAGGGTGATACACTTATATACACACCACACAGTCTGATCTCCTAAACACAGGGACACCAGGGTGATACACTTCTATACACACCACACAGTCTGATCTCCTAAACACAGGGACACCAGGGTGATACACTTCTATACACACCACACAGTCTGATCTCCTAAACACAGGGACACCAGGGTGATACACTTCTATACACACCACACAGTCTGATCTCCTAAACACAGGGACACCAGGGTGATACACTTATATACACACCACACAGTCTGATCTCCTAAACACAGGGACACCAGGGTGATACACTTATATACACACCACACAGACTGATCTCCTAAACACAGGGACACCAGGGTGATACACGTATATACACACCACACAGTCTGATCTCCTAAACACAGGGACACCAGGGTGATACACTTATATACACACCACACAGTCTGATCTCCTAAACACAGGGACACCAGGGTGATACACTTCTATACACACCACACAGTCTGATCTCCTAAACACAGGGACACCAGGGTGATACACTTATATACACACCACACAGTCTGATCTCCTAAACACAGGGACACCAGGGTGATACACTTATATACACACCACACAGTCTGATCTCCTAAACACAGGGACACCAGGGTGATACACTTATATACACACCACACAGACTGATCTCCTAAACACAGGGACACCAGGGTGATACACTTATATACACACCGCCCAGTCTGATCTCCTAAACACAGGGACACCAGGTGATACACTTATATACACACCACACAGTCTGATCTCCTAAACACAGGGACACCAGGGTGATACACTTATATACACACCACACAGTCTGATCTCCTAAACACAGGGACACCAGGGTGATACACTTATATACACACCACACAGTCTGATCTCCTAAACACAGGGACACCAGGGTGATACACTTCTATACACACCACACAGTCTGATCTCCTAAACACAGGGACACCAGGGTGATACACTTATATACACACCACACAGTCTGATCTCCTAAACACAGGGACACCAGGGTGATACACTTATATACACACCACACAGTCTGATCTCCTAAACACAGGGACACCAGGGTGATACACTTATATACACACCACACAGACTGATCTCCTAAACACAGGGACACCAGGGTGATACACTTATATACACACCGCCCAGTCTGATCTCCTAAACACAGGGACACCAGGGTGATACACTTATATACACACCACACAGTCTGATCTCCTAAACACCGGGACACCAGGGTGATACACTTATATACACACCGCACAGTCTGATCTCCTAAACACAGGGACACCAGGGTGATACACTTCTATACACACCACACAGTCTGATCTCCTAAACACAGGGACACCAGGGTGATACACTTATATACACACCACACAGTCTGATCTCCTAAACACAGGGACACCAGGGTGATACACTTATATACACACCGCACAGTGTGATCTCCTAAACACAGGGACACCAGGGTGATACACTTATATACACACCACACAGTCTGATCTCCTAAACACAGGGACACCAGGGTGATACACTTATATACACACCACACAGTCTGATCTCCTAAACACAGGGACACCAGGGTGTTACACTTCTATACACACCACACAGTCTGATCTCCTAAACACAGGGACACCAGGGTGATACACTTCTATACACATCACACAGTGTGATCTCCTAAACACAGGGACACCAGGGTGATACACTTATATACACACCACACAGTCTGATCTCCTAAACACAGGGACACCAGGGTGATACACTTATATACACACCACACAGTCTGATCTCCTAAACACAGGGACACCAGGGTGATACACTTATATACACACCACACAGTCTGACCTCCTAAACACAGGGACACCAGGGTGATACACTTCTATACACATCACACAGTGTGATCTCCTAAACACAGGGACACCAGGGTGATACACTTATATACACACCACACAGTCTGTTCTCCTAAACACAGGGACACCAGGGTGATACACTTCTATACACACCAGACAGTCTGATCTCCTAAACACAGGGACACCAGGGTGATACACTTATATACACACACCACACAGTCTGATCTCCTAAACACAGGGACACCAGGTGATACACTTATATACACACCACACAGACTGATCTCCTAAACACAGGGACACCAGGGTGATACACGTATATACACACCACACAGTCTGATCTCCTAAACACAGGGACACCAGGGTGATACACTTATATACACACCACACAGTCTGATCTCCTAAACACAGGGACACCAGGGTGATACACTTCTATACACACCACACAGTCTGATCTCCTAAACACAGGGACACCAGGGTGATACACTTATATACACACCACACAGTCTGATCTCCTAAACACAGGGACACCAGGGTGATACACTTATATACACACCACACAGTCTGATCTCCTAAACACAGGGACACCAGGGTGATACACTTCTATACACATCACACAGTCTGATCTCCTAAACACAGGGACACCAGGGTGATACACTTATATACACACCACACAGTCTGATCTCCTAAACACAGGGACACCAGGGTGATACACTTATATACACACCACACAGTCTGATCTCCTAAACACAGGGACACCAGGGTGATACACTTATATACACACACCACACAGTCTGATCTCCTAAACACAGGGACACCAGGGTGATACACTTATATACACACCACACAGTCTGATCTCCTAAACACAGGGACACCAGGGTGATACACTTCTATACACACCACACAGTCTGATCTCCTAAACACAGGGACACCAGGGTGATACACTTCTATACACACCACACAGTCTGATCTCCTAAACACAGGGACACCAGGGTGATACACTTCTATACACACCACACAGTCTGATCTCCTAAACACAGGGACACCAGGGTGATACACTTATATACACACCACACAGACTGATCTCCTAAACACAGGGACACCAGGGTGATACACGTATATACACACCACACAGTCTGATCTCCTAAACACAGGGACACCAGGGTGATACACTTATATACACACCACACAGTCTGATCTCCTAAACACAGGGACACCAGGGTGATACACTTCTATACACACCACACAGTCTGATCTCCTAAACACAGGGACACCAGGGTGATACACTTATATACACACCACACAGTCTGATCTCCTAAACACAGGGACACCAGGGTGATACACTTATATACACACCACACAGTCTGATCTCCTAAACACAGGGACACCAGGGTGATACACTTATATACACACCACACAGACTGATCTCCTAAACACAGGGACACCAGGGTGATACACTTATATACACACCGCCCAGTCTGATCTCCTAAACACAGGGACACCAGGGTGATACACTTATATACACACCACACAGTCTGATCTCCTAAACACAGGGACACCAGGGTGATACACTTATATACACACCACACAGTCTGATCTCCTAAACACAGGGACACCAGGGTGATACACTTATATACACACCACACAGTCTGATCTCCTAAACACAGGGACACCAGGGTGATACACTTCTATACACACCACACAGTCTGATCTCCTAAACACAGGGACACCAGGGTGATACACTTCTATACACACCACACAGTCTGATCTCCTAAACACAGGGACACCAGGGTGATACACTTATATACACACCACACAGTCTGATCTCCTAAACACAGGGACACCAGGGTGATACACTTATATACACACCACACAGACTGATCTCCTAAACACAGGGACACCAGGGTGATACACTTATATACACACCGCCCAGTCTGATCTCCTAAACACAGGGACACCAGGGTGATACACTTATATACACACCACACAGTCTGATCTCCTAAACACCGGGACACCAGGGTGATACACTTATATACACACCGCACAGTCTGATCTCCTAAACACAGGGACACCAGGGTGATACACTTCTATACACACCACACAGTCTGATCTCCTAAACACAGGGACACCAGGGTGATACACTTATATACACACCACACAGTCTGATCTCCTAAACACAGGGACACCAGGGTGATACACTTATATACACACCGCACAGTGTGATCTCCTAAACACAGGGACACCAGGGTGATACACTTATATACACACCACACAGTCTGATCTCCTAAACACAGGGACACCAGGGTGATACACTTATATACACACCACACAGTCTGATCTCCTAAACACAGGGACACCAGGGTGTTACACTTCTATACACACCACACAGTCTGATCTCCTAAACACAGGGACACCAGGGTGATACACTTCTATACACATCACACAGTGTGATCTCCTAAACACAGGGACACCAGGGTGATACACTTATATACACACCACACAGTCTGATCTCCTAAACACAGGGACACCAGGGTGATACACTTATATACACACCACACAGTCTGATCTCCTAAACACAGGGACACCAGGGTGATACACTTATATACACACCACACAGTCTGACCTCCTAAACACAGGGACACCAGGGTGATACACTTCTATACACATCACACAGTGTGATCTCCTAAACACAGGGACACCAGGGTGATACACTTATATACACACCACACAGTCTGTTCTCCTAAACACAGGGACACCAGGGTGATACACTTCTATACACACCAGACAGTCTGATCTCCTAAACACAGGGACACCAGGGTGATACACTTATATACACACACCACACAGTCTGATCTCCTAAACACAGGGACACCAGGGTGATACACTTATATACACATCACACAGTCTGATCTCCTAAACACAGGGACACCAGAGTGATACACTTATATACACACCACACAGTCTGATCTCCTAAACACAGGGACACCAGAGTGATACACTTCTATACACACCACACAGTCTGATCTCCTAAACACAGGGACACCAGGGTGATACACTTATATACACACCACACAGTCTGATCTCCTAAACACAGGGACACCAGGGTGATACACTTCTATACACACCACACAGTCTGATCTCCTAAACACAGGGACACCAGGGTGATACACTTCTATACACACCACACAGTCTGATCTCCTAAACACAGGGACACCAGGGTGATACACTTATATACACACCACACAGTCTGATCTCCTAAACACAGGGACACCAGGGTGATACACTTCTATACACATCACACAGTCTGATCTCCTAAACACAGGGACATCAGGGTGATACACTTATATACACACCACACAGTCTGATCTCCTAAACACAGGGACACCAGGGTGATACACTTCTATACACACACCACACAGTCTGATCTCCTAAACACAGGGACACCAGGGTGATACACTTCTATACACACCACACAGTCTGATCTCCTAAACACAGGGACACCAGGGTGATACACTTCTATACACACCACACAGTCTGATCTCCTAAACACAGGGACACCAGGGTGATACACTTCTATACACACCACACAGTCTGATCTCCTAAACACAGGGACACCAGGGTGATACACTTCTATACACACCACACAGTCTGATCTCCTAAACACAGGGACACCAGGGTGATACACTTCTATACACACCACACAGTCTGATCTCCTAAACACAGGGACACCAGGGTGATACACTTCTATACACACCACACAGTCTGATCTCCTAAACACAGGGACACCAGGGTGATACACACATATATACACACCACACAGTCTGATCTCCTAAACACAGGGACACCAGGGTGATACACTTCTATAGACACCACACAGTCTGATCTCCTAAACACAGGGACACCAGGGTGATACACATATATACACACCACACAGTCTGATCTCCTAAACACAGGGACACCAGGGTGATACACTTCTATACACACCATACAGACTGACCTCCTAAACACAGGGACACCAGGGTGATACACTTATATACACACCACACAGTCTGATCTCCTAAACACAGGGACACCAGGGTGATACACTTATATACACAGCACACAGTCTGATCTCCTAAACACAGGGACACCAGGGTGATATACTTATATACATACCGCCCAGTCTGATCTCCTAAACACAGGGACACCAGGGTGATACACTTATATACACACCACACAGTCTGATCTCCTAAACACAGGGACACCAGGGTGATACACTTCTATACACACACCACACAGTCTGATCTCCTAAACACAGGGATACCAGGGTGATACACTTATATACACACCACACAGTCTGATCTCCTAAACACAAGGACACCAGGGTGATACACTTATATATACACACCACACAGTCTGATCTCCTAAACACAAGGACACCAGGGTGATACACTTATATATACACACCACACAGTCTGATCTCCTAAACACAAGGACACCAGGGTGATACACTTATATACACACCGCACAGTCTGATCTCCTAAACACAGGGACACCAGGGTGATACACTTATATACACACCACACAGTCTGATCTCCTAAACACAGGGACACCAGGGTGATACACTTATATACACACCACACAGTCTGATCTCCTAAACACAGGGACACCAGGGTGATACACTTATATACACACCACACAGTCTGATCTCCTAAACACAGGGACACCAGGGTGATACACTTATATACACACCACACAGTCTGATCTCCTAAACACAGGGACACCAGGGTGATATACTTCTATACACACCGCACAGTCTGATCTCCTAAACACAGGGACACCAGGTTGATACACTTCTATACACATCACACAGTCTGATCTCCTAAACACAGGGACACCAGAGTGATACACTTCTATACACACCGCACAGTCTGATCTCCTAAACACAGGGACACCAGGGTGATACACTTATACACACACCACACAGTCTGATCTCCTACACACAGGGACACCAGGGTGATACACTTATATACACACACCACACAGCCTGATCTCCTAAACACAGGGACACCAGGGTGATGCACTTATACACACACCACACAGTCTGATCTCCTACACACAGGGACACCAGGGTGATACACTTCTATACACACCACACAGTCTGATCTCCTAAACACAGGGACACCAGGGTGATACACTTATATACACACCACACAGTCTGATCTCCTAAACACAGGGACACCAGGTTGATACACTTCTATACACACCACACAGTCTGATCTCCTAAACACAGGGACACCAGGGTGATACACTTATATACACACCACACAGTCTGATCTCCTAAACACAGGGACACCAGGGTGATACACTTATATACACACCACACAGTCTGATCTCCTAAACACAGGGACACCAGGGTGATACACTTATATACAAACCACACAGTCTGATCTCCTAAACACAGGGACACCAGGGTGATACACTTATATACACACCGCACAGTCTGATCTCCTAAACACAGGGACACCAGGGTGATACACTTATATACACACCACACAGTCTGATCTCCTAAACACAGGGACACCAAGGTGATACACTTCTATACACACCACACAGTCTGATCTCCTAAACACAGGGACACCAGGGTGATACACATATATACACACCACACAGTCTGATCTCCTAAACACAGGGACACCAGGGTGATACACTTATATACACACCGCACAGTCTGATCTCCTAAACACAGGGACACCAGGGTGATACTCTTCTATACACACCATACACTCTGATCTCCTAAACACAGGGACACCAGGGTGATACACTTATATACACACCACACAGTCTGATCTCCTAAACACAGGGACACCAGGGTGATACACTTATATACACACCACACAGTCAGATCTCCTAAACACAGGGACACCAGGGAGATACACTTCTATACACACCACACAGTCTGATCTCCTACACACAGGGACACCAGGGTGATACACTTATATACACACCACACAGTCTGATCTCCTAAACACAGGGACACCAGGGTGATACACTTATATACACACCGCCCAGTCTGATCTCCTAAACACAGGGACACCAGGGTGATACACTTATATACACACCACACAGTCTGATCTCCTAAACACAGGGACACCAGGGTGATACACTTCTATACACATCACACAGTCTGATCTCCTAAACACAGGATCGCCAGGGTGATACACTTATATACACACCACACAGTCTGATCTCCTAAACACAGGGACACCAGGGTGATACACTTATATACACACCGCACAGTCTGATCTCCTAAACACAGGGACACCAGGGTGATACACTTATATACACACCACACAGTCTGATCTCCTAAACACAGGGACACCAGGGTGATACACTTATATACACACCACACAGTGTGATCTCCTAAACACAGGGACACCAGGGTGATACACTTATATACACACACCACACAGTCTGATCTCCTAAACACAGGGACACCAGGGTGATACACTTATACACACCACACAGTCTGATCTCCTAAACACAGGGACACCTGGGTGATACACTTATATACACACCTCACAGTCTGATCTCCTAAACACAGGGACACCAGGGTGATATACTTCTATACACACCACACAGTCTGATCTCCTAAACACAGGGACACCAGGGTGATACACTTCTATACACACCACACAGTCTGATCTCCTAAACACAGGGACACCAGGGTGATACACTTATATACACACCGCACAGTCTGATCTCCTAAACACAGGGACACAAGGGTGATACACTTCTATACACACCACACAGTCTGATCTCCTAAACACAGGGACACCAGGGTGATACACTTATATACACACCACACAGTCTGATCTCCTAAACACAGGGACACCAGGGTGATACACTTATATACACACCACACAGTCTGATCTCCTAAACACAGGGACACCAGGGTGATACACTTCTATACACACCACACAGTCTGATCTCCTAAACACAGGGACACCAGGGTGATACACTTATATACACACCACACAGTCTGATCTCCTAAACACAGGGACACCAGGGTGATACACTTATATACACACCACACAGTCTGATCTCCTAAACACAGGGACACCAGGGTGATACACTTATATACACACCACACGGTCTGATCTCCTAAACACAGGGACACCAGGGTGATACACTTATATACACACCACACGGTCTGATCTCCTAAACACAGGGACATCAGGGTGATACACTTATATACACACCACACAGTCTGATCTCCTAAACACAGGGACACCAGGGTGATACACTTCTATACACATCACACAGTCTGATCTCCTAAACACAGGGACACCAGGGTGATACACTTATATACACACCACATAGTCTGATCTCCTAAACACAGGGACATCAGGGTGATACACTTATATACACATCACACAGTCTGATCTCCTAAACACAGGGACACCAGGGTGATACACTTATATATATATACACCACACAGTCTGATCTCCTAAACAGAGGGACACCAGGGTGATACACTTACATATATATACACCACACAGTCTGATCTCCTAAACACAGGGACACCAGGGTGATACACTTCTATACACACCACACAGTCTGATCTCCTAAACAGAGGGACACCAGGGTGATACACTTATATATACACACCACACAGTCTGATCTCCTAAACACAGGGACACCAGGGTGATACACTTATATACACACCACACAGTCTGATCTCCTAAACACAGGGACACCAGGGTGATACACTTATATACACACCACACAGTCTGATCTCCTAAACACAGGGACACCAGGGTGATACACTTATATACACACCACACAGTCTGATCTCCTAAACACAGGGACACCAGGGTGATACACTTCTATACACACCACACAGTCTGATCTCCTAAACACAGGGACACCAGGGTGATACACTTATATACACACCACACAGTCTGATCTCCTAAACACAGGGACACCAGGGTGATACACTTATATACACACCACACAGTCTGATCTCCTAAACACAGGGACACCAGGGTGATACACTTATATACACACCACACAGTCTGATCTCCTAAACACAGGGACACCAGGGTGATACACTTATATACACACCACACAGTCTGATCTCCTAAACACAGGGACACCAGGGTGATACACTTCTATACACATCACACAGTCTGATCTCCTAAACACAGGATCGCCAGGGTGATACACTTATATACACACCACACAGTCTGATCTCCTAAACACAGGGACACCAGGGTGATACACTTATATACACACCGCACAGTCTGATCTCCTAAACACAGGGACACCAGGGTGATACACTTCTATACACACCACACAGTCTGATCTCCTAAACAGAGGGACACCAGGGTGATACACTTCTATACACATCACACAGTCTGATCTCCTAAACACAGGGACACCAGGGTGATACACTTCTATACACACCACACAGTCTGATCTCCTAAACACAGGGACACCAGGGTGATACACTTATATATATATACACCACACAGTCTGATCTCCTAAACAGAGGGACACCAGGGTGATACACTTACATATATATACACCACACAGTCTGATCTCCTAAACACAGGGACACCAGGGTGATACACTTCTATACACACCACACAGTCTGATCTCCTAAACAGAGGGACACCAGGGTGATACACTTATATATACACACCACACAGTCTGATCTCCTAAACACAGGGACACCAGGGTGATACACTTATATACACACCACACAGTCTGATCTCCTAAACACAGGGACACCAGGGTGATACACTTATATATACACCACACAGTCTGCTCTCCTAAACACAGGGACACCAGGGCGATACACTTATATACACACCACACAGTCTGATCTCCTAAACAGAGGGACACCAGGGTGATACACTTACATATATATACACCACACAGTCTGATCTCCTAAACACAGGGACATCAGGGTGATACACTTACATATATATACACCACACAGTCTGATCTCCTAAACACAGGGACATCAGGGTGATACACTTACATATATATACACCACACAGTCTGATCTCCTAAACACAGGGACATCAGGGTGATACACTTACATATATATACACCACACAGTCTGATCTAATAAATACAGTGACACCAGTGTGATACACTTATATACACACCACACAGTCTGATCTCCTAAACACAGGGACACCAGAGTGATACACTTATATACACCCCACACAGTCTGATCTCCTAAACACAGGGACACCAGGGTGATACAGTTATATACACACCACACAGTCTGATCTCCTAAACACAGGGACATCAGGGTGATACACTTATATACACACCACACAGTCTGATCTCCTAAACACAGGGACACCAGAGTGATACACTTATATACACACCACACAGTCTGATCTCCTAAACACAGGGACACCAGGGTGATACACTTATATACACACCACACAGTCTGATCTCCTAAACACAGGGACACCAGGGTGATATACTTCTATACACACCGCACAGTCTGATCTCCTAAACACAGGGACACCAGGTTGATACACTTCTATACACATCACACAGTCTGATCTCCTAAACACAGGGACACCAGAGTGATACACTTATATACACCCCACACAGTCTGATCTCCTAAACACAGGGACACCAGGGTGATACAGTTATATACACACCACACAGTCTGATCTCCTAAACACAGGGACATCAGGGTGATACACTTATATACACACCACACAGTCTGATCTCCTAAACGCAGGGACACCAGAGTGATACACTTATATACACCCCACACAGTCTGATCTCCTAAACACAGGGACACCGGGGTGATACACTTATACACACACCACACAGTCTGATCTCCTAAACACAGGGACACCAGGGTGATACACTTATATATACACCACACAGTCTGATCTCCTAAACACAGGGACACCAGGGTGATACACTTATATACACACCACACTGTCTGATCTCCTAAACACAGGGACATCAGGGTGATACACTTATATACACACCACACAGTCTGATCTCCTAAACACAGGGACACCAGGGTGATACACTTATATACACACCACACAATCTGATCTCCTAAACACAGGGACACCGGGGTGATACATTTATATACACACCACACGGTCTGATCTCCTAAACACAGTGACACCAGGGTGATACACTTATATACACACCACACAGTCTGATCTCCTAAACACAGGGACACCAGAGTGATACACTTATATACACCACACAGTCTGATCTAATAAATACAGTGACACCAGTGTGATACACTTATATACACACCACACAGTCTGATCTCCTAAACACAGGGACACCAGAGTGATACACTTATATACACCCCACACAGTCTGATCTCCTAAACACAGGGACACCAGGGTGATACAGTTATATACACACCACACAGTCTGATCTCCTAAACACAGGGACATCAGGGCGATACACTTATATACACACCACACAGTCTGATCTCCTAAACACAGGGACACCAGAGTGATACACTTATATACACACCACACAGTCTGATCTCCTAAACACAGGGACACCAGGGTGATACACTTATATACACACCACACAATCTGATCTCCTAAACACAGGGACACCGGGGTGATACATTTATATACACACCACACGGTCTGATCTCCTAAACACAGTGACACCAGGGTGATACACTTATATACACACCACACAGTCTGATCTCCTAAACACAGGGACACCAGAGTGATACACTTATATACACCCCACACAGTCTGATCTCCTAAACACAGGGACACCAGGGTGATACAGTTATATACACACCACACAGTCTGATCTCCTAAACACAGGGACATCAGGGTGATACACTTATATACACACCACACAGTCTGATCTCCTAAACGCAGGGACACCAGAGTGATACACTTATATACACCCCACACAGTCTGATCTCCTAAACACAGGGACACCGGGGTGATACACTTATACACACACCACACAGTCTGATCTCCTAAACACAGGGACACCAGGGTGATACACTTATATATACACCACACAGTCTGATCTCCTAAACACAGGGACACCAGGGTGATACACTTATATACACACCACACTGTCTGATCTCCTAAACACAGGGACATCAGGGTGATACACTTATATACACACCACACAGTCTGATCTCCTAAACACAGGGACACCAGGGTGATACACTTATATACACACCACACAATCTGATCTCCTAAACACAGGGACACCGGGGTGATACATTTATATACACACCACACGGTCTGATCTCCTAAACACAGTGACACCAGGGTGATACACTTATATACACACCACACAGTCTGATCTCCTAAACACAGGGACACCAGAGTGATACACTTATATACACCACACAGTCTGATCTAATAAATACAGTGACACCAGTGTGATACACTTATATACACACCACACAGTCTGATCTCCTAAACGCAGGGACACCAGAGTGATACACTTATATACACCCCACACAGTCTGATCTCCTAAACACAGGGACACCAGGGTGATACAGTTATATACACACCACACAGTCTGATCTCCTAAACACAGGGACATCAGGGTGATACACTTATATACACACCACACAGTCTGATCTCCTAAACGCAGGGACACCAGAGTGATACACTTATATACACCCCACACAGTCTGATCTCCTAAACACAGGGACACCGGGGTGATACACTTATACACACACCACACAGTCTGATCTCCTAAACACAGGGACACCAGGGTGATACACTTATATATACACCACACAGTCTGATCTCCTAAACACAGGGACACCAGGGTGATACACTTATATACACACCACACTGTCTGATCTCCTAAACACAGGGACATCAGGGTGATACACTTATATACACACCACACAGTCTGATCTCCTAAACACAGGGACACCAGGGTGATACACTTATATACACACCACACAATCTGATCTCCTAAACACAGGGACACCGGGGTGATACATTTATATACACACCACACGGTCTGATCTCCTAAACACAGTGACACCAGGGTGATACACTTATATACACACCACACAGTCTGATCTCCTAAACACAGGGACACCAGGGTGATACACTTCTATACACACCACACAGTCTGATCTCCTAAACACAGGGACATCAGGGTGATACACTTATATACATACCACACAGTCTGATCTCCTAAACACAGGGACACCAGGGTGATACACTTATATACACACCACACAGTCTGATCTCCTAAACACAGGGACACCAGGGTGATACACTTCTATACACACCACACAGTCTGATCTTCTAAACACAGGGACACCAGGGTGATACACTTCTATACACACCACACAATCTGATCACCTAAACACAGGGACACCAGGGTGATACACTTATACACACCCCACACAGTCTGATCTCCTAAACACAGGGACACCAGGGTGATACACTTATATACACACCACACAGTCTGATCTCCTAAACACAGGGACACCGGGGTGATACATTTATATACACACCACACAGTCTGATCTCCTAAACACAGGGACACCAGGGTGATATACTTATATACACACCACACAGTCTGATCTCCTACACACATGGACACCAGGGTGATACACTTATATACACACACCACACAGTCTGATCTCCTAAACACGGGGACACCAGGGTGATACACTTATATACACACACCACACAGTCTGATCTCCTAAACACGGGGACACCAGGGTGATACACTTATATACACACCACACAGTCTGTCTCCTAAACACAGGGACACCAGGGTGATACACTTATATACACACCGCACAGTCTGGTCTCCTAAACACGAGGACACCAGGGTGATACACTTCTATACACACCACACAGTCTGATCTCCTAAACACAAGAACACCAGGGTGATACACTTATATACACACCGCACAGTCTGATCTCCTACACACATGGACACCAGGGTGATACACTTATATACACGCCACACAGTCTGATCTCCTAAACACAGGGACACCGGGGTGATACACTTATATACACGCCACACAGTCTGATCTCCTAAACACAGGGACACCGGGGTGATACACTTATATACACGTCACACAGTCTGATCTCCTAAACACAAGGACACCGGGGTGATACACTTATATACACACCACACAGTCTGATCTCCTAAACACAGGGACACCAGGGTGATACACTTATATACACATCACACAGTCTGATCTCCTAAACACAGGGACACCAAGGTGATACACTTATATACACACCACACAGTCTGATCTCCTAAACACAGGGACACCAGGGTGATACACTTATATACACACCACACAGTCTGATCTCCTAAACACAGGGACACCAGGGTGATACACTTATATACACACCACACAGTCTGATCTCCTAAACACAGGGACACCGGGGTGATACATTTATATACACACCACACAGTCTGATCTCCTAAACACAGGGACACCAGGGTGATATACTTATATACACACCACACAGTCTGATCTCCTACACACATGGACACCAGGGTGATACACTTATATACACACACCACACAGTCTGATCTCCTAAACACGGGGACACCAGGGTGATACACTTATATACACACACCACACAGTCTGATCTCCTAAACACGGGGACACCAGGGTGATACACTTATATACACACCACACAGTCTGTCTCCTAAACACAGGGACACCAGGGTGATACACTTATATACACACCGCACAGTCTGGTCTCCTAAACACGAGGACACCAGGGTGATACACTTCTATACACACCACACAGTCTGATCTCCTAAACACAAGGACACCAGGGTGATACACTTATATACACACCGCACAGTCTGATCTCCTACACACATGGACACCAGGGTGATACACTTATATACACGCCACACAGTCTGATCTCCTAAACACAGGGACACCGGGGTGATACACTTATATACACGCCACACAGTCTGATCTCCTAAACACAGGGACACCGGGGTGATACACTTATATACACGTCACACAGTCTGATCTCCTAAACACAAGGACACCGGGGTGATACACTTATATACACACCACACAGTCTGATCTCCTAAACACAGGGACACCGGGGTGATACACTTATATACACACCGCACAGTCTGTCTCTTAAACACAGGGACACCAGGGTGATACACTTATATACACACACCACACAGTCTGTCTCCTAAACACAGGGACACCAGGGTGATACACTTATATACACACCGCACAGTCTGGTCTCCTAAACACGAGGACACCAGGGTGATACACTTCTATACACACCACACAGTCTGATCTCCTAAACACAAGGACACCAGGGTGATACACTTATATACACACCGCACAGTCTGATCTCCTACACACATGGACACCAGGGTGATACACTTATATACACGCCACACAGTCTGATCTCCTAAACACAGGGACACCGGGGTGATACACTTATATACACGCCACACAGTCTGATCTCCTAAACACAGGGACACCGGGGTGATACACTTATATACACGCCACACAGTCTGATCTCCTAAACACAGGGACACCGGGGTGATACACTTATATACACACCACACAGTCTGATCTCCTAAACACAGGGACACCGGGGTGATACACTTATATACACGCCACACAGTCTGATCTCCTAAACACAGGGACACCGGGGTGATACACTTATATACACACCACACAGTCTGATCTCCTAAACACAGGGACATCAGGGTGATACACTTATATACACACACCACGCAGTCTGATCTCCTAAACACAGAGACACCAGGGTGATACACTTATATACACACCACACAGTCTGATCTCCTAAACACAGGGACACAAGGGTGACACACTTATATACACACCACACAGTCTGATCTCCTAAACACAGGGACACCAGGGTGATACACTTACATATATATACACCACACAGTCTGATCTAATAAATACAGTGACACCAGGGTGATACACTTATATACACACCACACAGTCTGATCTCCTATACACAGGGACACCGGGGTGATACACTTATATACACGCCACACAGTCTGATCTCCTAAACACAGGGACACCGGGGTGATACACTTATATACACACCGCACAGTCTGTCTCCTAAACACAGGGACACCAGGGTGATACACTTATATACACACACCACACAGTCTGTCTCCTAAACACAGGGACACCAGGGTGATACACTTATATACACACCGCACAGTCTGGTCTCCTAAACACGAGGACACCAGGGTGATACACTTCTATACACACCACACAGTCTGATCTCCTAAACACAAGGACACCAGGGTGATACACTTATATACACACCGCACAGTCTGATCTCCTACACACATGGACACCAGGGTGATACACTTATATACACGCCACACAGTCTGATCTCCTAAACACAGGGACACCGGGGTGATACACTTATATACACGCCACACAGTCTGATCTCCTAAACACAGGGACACCGGGGTTATACACTTATATACACGCCACACAGTCTGATCTCCTAAACACAGGGACACCGGGGTGATACACTTATATACACACCACACAGTCTGATCTCCTAAACACAGGGACACCGGGGTGATACACTTATATACACGCCACACAGTCTGATCTCCTAAACACAGGGACACCGGGGTGATACACTTATATACACACCACACAGTCTGATCTCCTAAACACAGGGACATCAGGGTGATACACTTATATACACACACCACGCAGTCTGATCTCCTAAACACAGGGACACCAGGGTGATACACTTATATACACACCACACAGTCTGATCTCCTAAACACAGGGACACAAGGGTGACACACTTATATACACACCACACAGTCTGATCTCCTAAACACAGGGACACCAGGGTGATACACTTACATATATATACACCACACAGTCTGATCTAATAAATACAGTGACACCAGGGTGATACACTTATATACACACCACACAGTCTGATCTCCTATACACAGGGACACCGGGGTGATACACTTATATACACGCCACACAGTCTGATCTCCTAAACACAGGGACACCAGTGTGATACACTTATATACACACACACCACACAGTCTGATCTCCTAAACACAGGGACACCAGGGTGATACACTTATATACACCACACAGCCTGATCTCCTAAACACATGGACACCAGGGTGATACACTTATGTACACACCACACAGGCTGATCTCCTAAACACAGGGACGCCAGAGTGATACACTTATATATACATCACACAGTCTGATCTAATAAATACAGGGACACCAGGGTGATACACTTATATACACACCACACAGTCTGATCTCCTAAACACAGGGACACCAGGGTGATACACTTATATACACATCACACAGTCTGATCTCCTAAACACAGGGACACCAGGGTGATACACTTATACACACCACACAGTCTGATCTCCTAAACACAGGGACACCGGGGTGATATACTTATATACACACCACACAGTCTGATCTCCTAAACACGGGGACACCAGGGTGATACACTTATATACACACCTCACAGTCTGATCTCCTAAACACAGGGACACCAGGGTGATACACTTATATACACACCACACAGTCTGATCTCCTAAACACAGGGACACCAGGGTGATACACTTATATACACACCGCACAGTCTGATCTCCTAAACATAGGGACACCAGGGTGATACACTTATATACACACCACACAGTCTGATCTCCTAAACACAGGGACACCGGGGTGATACACTTATATACACATCACACAGTCTGATCTCCTAAACACAGGGACACCAGGGTGATACACTTATATACACACCACACAGTCTGATCTCCTAAACACAGGAACACCAGGTTGATACACTTCTATACACACACCACACAGTCTGATCTCCTAAACACAGGGACACCAGGGTGATACACTTATATACACACCACACAGTCTGATCTCCTAAACACAGGGACACCAGGGTGATACACTTATATACACACAACACAGTCTGATCTCCTAAACACAGGGACACCAGGGTGATACACTTATATACACACTACCCAGTCTGATCTCGTAAACACAGGGACACCAGGGTGATACACTTATATACACACCACACAGTCTGATCTCCTAAACACAGGGACACCAGGGTGATACACTTATATACACACCACACAGTCTGATCTCCTAAACACAGGGACACCAGGGTGATACACTTATATACACACCACACAGTCTGATCTCCTAAACACAGGGACACCAGGGTTATACACTTATATACACACCACACAGCCTGATCTCCTAAACACAGGTACACCAGGGTGATACACTTATATATACACACACCACACAGTCTGATCTCCTAAACACAGGGACATCAGGGTGATACACTTATATACACACCACACAGTCTGAACTCCTAAACACAGGGACACCAGGGTGATACACTTATATACACACCACACAGTCTGATCTCCTAAACACAGGGACACCAGGGTGATACACTTATATACACACCGCACAGTCTGATCTCCTAAACACAGGGACACCAGGGTGATACACTTATATACACACCACACAGTCTGATCTCCTAAACACAGGGACACCGGGGTGATACACTTATATACACATCACACAGTCTGATCTCCTAAACACACGGACACCAGGGTGATACACTTATATACACACCACACAGTCTGATCTCCTAAACACAGGAACACCAGGTTGATACACTTCTATACACACACCACACAGTCTGATCTCCTAAACACAGGGACACCAGGGTGATACACTTATATACACACCACACAGTCTGATCTCCTAAACACAGGGACACCAGGGTGATACACTTATATACACACAACACAGTCTGATCTCCTAAACACAGGGACACCAGGGTGATACACTTATATACACACTACCCAGTCTGATCTCGTAAACACAGGGACACCAGGGTGATACACTTATATACACACCACACAGTCTGATCTCCTAAACACAGGGACACCAGGGTGATACACTTATATACACACCACACAGTCTGATCTCCTAAACACAGGGACACCAGGGTGATACACTTATATACACACCACACAGTCTGATCTCCTAAACACAGGGACACCAGGGTGATACACTTATATACACACCACACAGCCTGATCTCCTAAACACAGGTACACCAGGGTGATACACTTATATATACACACACCACACAGTCTGATCTCCTAAACACAGGGACACCAGGGTGATACACTTATATACACACCACACAGTCTGATCTCCTAAACACAGGGACACCAGGGTGATACACTTATATACACACAACACAGTCTGATCTCCTAAACACAGGGACACCAGGGTGATACACTTATATACACACTACCCAGTCTGATCTCGTAAACACAGGGACACCAGGGTGATACACTTATATACACACCACACAGTCTGATCTCCTAAACACAGGGACACCAGGGTGATACACTTATATACACACCACACAGTCTGATCTCCTAAACACAGGGACACCAGGGTGATACACTTATATACACACCACACAGTCTGATCTCCTAAACACAGGGACACCAGGGTGATACACTTATATACACACCACACAGCCTGATCTCCTAAACACAGGTACACCAGGGTGATACACTTATATATACACACACCACACAGTCTGATCTCCTAAACACAGGGACATCAGGGTGATACACTTATATACACACCACACAGTCTGATCTCCTAAACACAGGGACACCATGGTGATACACTTCTATACACACCACACAGTCTGATCTAAACACAGGGACACCAGGGTGATACACTTATATACACACCACACAGTCTGATCTCCTAAACACAGGGACACCAGGGTGATACACTTCTATACACACCACACAGTCTGATCTCCTAAACACAAGGACACCAGGGTGATACACTTATATACACACCACACAGTCTGATCTCCTAAACACAGGGACACCGGGGTGATACACTTATATACACACCACACAGTCTGATCTAAACACAGGGACACCAGGGTGATACACTTATATACACACCACACAGTCTGATCTCCTAAACACAGGGACACCAGGGTGATACACTTATATACACACCACACAGTCTGATCTCCTAAACACAGGGACACCAGGGTGATACACTTATATACACACCACACAGTCTGATCTAAACACAGGGACACCAGGGTGATACACTTCTATACACACCACACAGTCTGATCTTCTAAACACAGGGACACCAGGGTGATACACTTATATACACACCACACAGTCTGATCTAAACACAGGGACACCAGGGTGATACACTTATATACACACCACACAGTCTGATCTCCTAAACACAGGGACACCAGGGTGATACACTTCTATACACACCACACAGTCTGATCTCCTAAACACAAGGACACCAGGGTGATACACTTATATACACACCACACAGTCTGATCTCCTAAACACAGGGACACCAGGGTGATACACTTCTATACACACCACACAGTCTGTTCTTCTAAACACAGGGACACCAGGGTGATACACTTATATACACACCACACAGTCTGATCTAAACACAGGGACACCAGGGTGATACACTTATATACACACCACACAGTCTGATCTCCTAAACACAGGGACACCAGGGTGATACACTTCTATACACACCACACAGTCTGATCTCCTAAACACAAGGACACCAGGGTGATACACTTATATACACACCACACAGTCTGATCTCCTAAACACAGGGACACCGGGGTGATACACTTATATACACACCACACAGTCTGATCTAAACACAGGGACACCAGGGTGATACACTTATATACACACCACACAGTCTGATCTCCTAAACACAGGGACACCAGGGTGATACACTTATATACACACCACACAGTCTGATCTCCTAAACACAGGGACACCAGGGTGATACACTTATATACACACCTTACAGTCTGATCTCCTAAACACAGGGACATCAGGGTGATACACTAATATACACACCACACAGTCTGATCTCCTAAACACAGAGACACCAGGGTGGGCAAGGGGGACAAAGGGATTTAGGTCTCAAAGAGGGGCTGTACCTCTTAAAGAGGGACACTTGGGAGGTAGGGGTTCCTTTAAGAGGAGATCCTGGCGTGTAAATCTGTCTCTGGTTACAGTTACATAAAGAACTAAAATAGATACATAAAAGTCATGTGTGCAGACACCTGATCACGTGCACCTTTCTCAGCATAGCTTTGTGACATTTTTAGATGCTTCCCACATAGGACCTACATCTTATTTGTCTCTGGTGTCAGTAATGCTGCCAGCTAGTACAGAAAGATATATCTTCTCCAGGGCCGGATTTACATCTCAGGAGCCTGTAGACACAGAAATCTGAAGCCCCCCCCAATGGCCATCTCCACTGGACTCCTATACAATGCTCCTAATCTCCACATTGCCCCCCATCAGCTCCATATTGCCCCCACATTGCCCTCCATCAGCTCTATATTGCCATCAGCTCCAATTTGCCCCTCATCAGCTCCAAATTGCCCTCACATTGCCCCGAGCAGATCCAACTTGCCCCCACATTGCCTCCATCATCTCCACATTGCCACATCATCTCCATCTTGCCCTCATCAGCTCCAACTTGCCCCCATCATCTCCAACTTGCCCCCATCAGCTCCAACTTGCCCTCACATTACCCCCATCATCTCCACATTGCCCCCATCAGCTCCAACTTGCCCTCATATTGCCCCCATCAGCTCCAACTTGCCCCCATCAGCTCCAACTTGCCCTCACATTGCCCCCATCAGCTCTAACTTACCCCATCAGCTCTAACTTTCCCCCATCAGCTCTGATTTACCCCCATCAGCTCTAACTTTCCCCCATCAGCTCTAACATGCCCCATCAGCTCCGACTTGCCCTCACATTGCCCTATCTGCTCCAATTTGCCCCCATCAGCTGCAACTTACCCTCGCATTGCCCCCATCAGCTCTAACTTGCGCCCATCATCTCCACATTGCCCCCATCAGCTCCAACTTAACCTCACATTGCTCCCATCAGCACTAACTTACCCCCATAAGCTCTAACTTTCCCCCATCAGCTCTAACTTACCCCATCAGCTCTAACTTACCCCATCAGCTCCAACTTGCCCTCACATTGCCCCATCTGCTCTAATTTGCCCCCATCAGCTCCAACTTACCCTCACATTGCCTCCATCAGCTCCAACTTAACCTCACATTGCCCCCATTTTGCCTCCCATACCTGGTTCCTACCTCCCTGGTGGTCCAGAGGCAGGAAAGGTCTGTGCCTCCTTCTGCACAGACCTGTAGCCGCTGGACCTCCCACACCGTCTTCTCTTTAGTAATCAGAGCGCTGGGAGATGATGTCATGGAGATGATGTCATCTCCCAGTGCTCTGCATTAATAAAGAGCCGGAGGAGCTCAACAGGTCTCTAGGCACAGACCTTACCATGCGGGCGGCGGGTTTCATACGTGGGAACTCTCAGGGACTGACACTGAGACTCAGGGTTTTGACGCAAATCTCAGGGTGAAGGGCCAAATTCTCAGGGTGGGAGGGTGCTACCAATTATATATTCTTCTCTATTTAATTGCTTCTTTTGTCTTTAATTTGGTGGCACTTGAAGGGAGAAGTCTTACTTGTCTTATGTGTGTTCATGCAGTGATATCTTTAACCCTTTGAGTGCCAGAGGTGTACGGCATGCCACAATTCCATGACTTGTATGTTGTGTAAAGAGGAAATTTTAATAGGCTTTTGCTTTATTTGTCTTACTGAATATGTTAACTATTTTAAAGAAGTAAACTTTTTTTATGAAAAAATATATATTGTAGGGATTTTCCCATTGAGTAAAATAAGGGTACTCCCACTGCTAAGAGATTTATATTTCCAGAGTTATTACAGTTTAAACCCATGTTTTTTTTACATCAGCAGTGCCCTCTAGTGGTCGAATTCTAATTAGATTTCCTGTTAGATTCTAATGGAGAGGAAAATCAGAAAAGTTAGAGACATACAGTTCTCCACAGAATGTGATAGAAACTGCCTGTCACTTCCTGTCAGTTAGAACAATCAGGAAGTAAACACAGTAAATTCACTTCCTGGTTATTTAACCCCTTAACGACCCTTGACGGTCATAGTACGTCAAGGGTCGATTTGACTTAACGACCCATGATGTACTATGACCGTCATCGAGTTCCAGGCTTCCCCCGCGGCTGCACGCCGTTCGGGGAGTCCGGAACGCAACGGAGCAATAAAAAAAAATTGCTCCGTGGTCGTCCGGTCAGATCGCAGTGCGGATTCCCCGGTCCTTAAGGGGTTAAACTGCTATAAATTTTGAATAAAACATCTGACAGCGATGGGAGTGACCTTGTTTTATTCAGCAGGAAAAGCTCTATAAAACATGTTTTCATAAATAAAAGTTTACTGCTCCTTTAATATTTTTGAATTCTTGAGTTCAGCTTTTATTTGTGTCGAGCTAACCGTGGTCCTTAACCCCTTAAGGACCGGGTAAATCTGAGGTGGATTACACTTAAGGACCAGAGCAATTCTGACCTTTTTGACTGTGTCTTTGTTCAACAGTGTTTTCCCTCTAAGTCTTTTATTCCACCCCCATAAATTATATAGCATTGTTTCACACACAATTAGGGCTTTCTTTTGATACCACACTTATATGGATAGCCCACCATATATTTTATTAAAATTAAAGAAAACGTTAAATAAAAATGTAAAAAAACACCATTTTTATTTTTTCTCTTGGGATCATTTGGGCGCAATGGGTTAAATTTTTATGGAGACTGCATGAAAGGTATGACAGGTCAGTTATACCTTCAAAATGGCCAGTTTTAAGTGGGCACTGTTCCCCCTGGGTGAAAATCCCCATGTCCCTCTTTCCCTCCCTATTTTCCTACTTTTTTATTCATACGATTTGGCTGTGTGTATAAATGTATTACATGGCTCCACAACAATCACACTCCCAATATTTATTGTTTAAACTTAACAGATTTAGTTTATAGAATAGAATATTTAATTAACATATTTTCTTTTTTGTTAATTTATTAAAAAAAAAAAAAAAAAAAAAAAAAAAAGGTTGCTTTTAGAAGGTCAGAAATTGACCTACATCCAGCCAGCCCCCAGCACTACTGCATTTTTTTAATATGTGTCTGTTCTCTGCTTCTCTCTCCCTTACTTCAATAGTAAGGAAGAGAGAGGCACAGAGCAGACACATTGCCTTTTTGACTCAAAATGCCGGTGCTTGTGATCGCTCCTGGAGCAATCACGTGAACCGGCAGAACAGACAAGGACTAAAGCTGAGCGCTCCGGTCCCGGAGCTCTCAGTCTCAACCTGAAAAGCCTGATAGCAGCGTCACCGAGGCGCACTGCTATCATTTAACCCGTGATGTGCCAGGACCGTCATGGGTCCTTATGGGAAGTGCATCAGGATGGTCCTGACACGTCATGGGTCGTTAAGGTGTTAAGAGCTACCAACACTGCATGTTTTTGAGCTGTCTCTGCTTGAGCACATGTGAATCAATCAGTAGTTTAGTCACTGTAAAGGAATCCACCTGTGCTGATTCAGGGTTATCCTAAACACGTGCACTGTTGGTAGCTCTTGAGAACCAGGGCTGGCTACCCATGTTTCAAAGAAATGCCTGAATAACCCCTTAAGGACCAGTGGTCCAGGGAAGTTACCTTCCCAAAAGAACCTCTGTGATCTTTGCCGACGTGCCGGTACATGTGACCTGTGTACCGTCATGCCGAGTTGGGATCAGGGAGAGACAGCTCTTGGAACAGTCAATTTCAGACCCCGTTTTTACTTACAGCGCTCCCGGAGGAGTAAGTAAAAAGTATGTGTCGTGCTATGACTGTCACTGGTTCTGAAGGGTATGAAACAAGTGATGGTTATAATAAGTCATGCGGTCCTTAAGGGGTTAAGCACAGGTGGAACAATCCAAAATGTAAAGGTTATTTTCTCAAAAACAATTTATTTTACAGGAAAATGGCTAGTACAATGCATAGACAGATTTAAATGATCTAAACTTGCACACCCCTCTGGTGCTTAAGGGGTTAAAAAACCTTAGTCCTATAACAGAAGCATTATTCTGATTGCCAATATATTTCATTTCCACTAGGTGGTGCTGATTTCCCACTTGTTAACAAGCAGGGGTATCTTGAAGTTGGGAAACACGGTCTTGGAGCATCTTTACATACTAGGCTATAGACCAGAGAATGGCAACCAGATTCACCCACAGGGCCACCAAAGGTCCTCACATTAGGATTAAAATTCTCCCATTGGAGACTATCAAACAATTAAAGTGGAGCAATGTAAGTGGACGTGTGCTGCTTTTTTTATGTGGTGCAGTTTGTCAACCTATCTTTTTATAGCACTTTGAGTTCCAGAGGGGTACGAAACGCATTGCAAAGTTACTGAAAAAAATAGTTTTATTTACATAAAAGGAGCTTGGTAAAATACATATGGTCACACAATGTATTTGTCACAAAATAGATTGTTACATGAACTTGAATGATTTTGTTACAAAACAGTGTAACGCAAAGACAGTTTTTTTTGTTTTCTGCCACTTCTGAGCTGATGGCTCTGCTGGACATCTTCCAATTGCGAAGGGAAGTAAGCAAGATGTGTCTTTCATCTGCAGCATTCATTTCCTTGGCCAACCACTCTGTCTACGGTCCTCAACGTTGCCGTTTCTTTGTGCTTCTTCAAAAGAGCTTGGACAGCACATCTGGAAACCTTAGTCTGCCTTGAAATTTCTGCCTGGGAGAGACCTTGCTGATACAGTATAACTGCCTTGCGTCTTGTTGCTCTGCTCAGTCTTGCCATGGTGTATGACTTTTGACATTAAACTGTCTTCAGCAACCTCACCTTGTTAGCTGAGTTTGGCTGCTCCTCACCCAGTTTTATTCCTCCTACACAGCAGTTCCTGTTTCAGGTAATTATTGTGTTTCAACCTACATATCAATTTGATGATCATTAGCACCTGTTTGGTATAACTGTTTAATCATACACCTGACTATATGCCAACAAAATTCCTGTCTTTGTGCAAGTGTACCTAGAAGAATTGATTTTGTTTTGAAGGCAAAGGGTGGTCACGTGAAAAATTGATTTGATTTAGATTTTTCTTCTGTTCACTCGCTATCATTTTGTTAATTGATAAATATAAACTATTAACATGTCTATTTTGGAAAACATTCTTACTTTACAGCATTTTTCACACCTGCCTAAGACTTTTGCACAGTACTGTAAGTGCCCCCCAATTAATTGTTAGTATAGCAGTAATCATTAAAATAGTTTTATAATGTTTATTAAGTGACGGCATTGGAAATATAAGTTCATTTGAGTCTCTCCTCAAGACAACAGTGCAGACATCTTGCCTAAGAGGAATTTGTGTGCCTGTCCTGTCCGTCCCTTCCTCTTTGCTGATAGGTTATTTGCCAAAGGGGGAGTTGCATTGTACCGCATGGTACATGTAGGGACGGACTGCTCAGGAGCACAGATGCCTCTTCAGTAAGGTGTCTGCGCTGCCGTCTTGAGTTGAGTCTCATACAAACTTATGTTTCCAAATAATGCTGTCACTCAATAAACATTCTAACGGTATTTCATTGATTACTGCTATACTAACAGTTTATTGGGAGGCACTTATATCTTTGTGATAGTTCAGCTTTAACCCCTTACAGACCAGACCGGTGCACAACTCATTGCAAATCAATGCTTTGCACACACCTCTGGTCTTTAATAACATTGGTCCTATAACAGGTGCATCATTCTGCATGCTGTTGTAGTCCATTTCCACTAGGTGATGCTAGATCTTCACACAACTCCATTTACTAACTAATCAGAAGCTGATATATTATGAATATAAACTGCAATAAGCCTGGAACAAATCAACTACTCTTTAGCAGATAAATCAAAATCCACAATGATTTAATTGAGGCTTTTAATCCATTGAATGTTTGAGAGATCTGCAACGTATTGCTTTGCAATGTGTTGGAGACCTTGATAGAATGTAAGGTCTTAAAGGGATAGTAATGTTTCACAAAAACAGCACCTCCAATTAATCTTCATAGTATTTGGGCCATGGAGAGTGTTATTTCAATACTGTCAGAGTTGTAGTTCAAGAGTAATTGAATGATAAAGTATCCCCCTCCCTTCCCTTTTACTGATGGAACACTGCTCACCTCAGATGTGGAATCTGGTCCACAGACCAGACAGATAACAGCAAAGGACAATATTCTTACTGTGAGAACAATGAAAACCCTGCCCACTTGACAAGTTTTTCAGCTTTTTCCTTATCTTAATTGAAGATTGTCCCTCTCTGCAGTCTACCTGGACACTCCCTACTGCTCTGAGGTGAGCAGTGTTACATCAATAAAAGGGGCGGGAGTGGGATAATTTATCATTCAATTACTCTTGAATTACAACTCTGACAGAATTGAAATAACACTCTCCATGGCCCAAATACTATGAAGATTAATTAGAGCTGCTTTTATTATGAAACATTACTATCCCTTTAAATGCACCATTTAACCACTAGCACTCATAGGGTTCAATCAATGCAAATTTTGTATCTCATATGCTGCTGCTGATTGATTGCTGAATTATTCCGTACTGGCTATAAAAACCATAGTTCATTGTAGACCAGCAGAGTAATTCAACATGATATATCAGAGTTGGAGACCTCTATGAGTGACTTATTTCTAGGGTAATTTTTCCTTTAATTCAATCTCGGCAAGCGAGTTAGGGTTGCAATTTGAGCAATCACAGAGCATGCTTGTAAATATTGTCTAGGACCTCCTCTGCTCCTCCTCCCAACAGGGCTCTGCTTGTAACAATGTTGACCAGAGAACAAAACAGGAAGTGGGAATGAGGCTTAAAGGGATAGTAATGTATTTAAACCAACATGGCTCCGATTGATCCTGCTATAAAGAGGATCGAATACCAATCTATTTTAAAGTGGAACTACATGTCACAAAATGTTCAGCTTAACTAAGCTGCTTAGTAGTGCTAGTCACCAGAATTATTACCTGATTTAATAGATACATGCTTTATTCCCCAGCTGTCAGTAGCACGGAGAGCGGACATCTTGCCAGAATGACGTCTGGCACGCCTGCGCTGTCAGTTGCAGATGGGTCTAGGAGGCATTGCTAGGAGCCGGCCAGCTCCAAAAGGGACTGAGCGCAGGCGCGTTGATGTCTTTCTGGCAAGATGTCTGCGCTCCGTGCTGCTGACAGCTGGGGAATAAAACATATATCTATTAAATCAGGTAATAATTCTGGCGACTAGCGCTACTAAGCAGCTAGTCACCAGAAGGGGACTTAGTTAAGCTAAACATTTTGTGACATGGTAGTTCCGCTTTAATAAGCTCAGTGTTCTAGTCGAATAGAAATTCACTGGTAAAGGATTCCCCTCCCGCCCTCTTTACAGCCTACAAGCCGCCTCCCCTTAGATGTGGAATCCGGTTGTGGGACCGGACAAAGCTCACAGAGGGACAATCTTCAATAAGGGAAACCCTGCCCAGCTTGATGAAGGAGGGCGGGATTTTCCTGATGCTCAGTGAAGACTGTCCTTTTGTGCGCGTTGTCTGGCCGGCTGAAAGAGTAAGCGTGATGCAGGGGAAAGGGGAGGGAAGGGAATCCTTTACCAGGGAATTGCTATTGAACTACAACACGGAGGACATTAAGAAAAAGCCTTACATGATCCTTTTCATGAGAGGATCAATAGGAGCTGAGTTGATTTATAGGTATTACTAACCCTTTAAGGTAAAATGCAGGAGTGTGCTCAGTGCTTACTCAGGAGTGTGCTCAGTGCTTACTCAGGAGTGTGCTCAGTGCTTACTCACGCTACATCAGCGATGTAAGAGGAGTAGCGATATGGACCATTCCACCAAGAAGAAGACATAGCAATATACAGTAGTTAAAGGGGTTAAAAGCTACATTTGTCTTTGTTGAAAGACTGAACAGAATGCTTGTATTGTGTGTGCTGTACTGTGAAGCAGTATTCAAGGGGTTAAAAATCTTTAATCAAGTTCATGGGAATTCCCAGTCCTCAAGAAACCCTCAACATGTTTCACCTTAGATACATACCTGGGATCTCTTAGGATCTGCCCTGGAGACTATATTTTTTAGTTTAATTACAGAGCCTCCGGGGACAAAGGCTGGTTCTCTAGCTTTGGTGAGGTTTCCTTAGTAATGCACTTCTCCTCCTTCTCATCTTATTCCTCCCACTGCCCCGCCTAATCCTGGGCAAGACCCTCCCAATTAAGCCCGCACACTTTATGAAGTGAATCTCGTCATTAACCCCTTCACGTCTGATGACCTACCCAGACCATCACACCAGTGATGGTCCTGGCATGTCATGGAGTGCACGTCGCTCTGGAAGCCCTAAACCGGAAGTAATAATAATTAAAAAAAAAAAAACCGTGGTCACCAAGTGCCGGCCGCGCGTGTGGCGCCGGTCGTTAAGGGGTTTTAACTTAAGCCTGGTCGCAGCCCATGAGCCCTCCCCGGGAGACCCACAGGAGGAAGTTTCTAGGTTTGAGTAGATATATCACTGCTTGAGCCCATACAAGACAAGACGGAACTTCTTCCACTGACGTTCTGGTACAAATAACATCAATGGAGATAGAATAAACAAGCAGTCAGATGGTGCAGATCATATGGTAGGTAACACTGGACTCTCTCACCCAGAGAATTTGGCCTTTCACACTGAGACCCTGAGATTTGGGTTAAAACTCAAGTCTCAGGGTCAAACCCAGAGCAATGATTCTCAGCTCCTGTCTCCTGGACACACCAACGGGTTAGGTTTTAAAGAAGGGGTAGCCAACCGTGGTCCTCAAGAGCTACAAGCACTGCATGCTTCTGAGTTGTCTCTTCTTGAGCACATGTGAATCAATCAGTGGTTTAGTCACTGTAAAGCAATCCACCTGCACTGATTCAGGGTTATCCTAAACACATGCACTGCTGGTAGCTCTTGAGGTTCCCATGTAGCGGCAGGAAACGTTGCTTGCCTCTGAAACTTCCAAGCCGAATGTATAAACACTACCCAGTGGGCTTGCCTTATTGATACTAAGCAACCAACCAGACACCGCATCGGTGTTTCAAAAGCATCCTCATGAATGCCGCATCTGGCAGTGTATACCCCACAAATATTAGTGAAAGTGTAATAAGCTCTGTTTGGTCAAAACTGCAGGTATAAACGCTGCCCTGCACCTACTTCTGCATAAACTGCGGTTACCTGCTCTGTAACCGCAGTCCGTCACTCTGCCTCTGGTCCCCACCCTCTATCCAGCCTCCTCCAATGACGGAGGCTTTCTGTCTGCAAGCTAGAATGGTCTCATTGGCTAGATATCGATCTTTGCCAATGAGACCGCTCCATCTTACAGGCAGAAGCCTCCGTCACAGAGGCAGAGTGACGGACTGCGGTTACAGAGCAGGTAAGGCAGTCTATGCGGAAGTAGGTGCAGGGCAAAGATTATAACTTCAGTTTTTACCAAATAGAGATTAAAAAACAAATAATTAAATTTTTAATCATATTCGATATATAACCTAACTATTCAGGCTAACTTATATAGTCAAGTTAGCTATACTTTTCATTATTGTGTTTTATCTCTTCACCTATTTATTGAAACTGTTACATCCCTGGCAGGGAGCATGCTAAAAATCTGTTACCACAGCGCTTTCTGTGATGGGCTGTAAAATGTAACATTATCCCAGCAGTACTGAGTGCTCTGCTGTAGTTGAGGTAGGCTGTTCAGCTGCAGGGAGAGTGTTATATTGTATCACTATCCCTGCTTTCACAGACCCTGGAAACTGAAATTCAGGGAGTTCCATACCTCCCAACATTTCAAATGGCCAGAGAGAGACCCTTTTTCTTTGGGTATTGTTGCTGGGGGTATGGATGGTAGGTGGGGCATTCCCACATTTTTTAGGTTATTTGAGGACTTCTTGACACCACTGTAACTAAATAAATAACCAAATAATTATATTTCCACAGACTAATGCTGAATATGTTGGTGAGATAGCTAATGTGGTTATTGTACCCAGGGCTGGATTTGTATTTAGGCAGAGTAGGCATCTGCCTACAAGCGCACCCCACAGAGGGACGCCTGTCATTCGGATCCCCTGCTTGGGGCCCACAGCCCACAACAACATGGTGAGGTCTCAGTCTGTGCCTTCTTCGGCTGTGAGCTCCCTTGTCGTCTCTTTTGTAATGCAGAGCGCTGGGAGATGACATCAGGATGTCATCTCCCAGCGCTCTGCATTACTGAAGAGAAGACCCCGCAGGAGCTCTAGGAGTTACAGTTCTGTGTAGACCTCTCCTCTCCACGGTAGGAAATGGACACGGGGGGCAATATGGAGATGATGGGGGCACTGTGAGGAGCAATATGGAGATGATCATGGGGACACTGTGAGGGGCAATATGGAGATGATCATGGGGGCACTGTGAGGGGCAATATGGAAATGATGGGGGCAATGTGAGGGGATATGGAGATGATGGGGGCACTGTGAGGGGCAATATGGAGATGATGGGGGCAATGTGAGGGGATATGGAGATGATGGGGGCACTGTGAAGGGCAATATGGAGATGATCATGGGGGAACTGTGAGGGGCAATATAGAGATGATGGGGGCAATGTGAGGGAATATGGAGATGATGGGGGCACTGTGAGGGGCAGTATGGAGATGATCATGGGGGCTAGTTGGAGATGATGGGGGGCTAGTTAAAGATGATTGGGGGCAAGTTGGAGCTGATGAGGGCAATATGGATCTGATGGGGGACAATGTGGATATTAAGAGCATTGTGGAGATGGCTAATCGGGGGGGGGGGGGGCTTCAGATATCTGTGCCTACAGGCTCCTGAGATGTAAATCCAGCCCTGATTGTACCACCTGTACCAAGCCTCACACTCACAGCAGGTTGTAGTCTCAGCAAGGTCAGGTCATCCTTTCATCCTTCTCATGTAGATACAATGAGTGCCTGGCACATACTTGGAAAAAAATGAGTCAATCTTAATGTATTCTTCCTCGTATACACTTAGAATTTCATATTTTCAGCATACTTTGCATTTTTATGGGTCCAATAAGTTCATCTGAAATCCTCCTCTTGCTCCTTTCTTGTTTTAACCATTTGAGTGCCGGAGGTTTGGGTGGCCAAGCAATTTTTCAACATTTTGCTATCTATCTATTTAGGTATGAGTCCCAGAGGTAACTTTCTAGTTATATATGGAAAAAACTATATATTTTTTTTACAGAAGAGATTCATCTTTTTCATGGTGCCTCAGATAAAGTAAATTATACATTGTGTGTCAAGCTACAACATCTTAAGTTTAAAAGAATGTAAAACATTACTTATTTTGCTAATAACATACACCGTATATCAAAAACATTTAAGTTGGTGGTGAAAGTGTCAATTCATTTTAAAATGACAGTCATCCTTTCTTTTGACTTTACATGTACTGCAATTGTGAACCCTTTGAGTGCCAGAAGGGTACGCAATGCATTGCGTACCCGTCTGACACTCAAAGGGTAGGGTGACCAGACCTCACCTTTAACTGGGGACACATGTAGATAGGAAGATATGAAGGAAAGGAATGCAAATCATACCATTTTAGAAAGTAGATATTCACTGAACGCTGGGGTTCCAAACAGTGAATGCGAGTTATCTGTGGCTACAAGGGGGCAGTGGAATGTGTGGCTCTGCATCTGCCAGTGGAACCAGGCTGGGGGATCATGGTGCATGTGGGACTCTATGACTACCAGCAAAACTAGGCTGGGGGTCATACAGTGTATGTGGTGTATCTATGGCTACCACTAGACAGAGGAACAAAAGTGTGGAGGGGCAGACAATGAATGTGAGGAATCTGTGGCTTCTAGTCGGTAGGGCAACAAGGTTGGGGGGCAGACAGTGAATGCTGGCTACCATTGGGCAGGGAAACAAGGCAGGGGCCAGATGCAGACAGTGGATGTGGAGAATCGGTGGCTACTAGTGGGCAGAGGAACAAGCCTGGGGGCAGATAGTGAATGTGGATGTACTATGTGCATTTCTTTCTATGTGCAGGAATTCTCCCATGCTTATGGGAGCTATTCTGTATATATTGAAAAGTTAAAACTTGCCTGCTATGTAGGTAAACTTCTTCCCTCCATGCAGGGCAAGTTTGTAGCTTCTCCCTGCAACAGGAGTGCAGGCTGAGGCTTCAAAGCACCACCTCTTAATTTTCACGTGGTTGGCTGTGCAGGCCCACTTTGCCAACCACGTGAAAATTACGAGCTGGCACCCAAAGGTTTAAACCGGGGTAGACAAACTAGACCTCAAGAACTACCAACAGTGGATATTTTCCAGATATGCCTTCTTAATCACAATCACTGTGTCCAAGCAGGCATATCGAAAAAAATTGTCAGATCATGAGTGAGTGGTAAAAGACGGACAGTATTTTCAGAAGTAAATCCATCATGTTTGAAAACGTCATAAAGAATTGAAAATAGCAGTAAGATTAGCTTGATGAATATTGCCCTTAAAAATTCAGACTTTAAAAATGTCTTTAAAGGGATAGTAATACCTAAAATGTAAAAAAATATATGTTGTAGGGTTTATCCCCCTGAGTAAAACAAGAGTACTCCCACTGCTGAAAGATGTTTCATTCAAAAGTTATTAATTTTCAAAGTTGAATTTTTTAGGTGCAATATCACAGTCGCCTGAAATTGTACAGTGGCGCTGTTGCTACACGATCCTATGGACAGCTCTGGTCTCAGGACCATAAATCTCCATAGGATGGTGTAGCAACAGCGCCACTGTAAAATTTCAGGCCACTGTGATATTGCACCTAAAAAATTCAACTTTGAAAATTAATAACTTTTGAATGAAACATCTTTCAGCAGTGGGAGTACTCTTGTTTTACTCAGGGGGGTAAACCCTACAACATATTTTTTTTTACATTTTAGGTATTACTATCCCTTTAATTTTGTTTTAAAAATCAAAGTTTTCAAAGAAGTAAAGACCTTTTTTACCGGTTCCCCACATTTAATTTGTCTTCTCCAGTCTAGACCATTTTTATTTTGTCTGAAATCAGACAAATAGGTGATGGCTAAAAGAAGATTTTTTTTTTCTGAAAATACCCTACAATATGACTAGATTAACCCTTTGAGTACCAGAGAGGTGTCCATTGGCACTCAAAGGGTTAAATCACCCCCATTTTTTTTAAAGGGATAGTAATACTTCATTATTACTATCCCCCATGTTGTAGCCCTTAAAATTCTGAATTCAATGATACCAACGGCATCTCTTAAACCTTTCTGGTTTGAGAGATATCCGCTTTCAAGGTTCCCTCTTTTTGCCTTTCCTCTGACGTCCGCGTTATAGCTGAGAGCTGGGGAATCCTCTCATGGGCGGCTCTGCAGGAGTCCTGAGATCGTGTTATAGAAACAGAAATCCTTCACTAAAATGGCCTTCTACATGTACTTGGTTTGCAAGCACACACAGAAGACCATTTTAGTGAAAGATTTCTGTTTCTATTACAAGATCTCAGCACTGCTGCAGAGCCGCCACCGGTCCCAGGACCAGATTCCCCTTCTCTCAGCTAGAACGCTGACGTCAGGGGAAAGACAAAAAGAGGGAACTTTGAAAGTGAATATCTCTCAAACCATTAAGGTTTGAGAAATGACGCTGGTATACTTGAATTCAGAATTTTAAGGGCTACAACATGGAGGATAGTAATAATGAAGTATCACTATCCCTTTAAGACTGATTTTTTCCCCTTTGGGGGAGATGGTGGAATTAGAAGCAAAAAATGAGGGTAATACCGTATGTCTGAGAATTCACAGACTGTGGTATAAGAACTTTTTCAGACTGATTACAGACAATTTCAGTTAACACATCTCACCCTAGTCGGGATGGATTAGTTAGGTCTTATTTTCCGGGTTATACTGTGGCAAAGGTTGAACTTGATGGATTTTTGTCTTTTTTTTCAACCTGATTCACTGTGTAAGAAGGGAAATCATGAGATGAGAGAGTTTAGTGAGATTTCAATATCTAATATGAACAGCAGAGGTGACATTCAGAGAGAGTAATATCCTCAATTCCATGGATTCTGTGCAGTCGTGCAGTATTAAAGGGATAGTAATTCTTAAAATGTAAAAAAATAGGGTTCATAGGGTTCATAGGGTTTATCTCCCTGAGTAAAACAAGGGGATATTTTATTAAAAACTTTTAACAGCTCAAACTTGAATTTTTTAGGTGCAATATCACAGCGGCCTGAAAATTTACATGGCCCTGTTGCTACACCATCCTATGGACTGCTCTGGTCTGTAGACCATGAATCTCCATAGGATGGTGTAGCAACAGCGCCACTTTACATTTTCAGTCCACTGTGATATTGCACGTAAAAAATTCAAGTTCGAGCTGTTCTAATATTTTAATAAAATACCTCTCAGCAGTGGGAGTACCCTTGTTTTATTCAGGGACATAAACCTTACAACATATATTTTTTTACATCTTAAGTATTACTATCCCTTTAAGTTTCCATAAGCATCCTTGATTTAAAATGATATGGGTGTCACCTTAGTTTGAGAAGACCAAAGCTAGGCACGCAATTCACCCCTACAGTATGTGCACGTATGTATATACATCTGGCCAGCTTGAGATATATATAACTTCTGCTTCAGGCGTAATTTTTAATGCACACACACACACATATATATATATATATATATATATATACAGGGCTTATAATTTTAAGTCCTTTGCTACTAGCCAGACCTGAAAAGTTAGTCACCACTGCAAGCCAAAACATACTCACCAGGGCTAAATTTTCACTCACCATTGGCTAGTGGCGAGTGGAAATTTTGAGCCCTGTAATATATATATATATATACACATATAAAATGACACCTGAAGCAGAAGTTAAATGTAGCGCAAGCTGGTCAGATGTATGTGCATAAGAGCACATATTGAGGAGTTAATTGTCCGCCCATCTTGGTCTGCTACTTCTTGCAGTTTGCTTAGCTTAAAGGGGAACTACCACCCCGCAATAACTTTACATGTATTCAGTCTTCATCTGGTGACTAGCTGCTTAGTAGCGCTAGTCGCCAGAAATATTACCTGGTTCCAAAGATTTTGCAGTTTTTCCAAGGCTCACAGGAGCAGGAAGCACGTACATCTCGTCACAGTGACGTCCGTGTGCCTACGCTGTCAGTACCTTTGGAGCCAATTGGCTAGTATCGCTTTCACTTCGTTGTGACCCGTGCTTATCTGAGAATCCACTCCGTGTATGACCCCGGCTTGTCTGACTACCTACATCAGTTCTGACCTGTGGCTCTGGCTGACTAACTCGCTCCATGTATGACCCCAGCTTGTTTGACTACCCACATCGGTTCTGACCTGTGGATCTGGCTGACTAACTCACTCCGTGTAGACCTCGGCTTGCCTGTCCTCTGGCTCTGGCCACTGACTCGCTCCGTGTAGTCCCTGGTTTGTTTGAGCTCTGGTTCTGGCCCCTGACTCGCTCCGTGTAGTCCTCTGTTGTGTCTGACCTCAGGCTCTGGCTATTAACTCACTCCGTGTAGTCCCCGGTTTGTCTGACCTGTGGCTTTGGCTGCCTACTGTGTTCCGCGGTTCTGGCCTGTTCTCGCTCCCTGTTGCCTCCAGTCTCGAGACCTGGAGTGTTGACTTACATTATATAGACTGTTCACTCTGGTGTTCTCCATGAGCCTCTTTCCTAGTCTCGGTTCACGCAGTAGTGCAGTTCACATCACAGTGTGCAGCTCGGGGTAGAAGCCCGGGTCCTATCATCCTGTGGTCTGTGGTTGTGTGAGCTATATTATTATTGCAGTATTTATTAATAAAGGTGGTTAAATTTTATATTGTGTCTGTCCGTCTTTGCCTGAATACCGAGACAGTACGTAAGGGCCATGTCTACTGAAGGTACAGGCAGTCCACCTGATCAGAGCATCCTGTCCAGGATGGATTCTCAGGACCATAGAATTGACCAATTGTCATTTGCTATGCAGACACTGTTAAATTGCACGGCTCACCTAGATCGCTTGCTTCCCCAGTACCTGCGCTGGTTGTGGCGATTACCTCTGAGTCTGGCATGAGTAGAGGGTTGTCTGGCTCTGCTCCTCTACCCCAAAGATATGATGGGGAATCTACACTGTGCCAGGGTTTCCTCAATCAGCTGGGAATTTTTTTTATAGATGTACCACACGCATTCCCTTCTGAATGAAGTAAGGTGGGATTCTTGATCTCCCTCCTGTCCTGCAAGGCATTGGCCTGGGCCAACCCACTATGGGAGATGGAGAAACCCATAATTCATAACTCCACGGAGTTTGTGGCCACTTTCCGGAGAGTCTTTGATGTTCCTGGGCGCGCAACCTCCGCTGCTAAACGCAGTTTTTTGCAAATCACCTCAATAATCTTACCAGTCCTGTGAAATTTTCATGGTATGCTCATCCCCATGAGGTACACTTTCTGGATCTTATGGTATTTTGCCATAATGACCGGTTAGGTACCACCAATTATAGGAAAAATACAGATAGAAACACCTTACTCCACTATCAGAGTTTTCATCCTCATCACGTGAAGTCCAAGGATACCTTACTCCCAGTTCCTGCGCATCATCTGAAATGACAGAGAACAAGCCGTGTCTCAAGCTAAAGACCTTTTTCAACAATTTTTACAGAAAGGATACACCCCCTCGATTTTACAGCGGTCTTATGATCAAGCCTTTCATTTCTCCCAAACAGACTTATTAAAAGTCAAAGAATCCAGAACACATGGAGACAGATTGGTATTTACATCTAAATATACCACTCACAGCGCACACTCATCAAAAAGGCCATCAACACCAGATGGGCCATACTAGTCAGTGATGGCACATTACCAAAAACCTTTATGCAAACTCCATTACAAAGTTACAAACGCAGTTCTAATTTAAGGGACAAATTGGTTCTTACCGATCCATTACATTGTTATACCAGCACTTATTCAACTTGGCTGACGCCAGACAAAAAAGGCTGTTTTAAAGTGTTAGTAATGTCTAAAAAAAATGTTTTTGCATTTAGAAGAGCTTAATAAGCTGATCTAAATGCAAAAAAACGTATCTCTCAAACCGCTATAGTTTAAGAGATACGGGCGTTTGAAGTTTGATTTCTCCTACTGACAGCTGTAAAGCTGTCAGCAGGAGATCCGTGTCGGTCGACACGGTGGCGCTTGAGAAGTGCCGCAATCTCGTTACTTACACGGAATCCCTTCATTGGAATGGTCTAAAACATGTGCCTAGTGTTCAGACACACGTTTTAGACCATCCCAATGAAGGGATTCCGTGTAAGTAACTATGTTACTATGTTAAGTAACGAGATCCCGGCACTTCTCAAGGGCCACCGTGTCGACCGACACGGAACTCCTGCTGATAGCTTTACAGCTGTCAGTAGGAGAAATTAAACTTCAAACGCCCGTATCTCTTAAACCATAGCGGTTTGAGAGATACGTTTTTTTGCATTTAGATCAGCTTTTTAAGCTCTTCTAAATGCAAAAAAAGTGTTTTTTTAGACATTTCTAACACTTTAAGTGCACAGGTTGCATCACTTGTAGGAATCTTATAACAGGAGAATTTTTCAAACACCCGTATTCTGGTTAAAAAAATCTATATTAAATATCGACTTATAAGTACCAGCAAATATGTTATATATTTTATTCTGTGTCCATGCAGTCTAATGTACATAGGTAAAACTATTACAGCTTTTAAGGACAGGACTGCTAACCATAAAACGTTTATTCAACAAGTTATTCAAACTCATACCAGTGACAAACCAGTAGGAAGACATTTCGCACAAGCCAATCACTCTTTGGCAGATTTAAAATACATGGTGATAGATCATCAACCTAAACTGAGAATGGGAGGTGATAGGAACAAGAAATTGTTACAACTTGAAGAAAAATGGATACACAGATTGAATACCCTTGCACCGCGAGGACTTAATGACAAGACAAACTACTCATGTTTTTATTGAGATACATATGCAAGCTGTGATAGAAAACCCCTCTAGTAGAGGGTGTTGAATCGTTTGTCCCGGACTTGATTGGAAGTGAATGGAGGCCTACTGATTTGGGACACCAAGTATCATATTATTTAATCCGATTGGATCTGCATTGTCATGTATCTCATTCCCAGGATTCAATATTGTGACAGTTGACATTCTTCCAGGATAGGGTGGGCATAGATCCCATCTCGACAGGTGTTGCCAATCCAAACACCCGTCATTAATAGGACTGAATGGTGCTGTCAATTAACTTGGATGCTTGTATGGACAACATGTTCCTATCCCCTGTGCATTATCACCTTGTGATCTCTATTATGGATCTAGAGGAGCCTGCATTGTCACGCACCTCATCCTGAGTTTTTTGAAGTACATACTGGTATGTCATCTTATTTTACAATCTGTAGGTCTAACCTTAAAGGGATAGTAATACAAATCCCTATATTAAAGCCCTTGTAAAAAGAAACATTTTGCCCCTAGTGTCATCTCTCAAACCTTTATGGTTTGAGAGATGAATGCTTCTAAAGTTGCCCTCTCCCTCCCCCTTCCCCGTAGTCAGCATTTTAGCTGACTCAGGGAAATCCGGTCAGAGATCATCAGGTGGCTCTGCAGCAGAGCCGCGATCTCGTTAACTAAAAAAAAAACTTTCACTAAAACGGTCTTCTATGTGTGATTGCAAGCCAAGCACACGTAGAAGACCATTTCAGTGAAAGTTTTTTTTTTAGTTAACGCGATCCGGCTGTGCTGGAGAGCCTCCTGACGGTCGTACGACTCTCTTCCCTGCAGTCAGCTAGAACGCTGACTAAGGGGAAGGGGGAGGGAGAGGGCAACTTTAGGTGTGTTTATCTCTCAAACCATAAAGGTTTGAGAGATGACACTGAGGGCAAATCGTTTCTTTTTACAAGGGCTTTAATATAGGGATTTGTAATACTGAAGTATTAATATCCCTTTAACCTCCTGTGTCAATACAAGTGTTGCCTTTTTTTATAAATTCCCTGCATGCCATTTCTGCAGGATACATTGTCCTGTATAGATCTGCCAGGCAATATCACCTGATTTTGTATGGGATCGGCAAATCTTTTAATGATACAAGCTATGAACATTGTATATACATACAACACAAGTTAAATCTTCTTTGAATGACTGTTCCTTCTAAAGTGTGCTGACATTATACCACATGTCTGGCCCCTCTGAGATGTCAGTTTTGTATGGGACTATGTTGTTTCCTATAATCACACTCAATATGTGTCTCCTGTGGACTGTTACTATTATTTTTTACGGTATTTATGCAGATGTATTATTTATGCAGATGGATGTTGGATTATTTTCCCAACACATCACTATGTTAAGAATGTTATGCATTGCACACCCCTCTGGTCTTTAAAGGGATAGTAATGTTTCACAATAAAAACAGCTCCAATTCACCTTCATATGATTTGGCCCATGTAGAGTGTTATTTCAATACTGTCAGAGTTGTAGTTCAAGAGTAATTTAATCATAAAGTATCCCCTTCCTGCCCCTTTTACCTGTGTAAAGCTGCACAGCAAGAACATCCGGATGGATCAGAGCAAGGGTCAATCTTCTGTTAACATAAGGAAAACCTGCCCTCATCCTTCATGGGGGGCAGGGTTTTCCTTATGCTCACAGTAAAAGATTGTCCCTTGCTGTGAGCTGTCCGGTCAAGAGGCCAGATTCCTCTTCTGATAGGAGGTGGCTTACATAAGGTAAAAGGGGCGGGAGGGGGATACTTTATCATTCAGTTACTCTTGAACTACAACTCTGACAATATTGAAATAACACTCTACATGGGCCAAATAATATGAAGGTGAATTGGAGCTGTTTTTATTGTGAAACATTACTATCCCTTTAAAGACCAGAGGGGTGTGCAATGCACTGCACACACCCCCCCTTTCCTGGTTCTTAAGGAGCTAATAAAATATTATCCTATTCAATACTATAAGATGTATGGTTGGTTGGAAGCACTCACTCTGCAAAGATTGTATGCCCAGATGCACAGCCCTCAAAAGAAATGACATGTAAAGAAAAAGGAAAAGAGGCAGCACCAGTGGGACAGTATTGAAATAACGCTCTCCATGGCCCAAATACTATGAAAATTAATCGTAGCTTCTTTTTTTGTGAAACATTACTATCCCTTTAAAGTGGAACTTTCATGCTAATAAAATTGGCCCCAAATATATTACTAACCTAGCGATATATAAAGTTATACTATCCTTACGCTCACTAAGTCAGGGGTATTGAAGAAAAAACACATCTTCTGTAGGCATCGGGCCCACTGATCATTACATTTAACAACCTATATAAGGAACAGAAAAAGAGAAAATATGACATTTACTGCTTTGCGTCAGATAAGCTTTTATTTATGGTCTATGAATGAGGAAATATTTGTCAGTTATTGTTTCCTGTTACCCACTTAAGTCATTGCCAGTTTAACCCTTTTAGTGCCAGTGGGGTAAAGAATACATTGCAAAGCAATGCATTCCATACCCCTCTGGCACGCAAAGGGTTAAACTTCAGTCAAGGGAAAGATCAGCAAAGCACTAGGGACTCACTGTTCCGTAGATTCATGGACACAATTACTACAACATCTGTTTATCTAATGCCCCATTCACATTGGTGACTGCTGGCTTGCAGTGTGGCTGTGCACTGGCCAATATCTATACATGTGATTAAGCCAAACTCAGCTTGCTACAATTTCCCTGTACTCAGCAGAATATGGGGAAGTTGCAGCAGTATCTGAATTGTGTTTTATAAGCATCGTTCACACTGACAATGTGAAGGTTAAAATGCTCACCTCAATTTCCAATGTCTGGAAAGCCTGTGTGGGCAGCAAGCAATCATATGTGACCTAAGCCGATGTGGGCCAGACATCAACCATGTTCCCCGCCGGTGATGGGATTGTGGGGTGAATGCAGAAGAAGGTGAGTATTCACAGTAACGGTTTGTTGTATCTTAGCAATACCTGGGTGGACAAAACAACTGGAGCAATGGACACTGGGGTCTCTGGTATGTGACAGCAGCAGCTGTTGCCTGGGTAACCGCAGAAGCAGGGGAACTGGAAACTTGTATTAGCAGTAGAAAGTGGAAGATTGGTATAGGTGTCTCAGGTACCTGGGTAATCACAGCCGTAGGTGAATTGGAGACAAGGGTTTCCTGCACCTGAATGATAATATCAACAGGAGAACTTGAAGTTGGAGTCACTGGTACCTAGGTAGCAGCAGTAGCAGAAGAACTGTAAGCTGGAGTTACCAATACCTTAACAGCAACGACAGCTGGAGAGCTGATGGTTAGGTCACTGAGTATGATAATCTGGAGTCACTGACACTTGAATGGCTTCATCAGCAGGAGTCGTGGATGCTGGGGTAACGGGTGGCTGCAGCTGGATTTGAAGTGGTGCTGAAGGAAAAGGTCACGCAGGCCCCAAGGTGGCAGCCTGTAGGTCAACAGGAGTCCCAGTTGGACCCAATTATAGAAAATGGACCAATCTGAAGGCAAATGACCATCCTCATGTGAAGCTTGGATCCATGTGACTGTAAGGAGGATCACATGAGGGTGGTCATCCACCTCTGGATTGGTAATTTTTTGATGGTTGACTAGCTTATGGTGGGAAAGTGAGGGAGGGCTTGACACAAGCACTATGTTTGATGTGGAAGGCACCATATTTAAAACTCAGAATGCTATTAAGATGTTATACTATACCTTTGATGAAGTGGATTGAAATGTATGAAATGTTTAGGGTGTATAAAGTGTATATATTTCTTTTAATAAACTGATTTGGACACTGAATCTGGTTTCTGGACGTTCAGACCCTAATAAAGAAGAGGCTTACTTTGGCAAGGTGTTGCATTTGAGAGGTGGATTTTAGCCTCTGTCTCTGGGTGGACAGATTACTTTGGTTTGGCGGTATTCACTGTCTCACAGTTTTACCATTAGATGGTTCTTTTTCCTTTCCTCACTTGTCTCCTACATTGTTTCTGGTTGGTGGGGGACTCAATATCCAGAGATGGATGCCATCAGAGGAGGGAAGGCAAGGTTGGTTGAGGGATCCTGGAGACACCAATACTATAGGAGCGAGGCTTTGGGCTTATTCAGGTGATGACACATATTTTGGGGTGGACAGAAACCTCCTTCATTTTGTAAGTACCTGTTCATTTAGATGACATTTCCCACCATCTTGCATTTTTACTCTTAGAACTGTGTTTGCTTTCTTGTTTTATGTCTTTGGTATATCAAGTACACTGCAGGATACTGCAGCAACTGGAATCCTATTGAAATGTTGCCCTCAATTTGGCAACCATTGCAGGGCGACCCTTAAGCGTGCAACATCAGAATGGCGCTCCTTTGATGGTCACAAAGTAGAGGGCGACATTTCAATGGTAAACCTCAGCAGCTCAAGGTTGCACCTGATTATGAATGCAGATGTAATAGTCACCATTGTAATTTACTGCCCAAAATGAGACCTATTTTGAGCATCTTGTGCAAGAAAGTCTACTGTGTAAGCCAGACATCACTCCACAGGAAATTCACAAACTGCACAGGGTATACCAGAAGAGGGCAACTTGCCACCTTGTCTGGGAACTCTACAGCTCTCCCTCAGACTCAATTTACCAGTGCTCATTACCAGATCTCCAGGGACAAAGGTGTTTTTCTCCTGCTGGGTTAGTTACCTGATAGAAGGGAACACAAACAAAAAATCCGCACCAGCTTATCCTGAAGTTCCTTATTGTCACAAATGATAAATACTTTCTTTTACAGTCATCTCCTTTAATATCGTCAATCTTAAAAAATCAATGTAACATACCTTTATGGATATACATATGAAACCACAGGAGCATACCACACAGAGTGTAAAAAACAGCAGGCCTTAGCATTCCTGATCAACTCGTTTCGCACCTACATGGAGCTTAGTCTTGATCAAAGGCCTTTGTTTTTTCCTCTCTGTGTAGTAAGCTCCTATGGTTTCATATGTATTTCCATAAAGGTATGTTACATTGATTTTTTATGATTGAAGATATTAAAGGAGATGTTTTTTAAAGAAAGTAAATATTGTTTGTGACAATAAGAAACTCCAGAATATGGTGGTGCAGATTTTGTGTTTGTGCTCCCTTTGATGTACTTAACGGATAATAAGAGGCATTCCGATCTGCACACCATTTTTCCTGTTCCTGTATGAGGACATAAATACCTTATTTTGCCTTACCTGGTGAGTCCTTAGGTTTATATGTGTGTATATGTGTGGTCTTTTTTGTAATGGAGCCGCATTTTTTTCTTTGGAGTTATTGACATGTATTAGTTACCCCTCCCACCTGGGGCGTTTCTAGGTTCCAAAAATATCTGGGGCTAGAGCCCATGGTAAAATTCCACAGAGCACCCGGCGCCGCTACCCTCCGTATTCACAATAACCACATGTGCACACAGAAATGATAGCATGGATTTTTTAATGTACAATATGGGCTATCTTATCACCTCTAAAAGCCAATTGGCTAATCACTCTTTTTGGTGGTTACCCTGACACATTTGTGCTTAGGCTTGTTGGGCATGTGGAGGATTCTCCTGTACTCACTCACTCATTAATGGAAACTTGAACAACAGCTTCCCCTTCCACTGACATGCTCAGATAGACACATCTGAGTGAGTTCCAGAATGACAAAGAAAAATATCTAATGGTGCACTTACCCACTAGTTCTCCAATAGTGCTGAATTACCTCTAGGATAATTAAATGGCTTATGGCTTAACTCTGGTCTGAGCCAGCAATTTAGAATTCTTAGACCAGAGTCTTATGCGTGACATACCAGTTATGTAATGAAGGTGAATGCATGATTAAGCTGTATAATTATCCTTGAGGTAATTAAGCATTGTTGGAGAACCAATGGGTAAGTGCACCATTATTTGTCATTCTTGAACTCGCTCAGATGTGACCAAGCACTCAGCATGCCAATGGAAGGGGAAGCTCAAGCTGCTGTTCAAGCTTCCAATAATCATACCTGGGAACTTCTGAAATGAGCTCACCCTGAGATTTCTGAATTATTAATCCTTTACGCTACCAAGAAAGTAGATTCTCTGTGCTATGTCAGAGTTTGCCCTAACCCAAAGATGATTCAGTTCGTCTTCAAGGAACCTTTAACATGCTACAGAGCTGGAGGGGTACATATAATATTTATAAATCTGGTGGGGGCGAAAACTTTCAACAGGAGTAACTGGAGTACTGTTTAGGGCTAATATGCCATCCAGCTCCAGCTAAAACAAATAAATGGCAATACAAATTTACAGGCCCATATTTTGGCCCAGGACCCCCTTTCTTGCCCAGGATACCTTGATGTTAGCCCTGAACTCAAACTTTACACACCTCGTCTTTGATTTGGATCTCTCTCACTCTTTTATCACCGAATTCCTAAACACAATGTTTGAAAGATAGGACAATGAGAGAGGCAAACCAAATCAAAGAGGTGGTAAAGTTTGAATCCAGGGCTAACATCAAGGTTGTTCTGGGTAAGAAAGGGGGTCCTGGGCACAAAATGTGTGGGCCTGTAATTTTGTATTGCGATTTACTTGTGTTTTTGGAGTACATAATAGGTATTAGAAATCTGTGGGGTTAAAAATGTTGTTGCTATGATGATTGCCATTTGCCAAAACATATAATACTGTACTCCCTTCTTAACTGAAGAGACAGGCAGTAGTGACACACAGTGATGTGCAGACTGAGTTTGAGTGCTGACTGTAACTGCTGCTGAGGACTCTCAGGGCTGGCTGCCAGCATCTGACTGTCACTCTGGGGTATTCAGGCCTCCTCCTCTGGTTCACACTCAGAGTACTCTCTGATTCATCCTGCTGCCACCTGGCATGGTCACCTCTCCGCTCTTGTGACTGTCTGCAGACCAGCACTGCGCCAAGTCACACGCACAGCCAATAAGAGAGGAGTGTCAAAGCACTCCTCTCTCATTGGCTGCAGTGCGACTGTCCAACATGGTCAGAAGGTTCTGGACGTCAGGGCACATCTAATGCCGTCCTTACCTTTCTACAACTACAATTATGCTCTGTTCTTACTAATTTCAAGAACTGTATTATTTTTAGGAGGCCAGCCAGCCATTGAAGCCAGCGGCATTGAGAGGCAGTATATTATACATTTGAAGAATAATGTTATATTCGGGGCTACCCGCTGGGCCACAACATTCGGGGCTGCCCAAGACTACACTTGGTGCTTCAGCCGCCCCTAGTGACGCCCCTGCCTCCCACCAACTTCCCAACCTCCATTAATCCCACTTCCAAAGGGGCAATCCTTGCCAACTCTCCTTCCTTATCACACCTGCTTTAGTCTGGCCCACAACATGATCCAGATTGCACACTTTGGACTCTCGCAATGAAGCTCTTCTTCCTACTGAGGCGAGGTCATGATTATTCCCAGTATGCTTGCGGCATTCCAGCTGTTTTTGAACTACAATTTCCATCATCCTTATCCTGAGGATGATGGGTGCTGTAGCCTAAAAATAGCTGGAGGGAAACAGTTTGCTCACCACTGGTCTACACAGAGTGACTCAGCTGTTGACATGTTTGGCTGTACGGAGGTGAAATGTTTAACTGTTCTTGTCTGTAGTTGTGACTCACCATTACACAGAACCAAAGTTAGTAAAGGTTTGTTCACTGTAACCTGCTCTGTCTGGTGGTGGTGGTGGGGGGGTCAAAGCACAATCACTGTGTGATTCAATCATTAACAGCTTCCTGACAAGTCCAGTAAACACACACATCCAATGAGCAGATACTGTGCCAGGCAGTGGGAGAGATGACTCAGTGCGCAGTGTCTGAAATATGAACTGCTGATACACAGGAGGAAACCAGTCCCTGGTTTATTGATGTGTTTTTAACTCCTTGGATGCTAGAACGATTTGTAATGCATTCTGAAGCAATGCACTCAAGAAATCTCCAATGTGTTAAATAAGCAGTGTATTTTTCGCTTTGGAAAACAGCAGTCAATGACTCAAACTCTCCCACAGAGAACCTTGTTTAAAGGAACAGTAACACTTAAGACGTCAAAAAATATATATTGTTGGGTTTCTCTTCCTGAGTAAAACAAGGGGACTCCCTCTGCGGAGAGGGGTTTTATTCAAAAGTTATTGCGGCTCAAACTTGAATTTTATTGGTGCAGTATCTCAATGTCCTGAAATCTTATAGTGGCGCTGTTGCTACACCATCCTATGGAACGTCCTGGTCAATTGACCATAAATGATTACATTTCAGGCCGTTGAGATATTGCACCTAATAATTTCAAGTTTGAGCTGAAATAACTTTTGAATTAAACTCATCTCAGCAGTGGGAACTCCCTTGTTGCATTCAGAAGGATAAACTGTGCATTAAAAATTCTAATATATATTAAGTGTTACTACCTCTTTAAAAAAATGCCTTTTCACACTAGTTGCAGCTGCTGATAACAGTTTGAGGTCAAAGAAGTGTAAGGTAACATTCTTTAGTCTTTGGGATACTAGAGAGTTTGTGCTGTGATAACTTTAACTCTTTGAGTGCCCGATGGGAATACAATGCATTGCAAAGCAATGCGTTGCATACCCCTCGGGCAATCAAAGGGTTAAATGAAGCATCTCCTGCAAAAGGACTTTTACATACTCAGCAGGAAAAGACTTATAACTTTTTTTTTGATAAAGAAAATGTACTGCTCCTTTAAGCACCATTTCAGCTAGATTTTGTGGTTATTTTAGCCCCTCGGATGCCAGCGAATTCTGCAACGCATTGCAAAGCACACTGGAGATGATATAACACGGTTTTACTAGGTGGACAGATCTCAGTTGGGTGAGTGGACAAGGGCACACTTATGCGTTTTGTGCCTACGGATGGCATTTAATTGTTGACACTGATGAATTGCTGTTCTTAGGCATGAAATGCGTCAGTGTATGCTTGTTCCCTCACCCCACTGAGATGTGACTATCTAGTAATGCTGTGTTTTATTACCTTCGGTGTGCTTTGACACATTAACCACTAACCGAGTGCTGCCTTGTTTCCAGTGTACCAGTTTGTGTTGTAGGTGGATACAGAAGAGGAGACAGACAGAGGGAACTGTAGTATAGTGCAAGTCCAGGTGGCATGGGAGTAGAGAAGTGGCATTAAATATAGTCTGTTTCAGAAAAATATCCTTAATGTACAACAAGCAGGGACAGTAGATCTCCAAAGGGGTTAAATAATAGTTTCTAAAGGGAGTATATAAACTGCTGCAGGGACATTGAGATTGCAGTGGCCACACCCACAATTCAGAATGAGGGTGCGGACAGCACAGCAGAGGCTCCTCCCCCCAAGGTATGGTTTTCTAAGCAGTTACCTACACTGCCTAATGGGAAATCCTGCCCTGTCTGCCATTACCATATGCCAGGTTCAGACTGGTGGGTCCCAACAGAAATACATGGGGCAGACACATGCCTAGACATAACGCCTGTGTGTTAACCCTTTAAGTGGCACAGGGGTATGCAAAACATTGCTTTGCAATGTTTTGGATACCTTACTCACACACAAAGGGTTATATTTGATAATCCTACAGCTCCCGCAATGTAGAAAAGAGAGAAATCAGACCTGCTCATATGTATTCCATGAACTAATTAATGTTCACTAAAAAATTAGATCAGACCACTTCAGACATGGATCAGTTCCTTGGCCTGCAGCTGTAATGACCATGGCCCTCACCCCCACCCCCTCCAGGGGCAGTGTGCTCCATGCTTGAATTGGCAGCCACTTCCTCCTCTGCTGTGTGTGTCCCTTGCACGACGTCTACGAATAAACATATATTCCTGGCATGTGAGGACCTTGAGGTACTGTCCGGATGGATCGCAGAGAGGGACAATCTTCAATTAACATCAGGGAAAAACCTGAAACACCTGTCAAGGGGGTGGGATTTTCATTGTTCTCACAGTAAGAAGATTGTCCCTTGCTGTGACCTGTCTGATCTCAAGACCAGATTCCACATCTGAGGGGAGGCGGTTTACACTAGGAAAAAGGGGCAGGAGGAGGATACTTTATCATTCAGATACTCTTGAACTGCAACTCTCACAGTACTGAAATAACACTCTCCATGGCCCAAATACTATGATGATTAATTGGAGCTGCTTTTATTGTGAAACATTACTTTAAGAAACGCAGAACTGTCCAACGCATCATGCACCTCTCAGGACCTAAAATGGTTAAGTAGGTTTAGGTTAAAAACACTGCCAGCAGCTGTCGTGTCATGGACATAATATACAGGACTGATTGAAAAAAGGCACAAAAATGTGCTAGGGGTCATTAGAATTTTTAGGCCATATTAAGGGAAGCGTAAGTTTAAATTCTTCAGCCTCTTGGATACTAGAGAGATCTGCAACTCACTGCGGAGCAATGTATTGGTGTCTTCTCTAGCAGCCAATGAGTTAACCCTTTGATTGCCACTCAAAGGGTTAAACATGTTTTGTCTTACATAAACTAATAAAACCTTTCCTTCTTATCTACGTATGGTACCATCCCTATTCTGTGGGTTTACTCACGGAATGACTTATGTACATTTACTCAATTCATTTCCTTTCCTACAGCTCCTCGCTCCATTTTCTGCAATCTGGTTTTCACCTACTGCGTTAAAGGGGCAGTGCCTCTTAGAAGGAAAAAATATATACATTGCCTAATAAATAGAGCATTCAAGATAATCTATGACACTCCTAAACTGCCTCACAATCTTTAAAGGGATAGTAAAGTCCCAAAAAAATTATGGTTTGAGAGAAATAAGGACAGACCTCCGTTCCCTCCCCTTTCTGCCTGATGAGGTGAAAAGCTGTCAGAGGCAGAATCCGGTCGCCCGACTGTAGGCGTCTCTTCAGGAGCGCTGTCATCGGGATATCTAACTATAATTACTTCATCGGTATGGTCTATAACGTGTACCTGGCTTGCAAGCACACATTGTAGACCATTCCGATGAAGTAATTATAGTCAGATATCTCGATGACAGCGCTCCTGAAGAGCCACCATCTGGTCCCGGAAGCAGGATCTCATGACGTCCGCTGTACAGCAGATGCATGAGAAGGGGGAGGGAGCAGAGGTCTTTATTTTCTTATATCTCTCAAACCATAACGGTTTAAGAGGAAGGATTAAGCACGTTAAATGTTTTTTTTAGTGCAGCTACCATTTAGAACATACTTTTTTGGGACTTTACTATCCCTTTAAGAATGTACAAGTAGTTTTTGATAGTTTGACCATTTCCTGAATTTGTCCGGGACCTTTAAAAGGACAGTAATATCCCATAAAATCTTTTTATAGTTTTATAGAGCCTTAGAAAATAAGCAGAATGGTGCAAACCTTATATAGGGATTCAAAGTTCCCCCTCCCTCCCTCTCTCCTTATGTCAGCTGTAAAACTGACAGCAGGAGAATCGAGTCGAACAACTCGAGGAGGCTCTGAAGCAGAGCCAAGATTGCGTTATCTATAAAGAATTAATTCATTGGAAAGATCTACAAAGTGTGCCTGATCTAAAAAGTGTGTTTGGTTTGCAAGCACAGTTTGTAGACATTTCCAATGAATGAATTCTTTATAGATAACGAGATCTCGGCTCTGTTACAGAGCCGCCTGCTGGTCCCTGGACCGGAATCTCCTGCTGTCAGCTAGACGCTGACATCAGGAGAAGGAGAGAGGGGGGAACTTTCAATGCCTATATCTCTGAAACCATAGTGGGAGTGAATGCATTGCTTTGCAGTGGTGGGAAATTTGATTCCAAGCAAGCTTTGTCTGGAGTTTTTATTGTTTACCTTTAGTGACTTATGCCAGGCGTCTGTAACTGGAGGAGGTTTATGGCTGTGTATATATATTTATGGATACTTGGTCTTTTGATCCAGCTTTCCTGCCAAGAGTGTCCCTGGGCATCGGAGCTGAGAAAAAGAGCATCCGGGTAGCCTTGTCTGTATGACCTCCAGGACTGCCTCATGGAGAAGGTCTTCAACATTGGTGGGCTGAGGGACTGTGTCCAGAGTGTGCTGTCGTACTCAGCACTTGATCTTGCAGAGGAAGGAGAGGTGGAAGAAGTGTCGGTGGCAAAAGAAGCGCTTTGGGCCTTGCTGTCTACTAAAGAAAAGGCTCATGAGCATGATGCAGTCACCCAAGGGAACCAAGATGAACAGCAGACTTTGCAGAGTGAAGAGAGTACATCTTGTTTCCCTGGTGCTTTCACTGGGTGGCAAGAAAAGTAAGGAGGAACTGAAGTCTTCCTCTCCGGTGGACTCTTGTTCTGTGAAATGCCCTCTGGTGGTACTTACATGCAAGGTGGAGGCAAGTCTTCAGGTAGTTGATGTAGCACAACTGTCTTCTACTGGAGAAGCAGCCTGCACTCAGCATCTCTAGACAGCACAGCTTCATTTTCTATGTCATGCAATGTTACTGATAAGACTACATGGAATGCTGTTTTATGATGTCTTACTGACCTCCTTAAAACTTTAGCGGTGGAAAAGTGACTGATGTCTCCTGGGCTTGGGCCACTAAAACATGGCCTCCTATACTTTTCCCCCTAATGTTTTTTTTTCACTGTAAATAACAATGTAGTTGACACTGCAGGGACTATAAGGTCTGACATTACTAAGGATGTGGGCTAGTTTGAAGGAGGCACTGGTTTGCAAGATTTCACCATTGGGATTTAATTTGTTTTTATGAGTAAAAGAAAGGATGTGGAAAGAAGAATATTATGATTTACTGTCACTTTTGTGAGCCTCCAAGGGATTTTTGCTCAAAGGTGATAAGAAACCCAAGGAAGAGGATAGGAGACACCCTACACTAAAAATGTTTCATAATTGGCTTCAGGCCTTTTGTATTTACTCTGCAGTCATGGATGAGAGGTTCCCAAGTATTTGTTCAGGCTTATTCCAACACTTATTTTATATTTTGAAGATATTTTGAAACTTGGCAGACACAAATGGTTCTCTTATGATGAATAGCTCTACCAAAGGTTGGCAGTACAACCAATCATTAAGTGAGGTATGAAAGATGAGGGGCTGTGGGTCTCATTAGTGATGCCACAAAAATCTAGTACAGGTCTCTTGAAGAGTTCGATTATGGGGGTTCAATCTAGTAAAAAAGGTATTTGCTGAGTGTTTAAAGGGATAGTAATGTTTCATAATAAACAATGAGAACAATGAAAGCCCTGCCCCCCTTGACAAGTTTTTCCCTTATCTTAATTGAAGATTGTCCCTCTCTGCAGTCTACCCGGGCACCTCCCTTCTGCTCTGGCTGAGCAGTGTTACATCAGTAAAAGGGGCGGGAGGGGGATACTTTGTCATTGAATTACTCTTGAACTACAACTCTGACAGAATTGAAAGAACACTCTCCAAAGTCCAAATACTATGATGATTAATTAGAGTTGCTTTTATTATGAAACATGACTATCCCTTTAAACAACTTGAGCCAACTCTTGCTACAATAATTTTTCACTGCTTGCCTCTTGACTGAATGTGGTCCCTATCGCCATTCGCCAATCACACTCATTATTTTCAAGCACCTCGTAAAAACCACTTCCCTTACTAAAGCCTTGCACTTATGATCCTCCACCTACTGTCTCTGTATGCGTTTCCTATTACTATTCAGATAAGATCTCTCCCATTTGAAATATCTTGGTGCATAGGCTGCATATAGTAACATATGTAAGGAAATACATACAGAGCTCGATGTTTTTTCCCTACAGAAGGATTTAGATAAACTAAGTGAATGGGCAGAAAAGTGGCAGATGTCATTTAATGTAGATAAATGTAAGGTTATGCATTTGGGTTGTAGAAACAAACTTGCTACATATACTCTAAATGGGAAACAACTTGGGAAATCCTCATTAGAGAAAGATTTAGGTGTACTGATAGACAATAGTCTTCACAGCAGTGTGCAGAGTCACTCAGCTGCTGCAAGAGCAAATAGTGTACTAGCCTGCATAAAAAGAGGTGTAGAAGCAAGGGATGCTAATATTATCCTACCTCTGTATAAATCCTTGGTTAGGCCTCATCTAGAATATGGAGTACAATTTTGGGCGCCTGTTCTAAAAAAAGACATTACTGAACTGGAAAAGGTGCAGAGACGTGCAACAAAACTGATAAAGGGATTGGAGGATCTGAGTTACAAAGAGAGACTAGCCAAACTGGGTTTGTTTACATTAGAAAAGAGACGTCTAAGGGGTGATATGATTACCATTTACAAATACATTCAAGGTCAATACAAAGAACTATCCAATGAATTATTTATGCAAAGAGCTGAGCTAAGAACAAGAGGTCATCCATTAAGACTTGAGGAAAGGCGCTTTCGACTAAAACACAGGCAGGGATTCTTTACAGTAAGGGCGGTAAGGCTATGGAATTCTTTGCCTCGGGATGCTGTGCTTGCAGATAATGTAACTGCATTCAAAAAAGCAATGGATGCCTATCTAGCACAGAACAATATTGACAGTTATGACAGATGGCTTCAAAGCAAATAGGATATTGAGCCGGGGAACTATTTGACACACTCACACACACACACACACCTACATTGGAAATTGCTCCAGAGGGCTTTTTTGTTGCCTTCCTCTGGATCAACAGGGGTGTTATTGGCATGGGCTGGACTTGATGGACGCATGTCTTTTTTCAGCCTTATCTACTATGTTACTATGTAACATAGGAACTGAAGAAGTGATATCACTGGACAAGTTATGTTCTCTTTATCACCTCCTTATCACACTTTAGTGCATATCCCCGTTTATTTGGGCAGCAAGAATTTATAAGGAATGAAGGATTTAATTTGTTTACTGATGCAGCTGGGTTGGTAGGGTACAGGGACTTTACGTAAATTATTTCCAATAGATAGTGCTGTGTAATTATGCGTTTTTCACTTTGCCAGTAAGAGACTTTTACTTCATTGCGATATTAACAGTGTTGTTCCAGTGGTTAATAACTTGTCTGCCAGATCACCTCCAGTGATAAACCTTTCATGACAGAGTTGGGTGTTTTTTGTTTTTTTAATAGGCATATAGCCAGGGCCGTATTTGCTATAAGGCAGAGTAGGCACCTGCCTACAGGCGCACCTCACAGAGGGGCGCCTGTCATTGAAATAATAATAATTTTTTTTTTAATTCACAGCAGTTCTTTTATATATATATATTTATAGCGCTGTCGCACTGCGCACAGACACCCGACACCCGCCCCTCGCTTGCTAAGGTCTGTGCTGAAGGTTGTAGCTGCTGTTGCTCCCCCTTGTTGGCTCTAATGCAGAGCTCTGGGAGATGACATCATCTTCCAGCGCTCTGCACTCCTAAAGAGAAGACCGGGCGGGGTGCAACAGCAGCTACAGGTCTGTGCAGAAGGTGGCACAGACATCTCCTGCCGCTGGACCACCAGGGAGGTAGGAAATGGATACCGGGGGCGGGGGCAATGTGGAGCTGATGGCAATGTGAGGGCAAGTTGGAGCTGATGGGGCAATGTGGAGCTTGGAGCTGATGGGGGCAAGTTGGAGCTGATGGGGGCAAGTTGGAGCTGATGGGGGCAAGACAGAACTGATGGGGCAAGTTGGAGCTTGGAGCTGATGGGGGCAAGTTGGAGCTTGGAGCTGATGGGGGCAAATTGGACCTAATGGGGGCAAGACAGTTGGAGCTGATGGGGGCAACGTGGAGCTGATGGGGCAAGATAGTTGGAGATGATGGGGGCAATGTGAGGGCAATATGGATATGGGGGGTAATGTGGAGATTTGGAGCATTGTGGAGATGGCCAATTGGGGAGGGGGGGGTGCTTCAGGCTCCTGAGATGTAAATCCGGCCCTGCATATAGCTCTAGAAAGTGGTGGTGGTGAATGTCATTATCATACCAGCCTGGTTCATTTGTCAGATGTGTGTAATTATATTTTATCATGGATCTACAAAATGTGGTAGAATGGGTATTACTTTTGGTGTGTGTGTGGGGGTGTAAATCTGTCTTTTAGACAGTCTGGCCATAGAGGGTTTAAAGTTGAGCTTTCACCTCAATTCAAGTTTGCATGTTTGAAAACTGCATTAAAAATGGCCTATATGTTATGTTAACCAAAATTGCAGTAGATGTATAGTTTTGGAGACATTCACTTTATTACTGGGCAAAGTGAAAGTAAATACTTCCTGGTCCTGCACAGAGCTTCATTAGCATATGACACGTCACAGAAACCTTTAATAGCATATAACATGTCACTGAAAAGGCTTCATTAGTATATGAACTGATTAGCATACAGTAACAAGTGTGAATTTCTCCTGAACTGTACATTTACCGGGCTTTTGGCTAACATGACACAGAGACCGTTTTTAATGCAGATTTAAAATAGGCAAATTTGAATTAACCCTTTGAGTGCCCGAGGGGGTATGCAAAGCAATGCATTACGTAGTCCTCTGGCACTCAAAGCGTTAAGATGAAAGGTTCACTTTAAGATTCCTTCTTTATTTTTAAAGGGATAGTAATACTTCGTTTTAACTTTATTTTATTTTATAGGCATTAAAAAAACATGAAGAATGATATAAGTCTTATCTCTCAAACCTTTATGGTTTATGACATAATCACAAGCAAAGTTCCCCTCCCCGCCCCTTTTACCTAGTGTAAGCCATCTCTTCTCAGATGTGAGTCTGGTTGTATGACAGGACAGATAACAGAAGGGGACAATTTTCTTTGTATGAAAACAATGAAAACCCTTCCCCCCTTGACAAGTTTTTCAGCTTTTTCCATTATCTTAATTGAAGATTGTCCCTCTCTGCAGTCTACCTGGGCACCTCCCTTCTGATCTGGTTGAACAGGGGGGGGATACTTTGTTTGTGAATATCTCTTAAACCATAAAGGTTTCAGAGATAAAACTTATATCATTCTTCATGTTTTTTTAATGCCTACAAAATAAAATAAAGTTAAAATGAAGTATTACTATCCCTTTAAATGTATTCAGCACTTCTAAAGAGAAATATTTTTGGGTTGGCTCCTAGCTGTTAGAGCAGAGCCTAATTATTTATACTTCACGTTTGAGAATAGTTACATCTCCAAGGGTTATTTACATGGCTAACAGGGTCTAAGTGATTAAATTCTGACGTTTACATGGTTATAAGGAGTAGCCTTTACCACCATATATGTTGTTGTCTGTGTCCTGTTTATTAACTAGTGCATGCTCATGGCATTGCCTTTTGGAAAGAAGAAGTGATCGCTTGAACAAAGAAACAAGGGTAAAATTCATAGGGGCCATTTGGATTTTATGCTCACATTATTTATTTTATTTATTTAGAAAATGTTTTACCAGGAAGAATGCAATGAGATTAATCTCATTTTCAGGTATGTCCTGTAAGTGTGTGTGTGGGATATCATTAGGTGTTAATTCTTTAACTCTTTAAGTATCATAGGCACTCAAAGGGTTAAAGTTTTGCTGTAATCATTTAGGATGTAGAATTTACAGCACATGCAATAAATTGAGATTCCATGCTATATAGAGGGGGGAGGGGACTGGCCATATTAACCAGATGTGTATACAGTGCATTGCAAAACAGTGCATTCCACTCCCTGCTAGTCCTTGCAGGGTTAAGGTAAATGTGGGGGTTATTATCACAGGTGTTAGTGTTCCTTTAACAGATTCCTCCTATACTCCTACAAAATCTTTATTTATTGAGTTTGCTGTAAATTTTGATTACAGTAAACATTTAATTAATTAGTGATCGTGTGGTATAGAATTTCACGCATTATTTCACAAGGAGGTCAGACTTTTCTGCGAACTGACACATGGATGGCACCAGACACACACACTAGGCTGAGGTGAGGGGGAATGTGAGAAAGCAGCACTGAGCTGGCAGTGCCAAGGGGAGGGAATGTAACACCAGTGTGGGGAGGAATGCAGGGGAGGATCCTTTCCCCCTGCCAAAGTGAAGTGTTTATTAGCACTGCCTGTTTGCTGAACCATTACACAGATGTGAAAAAAGGATCCTCAAAGTGACATGGTGTGGAACTGAAAAAGGCAGCAAGGTTGGTGTACTAAGAACATGGTGCAAATGGAGGAACTAAGGTCACCACAGGGAATGAATAAACATTCTAGAATCCCCATTCATGTACATTATGTGGGAATGTTTTCTCATTCTCTGTGGAACCGCTGCTTTGCTCCATCGCACCACTTTTGTTAGTACATCAGCTTCACTCAGGGTGATGTACTAAGTTAAAGTGGAACAATTTAAATGGGGATTTAAACTTCCCTAAATGTTCGAGAGATCTCCATTGCACTGCAAAGCAACTATCTGCAGAACTCTCTAGCATTCAAGGGGTTAAAAGCCTCATTTAACCCTTTGAGTGCAAGAGGGGTATGCAACAGGTTAAAATCAATGGGTTAAATCGATTGGGATTTTTTTTTTTTAATTTGAAAAGCAATACATTGCAGACCCCTCTTCTCCTTAAGGAGTTAATCAATAAAAATGTGCATTACACCAAACAATACTGACACATGATAGAGATAGCACACACTAAAATTAGATCAGTAGAACAGACTGATGGGGGAGAAATTAAAAAGATGTGAAGGTGTTTGAAATAATTATAACAAACACCATACACGACACATCCTGCTCGCACTGCTGCTCGATTCAGGAATGAGACGCCCCAAAACCTTCATATGATGAGGTGCTTGTAGGACTGAATATCTCTAAAGCAGTTACAGGCCACCAGATTCACCCCAAAGGCAACACACGTGTGTCTCACATCATGGCAAAAGAAATCGAAATAGGGTCTGGAAAAAATTTAGATTAACCCCTTGCTTCACAATGTGATGCAGTCCTCTTGCACCCAGTGGGTTAGTGTGAAACAGAGTAAGCGCAAAGAGAGATATAGGAAAGAGGGATATGTTTTTTGGGAGAAAATAGGGTGTGGGATACAGAACAGACTAGGGGTAACAGCAAAAGTGTCTGAGGGCCACCAGTTGTATCATCACTTCTCTGAACAGACTGAAATCCTGCAGTATAATGTCTGTTTTATGTTTAGTGCATAACTCAAAGGACGGTCCAGAAAACATAGGCGCGTGTGTTAACTCCTTAAGGACCAGAGGGGTGTGTAAAGGATTCTGAAGCAATGCGTTGCACACTCCACTGGCATACCTGGGAACGCTCCGTATTGGCCCGGGAGACTCCGGTTTTGAGAGTGTATTAACAGGTCTCCGGGGCAGAGGCCGATTCTCTGGATGTGGGGAGTTTTCTTTAAAACTCTGCCCACTTCTGCTCCTTCCCACCCAGTCCCTCCCACTTTTCCTCCTCCCCCACCCAGCTCCGCCCACTTCTCACCCACTTGTGTGATGCCATGGAAAGCCCCCCCACCAGTTGCGGATAAACCCTGCCCCTTTTAGCCACAATTTGAGGCAATTATATTCTCCCGTCCGGGGACTCCGCAAATGAAAGTTTTCAGGTATGCGCACTGGTTCTTTATGGTTTGAGAGATGATCGCTCCTAAAGTTGCCCTCTCCCTCCCCCGAAGTCAACGTTCTAGCTGACTACAGGGAAGCCTGTCGTACGACCATCAGGCGGCTCTGCAGCACATCCAAGATCGCGTTAATAAAAGAGAAATCTTTCATGAAATGGTCTTCTACGTGTGCTTGGTTTGAAAGCACATGTAGAAGACCGTTTTAGTGAAAGATTTTTTTTTTATTAAAGCGATCGCGGCTCTGCTGCAGAGCCGCCTGATGATCGTAAGACCAGATTTCCCTGCAGTCAGCTACAACGCTGACTTCGGGGAAGGGGGAGGGCAACTTTAGGAGAGATTATCTCTCAAACCATAAAGATTTGAGAGATGACACTGGGGGCAATACATTTATTTTTAATATGACTTTAATATAGGGATTAGTAATAATTAAGTATTACTATCCCTTTAAATGGTTTTGCTAAATGCCTATGGGGTACAGTTAGGGTCTAAATTAATCTGATTCAAATGGGGCTTTAATAAACTTTAATGTTAGGGAGGATTCCAATGCATTGCCCCCTACAGTGCAGTTGGTTTGCCCCAGAATTGCTCCCCTTTAGAAAGATGAATTAGGCCATATGCAGAAAGCCTAAGATGAGCAATTCTGGGATAAACCAACTGCACCAGAGAGGACAGATTAAAAATATCCAAGGTCATGAGGTCTCCAAGGCATCGCAGAGCAAATGTGCTGAAGACATCTCTGGCGTACAATGTAGCTAACACTTTGAGTATCAGAGGGGAACGCAACACATACACATTGCACTCAAATGGTTAAATATCCCTTATAAATGAATGGAATATTTATTTTCCTTCAGGTACAGTTGGTTTGCTCCAAAATTGTTCCTCTCCATCTTTCTGCATAATGCCTTTATTTGGAGTCACACAATTCCCTTCCACAGATTGCAGGGGGCTGGAAAAGCAAGTACCAGTCATGAGTTTCTTCATTTACTGCACTGCTGAGCCAATAGGCTGGAAGTGTCAGTTGTTTAAAGTGATAGCAATATTATTATAGATCGCTGAGTCTCCTTTATAGTAAACTAGTTGAACAGTCTGTGTACATGGGCCACAGTGCAGTCATGCATAGTAGAGACTGCCCGCGCCGTGGCTGATAGCGGGGCGCTCCGAATTCAGACCGTAGTCGGCATGATGGCTTCTGACAAACATACATTAGCGAATTATTATATAGGATGTAACACATTGCCCTATGTTTATCTACTTATTTTTGTGTAGTGCAAAAAGATATTAAGTGTAGAAAGATCCTCCTTCTGGCCATGCTGAAACTGCAGTCTGATCTGGACAGTTGCAGTCAGGGACAAACTTCAGTAAGCAAAGGAAAATCCCGCCCTCCTTCCTCAATGGGGCCAGGGTTTTCCTTGTACTTACTGACTGAAGTTTGTCACTCGCCGCATCCATCCGGTCCCTGGACCAGAATGAGGATTCAGTGGGAGGCGGCAGAGGATCTTTCTACACTTAATATCTTTTGAACTACAAAAAGTAAGTAGCTAAACATAGGGCAATGTGTTACATTTACTATAAAGAAGACTTGGCGATCTACTTTACTACAAACATTACTATCCCTTTAAAATCTGACATTTGGGAGTATATGGGAGCTGCTTGCTCATTCACTGGAGACTACTAGACTGTGACACTTCAAAGTATTGCAGTTCAATCACATCATGGGATCACTATTTTTATTCCTGATTGGCTCTCTGGCTGATCGTCGTGGGGTGGGGGGATGCAGATATTGTTTCATAGGAGTCCACATGCAGATCGGCAACATTCAGACATTAGTGCCTTTTTAATATTATAGGTAAAAGGTGGTTCCATGTTAACTGTAGTAAAGGCTGTAGACTGGTAGGGTAAAAGCGATACCTAAAAACACAAAATTCTTATAGCGCTAATACAACAGAATAAATAAATAAACCCTCTGAGTGCAAGAGGGGTACGCAACAGGTTAAAATCAATTGGTTAAATCGATTGGGATTTTTTAAATTTGAAAAGCAATACGTTGCAGACCCTCTGCTCCTTAAGGAGTTAATCAATAAAAATGTGCATTACACCAAATAATACTGACACATGATAGAGATAGCACACGCTAAAATTAGATCAGTAGAACAGACTGTTGGGGAGGAAATTAAAAAGATGTGAAGGTGTTTGAAATAATTATAACAAACACCATACACGACACATCCTGCTCGTTTAATTATTGAAGTAAAACCGAGTCTTCTTTATTCTTTTTTATAATGATGTGTATCAAGAAAACGTTATTAAACGCTGCGGTTTTTAATTTATAGTCTAATAAAGTTCCCGCTCCCGCCCCTTCTACTTACTTCCGCAGCCTCCCCTCAGATCTGGAATCCGGTCCGCGGACCGGACAGGTTGCATCAAGGGACATCTTTCTGTTTTCAGTATAAGGGAAAGTCTACCCCATTGATGAAGGAGCGCAGGTTTTTCCTTATGATGAAAGAAGATGGTCACTCATCGCATTCTGTCCAGGCTGGCTTGCTGAGGCTGCTGAGGTAAGTGGAAGGGACGGTAAGTGGAACTCAATGTTTAATAACTGTTTCTTGATACACATCATTATAAAAAAGAATAAAAAAGACTCGATTTTACTTCAATAATTAAACATTACTATCCATTTAATGTTTTACAGCTGTTTTTTGTTTGATCTGGTTTATTTATGTATGAATGTATGTATATCTTTATTTATATGGCCGCCACACAGTGTACACAACACCTTACAACAGTAGTATGTTACATTAAATAAAAAAAAAGATACACTCTCTCTCACAAGCAGGGCACTCTGATCCTGTCGTTTTTCCATATTAGATTTGTACAATTTAACATCTCTGTATGTCTATTCCCTATTGTATATTGCTGTGGAATAAGTTGTCTCTATCCTATATTATAATTTGCTAGGATGTTTGTCACGATGCAGTCATGTGCAGTGCCCACGTTCGGCAGTCTTTACTGGGCATGATTGCATCACGCGAGTGAGGCAACGCAAGACTGTATCGTGTGGAGCAGAGAGGTAGCGGCCACTTAACCCTTTGAGTACCAGAAGGGTTCGCAACGCATTGCGCACCCCTCTGGCACTCAAAGGGTTAACATTATCCGGACCTTGGCCCTTGTACATGGGCTTTTACGCTAGTATATAAATAAAGAATAATGATAAAAAGTGTCGCAGCCATAGAAACAATAGGAGAGAGGTCCCTGACCCAAGGAGCTTACGGTGGATTTAAAGCGGAGCTTTCAGATAATAGCCAGTCGCCATGTATTCATTAAATACATGGCGACTAGCTTGAAAATAGATGTCTTACCAAAAAAAATAGATGTGTCTAAAGGAATCCGTCCCGTTTCGGGACTGAAGGGCAGGTTAGTGCGGTCTGTGTGCCTGCGCCGTCAGTCCCTTCCGGTGACCATATGGTACAAAGCAGTCTACTCTATGGAGACCGGGACTGACGGCACATGCGCAAAGACAAGATGTCTGCGCTCTAGCCTGGATTCTGGTCTCCAAACGGGACAGATTCCTTTAGAAACAAGTATTTTTTTTGTAAGATATAAATTTTCAAGCTAGTCGCCATGCATTTAATGAATGCATGGCGACTTGCTATTATCTGAAAGTTCAGCTTTAAATGATATGTTCAAAGGATAGGATACATTTTAGAAAAGTACATATACAGTTTTTTTCCAACAAAATTAGTGCAAGCTACTCAGCCAATAAATGTATCGTTTTCACCCTACCAGTCTCCTGCTTTAAGATTATAGCAATAGAGGTTCAAACTATAGCAAAGGAAAGGCTTTTTCCCCAGTAAGGTCAGTGAGGTTGTGATATTCCTTGTCTCTGGAAGAGGTGTTTGCAGACACAATAGATAAGAAACAATATAACGTAACACCTAAAAAAATCTACAAAAATGGATTGACACCAGGGTGAGCTGAATACAATGTATTAAATACAATGTATTAAAACTGAAATAATAATATATCTAAAAATCTGCACCCGTAGTTTAACAGCTATTTAGAAATATTTTTACCTTGCGTAATCCGCCTCCCCTCAGATGTGGAATCTGGTCCACAGACCAGACAGATCACAGCAAGGGACAATCTTGTTACTGTAAGAACAATGAAAACCCTGCCCCCTTGACAGGTTTTTCCTTATGAATTAATATATTTATAACTATTATTAAAGTGGAAATATAGATTTGGATCATTAAATTTTTATTTTCCTGGCAAAATTCCATTTATAAACATGTAATTTTACTTTGGTGAAACTATCGACTAGGTACAATGCAATACTGCCTTTTAGTAATCTTTGCCACCATTATAACCTGACTTTACTGGGTCTAATCACTGTTACTACCCTTGCTTAGGTTTCCTGACGGCAAAGTTCCAACTCAGGTTTCACATGAGCACAATGCAGCGCCAATGTCCCTGCTGACTCACACCACACGCACCCCAACCAATCAATGAGGACGGACCAAATACTCTCCTGTTTAACTGGCTGATGGTGGTGCGTGTAAGGAGACTGTGACTGAGCAGCACAGAGTGAATTCAGTGGCATTGTCTGGACTGAATGACACGGACGCTGCCAACACCATTGAGTGATCCTGAGCCACAGTAACACTTTATACAGCACTGAGCCACACCACAGGAGCAGATCGGAGTCAGAACTCTTTATTATCCCGGTGGTGGTGGGGCGGGGTGACGCAGGACACAGACCTGTTGGTTGGTGCCCGAAATAGCATGCCTTGGGACAGCTGTCAAAGTGCTTCCTGTGTCCCATGGACCCATGTAAGGGCCGACTCTGGTAACCAGCGATAGGGCCAGCTACAGGAAGACTGATCCATTAACGCTGGCCATCTACAGGGAACCTGGACCATAGTGCAGACTATCTCAAGGGACAGTGAATCACATAGCTTATCATCTACAGGGAAAAGTAATTAAAGTACTTTTAAATCTATGGGGGCTAGGGTGACCACATTTCCCTTCTGCCATTCCGGGACGTGGTCACCCTAGTTGCCCCTTCATACCTTGAGTCCCTGGTGGTCTAGCGGCGTGGAAAGTGCTCTGTGCCTCCTCTGGCACAGAGCTGAAGCTCCCGCGCGCTGTGCTCGGTAATGCAGAGCGCTGGGAGATGATGTCATCTCCCAGCGCTCTGTATTACTAGAGCGCTTGCCTCCAGGAGATCAGGTAAGCTGCATTGCCGCCCTGGATGTCAGCCTGCAAGCGGTGTGTCATATCATGGACGCCGCGAGGGAGAGCTACTAAGCGATCCCTCGCGGCGTCCATGATGTGACACACTGCTTGCAGGCTGACATCCAGGGCGGCTTGGCTTCATTCCGGGACACTTAATTGTCCCGGTTGAAGATGACCCGGGACGCGGGACATAGCCCTGAAACAAGGGACAGTCCCGGACGTTCCGGGACCCGTGGTCACCCTAATGGGGACAACTACAGCTCTACCAATCTAACGGGAAACTGAGTTGCGGAGTTGGTCATGTTCAGGGAGACTAAACCACTGAGCTAGTGCTCTATAGGGAGACTAACCCACAGAACTAGTGATCTACAGGGAGACTAAACCACTAAGCTCAGGGTCGGATTTCCCATTAGGCAGAGTAGGCAACTGTCACATCCACATCCTATGTATGAAGGGAGTTGTAGTTCTAAAAACTGCTGGCTGGCGGAGGATGATGGTAGTTGTAGTCCGAAACACAGCTGGACGACCGGACGCTGTTCACCCTGGACCAGACTTCACACCTCTGTACAAGGAAACCACAGATGATCACATGATTCAGACCTCGCACCTGTAAGCAGCGCAGAGCGCTCAAGCGGTAAGTAGGCGTGTCAAAGGATCCGAGCTTGAATGGAAGTGTGGGGATGATCGTTCTGATTGGTTCAGCGTTTAATAGGCGGAAACAGGGAGGGCGCGCCTGAGAAGCTTATAGTTAATTGGACACATGTATATGAGGGAGGTGGGAAAAAGTGTTAGTTGTAGGGAGCGGGTTACAATGGAGTGCGCTGGTTGGCTGTACCGGTGAGTGGGTGTGTTCCGGGGGCCAGCTTCTGTCTCCCAGCGGTCAGTCAGTGAAAGGACTGAGAGCAAGACGGGTGTGTTCTGGGTGTGTGTGGCACAGCGGGCTGGTGTAATCTGTGTGTGGGTGGAGACAACGAAGGAGCCAGGCACAAGGGGCAGCTGTGGCCGACTATTGTGAGGGCAGCGGACACCTGCACCTGAACGAGGTGAGGAGGTTGCGGGGGCGACCCTAGAAGTGTGATCCTGGACCCAATCAGCCGCACCGTAGAGGAGGAATAGACATTTCTAAATTTCCATTCAGTCTCATTTGTTTAACTCATTAATTACCGCATAGCGAAGAGACCTCTAACAGTGAAGCGGGTAAGAGACCAATTTTAAAGCTCTGCTTTTTGTCCTTCTACTCTGTGGTTTAGTTGGGTTTCTCCAGACTTGCACCTCGTTACCTTACTGAATTATACTGTGCCCATGCACTATGTACTGTGTGTCCAGGTAGGTGGTGCTTTGTGTAATAGCTTTCGGGCTCAATGCGCATACCTTCATGATCTGTATGGTGCCTGTACTATTTCTGCGCGATCTGTATAAACTGCCTGTATGCTGCTTGTCTACAATGACCATCTATATCATAACTACTAGTTACCTATAGCATTTCTTTATATAACCTGCTGGCTACCTATAGAGAGGATCTGTGTCATGACAATTTACAGTCGATATATATAGTCTACTGATTACCTATAGAACTGATCTGTATCATGAAAGGTTACCTATTGATTACTTATAGAGCGGATCTGCATCATGACTGGTAAAATAGCATATCTATATATAATCTGATTACCTATAAAGCAGATCTGTATCATGAAAAGTTACCTATAACGTATCTGTATCTTACCTATTGATTACCTATAGAGCGGATCTGCATCATGACTGGTAACAAAGCATTTCTATATCTAACCTACTGATTACCTATAAAACTACTGGTTACCTATAGCATGTCTGTATATAACCTGCTGGCTTCCTATAGAGAGGATCTGTGTCATGACAACTTACAGGACATCAGTATATATTCTATTGATTACCTATGTGTCATGACTAGTTACTTGTAGCATATCTGTATATAACCTACTGATTACATAGAATTTGAGGGCAGATTCACCCCATCTAGTCTGTTCAAGCTAAAAACTTATTTATTCATTGGTCTTGTCCTATGTACAGGAGAACCTTATGTATGCTTACATTCTGTCACTGCATAAACCTCTACCACTTTTGCTGGTAGGCCATTCCATGTATCTACTACTGTTTCAGAGTTAAAACTTTCTGAAAGTTTTTGTCCTAACATTTGTACTCCTGTGAAATGTACTTCCCTTCTGCATTTTGTTGAATCCCTTCATGTAGCTGAATGTTTAAATCATATACCCCCTCTCTCTTTTTTTTTTTTTTTTTTCTCTCCTCCAAGCTATACATGTTCACATCCTTTTGTCTATCCTGTAAACCATCCATTTTAGTAGCCCTTTCATACATATATATCCTATATAATAATTCATTAAAATGTGTGTAATGCCTCAGTCATGCGCAGTAGAGACTGCCCGTGCTGCGGCTAATGCAGAGCTGGACTCTCTGAAGGAGACTGCCCCATGACCGGCTGGCAGTGGCACTGTGGCCCGTGTAACGGGCTCTTCAACTAGTATAAGTTAGCCATGTTAGTCCAGTAGTATAGAGGCCAAATGAATGAGCATTGAAGTATGTAATAATACCTTATTATTGGACTAAAATTCAGTTATAAAGTCAGGCCTATGAGTAAGTACCATAGTGGTCTGAAAAGCATCATGAGTTTGTTTGGGGCGATGTGCCCTTTGTTTGTACCCATGTTTTGAAGTTTTTATCATTTACAATAACTTCTTATTTTATATATACATGCATATGAGCTTGAGTGCTGATACTTTGCTGTCACCTATGAGGTGTTTACCTGTAAGGAGTGCAGCTGGCTGTGGATGATAGGGGGTGTACTGTCCAATAGCAATGTATTGCAATTCCTTGGATATCTCTCTGGCATTCAAAGGGTTACGTTTTCAAGGTTTTTCTTCACCCCTGATATACGCTGAGCTGTCAGGCTGTATTTTATATGGATAATGTTTTATTTTGAAAATCTGTGCATCATTTGGCATGTCCTGCACAGTAAAACATGGGGGTGTTCCTACTGCTTGGATTATACAGATTTCATTTTTATGTGTTTGTTTTAAGTTTATCATCTTTTTTGTGTCCCAGTGACGCTCATGTCCTGAGAAAAGTGGTTCAGTTCTGGGGTAACTGAGCTGAGCCATAGGAAACAAATATATCTTCCCATTGATTTAAATGGGAATTTTAACTCTTTGCAGTACTTTGCAGAGACTTCTCTAGCAGCTTCATTTAACTTAATGAGAATGAGTGTTTGTTCCTTTTGGTGTATTTGGTAGGATTCAGAATTACATTTCTTTTTGTTTAGCGCAGGAGTATCAATATGACACCTTATGCTATTGCTGTCTATGGAGTACTTGTATCTGCAATGTTCAGAGTTTGCTGTCACTTGGGAGATACCCGAGACAAATATTTATTACAGGGCCATATGTGTAAGGCCATCTTCACATGGATGACATTAGTGTAACATTGCTAACTAGTTGAAGAGCCCGTGTACACGGGCCACAGTGCCAGCCGGTTGCAGGGCAGTCATGCACAGAGAGACTGCCCGTGCTGTGGCTGATACAGTGCCGGCCAGTCTCGGGGAAGTCATGCACAGTAGAGACTGCCTGTGCCATGGCTGATACAGTGCCAGTCTGTCTCTGTTCAGTCATGCACAGTATAGACTGCCCGCGCCGTGGCTGATACAGTGCCAGCCGGTTGCAGGGCAGTCATGCACAGTATAGACTGCCCGCGCCGTGGTTGATACACTGACAGCCGGTCTCGGGGCAGTCATGCACAGTAGAGACTGCCCACACCGCGGCTGATACAGTGCTAGTCGGTCTCGGGGCAGTCATGCACAGTAGAGACTGTCCGTATCAGCCGCGTCACGGACAGTCACTATTGCGCATGACTGCGTCATTACAAACTTTTTAGTGAATTATTATATAGGATGCTGTTCTGAGTTCCAAAAACAGACCCACATGCTGTCTATGGGGTTACTCACACTGGTGACTGTTGTCTCACACATTGGGGGGGGGGGGTTAGTCACAAAGAGGTGATAAAGTGGAGATGATATCTTCAGTGATATCACTTCTCCAGTGATATCACTTCTCCAGTTCCCTTGTTATTCTATGGAGCCTATGCCTATCAGATTTCACCAACTTCACTCCAACTCCTCATTCTGCAACTTTTCCATGTTCACACATAATTCAGTGAAGTTGTAGCAGAGCTCATCAGCTTTGCAGTCTGTGGGGCCTTCACACTGATGAACCACAAGAATCTAATCATTGGCCTCCCATAGATCTTATTCAGTGATGTTTGTCTGATGGTGACGTTGCCTGCCCATTGTCCTAACCTGCAACCCCTACAGTGCAGTGTTGTCTAGTCACCTGTGCAAGGCAAAAGGAGAGACGTTCTAGTGCAAAGAAGCTGGACAGTACTGGGAAAAAATATACCTTTGAATATCATGTGTTGGAGCCCATGTTACCACCCAAGGGGTTAATTTAAGCATGTAATAGAGTACTGCTAAATATGGAAACAAAAATATAGCAGATTTTATTTTGCTGAGTAAAATGATGGTACTCTCACCGCTGAGTGATGTTTAATTCAAAAGTTATTGCAGCTGACTCTTGGGTGTTGGTTTTCACAAGTTGGCCAAGTTGTGGGTAAGCTTTCCACCCCGCCAAGGTTTCTCACTGTACGGCAAGTCCCACTCTATTACACCTGTAATGCCGTATCTAAAAATTAAAATTTAGAGTTCCCTGAGGAGATGTTACAATGAATGCGTTGGAGAGTGGGGGACCCTTTAAATATGCTCTTTTTATTTCTTTTGGGTCCCAGTGTGGTGCAATTAAAAACAGACCTGCATTATAATAAAAAGATGTAGAAAGTGGACTTACCTGATGCAAAAAGACCCCAATGGATCTGCATAGTTAGAATATGAGAGGGCTGTGGATCCAACAGCTCGCTCCATAAATGAAACCTTTATATCAACCCCCACAGGACATGTGAGGAATAGCTGATACCAAACAAAGAGCATGCAAGCTAGAGAAGGCTTTTGTCTATACTGCAAACCATCCATTTTAGTATCCCTTTCACATATATATTTAAAGGGATAGTGTTACTTCAAAATTACTATCCCTCATATTGTAGCCCTTAATAAACTGAATTAAATGACACCAGCGGCATCTCTCAAACCTTTATGGTTTAAGAGAAAGCCGCTTTCAAAGTTTCCTCTCCCCTGCTGTCAGCGTTCTGCTGCCAGCAGAAGAATCCGGTCTCTGAATCAAGCGGAGGCTCTTCAGCAGAGCTGATATCTCGTTATGGAAGGAAAAATGATTCATTAAAACAGTCTTCTACGAGTGCTTGGTTACCAAGCACACGTATAAGACTGTTTCAATGAATTATTTTTCCTTCCGTAACGAGATATCAGCTCTGCTGAAGAGCCTCCGCCTGTCCCGGGACCGGATTCCCCTGCTGGCAGCAGAACGCTGACAGCAGGGGAGAGGAAACTTTGAAAGCGGCTATCTCTTAAACCATAAAGGTTTGAAAGATGCCGCTGGTGTCATTTAACTCAGTTTATTAAGGGCTACAATATGAGGTATAGTCATTTTGAAGTAATACTATCCCTTTAAGTTAGTCGTGTTAGTCCAGTAGTATAGAGGCCAAATGAACGAGCATTGCAGTATGTAATATTACCTTATTATTGGACAAAAATTCAGTTATGAAGTCAGGCCTATGAGTACCATGAAATCTCAGTTATAATGCGCACCTGTGTATAATACGCAGGTGTATATTATGCCTAAGATTTTAGGGGAAAACAAGAGTGCCTATGTATAATGCACACCCTTGTTTTCTCTCTTACTACAAAAAAATACAGTGTTAGCAGACCTCTTCCCTCCCTCCCCCGGCGCTCCTCTTTGAAGATAAAACTTTCTTTTGTGCAAGTGAACTACCAAAGAGAAGGCAAAACTTCTTCCACTTGCCGCCCTGCCGCCCGCTTCCTTCAATTGGGCTTACAGGACCTTCCGTCTCCAGCCAATGGTAATGCCCTGTGTATCAGGGCTGTGTATCAGGGCATTACCATTGGCTGGCGGCAGAAGGTCCTGTAAGCCCAATTGAATGAAGGGCGGCAAGTGCAAGAAGTTTTGCCTTCTCTTTGGCAGTTCTCTTGCACAAAAGTAAGGTTTATCTTCAAAGCGGCGCGCCGAGGGAGGGAGGGAAGAGGTCTGCTAACACGATATTTTTTTTCATTGTAAAAAGTCTTGTGTATAATACGCCCCCCCCCCCCCACACACACACTTCACAAGGTGAACTGGGGTTAAATTGTGCAAATTATCCCCAAGATTTTACGGAAAGTACCATAGTGATATGAAAAGCATCATGAGTTTGTTTGGGGTGATGTGCCCTTTGTTTGTACCCATGTTGTGAAGTTTTTAACATTTACAATAACTTCTTATTGTATACATACATGCATATGAGCTTGAGTGCTGATACTTTGCTGTCACCTATGAGGTGGTTACCTGTAAGGAGTGCAGCTGGCTGTGGATGATAGGGGTTGTATTGTCCAATAGCAATGTACTGCAATTCCTTGGATATCTCTCTGGCACTCAGGGTTACGTTTTCAAGGTTTTTCTTCACCCCTGATATACGCTGAGCTGTCAGGCTGCATTGTATATGGATAATGTTTTATATTGAAAATCTGTGCATCATATGGCATTTCCTGCACAGTAAAACATGGGGGTGTTCCTACCGCTTGGATTATACAGATTTCATTTTTATTTGTTTGTTTTCACTTCATAATTTTTTTTTGTGTCTCAATAACACTCATGTTCTGGGGTATCTGAGCTGAGCCATAGGAAACAAATATATCTTCCCATTGATTTAAATGGGAATTTTAACCCTTTGCAGTACTTTTGGAGACTTCTCTAACAGTCTCATTTAACTTAATGGGAATTTTGAGAATCAGCGTTTGTTCCTTTTGGTGGATTTGGTAGGATTCAGAATTGCATGTCATTTTGCTCAGTGCATGAGTCTCAATATGGCACCTTCTGCTACTGCTGTCTATGGAGTACTTGTATCTGCAGTCTTAAGAGTTTACTGTCACTTTGGAGATCTCCATGACAAATAAATACTTTATTACAGTGCCATATGTGTAAGGCCTTCTTCACATGAATAACACTAGTGTAACACTAATGCTGTTCTAAGTCCCCAAAACAGAACCACATGCTGTCTATGGGCTGTTCATACTGTTGCCTCACACATCGGGGGTAGTCACAAAGAGGTGATAAAGTGGAGATGACCTCTCCAGTGATATCACTTCTCCAGTTCCCATGTTATTCTATGTAGACTGTGCACTAATATTTCACCAACTTTGAAGATCTTAGTGCATAGGTTCTTTAGCATAACATAGGAACTGGAGAAGTGATATCACTGGAGAAGTCCTCTCCACTTTATCACACTTTAGTGCATAACCCCTCAGTGCTCCAACTCCACATTCTGCAACTTTTCTGTGTTCATTCAGAATTCAGTGAAGTTGTAGCAGAGCTCATCAGCATGGCGGTCTGTGGGGCCGTAGTGCATATCTTTCACACTGGTGAACCACAACAATCTAATCAATGGCCTCCCATAGATGCTCTTCAGTGATGTTTGTCTGATGCTGACATTGCCTGCCCATTGTCCTAACCTGTAACCCCTACAGTGCAGTGTTGTCTAGTCACCTGTGCAAGGCAAAAGGAGAGACGTTCTAGTGCAAAGAAGCTGGACAGTACTGGGAAAAAATATTCCCTTGGATATCATGTGTTGGAGCCCATGTTACCACCTAAGGGGCTAATTTAAGCATATAATAGAGCAGGGCTTAAAATTTTAAGTCCTTTGCTACTAGCCAGACCTGAAAAGTTACTCACCACTGCAAGCCATAGCATACGCACCAGGGCTGAATTTCTACTCGCCAGGGCTAAATTTTCACTTGCCATTGGCTAGTGGCAAGTGGAAATTTTGAGCCCTGTAATAGAGTATTGCTAAATATGGAAACAATTATATAGCAAATTTTATTTTGATGAGTAAAATGATGGTACTCTCACAGCGGAGTGATGTTTAACCCTTTGAGTGCCAGAGGAGTATGCAACACATTGCTTTGCAATGCGTTGCGTACCCCTCTGGCATTCAAAGGGTTAATTCAAAAGTTATTGCGGCTCATTCATGGATTTTTTTTTTGGGGTGCAGTACCTTTATGACCTGAAATGTTATGGTGGTGCTGTTGCTAGAGCAGTCTTTAGACAGCTATTGTTAGTTCCAATAATCCTACATAGGATTCTGTATTAACCCTATGAGTGCCAGAGAGGTATCCAACGCATTGCGTTGCAATACGTTGGATATCTCTATGGAACGCAAAGGGTTAACAGCGGAGCTGCAGAATTTCAGGCCATGGTTCTATTCCCCCCCTCCAAATAAGTGAAAGTTTGAGTAGTTATAATACCTTTTGAATAAAATGTTTGTCAGTAACCGTGTTGAACCTGGAAGATTGAACCCTTTAAAAAAAACAAGAATTGTCTTTACACATATGTCCCGCTGGTTCTGGCTGAAAGGGATTTCATTAAACAGTGTGCACTTCCAGGTGTAGGCCTGTCTGTAACTTGTGGGATATTGCAGGTGTTTGAGAGAAAGATGAAAAGGGCCATCAGTCATTTGAGTGCTGCCCTCAGTAAACATGACCCTCTTTAGAAATCTCAGCACACACACACACACACACACGTGAAGCCCATGCGTACACACAATTCTAAGGTGCAAACTAACATGCATGGATTTTATTTGCTTCACTTCCTGGAGTTCTTTTAACCCCATCAGCATGTTGATGTTACACTTCTATGCATCCTTATTATGCAGTCTTTAGGGCATGCGTATAAAAGCGAAGTTGAACAATTGTGGAGAAAATCAACTGCATTATAGGGACCAAATAATAAAAAAAGTAAAGCAATGGGTATTTTTTTTTTTTTTTTTATCACCCCTTGAATTCTAGAGATATTCCCTATACAATGAGGACCTCTAGCATTAAAGGGATAGTAATATCCAATAATAATTTTTTTTGTTGTATTGTAGATTTAAAAATAAATAAATAAAATTGTGTAGCGCCAATCCCGTCTCTCAAGCCTTTACAGTCTGAGAGATATTCACATCTAAGGTTCCCCCCTCACTCACCTTCTCCTGACGTTGACGCTCTACTGATAACAGGAGATCCCGGTCCTGGGACCAGCCGGCGGCTCTTCAGCAGAGCCGAAACATCTATTTTTAAAAAGAATTACTTCATTGGAATGGTCTATAAGTGTGCCTGTTTTGCAAGCACACTTTGTAGACCATTCCAATGAAGTATTTATTTTTAAATATCGCTATTTCGGCTCTGCTGAAGAGCTGCCTCAAGTCGGCCGTCACGGATCGCCTTCTGTCCGCTTTACAGCTGACATCAGGGAAAGGGGAGGGGGGAACTTGAGATGTAAATATCTCTCAAACGATACAATTATCATTGGACATTCTTACCACTTTAAGTGGATTAAAAGCTCTTTTTAACCCTTTGAGTGCCAGAGGGGTACCAAGGCATTGTGCTGCGTATCCTTCTGGCACTCAAAAGATTAACCCTTTTGACAGGGAGGTGTCCACTGCATTGCAGAGCAGTGCTCTAGACACCCCTCTAGTGTGACATTTTGAGAGATATAGCGTTCTAAAGTTTCCCCTCCCTGATGTCAGCTGTAGAGCTGACAGATGGAGATTCGTGTCGGCCGACTCGAGGCTCTTCAGCAGAGCTGAAATAGCGCAAATGAAAAAGAAATACTTAATTGGAACGGTCTACAAAGTGTGCTTGCAAACCAGGCACACTTTGTAGACCGTTCCGATGATGTATTTTTTTCATTTGCGCTATTTCAGCTCTGCTGAAGAGCTGCCTGTCGGTTCCCGGATCGAGATCTCTTGCTGTCAGCTTACAGCTCATGTCAGGAGAAGGGGAAGGAGGGAGGCACTTCAGAACGCTCTATCTCTCACACCGTAAAGGTTTGAGAGATAAGAAATCCATTGGTGCTATTCCTATTTTCTGCACTACAATATTTGTTATATAATTAAGACATTACTAACCCTTTAAGGCAAAAAAAGGAGTGCTTCTCACCGCCATCTGGTCCTTAAGCCTTCTCATCACACCTGGTCCTTAACCGTTTTAAAGCCAGAGAGGTATCCTACACATTGTGTTGCCGTGCGTTGGATATCTCTATTGCATTAAAAAGGGTTAGGAATATATACAAAGATTCATGGAATGTTACTGTTATTAATGTCTGACTTTTTAACAGCCACTATTCCATGTAGAGACCCGTTCAATGCCCATTAGTCTAGCAACAAATCACCTCCATAACTTGTAAAGGGACACTCTCAAAACTTAACCTTTATTTACTCCTATTAAAACTGATATTGCTCCTCAACTAATTTCGGACAAGTAAATAAAAACAATTAAAAAAGGAAAACACTATTTGGGATCGAAATAAACGCTCATATCTATTGTCATAGAGCTCATATCCCACAACAGTGAAAACTTGGACCAAATGTAAATCAGTGTCCAATTATTTCTCCTATGTCTTTTCACGCATAGGGGGTCATCCACCCACCACTTATTATTATTACTGATTGTATTATTTTACGGATATATTCCTCAATCCACTTATAATCATATACAAATGCTATAAGCGCCGGTGGTTCGGTCCCTCAACACTAATCCCTTGGGGTCCGTTTAAGGCAACGTAATCAACCCAGATGAGCTAATCCCTCTCCAATTTCCGACCACCAGCGTTAATAGTGCACTCGGTTGAACTGAATATATCCCAAAGGGGCTATGAGCACCGGAGGTTCGGTCCCTAATTCTATCCCTAGGGGTTCGTCTAACACGACGAAATCATCCCAAATAGATAATATCTGATCAATTTCCGACCTCCAGTGCTAATAACACCCCTACCACGTATAAAAGATAACATAGGCTGGACACTTCAGCATATGGTCAAGTATAAAGATAACACCCCAACGCGTTTCCCCGCATAGTGCGGATTCTTCAGGGGGCAGTTAGGCCTATCTTTTATACGTGGTAGGGGTGTTATTAGCACTGGAGGTCGGAAATTGATCAGATATTATCTATTTGGGATGATTTCGTCGTGTTAGACGAACCCCTAGGGATAGAATTAGGGACTGAACCTCCGGTGCTCATAGCCCCTTTGGGATATATTCAGTTCAACCGAGTGCACTATTAACGCTGGTGGTCGGAAATTGGAGAGGGATTAGCTCATCTGGGTTGATTACGTTGCCTTAAACGGACCCCAAGGGATTAGTGTTGAGGGACCGAACCACCGGCGCTTATAGCATTTGTATATGATTATAAGTGGATTGAGGAATATATCCGTAAAATAATACAATCAGTAATAATAATAAGTGGTGGGTGGATGACCCCCTATGCGTGAAAAGACATAGGAGAAATAATTGGACACTGATTTACATTTGGTCCAAGTTTTCACTGTTGTGGGATATGAGCTCTATGACAATAGATATGAGCGTTTATTTCGATCCCAAATAGTGTTTTCCTTTTTTAATTGTTTTTATTTACTTGTCCGAAATTAGTTGAGGAGCAATATCAGTTTTAATAGGAGTAAATAAAGGTTAAGTTTTGAGAGTGTCCCTTTACAAGTTATGGAGGTGATTTGTTGCTAGACTAATGGGCATTGAACGGGTCTCTACATGGAATAGTGGCTGTTAAAAAGTCAGACATTAATAACAGTAACATTCCATGAATCTTTGTATATATTCCTATAGTATTCGTAAAGACCTGCAATGCATATAAGGTTCACATATATCCCGATATTTCAGTGTAAGTACATTAAAAAGGGTTAAACAGTTAAAGTGGAACCTGTCACCTTGAATTCAAGTTCAGTTATTTGAGAAAACGTCATTAAAGCTACCTTTGTATGTGTTAGCCAAAAGACAAGCAGACTGTTTAGTGGATATTCATATCATTTCTGTATGGAGAGCTCTCTGAATGCAGCTCCGTGTTCTAATTTATCCTAATGAGACTCGGTACAACAGAGCTTAATTAGCATGTAATCAAAGTATCAAAACTGGTGCTTCTACTGGTCGATTTGGATAAAATAACTCACTGGCAATTCTGAATGTAATTTTCCTAATATGCAGCCTTGAAGTGTTAAGTTTTTTTTTTCTTAAGGAAAGTATTTTACTAGGAATTATACATTGAGATGGTTTGTCTCTTGTAACGTTTCAGTGCCAGATGGCTGCGCAACGTATTACTTTGCAATGCGTTGCGTACCCCTCTGGCACTGAACGGGTTGAAGTATGTCCTGGGTGGTCATTTTATCTACCTCAGAAGAATGAAAGGCTGAGTTGACCTTGCTGGGACTAGAACCTGCGATCCTGATGTTTTAACTTAAGGTGATTGGTCTATTTTAAAGCTGGTGCTTTCACTCAGTTTATGAAAAGTAAGGAGACTACATTAAAGTTCAGACAGGAGAACTGTAACTCTAACACGTCAGTGATTTGGTCTCATCAATACATTTTAATAAACACCAGGAGAAGTTAAAGTTCCCAGAATTGATGAGCGAGAATTGTAATGTTGGCTGAAATCTTATTTTGCCCTTTTAAATTAGTCTATCTGTAGACTTTGTTTAAAGTGGATTCCTTACTTGTTGTTTTACTGATTTCCCATCTCTGTACCATTAAAGAGTAAATATACAGTAGATCTGTGATCATTTTCTGTTGGCTGTAATATTGTCATCAAACCAATGACCTGTGACACATTTGACATTCATCATGATGGGCACATCTGAAATTCTAAATCCCTAATCCAAACGGTGTTCATCAAAATTTAATGCTTTAAGAGGAACCACTGAAGCGAATGAGTAAAAATGGACATTTTATTAGCTGAGTAATATGTTCCAAAGCTTTCAAAGCTGTTTAAATCCCAAATCATTAGTCCATAAGGCCAATAACCATTTCCTGAGTATTCATTAGTCCTCCTTTTTTTTTTTTTTTTTTTTTTTTTTTTTCTCCTGGGCTTCTGAATGGTGGACTCGGCATCGTTATTTTTATAAACTTCTTATAGGGGCCTTATGCAGAAAGCAAACAATGAGCAGTTCTGGAGCATACCAACTGCACTGGGGGGGTACAAATTCCTATAGATTTTAAAATGGGATTTAAATAAGTAGTTGGTTTGTTCCAGAACTGCTAATATTTTGCTTTGTGTGTAAGGCCCATAGGTACTAAGCTGGTTTTTGGACCACTGACTGCTACATTTTGCATCAAATGTTGAGCAACACTGGGGTGGGGGCCCTTAATTTAGTGTTAGGAAATCAGTGGACCTTCATTTAGTTCTTCATCGGTTAATCCAGCCCCATCGTTCTCCGCTGTAAACGTAAGACCGATATGGCCTTGGTCCTTATTCGCAAAAGAAAATAGGCACAGTTATGGAACAAACCAATGTCCTTAAAAGGGAGAAATAATTCCCTAAAGTTCCTTTGCTCCAAGCAGGGCTTTATAGGGAATGTATCGCCCCTATACAAGTTAGCCTTAATAGTTGGTGTATATAGCAAATATGTGTAAACGGGTATTAATTTATTTTTTAAAGCTCTGCTTTGTCAAATTGTAAGTAATAAATGCTGCCCTGCACCTACTTCCACATAGACTGCGGTTGCCTGCACTGTAACCACAGTCTGTCACTCTTCCTCTGCTCTCCTCCCTCTATCCAGCCTCCTCCAATAACGGAGGCTTCTGTCTGTAAGCTGGAGCGCTCTCATTGGCTAGATATTGATCTCTGCCATTCAGACCGCTCCAGCTTATCATTGGAGGAGGTTGGATAGAGGGAGGGGAGCTGAGGCAGAGCGACAGACAGTGGATACAGAGCAGGTAACTGCAGTCTATGCTGAAGTAGGTACAGGGCAGCGTTTATTACTTAAATGATGACAAAACAGAGCTTTAAAAAAAAAAAAAAAATACACATTCGCTATATACACTAACTGTTAAGGCTAACTTGTATAGGGGTGATACATCCCTTTGAATCAATAGAGGGGTCTTGATTGCATTATGAAGCAGTGGGTTGGAGACCTCATTGTTCTATGTTGTGTTTTTAAAGTGGAACTACCACCGCAAAACAACTTTATTTTAAGTAAGTCCTCATCTGGCGACTAGCTGCTCAGTAGCGCTAGTCACCAGAATTATTACCTTATTCATTAGATTTATCCTCTCTTCCACGACTGACAGGCAGGACGGATCGTGGACATCTTGCCATAGTGATGTCCGCGCACCTGCGATGTCAGTCCCAGCCGGCTCTAGTAAGTGTTGCTAGGAGCCATTTGGTTCCAGAAGGGACTGACAGCGCAGGCACGCAGACGTCACTATGGCTTGATGTTCACCATCTGTCCTGTCTGTCAGCCGTGGAAGAAAGGAGGATAAATCTGTTGAATAAGATAATAATTCTGGTGACTAGCGCTACTGAGCAGCTAGTCACCAGATGGGGAGTTATTTAAGATAAATTTGTTTTGCAGTGGTAGTTCCACTTTAATCCCTTGAATGCTAGTGAGGTCTCCAACACATTGCTTCATAATTCAATCAAGTCCTCTCTGACATTTAAGGGGTTAAAACACAACTTAGATAATTGAGACATTTAATTTCTCCCCTGTGGTGCTGTTGGTTTGGTCTAAAATTACTCCTAGTTCCTTATGCCAAAGCAGTCTTGAGTCCAGTGAACATGGGCTGTACTGAGAGCACTGCCACTGATGGCACACCTATCCATCTAAATGGGCACCCAGAGCATCTGACGATGGTGGATGACTTTGATAAATGTGAACGCATCTCCTATTGCCTGTGTGGTTTTCATTGTGATAATCTACTTTTATATATTACGTCAGATATGTGCGGTCTCTTCACCCCCCCACACACACACTATGAATCCATTGTTTTGGACTAATCTTTAATTAGTACTATATATCATGTCCATTGGGGCAGACATGATTTTGTTGCAGAACTGAAGGATTCCAAGCGCCTTTCTTAAAGTGGAACTGTCACTTTGCAACAAATAGGTGATTTTCAAAGGGCTTTCAAAAGCAAGCAATATTTTATTTAAAACAATAGTTTGACATTTTATCTTTTTTTGTCTCATGCCACATAGCTCTGCATTATATAGCGCCAACTAATTCTGCAGAGCTGTACAATTGGATAAAGTAGAAGCACCAGGAAGTGCTAGCTCTGTACCAGGAAGTGCTAGCTCTGTACCAGGAAGTGCTAGCTCAGCTGCATAAAGTAACAAATGAATAAAGCTAAAAAATCTCAAATTATTGTTTGAAATGAAAAATGAGTAACGTAAATGTGAGGGATTTTGGATGCTCTTTCAAAACCACCTATTTGTTATTATAGCACAAACATTGATTTCCATTTTAGGGTAACTGTGGTATATTTTTTACTTTTGATGGTGGTGCTGTTGACATTGCTGTCTATGAAGAGCATTTATCAGTGACCAGATCCCTCCATTTAGAGCAGTTTAGCATACAACGCCACCATAAAATGAAAAAGCCACAAACATATTAAACCCATCCTCTCTAAATGTTGATGCCACCATGGGTACGCCTGTTGCTTTAAGGTGCAAAGGGGGCTGATTCTGATGTACTACGAAAAATTGCTGCAGTTCGGGAGTGAACAAATAAACATTTCCAATATAGATATAATTTTTTTTTTTAATGGGTGTTTTAACCCTTTGAGTGTCAGAGGGATACCAAATGCATTGGGTACCCCTCTGTCACTCAGTGGGTTAACCCCCGAATGCAGGAGAGGTTTCCAGGGTATTGCTTTTCAATGATTTGGAGACCTTTTTAGCATAGAAGCGGTTAAAAGACCGTTTAACCCTTTGAGTGCCAGAAGGGTACCAAACGCATTAGGGTTCAGCAAAAGTGGTGATTTATTTTTCCCCTATGGTTCAAGTTGGTTTGTTCCAGGATGGGCCCTATCCACAAAAAAGATGTTCCACTCTGAAGCATACAACTGTACCATAGTTGAGAAATAAAGATTTGCCATTTTTGTTTGTCCCCTATGATGTAATTGGTATGCTCCAAAACTCCTCCTCTTCTATTAGTACATCAGCTTCAAAGGTTCGTCCTATCTGGGAAATAATGCAATGTATCGATTAGTCCTCTAGAATCCAAGAGGTTAATATGAGAAGGATTTTCACTGAAATGTCAAAAAGAGAAATCTGACACTTGAAATGTTGTAGAAGCTAGGTAAAGTCGCTGACAGCGCATATATTTAACCCTTTGAGTGCCAGAGGGGTACGCAACACAGTGCAAAGCAATGCGTTACATACCCCTCTGGCACTCAAAGGGTTAACATATACACACATCAAAATAATGCCAGTTTACTTGTGATCCTGTCAGCTGTGTAGCTAAACATAACAGGGATATAGTGGTTATATTTCTATAGTAACTACTGTGAGGTCCTGTTGTAACACGTTCCCTGTTCACTCCGCTGCCTGTCTACCAGGGAGCCGTGCAGTAGATAATCATCACGCGTGACTTCTGATATCATCACTGGCTTCCATAACTTGCACTCTCTGGCCTTTCCCTAATTGCTTCTCTGCAATTTAAATTCTCTGTAATGATAGATGTGGACCTCAGCTTTATTAAGGAATCGTGCAGAAATACATTTTTTCTTCTCTTAACCCTTTGAAAGCCAGAGAGGAATCACATGCATTGCAACACAATATATGGGATACCTCTCTGGAAGTCCAAGGGGTTAACTTGCGCAATATCTGACAGAGGAAAAAAGCAGAGTAGCATACTGCTGCGATAAGTAAACACTTGTGGGTCAGACTGCTCGAAGTTGTCGCTGGTTGCAGTATTATCACAGATTAATTGTTCTGCATAGGGAGTGTGGTCAGGAGGTCTGGCATTTAACAAAGATGGTGGCATCATCCATATTGCAATTTTACATACGCTTTACAGGTAAAATAAGTGTTTTGGGAGGCAAATAGCCTTTATTTTAAGGAGAACGAACATCTCCTAATAATGACTCCCCCCCCCCCCCAACACACACACACACACACACACCCGCACTTCTGTAACGGAAGTTAAAGGGATACTAATGTTTCACAAAAACAGCAGCTCCAATTAATCTTCATAGTATTTGGGCCATGGAGAGTGTTGTTTCAATTCTGTCACAGTTGTAGTTCAAGAGTAATTGAATGATAAAGTATCCCGCTCCTGCCCCTTTTACCTAGTGTAAGCCGCCTCCCCTCATATGTGGAATCTGGTCTCTTGACCGGACAGGTCACAGCAAGGGACAATCTTCTTACTGTGATCCTTATGCTCACTGAAGATTGTCCAGAAGGATCACAGAAAGGGACAGTCTTGCTGCTCTGAGGTGAGCAGTGTTACATCAGTAAAAGGGACGGGAGGGGGATACTTTATCATTCAATTACTCTTGAATTACAACTCTGACGGTATGGAAATAACATTCTCCATGGTCCAAATAATATGAAGATTAATTGGAGCTGCTTTTATTGTGAAACATAACTGTCCCTTTAAGGACACCATAATGTCCTTAGCCGTTGGTTCTGGTTTCACTCTCCTTCAAGCGACTACAGGAGGCGAATATCTCTCAAACCGTAAAGGTTTGAGAGATAGGACTTTCTCCAGATATTGCATCAAATTAAATTCAGGCATTACTAACCCTCAGTAAAAACACATCCCAGTTCAATTCCACAACAAATTTGTTTATTTCTGGGACGTTTTATAGTGAAACGGTATAAAAAAGAACAAAGGCTCAAACCTAATTCAATCTTTCCTTTCCGATCTCCAACCAGTGGGAATCGGAGCGACAAGAGATAAAACAGTGCTGGCCAATCCAGGCCCAGCCGGCATTGTATGTACATTTTGATAAGATTACCTTGGCCTCACAGACTAATTCATCTTTGTCGCGCCAGCTCCCCAGCCAATGGGAACAAGAGAGATAAGATGGGGACAAGTGGTGACCAATCACCAAGCTGCCTACTTGTTGAAGCAACGTTGTGCTCTAAGTGGCATTGTTCAACAAGCGGCGACCAATGAGACAGCTGCCTAACTGTCAAATACACAATGCTAGGTTTAACCTATGAATGTAGGCGGCCAATCCCTGAGCTGCCTATCTTCCAAAATGGTGGAGGGTGATTATGAGTTACTCAGCCATCATGGTGGACGGCGGCCAGTTCCAGCAGTAACGACCGCAGACCTGTTACACTTCCCTAATACTACTAGCCCATATGAATGTTCCCTTGTACCTTTGCCTTACAAATTACATCTTCAATCAGCCCTGGATGTCATGTCTGTGGAGACGGACATGACAGTTGCTATCAGGACTCCAGGGACACAAACCCCTCCCACAACACATAGTAGTTGTAACCATTTAAAGACCACATGTATGTGTAGCACATTTCAAACCGATGGTTTGTGCACCCGTCTGGTCCTTAATCCCTTTTAGAACCAGACGGACTTTCCATGTATTGCAAAGCGCACCTCTCTGGTCTGTCTCCTGACCTTTAAATCTGAAAAAAACAAACAAAAAAAAAACCTGTCAGCAACTGTCATGTCCGCCTCCTCATAACATCCAGGATTGATTGAAGATGTTGTTCCCTGAATCAAGGCACAAGGGTAAAATTAATTAGGATTTTTTTTTTTTTTTTTTTTATAACCATAGTAAGGTAAGATGGATGTTATTAAGAGATGTTAATTCTTCTTTAACCCTTTGAGTGCCAGTGATGTACACAACTCATTGCTGGCACTGAAAGGGGTAATGGAAACGCATTTTATATTGGCGTGCATTCTCCTTCAAGCCCTTAAATGCTAGAGTATTCTGGAGTAAACAAACTATGCCACAGGGGGAAAAATAAATGCCCAATTTAACTCAAAGGGAATTTTTAACCTCTTGAATGCTAGAAAGGTGACCTCTCTATCATTAAAGGGTTTAAAAGCCCCATTGAGTAGGAAGTTTGTTTCCTTTTATAGTGCCGCTGGGGGGGGGGTCATATTGCCCACCACTGGCCATGAGCGTGCACCAGCGTCCTTTCACCTGTGTCAGCATGGCTGTCCCTCTTGTTTGTGTGGCAGGTTCATTATTTGGAAATGTTAATCTTGTATTGATGGACCTTGTGCTGCAGTCAGCACCTCCCAGAGGGATGATGTATGTGTCTAGCAGGCATTGGAATACCTTGACCTTTGGAACACTTATGTCATCCTGATCCTAGAGGAGGAGTGGGCAACATGTGGCCTTCCAGCTGTTCAGATTATAACTTCTATCCTCCACAGGAATGGCCTGATGAGGATGATGGTATTTGTAATAGAACAGCTGGAAGGCTGCATATTTGCCATCTCTGGTCTAGACTTATTCAGGACGGCGTAATGGTGGCGTGAGTGGATGCATTTTTGGAACAAACTGCAACATAGGGTTGTAAGCTAAAATGCTTTAACCCTTTGAGTGCCAGAGTGGAACCCGTACCACGGGCACTCAGAGGGTTAAATTCCCATCGATATTCCCATTAACCTAGGCACAGTGGCCCAAAACTGCAACCTCTGGCCCTGTCAGCAAAAAGCATGATCACTTTAACGGTGTTCCATCAAAAGAACGCCACAACCCTCTTATCTGTTCCATATTGAGATGAGAATTTTTGCAACTATTTATCCGCTAATCTTTTGCTCTGTAAGTAACCTGGTACTAATTATTTTATTTGATTCTGTTAGAGGTGCAGTGCACCAATATTCCCCAACTTTTTCTTTTTAAAAGTGAAACTAATATATACAGAAATATGGATATATCTATAGCATTCAATGGGTTTAAAATCCCCATTTCAATCTGAGGATTTGTAGTCCTCCCCTTGGTGCAGCTGGTTTACCCCCATAATCTGACCTGGTTTCTTTTTTGCTTGAAGGGATAGTATTGAATTATTTTAAGTAAATTTAATATTGTAGATATTAGAAAAATAAATTAATTTCTGCCAGTCTGATCTCTCAAACATGTATAGTTTGAGAGAGATAAGCTGCTAAAGTCTCCCCCTCCAGCCCCTTTCACAGACATGTGCCTCTAGCTGACAGCCTAACATCCTGGTCCATGACTGGCCTGCGGCTCTTCAGCAGAGGCAAAATAGCTTGATCTAAAATAAATAAATACTTCACTGGAACTGTCTACAAAGTGTGCTTGCAAACCAGGCACACTTTGTAGACCGTTCCAGTTCTATCCCTTTAAAGCGGAATTATCTCACAAATTAAATTTACCCCCAAATAATTATGCACATAACAATAAGCATATCCATACTAGTATTTTTCGGAATAAGAAATTCCACTCGTTCTGAGATGGTCAGGCAAGCAGCTTGCTGTAGAGGCATATGTGCACCTGGGCCTTACTGTACCTTAACCCCTTAAGGACCGGCGCACACGGTTGGCACTTGACGACTAGGGCTTTTTTTTTTTTTTTTTTGTTCTTCCGGTTCAGGGCTCCCGGAGCAGCGTGCAGCCGCGCCGGGAGCCCTGAACTCCATGACGTGCCAGGACCATCACTGGTCCTTAAGTGCCGGATCTCCGTGATGGTCCTGGCACATCAGTGGTCGCGAGGGGGTTAAGGTACAATGCAATGTCTCCTAGAGGAGACCGGGATGGACAGCACAGGCACGCAGATGTCTCTTTGGCAAGATGTCTGCGCTAATGCCTGCCTGACCATCTCAGAATGAGTTGATTTGTCAGTAACGCTGGAATTATTCTGGATAATACTAGTATGGATATGCTTATATGTGCATAATTATGTGTGGTTAACTTCAATTTGTGTGATAGTTCCACTTTAAAGGAATAGTAGTAACTCTTTAACTTGACTTGCATAATACGTACAGTTAATTTGCCGATACTTTTTATTATTTTTTTTATTTTGTACTTTTATATCCATGCCAGTGAGCTGCCTGACTCACCAGAGAGTATGTATTCTATCTGACGAGCACCAATGTCACCGCTTTAAAAGGAAATGGGTGAACATGGAATAAAAAAGTATAGACAATTTGACTGGGTATATGTACTTGCACTATATGTAAAGTCTAGATAAAGAGTTACTATTGCTTACAGCTTCATTACAATCCTCATAATTTATTGCATTCCCGTTTTATAAAGCTGGGAAGATGGCTACTATTCCAGTGTGTTACATACCGCTCTGGTCCTCAAAGGGGTTAAGGAGGATAGATATTTGAATCAATTCAATATAAGGTAAAGGTGCTGTGTTTTTTGGTGTCTGTTACCTTTATTTTCTTGGGCTCGTTTAGGCAAGAAGTGTGTAAATGGATTTTTCAGAAAGAGAAAAAAGATGTCTTTCAGTTTCAGGGCCAGTTATTATTTTATCCCTTTGAGTGCCACAGGGATATCCAACGAATTGCAATGCATTGGATACCTCTCTGGCACACAAAGGGTTAAGGGAGGTAATCCGATGTGTTACAAGCTGCGTCAGGTGACCTTTGATAAGGTCACTTTGTTATTGCCAAGATTCCAGCAACTATTTCACAGAAGTACTGGGGATTTTACCACCTTGTTCGTGCCAGAGGACAGAACTGTCTTAACAGTACGACAAAATGGGCGCTCACCCAGGGGCCACTGATTGGCGGGGATCCCAACCCCACCCACATCTACACAGAGTTAGAGACTGATTCACATACTATTCACAGAAAATAGAACTGATCTGTATTGTTAGTTCTGTCCTTACATCTTATTTATCTTAAAGACGGCTGGGCTACTTGAGGCTCTCCAGCTTTAGGACTATAATTCCCATCATGCATTGGTGGCTGAGGATGATGGGAATTGTAGTATTGAACAGCTAAAGAGCTTCATGTTGTCCTCTAATGATCTAAAAATGAACGCGTCTAAGTCCTGGCCTGTTAGTGGCAACCGAGGACATGGATTGAGATCCGCTGGACCAAAACACAAAGATCTTGCATGGGACTGTGAGACCAGGTCAGCCCCACAGACAGACCACCGATCTAATTGCTCAGTGATCAGATCGTTGGTCAGCTTCAATCAAAATCACCCTGTGTATGAGAGCCTTAAAACTCTATAAAAATCTGTGCATGTTCTCATGAACATGGGCTTTTTGTTTAAAGCGGAACTACCACCGCTAAGCAACTTTTGCTTCTAATAATTCTCTGGCGACTAGCTGCTTAGTAGCGCTACTCACCAGAATTATTACCTGGTTATGGAGAAATATGCAGTCATCCTCGGTTGACAGGCAGGACGGCGCGCAGACATCCTGCCCTAGTGACATCCGTGCGCCTGCGCTGTCATTCCTAGAAGGCTGTAGGAGGCGTTGCTAGGAGCCATTCGGCTCTGGAAGGGACTGACAGCGCAGGCGTCACTAGGGCAAGATGTCTGCGCTCCGTCCTGCCTGTCTGCCGAGGATGACTGCATATTTCTCCATAACCAGGTAATAATTCTGGTGACTAGCGCTGCTAAGCAGCTAGTCGCTAGATTGGGAATTATTACAAACAAAGTTGCTTAGCGGTGGTAGTTCCACTTTAAAAATGGAACTTTCACCCCCAATAAACTGTATCAAAGTACTTCTACTTTTAAAAATCGCAATGGTTTTAGAGGGAATGGTTATTAAAAACTGACCTGGTGTCGATCGCACCGCTTTATAGAACTGCCATCTATGCGAATTTCTCCACCCATTCAATATATCCCCGTGTTCCTTGTTATCTTGTAATTCACCTGTCTCCAAGCGAAGGGACAGGCTTTGGGAGCAAAATTGGCAGGCTGGCAGCTACTCGAGAGGTATAGAACTCTGCCTAATCGATAGAAAGGTCTTGGAGATGTTCTCCCTTTCACTATTGGACAACAAAAATGTGTTTTTTTGTTTTTTTTTTAAATTTAAAAGTAAAAGTGGTTTAACCCTTTGAGTGCTAGAGGGATACACAACACATTGGAAAGCAATGTGTTGTATACCCCCCAGCACTCAAAGGGCTAAAAGAATTAACCCCTTAGTGACGTGACAAGGGGTTAAAGGTAACATTTTCAGTAAACTTTAGGTCTTTGTGGAACAGGCTTCCTCTGTTTGCAGCAGGTATATAAATATCTTTTGTGTATAGTGTAAAATTGTTTTGTGCTTTGAAATGCCATTTGTGCTTCTGTCTGTGTAAGTAGCCGCCTACATCCCATTTGACAGCCTGGGTTACATTCTATTCCATCGGAATCGTGCCCAGTGCGTTACATTTCTATCTGTGGGCTGTTTCTGAACACCACTAAATATGTATGTGTGTATTGTTACACTGGGACTGCATGTGTATAGAGGTGCAATTCTAGCCCAAGGTAACTGCCTCATAGGGAGAAATAATAATTCCTAATACTACCATTAATTAAAATGGCACTTTTAACTTTTTAGCGCCAGAGGGATACACAACGCATTGCAATGTGTTAGATACATCCCTAGCACTCTAAGAGTTAAAAGTCCCATTTTATTCAGTGATCTGGGAATAAATACCCCCACATTGGGGGTTAAAAGCCCCATTTAACAACCTTTTTATAGTTCCCGTGTAGTGCAGTTGGTTTGTTCCAGATGAACAGTATCCGCAAAAGAAAAGATGAGCAACTCAGGAGCGTACCAACTGAACTACAGGGGGGAAATAAAATGTCCCAAAATTCCAACTGATTTAAAGGGGAAGTTTAACGGTGTGAGTGCTAGAGAAGTCTCCAGTAGACCTTTTTTGTGTGTCCCCTATAGGGCAGTTGGATTGCCCCAGAATTTACCCCGCAGACGCGCAATATGTAAACGGAGCAGTTTGGGGGCAAACTAACTACGCCATATGGGAGACCTAAAATAACCATCTGTTTTAAATTAGGATTTTAACCCTTTGAATGCTAGTAAGGTAACTACTACATTGCTAATACATTATATAAATATAAGCTACTCCACATTTCTGTGTGCATATGGCCCTTCCAGTGGAGATTTATCAAATAATCTCAGATGGATTTATTACGAAGGTACAAATCGCCCTTTAATAATTTGGAGTTCAAGTTAACAGCACCTCAGATTGGTAATTAAATCCCTCTGTTTTAGCGGGTGATTATCTTGCAAATGGTAAAATCAAATTATTAAGGCTAATGCACTAAAAATAACTGGCACAAACCAACTGCACCGTAAGTGACAAAGTCCCAAATTCCCAGTGATTTTTAAATGGCATTTTTTAAATCCTTGAATGCTAGCTTGGGCCCCGATGCATTAATTTGCAATGTGTCGGAAACCACCCTAGTATTCAATGTGTAAATCAATGGGAAATTGGGGAATATTGTGCTTGGTATAATCCACTTGCAGTATGCAGAGGGCACTCTGCCTCTTGTATATACTTGGTGGATCCCCCCCCCCCCCCCATAAGCGTAGGGTAAACATTTACCTCTGCAAAGAGCTAGTCAGAGACGCTCAACTAGGAACGAGCCTGCCCTCAAGTGATGAGGCTCTATAGGATAAGTATCCTACCCAGGGTGCAGTCTCTTTTAGCTGACTAGTGCCTTTCACAGAGAGGAAATATCCTAAAGCACATCATACTGATCCTACCAAAAGGCAGTCCAGCCCAACAAGGCCGAAACTTACGTCTGGGGTTGGCTGCTTCTCTTGTTTAGAGAGGAATTGCCTGGCACTTCGTGGCTGGACTGCCTTTTGGTAGGATTAGTATGATGTACTTTAGGATATTTCCTCTCTGTGAAAGGCACTAATGAGCTAAAAGAGATTGCACCCTGGGTAGGATACTTATCCTACAGGGCCTCATCACTTGAGGGTAGGCTTGTTCCTAGTTGAGTGTCTGACTAGCTCTAAACATTTACCTCCTTGAATGATAGAGAGGTCTTCAATGTAACACAATGCACTGGAGTCCTCTCTAGCATTCAAGAGGTTAAAAATGACTGTAAACACTGATGTGTGTCCCACATGCTTCCGCTCTCCTGATCCTGCTGCTGAACACAAGCAGGCACTGGATATCTGTCCCTGGGGTCCAGAGGGCAGGTGATTCCCTCCTGCTCGTGGTGACAGTGCTGCTGGGTCACCTAATTAAAATGCAAATCAGTCTCCGGCCTTGATGTTCAGTCTCGTGTGTATCCACCATCTGCTGTCCCTCTGGACTCGTATTAACACAGGCCTTGCGGGCAGGAGAACTATGTGGAATCTCCGGTGCATTTTCTACAGGAGGAGTATTTTAGATACAGACCTCGTCTTAACCATTTGAGTGCCGGAAAGGTATAAAACAAGGCACTGGGTGTTAAACTGGAATTCTGTTTTTATCAAAGGGAAATAGGGATATGTATCTCTTAATGGAGAACTAACACCTTGTAATCAAACCACCACACACTTGTTTTGCTAAGGCCAGAAAATCCTAATGATTGCTATAAATGTTTTCCTTGCGTCCATCTCTGTTCAAGAGCCACCACCTTCAGTCAGTCCTGGATGTTATATCCCTAGAGGCGGACATGTCAAATGCTGGCAGGATCTCATAACTCAAATGCTGCTCACTGCACGTGGTACGCTTAACTCTTTAACCCTTCCTGTGCCAGGTAGGTATCCAGGTCATTGCTTAGCAATGGGCTGGATATGCCAGACAGGTGTGCAGTGCATATCTTCGCAATGTGTTGTGTGCCCTTCTGGCATTCAAAGGGTTAAGGATCAAAAGGGGTGGTCAATGCATTGCCCACGTCTGGTCTTTAAAGTGGAACTTTAACCTTAATTCAAGTGTGCATGTTTGAAAATTGCATTAAAAACTGTCTACGTGTTGTAAGCCAAAATGTGCAGTTAACCCCTTGAGTGCCAGAGGGGTACGCAACGCATTGCACAGCAATGCGTTGCCTACCCCTTTGGCACTCAAGGGGTTAAGGAGATATTCATACTTGTTACTGTATGCTAATGTATGTTAATTGCAGTACCGGTGACATTTCATATGCTAGTTAATCTTTTTCAGTGGCGTTTCATATTCTAATGAAGGGTTTCAGTGAGCTTTTGTATGCTGTTAAGCTCTGTGCTGCACCAGGATACTTTTACTTTCACTTTTCCCACAAATAAAAGTATGACATGAAACATACGCAGTTTTGAAAGCAGTTTTTAAATATGTAAAGAAAATTCAATGTTATAGGTTCACATTTAAGGGTTAGTAGACTGCCTGCTTCAGTTTGGGGAAAAAAAAACTGCCAGAAACTGTCATGTCCGCCTCCATGGACTTGATTTCCCGGACTGATTGAACATGTTCTCTTGAAGAAAGGCACAAGGGCAAAATTCTTTGAGACTGTCACAGGAACTGGAAGGGCCTGAGGACCAGTCTCCTGCCCGAAGGGTATGGCCTCTCCCTGAGACTAATCTCTGCCCTGTTTTCCCCTTGCCATGGAGGATCCAGTAATGCAGTGGTTCTCAACTCCAGTCCTCGGGACCCACTAACAGGCCAGGATTTGATGATTTCCTTGTTAGAGCACAGGTGAGTTAATCAGTATGAATGAGCCTTTGATCACCACACCTGTGCTCTAGCAGAGAAATCCCTAAGTCCTGGCCTGTTAGTGGGTCCCGAGGACCGGAGCTGAGAAACACTGCAGTAATGGATCATAGTCCGTTACTGGAGCCCTTGTATGGGCCTGGAACTGTTATCCCAAGAACCCCAGGGACTGTGGCATTTCTGGGCCCAAAGAGACTGACAACCATGGACTGCTGGCTTGCTTCCAAGGAAATGGGCAGTAAGGGGTAATTATTTGAGTTTAGCCAAAGTTACTTCCAATGTGTATTGTAGCCCCTCAAGCCAGTGTATTGTGAACTGTATTGAGACCCCCCTGTGGTGTGCTAACCTAATCACGTCTGGCCCTTTGTATTGTGTTGTACCATTTGTTGCTGGCCCTTTTGTGTAGTAATGCAATCATGTCTGTGTTATTGTATTTGCTGGAACCTTCTGTGGTTGGTCCTTTGTCTTGTATATTGTGATTGTATTATCCCTGTGACTCACCTATTGTATCCTGCCTGCCCATGTATTTCAATGTAGATTTTGTGTATAAATATGTGTGATTTGTTCCAATAAAGGAGTTGTTATTTTAACTCCAAGACACTGGTGTTGTGTGATGCTTGGGGGGGAAAGCTTGCTGTATCCAGAGTGTGCTCTTGGTACCCTGACACTAGTTTTGGGGTATATTGCGATATGCTGTTGGATGTCCATCTAGCTCGTAGCGGAAGAAGTGACCATTGACGGGGACATAAAGTCTCCCTGCAATAATTAGGCAGGTTGCGACTAGCTTAATAATAGTTATATTACCTCTCACAATGACATGATGCTACAGAAACCCTTAACCCCTTAAGGACCGGACGTTATGGGACATTTCCGTCCCATAACGTCCGCATAGGGGCACTTTGACGAGCCGGTACACGTGACCTGTCACGTGTATCGGCGCGTCACTATGGGGCTTGAAACAGATCGCTCCGATCTTGGAGCGGTCTATTTCATGCCCTATTTTTACTTACAGCTCTCCCGGTAGAGCGCTGTAAGTAAAAAGTACGTGACGTACCAGGACCGTCAAGGGTCTTTCGAGCAAATTTACCCTTGATGGTCCTGGTACGTCAAGGGTCCCTAAGGGGTTAATCTTGCGAGACTGGAAGCCAGGCATCAGTGCAGACATCTTCTCAGCACCTGTGCTCTCAGTCCCGGTTTTCTATTAAGAAGCATTGCACTGTCCCGAAAGGCACCGGAAGGGACTGACTGCGCAGGAGAGCAGACTGCACTAACCTGGCCATCAGTCTCAGAAGATTAAGGATTTCTGTAGCATTGTGTCGTTGTGAGAGGTAATATGACTATTATTAAGCTGGTAGCCACCTGCCTAATATTGTAGGGAGACTTTACCTCTGGTGGTAGTTTTGCTTTAAAGGGATAGTATTACTTCAAAATTACTATCCCTCATATTGTAGCCCTTAATAAACTGAGTTAAATGACACCAGCGGCATCTCTCAGACCTTTATGGTTTAAGAGATAGCCACTTTCAAAGTTTCCTCTCCCCTGCTGTCAGCGTTCTGCTGCCAGCAGGAGAATCCGGTCTCTAAATCAAACGGAGGCTCTTCAGCAGAGCCGATATCTCGTTATGGAAGGAAAAATGATTAATTGAAACAGTCTTCTACGTGTGCATTTTTCCTTCCATAACGAGATATCGGCTCTGTTTAAGAGCCTCCGCCTGTCCCGGGACCGGAGAGGAAACTTTGAAAGCGGCTCTCTCTTAAACCATAAAGGTTTGAGAGATGCCGCTGGTGTCATTTAACTCAGTTTATTAAGGGCTACAATATGAGGGATAGTAATTTTGAAGTAATACTATCCCTTTAAGAGGGGGAGATTAGTTCATCTTTAATCTGTGTAACAGGAGGATATACTTAGGTATGTGTACTTCATAGAGTATTCCGCTATGTCTTAGCTTTGCTTGCATTGTATCTGCTGTTGCCTGTAGTTAAATTATTTTAGTTTTATGCTGGAATTGATCAAGTGGAGAATATCTGAATTACATAGAAATCCTCTGATTTTCTTCTGCGTTCAGCCATACGCTAATTCGTCAGTGGCTGGTGTTTATCTGGCACTTGCTCAGACCCGGATTTACATCCCCTAGGCAAGGCACTCTAGGTGCCCTCAGCTCCACCTATGGCCACACTCCTACCATGACCCTACCCCCAGTCCCATTCACTGTTTCCTGGCACAGAAAATACCCTTGGCCGATAACAAGCAACACAAGAAAAGCTTTAATTCCCCAATGTGTTGGAGATCGCACTAGCATCCAAGGGGTAATAATAATTCCCTGTAAAGATGGAATAAAGCTGGTGCAGGGACAATGAGATCTTTTCTGGCCACACCCATAATTCACAATGTGGGTGTGGCCAGCACAGCTGAAGCTTCACTCAGTTTAGAACTCTAGGCAGTTTACTACTCTGCCTACTGGGAACTCCGGCTCTGCACTCGCTGTTTTATCAATAAGCAATTACAGATAGATTAGCCATTTCCATCCACCAGCTTTACTCTGGAGGATCCCATAGAAATTTAAAGAGTTAACACGTATACATAATCTGCATGTATTGATCACCAGAATGGCTGCACTTTCACAGTTTTCAGTTGTATTTTCTTTCCTCATGCAGTAAACTAACCAAATCAATGAAATTAAATCAGTGTATATATAGATTTTTATTAAGGGTTAAAGAGGAAAAAAAAAGAATACAGTTACAATGTAACAGCAGTAAACAAATTAGTAATACAAAATTAATGCATATTTTATACAGCCATATATCTAACTAAACCACTTGATTTCAAAATTGACCCAAAGCTTTGCTTTGTAGACTCGTTTATTATTTGGAGGGTTAAAGGGTTAGTAATACCCGAATTTAAGTTGATGGAAGATTTAAAAATAAATAAATAAAGTATCTGGAGAAAGTCCTATATGGTTTGAGAGATATTTGATGCTAAAGTTCCCCTTCCGTCACTGCTCTACTGACAGCAGGAGATCCCGGGCCTGGGACCAGCCCGCGGCTATTCAGCAGAGCCGAAATTGCGATATTTAAAAATAATTACTTGATTGGTCTACAAAGTGTGCCTAGTTTGCAAACATACTTTGTAGAGAGACCGTTCCAATTAAGTAGTTCTTTTTAAATATTGCTATTTTGGCTCTGTTGAAGAGCCTTCTTGAGATCTCCTTCTGTCAGCTTTACAGCTGACATCAGGAAAGGGGGAACTTTAGCAGCGAATATCTCTCAAACCATAAAGGTTTTAGAGAGAGGACTTTCTCCAGATACTTTATTTTTTTGAAATCTACCATATTCCATCAATTTAGATTCAGGCATTACTAACCCTTTAATTACATCTTTTTCGCATTTAGTTCATGAACACAGAAAAATACTAATATTTTCCAAGTGGCTTGCATTAACTGGAGTATTTGCATTGCAGAGCTTACAGTGTAGACTGAGCCACAGTGTTTGCAATCAGTAGACAAACTAAACCACAGAGCTTGTGATCTATATATCTGATATGGCCCTTCCCAGCAACCTATCGGCTAATATATGTAATAAAGGCAATTACTGAGGTGGTTAGCTATTCACTGATTCATTACATATTTTTGGCCAATAATAACATTTTCTGATTGCAGCAATATTGTCTACTTGTTCGGGGTTGGAATACGTAGACTTTCATAGGACTTTTCCAGGCAGAACATTTTTTTTGGCCACCGAAAGCTTAAAGGGATAGTAATACTTCGTTTTATCTTAATTTGTAGGCATTAAAAAAACATGAAGAGCGATATAAGCCTTATCTCTCAAACCTTTATGGTTTGAGAGATATTCACAAGCAAAGTTTCCCCTCCTGCCCCTTTTACCTAGTGTAAGCCATCTCTTCTCAGATGTGGAATCCAGTCCATAGACCAGACAGATAACAGAAGGGGACAATCTTCTTCCTATGAGAACAATGAAAGCCCTGCCCCCTTTAACAAGTTTTTCAGGTTTTTCCCTTATCTTAATTGAAGATTGTCCCTCTCTGCAGTCTACCTGGGCACCTCCCTTCTGCTCTGGCTGAGCAGTATTACATCAGTAAAAGGGGCAGGAGGGGGATACGTTATCATTCAATTACTCTTGAACTACAACTCTGACAGAATTGAAATAACACTCTCCATCGTCCAAATACTATGATGATTAGAGCTGCTTTTATTATGAAACATTACTATCCCTTTAAGCCTTGCAGTGCAATGAGTTGGATACCTATTGGGCATGCAAAGGGTTTTAATCTGGGAACTGTACTCTGAAAATGAAGACATCTTGTCACCCTAGCAGGGAAATATAATGGATAACTACTAACAAAAATACCCAGAGGTACCTGTCAATGATCACGGTGAAGAGCAGCATATCTTATACTCTGATTTTACAGTTACCTGATGAATTAGTCTTAAAGGGATAGTATTGGCTCATTTTAACAATTTAATATTGTAGATATTAAAAAAATAAACTAACTGATGCAAGTCTGGTCTCTCAAACTTGTATAATTTGAGAGATAGACTCTTATAAATATATATATATCAGACACCTTTCTGGGTAAGTTATTATTTTAAATCAAGGGCCACTTTTTTTTTTATATAAAATTTAAGTCTACTTAAAGGGATAGTAATACTTAAAATGTAAAAAAATATATATTGTAGGGTTTATCCCTCTGAGTAAAACAAGGGAACTCCCACTGCTGAAAGGTGTTTTATTCAAAAGGTTTAGAGCTCAAACTTGAATTTTTTTAGTCGCAATATCAGTGGCCTGAAATCGTACAGTGGCGCTGTTGCTACAGCATCCTATGGACCACTCTAACCTCCATAGGATGGTGTAGCAGCAGCGCCACTGTACAATTTCAGGCCACTGTGATACTACACATAAAAAAATTCAAGTTTGAGCTGCAATAACTTTTGAATAAAACGCCTGTCGGCAGTGGGAGTTCCCTTGTTTTACTCAGGGGGATAAACACTACAATATTTATATATAATTTTTTTTATATATTAAGTATTGCTATCCCTTTAAGTGGTTATTACATTGTTTTGCACTGGTGGTACCCTTAGGTTTCACACAAAATCTTAGTGGAACCCTTACAACCAAACTCTTTGGTTACTGGTGTGGTCGCAGATGCATTACTTTGGCGACACCTACGTGTGTCGGCCATACGTTGGAGGTTGTGATGAGTATTGCAAGTGCAGAAAGAAAGGACACAGATGCTCAACTAGGCTCATGAGCTAGCAAATACATGCAAGAAGCTCACTGGAACTGTGTCCTCGCACCCAGGGTGCAATCTCTTTTAGCTCACCAGTGCCATACACAGAGAGGAAATCTTCTGAAGCATATCATATGGTCCTGCCAAGTGACAGTCCAGCCACGAAATGCCAGACAATTCCTCTTTGAACAAGGGAAGCCGCTAACCCCAGACTTACGTTTTGGCCTTCTTGGACCTTGTCGGTGAGGTGCAGCTGATCCCTCTAGGCCATGTGAGCAAGGGGTCCGTGTCATAGTGCCTAGAGAGATCAGCTGCACCTCACTGACGAGGCCCAATAAGGTCGAAACGTACGTCTGGGGTTAACGGTTTCTCTTCTTCAGAGAGGAATTGTCTGGCATTTTGTGGCTGGACTGTCATTTGGCAGAACCAGTATGATATGCTTCAGAAGATTTCCTCTCTGTGTATGGCACTGGTGAGCTAAAAGAGATTGCACCCTGGGTTCGAGGACACAGTCCCAGTGAGCTTCTTGTATATATTTGGTAGCTCATGAGCCTAGTTGAGCATCTCTGACTTTTCTTTCTACATGAGTATTGCAAGTGCCAACGTCGCTCGTGTGAAAGATCAGGCATCTGTAGGACAAGTCTCCATTCCGATCTGCCCTACTGTATCTGTAATGTGTTCCTGCGTGAGCTCATTAAAGACTCTGTTATATTTCTACAGGGTCATGATCATCCACGTGAAAGTAATCATAGTCCGGCAGTTTACCTTTTAGCACTGGAGACCTAAAGATGCTCTGTTGATGTTCCCCATGTGAAAGGGTCTTAATGTGTTTTTCCTCTAGGTCATTTCACTTTTTACATACCATATGTATGTATTTAATAATAATTCAAATTGCATAACCTTACTTCAGAATTATTCCTAACTCTCTGCTGAGGTTAATTATTACCCCAGGAGATGATAAAAGGGAACGAGGAAGTCCTAGTCTACTATATGACTCAATCAGTTTGGCAGCAACTTTGTGTTGTAATTCGTACAGTTGTTTACATTAGAGATTTAATGATCCGTACCACACAGTGTGAAGGACCAAGGGTTGGTTTGCCTGTTAAAGGGACATTATCACCTACAAATGAATAGAAGTCATAAACTTTTTAAATATCCTATATTTCTAGCCAGTATTTGCAGTAATTATTCCTAAGGTACATAGGCCCCAAACCATACCTTTACCTTTTTTTTTTTTTTTTTTTCCTGCTTATGTATTAATGTTCATGCCTTTATGTATTAAAAAAAAAAAAAAAAAAAAAAAAGGCATGAACATTGTTGCACCTTTTTTATTTTTAAATAAAGTATTAAAGTTTGAAACTCTGCATGCTGGAACTTTGTCATACTTAGCGAGCAGTGTTTTGTCTCCTACCAAGCATATTTTACTTGTGGACTGCAACTCCCGGTAGATGAGTATAAATGGCGTCCTGACCATGCAACACAACCACAACCTAAAGGAGAGGAAGCTCTGCCTCAATCATTCTGCAGACCACAGTAATTACATTTTAATCTAAGGGCAATATCATGCTGTATTAGTAAAAACTCATGATTATGTTTGACGTCTCCTGTTTGTGCTAGTATGTGTCTGGTTTTGTCATCTGGTACATCAGGATAAACAGAGAAGGTGTATTTTAGTAGTACAAATATGTACATAACTGGTTACGTTTGTTTGACATAAGGTCTCTTGGTAGAGGAGAGTCCAGTGTTTTTCCACGTGATTTGCATCATTTCACTGCTTCTTTAGTCTCTGAGGTGGTGCTATTTCTGGCAGAGAACAGGAACTGGTAGAGTTAGTGATACCTTTATTGGCTGAATATCTTTAGAAGGCAAGATTCTAAGACGACAGGTGTTTCAGCCTTCAGTCTAAATATGCCTCAAGAGGAGATCTAGTTGTCTTGAAAACTTGCATCCTAGACCTACTCAGTTAGCTAATAAAGGTATCACTTTTATTCTTCTAGTCTCCTGCTTTTTCTGTGGCCAACACAGTACCCTTTTTTACCTGTTCTACCAGAAAGGCAGATGGAGAGGTTCTGGTCATGTTGCAGGATACAGTAGTGATCTCTAAGACATAACATAATATGTTAAAGGTTCTTTGTGGACTGTCTGGAGCACGTCTGGGTTAGAGCAAACAGGGACATATAGCATACAGTCTCTGTTCTTGAGAGGGTTAACCTGCTGAGTGCCAGAGGGCTGCACAACACATTGATTTGCAATGTTTTGCGTACCCCTCTGGCACTCATATGGTTAAAGGGATAGTAATACTTCATTTTATCTTTATTTTATTTTGTAGGCATTAAAAAAAAAAACGAAGAACGATATAAGTCTTCTCACTCAAACCTTTATGGTTTATGAGATATTCACAAGCAAAGTTTTACCTCCCGCCCCTTTTTCCTAGTGTAAGCCATCTCTTCTCAGATGTGGAACGCAGTCCATAGACCAGACAGATAACAGAAGGGGACAATCTTCTTCCTATGAGAACAATGAAAGCCCTGCCCCCCTTGACAAGTTTTTCAGGTTTTTCCCTTATCTTAATTGAAGATTGTCCCTCTCTGCAGTCTACCTGGACACCTCCCTTCTGATCTGGCTGAGCAGTGTTACATCCGTAAAAGGGGCAGGAGGGGGACACTTTATCATTGAATTACTCTTGAACTACAACTCTGGCAGAACTGAAATAACACTCTCCATGGCCCAAATACTAGGATGATTAGAGCTGCTTTTATTATGAAACATTACTATCCCTTTAAGGATTAATCCTTTGGGTGCCAGAGGGGTACACACCACATTGTTGTACCCCTCTGTTACTCAGAGTTAGTATTTCAAACATCTCAGTGCCAGCTACTTTCTGAAAGCCCCCAAGAAAGATTATGAAGAACTAGGTGTGATTGTGTGTAAGTACGAGTTTAGAGCATTAACCCTTTAAACACTTAATGCCAGTATCTATAAAAACGATGTATTTGTTTTCTGAGGCCTAAACTCTAGTCTTACTTTTGCTCCATGTGACCAGACATTACTGCCTTTTTCCTGGCCCATTGATTTGTACAGGATTACCTGTTAATTGGCTGACAACAGTCTTTCTAATCACAATCCATTAGCTGACTTTAGTGCTTAACCCTTTGAGTTACATTCTGACACTTAAAGGGTTAAATCTCAGTACAAACAACACTATATATAAATGGTCTGTGACCAGAACAAGTTACAGGTGTTAAAAAAATCAAGGATAGCATTCTATTTTGGAGATGTAATCTGAATAATTGCTATTTAAAGTTATATCAACCTCTGTTCTTTTGGTGTTTGTGTTTCTTTTAACCTGTGCTGACAATCCTAATGGCCATTATGGGCCTTTATCAATATTGGAGTTCAGTTCAATTAGCCACATCAGATTCAATTAAAGCGGAACTATCATGTTCCAACTCTCACCCCCCCATTTGTATTGAAACCCCAAATCACCTGTTGTGTGCTCCGTTTCAAGAGTCAGAGCTCTGCCATCTTGATGACGTGCAGAATGATTGGCAGCGCTCTCTCTATTACGAGCAGCCTGTTCTCCTCCCTAAGCCCGCCCCAGTTTTCTCTATATCGGGGGACCTGCATTGCAGAGCCCGTAAAACTAAAACTGACAGTGATGGGAAAGGATTACTTGTGTGGTTACTGCCAGTAGTTGGTCTCTTGACAGAGATATGCTTCTCCTCCACCGTGCAGCTGTAATTGGTGATGATTTGTGAGCGGTATTAAAGGGATAGTAATACTTTGTTTTATCTTTATTTTATTTTGTAGGCATTACAAAAACATGAACGATATAAGTCTTATCTCTCAAACCTTTATGGTTTAAGAGATATTCACAAGCAAAGTCGTCCCCCCCCCCCCCCCCCCCCCGTTCAGCCAGATCAGAAGGGAGGTGTCCAGGTAGACTGCAGAGAGAAGAGATGGCTTACACTAGGAAAAAGGGGCGGGAGGGGAAACTTTACTTGTGAATATCTCTTAAACCATAAAGGTTTGAGAGATAAGACTTATATCGTTCTTCATGTTTTTTTAATGCCTACAAAATAAAATAAAGTTAAAACGACGTATTACTATCCCTTTAAGGGCTGTATTCTAGGATCACCTGTCAGTTATAGCAGTCACTGGTGCTTAACCCTTTCTGTGCCAGGAGGTATGCAATGCATTACTATGCAATGTGTTGCATACCCCTCTGGCACTCAAAGGGTTAAAATTGTGAGATTGCTATAATTATGACCGGAATACCTTACTATGTACTCGGTTGTAAAGTGTGCTTGTCAGTTGTATGAATCGCACAAGTTTAACTATTTGCGTGCTGGAGGATAAACCATGGCGGCCATTAACCATCCTGACTCTGTGGCACTTCAGTTGAAGCAGACAGTGACACTTACTACACTATCTGCTTCATCAGTATACATTTCTCCTTGATCATTGAGCATTGCGATGTGATGGCGTGACTCTAGTGGTGACACTCTATCACAATGCAAAGCTTAAAGGGATAGTAATGTTTTATAATAAAAGCGGCTCTAATTAATCATCATAGTATTTGGACCTTGGAGAGTGTTATTTCAATACTGTCAGAGTTGTAGTTCAAGAGTAATTGAATGATAATGTATCCCCCTATCGCCCCTTTTACTGCTGTAACACTGCTCAGCCAGAGCAGAAGGGAGGTGCCCAGGTAGACTGCAGAGAGGGACAATCTTCAATTAAGATAAGGGAAAAACCTGAAACTTGTCAAGGGGGGCAGGGCTTTCATTGTTCTCATATAAAGAAGATTGTCCCCTGCTGTTATCTGTCTGGTCTTACAACCAGATTCCACATCTGAGAGGAGGTAGCTTACACTAGGTAAAAGGGGCGGGAGGGAATACTTTATCATTCAGATACTCTTGATCTACAACTCTGACGGTAGTGAAATAACACTCTCCATGGCCCAAGTTCTATGAAGTTTAATTGGAGCTGTTTTTTTGTGAAACATTACTATCCCTTTAATGACCAGGCATGGACAGAGCTGCATTGTCTCATTTTAATCAGTTTACGTTTTTACTTATGCCTCCAGTGTGGCATCGATTCATGGCGTTCAAATGCATTGGGTACAATAATTGCCCATACTATGGGGGAAGCTGGAACGTGCTTGCTCCCGAGAGAGTTGGGAGGGAGGTGGGAGGAGATTTTAGGAAGAGAGGAGGTCCGGTAGAGCTGTGCAGCACAGCTAGCGCCGCAGGAGAAAGAAGTGACGTCACTTAGAATGTTTAACCCTTTGAGTGCCAGAGGGGTACGGAATGCATTGCTTTGGCACTCAGAGGGTTAAAAGCTGCTATCTCATAAGGTATGGCGATAAAACAAAAATAAACGTGCATTCTATAGACAGATTTTATAAATAAATCCAATAAGACAAAGTGTCTTCAGGGTGAAAGTTCCCCTTTAATTGTTCTAACATGGATATATTTACGTTTATATTTGGCATTTCGGACTGTGTTGGATTTAGTCATTTTATTCATTTTTTTTCTCATTTGGGATTATCATATGTCCCCCTCTGGTCCTCAAGGGGTTAACCACTAATAAGGAGAGGTTATTTGTAAGATTGTAGATGTTTTCGGTATGAGTCTTTGTGGGCTGCCGTCCAAGCCAAGATCCCCTTTATCCTGAATAGTTCCTCCTTGTGCCTGTTATCACAATCCATCTATTTGTAATCCGCCGTGGGATCTGCAACAAGTCCATTCCAATCACATTTCTCACTTGTGTTAGGAGAACACGTTCTTACGCCCACATAGAGATATGACATGTATTAGGACTGACCTTGTAAATGCCATATACAACAGGCTGACCAGACACGTAATATGTAAACAAAAAAAAAAAAAAAAAAAAATTGTTGTGGGATTTATCCTTCAGAGTAAAACAAGTGTACTCCAACTGCTGAGAGGTGTTTGTTCAAAAGTTAGCAGCTCAAACTTGCATTTTTTATTTATTTTATTTTTTTTTGTGCACTATCTCAGTGGCCTGAAATTGTACAGTGGATTACACCATCCTATGGAGTTTTATGGTCAACTGGCCAGAGATATCCATAGGATGCTGTAGCAAAAGTGCCACAGTAAAATTTCAGGCCATTGAGAGATTGCACCTAAAAAAAGTTTGAGCTGGAATAAATTTTGAATAAAACACCACTCAGCATTGGGAGTACCCTTGTTTTACTCAGGAGGATAAACCCTAAAATATGTTTTTTTTTGTTTTTTTTTATGTATAAGTTGTTACTATTCCCATAAAGAAATAAGTAACCATTTATTTTGACTTGTATTACTTCTAATATTTGACATATATTTATTTTGACTTACATATTCTGTACATAATACATTTAAAGGGATAGTGCTATATATTTCCTATATAATCGCTAAAACGTGTGTAATGCCACGGCATGCGCAGTAGACACTGCTGCGCGTGCTGTAGTCATGCGCAGTTGCGACTGCCTGCGCCACGGCCGCTCTGTATCAGACGTGGCGCGGGCAGTCTCTACTGTGCGTGACTGCCCCGCGACCGGGTGGCAGTGGCATTGTGGCCCGTGTAACGGGCTGTTCAACTACTATATATATATATTATATATATATATATATATATATATATATATATATATATATATATATATATATATATATATATATATATATATATATATATATATATATAAGAAGTCTTCTGTGTTCCTGGCAAACACACCCAGGGGCGGCAGTGAGGAGGAGTTACTTCTCCTATTGGGAGATTCACTGGGGGTGTGATTTGGCCCACTCCCACTAATCCAGCCCACCCACCACTATAAAGTCTGAAGAAAAACAAAATGGCTGCCACTTGCTTCTCTCTCTCACACACACCACACCACACCACACACACACACACACACCACACCACACCCTCACATTGTGCCTGGTGATGGTGGCGAGTGACATGGAAGCGAGCACAGAAGGAAGCTTTGCCCTTCAGGTAACACCAGCACCACTGGGGGAAGCGAGGGACCTTCCTACCTGCTCTCCAGCGCTCACATTTCTCACCCTCACTCCTGTATATCTCTGGCCTTATCCGCACGGAGCCCTTGGCGCCTTAACGGATGCGCCTTTCCAACATCCTGGAGTGGCCTCTCTGTTCCGTCGGCCCTCTCTGGATCCGTGGCAGCTGCCGTTGCCTCCTGACTGTGGGGTATTCCAGTGGCTTACATACAGCCTGAATAATGATGGGAGTGTAGTCAGGTACAAATTAATACATAATCGGATTGTGCCTCCACAGCATTGCACAGCCCGATGGTGAAGACCTGCAGCTATGAATTAAAAATGTACCTCAATGGGATTGTTTTTCTTTTGTAAGTGTTGCCGAGCGCTGCGCCGGCCTCCCTATCTCCTTTTGTGTGTGCTCCGCATCAGTCTGTCCTTCTGCATGAAAAGAACGGGCTACAGAGTCCAGCGCAGCGCTCAGCAACACTTACAAAACAATTCCATAAAGGTACATTTTTGATTCATAGCTGCACATTTTCACAATCAGGCTGTGCAATGCACTGGAGGCACAATCTGATTATTTATTCTTTTACTTGACTACAACTCCCATCATCCCCAGTAATGCCTCTCTGAAGCACTCTTTCCGGTGGCTTACTGTGTACCACAAGGGGATACAGAGTCCAACACATAAACGTTAATAACACTGACTACTTATACTGTTAATATGTCATTAACCCGTTAATGTCATGCAACCCTCAAACTGCCAGTTCTATACAAGGATGAAAAACAAAAATGACGGGCAACGCCGTCCCAGATTGCTATTATATAATATGTAAAAAGTAATATTGTAGAGAATTAAAAAAGAAACCCATCAATGGCATAATATAAGCACACTTTGTAGACTGTTCCAATGAAGTAATTCTTTAAAAAAAAAAAAAAAAAAAAAAAATCTCTATTGCTGCTCTGCTGAAGAGCCTCCGCCGGTCCCGGGACCAGAATATCCTGCTGTCAGCTAGAGCGTTGACGTCAGTCAAGGGGAGGGGGGGGGGGGAAACTAAAACTTTCTATCTCAAGCCATAAAGGCTTGAGAAATAGGAATGGCATCGTTGGGTTTCTTTTTTAATTTTCTACAATTAGTTTTTGCATATCCTCCTATATAATAATTCGCTAAAACGTGAGTAACGTCGCAGTCATGCGCAGTAGATAGAGACTGATGCTCGTGATGCAGTCATGTGCAGTAGAGACTGCCCGCACCGCGCTGATACAGAGCTGAGCTCTGTATCAGCCGCGGCGCGGGCAGTCTCTCCTGTGCATGACTGGCCAACGACCGGCTGGCAGTTGCACTATGGCCCGTGTAACAGGCTCTTCAACTAGTGTGTGTATATGTATGTATTTATGTATGGATATATATATATATTATATAATGTGTATGTATATATTTTATATAATGTGTGTGTATATATATATATATATTTTATATAATGTATGTATAATAGCACTACTATCCCTTTAAATGTAGCAAGAATTCTGAGACAAACCTACTATACTATAGGGAACTTTTTTTTTTTTTTTTTTTTTTTAATTCCCATTGATATTTAATCCTTTTGAATGCCAGAGGGGTGTCCAACACATTGCCAAAAAAATGTGTTGAGCAACCCTGTGGCACTCAGTGTTAAATGGGAATTTTAACCCCTTGAATCCTAGAGAGGTCTTTAACGCAATGTGCTGGATAACTCTCTAGCATTCAAGGGGTTAAAAGCCTAATTTTAAATCAAAATGTTTGTTTTTGCTACGGTGCTGTTGGTTTGCCTCAGAATTCGTTGTCTACTTTCCTTTATACGTCTGTCCCAATGATATTTCTATAATTATTTTTCCAGTTTGGGGAGTATTTTAACATAAGATGCTATCAGCGTTGACATATTTGTATTTATTTGATGAATGCAGGATGAAATCACAGGTATAACCGTGTATGGGTACGTGCACATACACGCATTATAACGAGAGACATCGGATTGCGTGCCAGTTAGGTATGCAGCTCACTAGCTGTACTTGTCTGGAGCAAACCACCTGCACCATCCTACATAATAATTCGCTAGAATGTTCAGCAGATCAATAATGCTGGGAGTTCTGTACTTTCAGCCAGTCTCTACAGTGCATGACTGCATCGGCAGCAGGACGCAGAGCAGGACCGGCCTCTTAACCCTTGGAGTGCCAGAGGGAACGCAACGCAATGCATTGCATACCCCTCTGGCACTCAAAGGGTTAACATCACCTGGACCTTGGCCCGTGTACATGGGCTTTTACACTAGTAGGGGGAATAAAAAAAAAATCAAAAAAATCACATCTGTGTTAATGTAAATGGGACTTTTAACCCATTCAGTGTTAGAAAAGATTCAACGTATTGTGAAGCAATGGAATAAAATAACATATATAGCAAAAAAGGACAAATTGGAAAGCACGCTCAGGAGACTTTTTTTAGCGGTGAACGGGTGGATTTATTCCAATCGACGTTTCGGCCAGCACTGAGGCCTTCAAGTGCTGGCTGAAACGTCGACTGGAATAAATCCACCTGTTCACCGCTAAAAGTCTCCTGAGCGTGCTTTCCAGAGCACCCAGGTAACAATGTTCTACTACAAACAGTGAGTGCATTCCACATCATGACTTATATATATATATATATATATATATATATATATATATATATATATATATATATATATATATATATATATATATATATATATATATATATATATATATATAATGTGTGTGCGCGCATGCCCTATGGCATGGCTGTAAAAAAAAAAAAACAAAAAAAAAAAAAACAACAAAACCCAGGATCCTGGGCACCTAAAATGTTTCTTCTGGCTCAAAAGTTGGTGTTATTTTGAGTACATCTCTAAAGAGGTACCACTTACACTAAAACGCCTGATTGACTCCTGTCACAGGAACAACTGGGCCTAAGACTGTTAAACAAGGATCACAAGGAACTGTGGACATTTCTGTCATGCCTAAAACAACCCTTGTCTAGGCAAATTGATTGTCAGCCCAGTGACGCAAGCTATGTAGAGCTTTGGAATATTGGCGGACATCGGTGCCAAAAAAGACTAAAAATCATAGCCTGCTTTCAGGGGACAGGGCCATTAGGGGTTAATTATTTGAGTTTACCTAATGTTACTTGCAATGTGTATTGTAGGCACTAAAGCCAGTGTATTGAGACCCCCTGCTGTGTGTTAATTCATTCAAGTCCCTCCAGTCTTTCTGTCCATTGTCTGAGTTCAGCAACCCTTTTGTATTTGATATGTAATCAAGTCTGAGTCATTGTATTTGTTACACCATATGCCATTGATCTTTTGTCTATCGTGATTGAATTACATTCCTATTGTATCTGCTTATTTAAATGTAAGGTTGGAGTATAAATATGTGTGGTTTGTTCCAATAAAAGGAGTTCTTGTCTTAACCTACACTGGTGTTGTCTGGTGGGGTAAGTTTGCAGTATCCAGAGTGTGGTGCTGGTTACTCTGACACTGGTTCTGCCTGGTGATTCAGAGTACATTGCGGTATGCTGCGGGAGCCTTTGCTGGTGGATTCTGGGAAGAAGTGATCCTTGACGGTGACACCAACTCTGGGTGTATGCTGGTACCGTCACAACTCCTAATTCTTTTTCCTGGCTACTATTTTTTATAAACTGGAAATCAGAAAAAAGAAGATAGACATCATTCACTTTTCTATCGTCACGATCACAGCCTGGACTTCAGTGCTAGAGGACCAGTTCAGTGCTTTTTAAATTTCAAATAAGGCATATCTTCATATATTAAAATAATTATTTTATTGCACTTTATTAAAAATTCAATACTTTAAAGATCAATTTTGAGGGGCTTCAGCAAATCATCATATGTATTATTCACCACCATGTGCCAATTTTTACACATCAAAATAAATGTTCCGGTGCATGTTGCTATCTTGTGGCGACCTCACTGGGTCAAGGCACCCACAAGACTCTTCGCCTCTAGGAGGTGATAGAGGGCTACGAAGACCTTGTGGAGGTCAGGGAATGCACAGAGTGCTGCCCCCTTTTTCTTATGGTACCTGAGATTTGAGTCACGTATTTATTAGTGAGAGCTCTGACTGTTCTGAGGGACAAACTGCCACACATATTATATTAAAAAGTGTATATATATATATATATATATATATATATATATATATATATAGGGGTGCCTTCTTGGCCAGTTATTCTGGGTGGCCTCAGAAGGTCTTAAACAGCCTGGCTTAAGGCACCCCAATACATAATCTGGAATCTTTGGTGCACTTTATCAAGGGCATAGGGTACAGTACATCAATATACAATTTTCTCATAACATTTTCCATACATATAAAACTCAACATTTAATTTTTTTTCTAGAAGAAAAGGAGCACCTAAGTGGATGTCTGTGGCTCGCCAAAATGCCACGACACCCTGGTTAAGTACCGCTTCGTGCTCTCTCTCCCTTTGTGTTTTATAGATTATCTAATATGTGTTCCTGGTTCACTGTCAGCCACCCCCTGGGGCGCCATGTTTGCGAAGTTACCCCACACTGTAGCAAGTAGCCGAGGGTCTGTGATTTTGACAGGAATGGCCAGGGAGCTAAGCCCCCCACCTGGCCTTTCTTGTCTAAAACACTACCCACTAATCACACCCTCCTCCTTATTCTTCCTCTAACACTCCCATTCACCCTCCTCACACTCTGTGTTTAGCCATTCCTCCATTCACGTACCCACCTCGCCTTCCTCCAATCCTACCTTTTCCTCATTGGCTCACCATATCCTCCTCTTCATCGCATCCCCCTCATCCACCCCCTTCTCCTTTTTGATTCCTCACCTCTCCCTCGGCTCAGGTGGGAGTGTGGTGAAGGGGAGGGGTAATCGGTCATCTTCGCTACATCAGCTCTCCTATCTGCCTCCATTCCCAATCACATACCTTTTTGCCTGCCACCTCCATTCAGTGCAAAAGGGAGGAGTCATCCTGTCCCCTTCACCGCATAGTTTCCCCCCATCTCCTCGAGCGACTCTGTCTTCCAGTTTTAGAGGTGTGTGCAACGCCTGGGTACTTCTCGCATCCGTCTCCCTTTTGGTGCCTTCTGTTCCCATCCCATATGTTTTATCTGGCAACATCAACCAGCCTTTGTGGTGGTGCAACATAAGATCCTGCTTCCCACAGTGGAGATGCAGGACCTTTGAAGCCATGAACACTTCATAGCCTCTTCATGTGGCTTCAGAGTAGCTGGATGTCCTGAGTGCTGTCCTTACACACATATGTTCATTTGCAGATGAACACATACACTGTTTAAACTTGATGCCTTACTTATAAACAACATTGGATTTCCCATGGGCAATGCTGTGCAACGTTTGCTAGTGTGTATCGAGTCCAGCCTTTTTGCCTACCCAGCCCTATATCCTTGCCAGCAGTATAGAGGAGTTAGCCCTCACTGTAGAAACTTGTCTAGGCACTGTGATTTTGACAGAAGTGGACACTCCTGTTAAAATAACTTCAGAGCTGCCTGGGGTCATTGATGACAGGAGTCACCTTTTTTCTCACCCTCCCTTGGTCTGCGCTTACCACTGCACAGTACAACAAGGCTTAGGAAGCAGTAGACGTTTACACCTCCCCCACCCCACCACCTCTTTGTGCACGAGCAATGCTGTGCTTCTCTTGCTAGTCCATTAATAAATGTCTATCGATTAGGAAGTGTGATCAATCAAATGAAATTTATAGCAGAAAAGGTTTGACTGTACACACAAAGCACTCTGTCAATAAACAAGGTTCTTTTACGTGAAAAAATGGTAGACGTGTGTTTGTGAGGCATCAAAAATATTACAGGAAAAAGAGAGGTTGACCACGAACATAAAGTGATACTTTTAGACAAAAAAAACAAACCACAACGAGCGGGATGATTTCTTGAGTCATCAAAAATTTAAAGGGCAATAGACCTTACTTTTGAGGAAAAAAATGTTGCAGAGCTTTTCCTATAGCATAAAAACAAAGATGTGCCCAGTGTTTGGAGATGTTTTTATCAAATGTTATTATTAGTTTTCTGATAACTTCAGTTCAAGATGTTGTGTAGCCAGGTGTTGCTATATCCATCACTGGAAAGCATGTGTCGTCAACAGACTGTTATAGCAACAGCGCCACCTGGCTGCAAATGATCTTGAACTCAAGCTGTTAGAAAAGCTGTCTATTTAATAACTTCTGAAATAAATATATCCATTTATTGGGGTATTGGGGTTAATGAGGAGAGCTTCACGATCATGATGGGATCAACTTGTTTTTCATCTAAAAGAATCTCTTGTGTGTGATTGGGCTCCCCTCGAGTGACGATCATCCTTCTCCCTCTTTTTTTTTTTTTTTTCCTCCCTATAATTTTTTTTTTGTTTAGATAAAGTATGCTTTTTTTTTTTTGCGAAACCATCATCCAAAATAAAGTTTCCCCCCCTAATAATTATTCATATAGCAATAAGCATAGAAATAGTAGTATTATCCAGCATAAGTACAGAGTTATTAAGAAATCCTACTTCTGAGAATGACGGGAAGGCATCAGTGGAGACATCTGCGTGCCTACTCTGTCCATCCCAGTCTCCTCTAGGAGACTTTGCTTTGTACCTTAAGGTACAGGAAGTGAGTGATGGCACGGGTGCACAGATGCCACTACAGCAAGAAGCCTGCCTGTCGATCTCAGATCAAGTAGGATTTCTTAATAACTATGTACTTATGCTGGATAATAGTACTATTTCTAAGCTTATTGCTATATGAATAATTATTGGGGGGGTAGAATTTATTTGGGGTAATCCACTTTAAATCAACAGGAGTTTAGAAAATGGTTTCCTATGGTTTGCTCCAGAATTGCACCACGTTGCGTTCCCATACGGCCTTATGAAGAAAGCAAATCATTAGCAATTCCCTTCAAAGCCAGCTACACCCGAAGGGAGAGGCAGGTTCCACTCATTAACCCTTTGAGTGCCAGAGAGGTATCCAACGTACTGCAACACAATGCGTTGGATACCTCTCGAACTCAAAGGGTAAAATGGAGCATTTAACCCTATCAGTGCTGGAGAGGTCATCAACACATTGCAAAGCATCACATTCATGAAGGATAAAATGCCTGGTTAACTCGCATTGAAATTACAGAATATTTTATTTCCCCCCTGAAGATGGTTTGCTCCAGAATTGCCCGTCTCTTGCTGCATAACACCTCTAGTTTTACACATTTATAGTGTTTGCAAATACGGGTTTGTAAGGTGCTTTCCAGCTATCGCTAGGTCCTTGCAGTGGAATGTGTGTACAGATAAAGATATTTGTGCCAAACTATCCTATAAAAATATAATTTCTTTTCACTGATTTCCTGTAACTCACAGCTGCCTCTACTTCCTCCTTAGTGTACTGTCTGAACAATATTTAACCCCTAAAGGACCAATGCACCACCTCTGATCATTAAAGTGATAGTAATGTCTAAAAAAACCTTTTTTTGCATTTAGAAGAGCTTAAAAAGCTGATCTAAATGCAAAAAAACCATATCTCTCAAACTGCTATGGTTTAAGAGATACAGGCGTTTAAAGTTTGATTTCTCCTACTGACAGCTGTAAATCCCTGAATACTAGGCACACGTTTTAGATCATTCCAATGAAGGGATTCCGTGTAAGTAACGAGATCCCGGCACTTCTCAAGCGCCACCGTGTCGACCAACACGGATCTCCTGCTGACAGCTTTACAGCTGTCAGTAGGAGAAATCAAACTTTAAACGCCCGTATCTCTTAAACCATAGCGGTTTGAGAGATACATTTTTTTGCATTTAGATCAGCTTTTTAAGCTCTTCTAAATGCAAAAAAGTTTTTTTTTTAGACATTACTAAAACTTTAAGGATTAAAGGAGTTTTAATGCTATGTATTTTTTAAAGGACTAATAAACATTTATTGTGGGGTAAAACATATAATCATTTTGGTGGAAGAGATCTGATTCAAATGTTATTACAGTTCAAGCTGTCACACAGTGATGGAGCTGTCACAATCACATTCTATGGAGAACTGTAAACAGTGGCTCACCCATACCCTAGAATGCAATAGGTTATATTATTCTTTTCTGGACACTAGATGTCACTCTTGGTGTAACAAAAAAAAAAAAGTTTTGAATTTTAATAACATTAGAACTACACATTTCACAGCAGTAGGAGTATGCCTGTTTTATTTAGTAAGGAAAGTACTACTATGACCATTGGGGAATAAGCACAAGAGGAGCAAATTAAGACCAATGTGGCATAATAATGAGGTTTGCAGGGAAATGAAAAATAAGACGCAGACTTTGAAAGTGTTTAAGTCAGAAGGATCAGATGCATCATTTAAAAAAATATAAAGAATGTAATAAAATCTGCAAATACACAATTAGGCTAGCTAAAATTGAAAATGAGCAAAGTATTGCAAAAGAGAACAAGAAAAAAACCTAAACAATTTTACAAGTATATTAATTACAAAAAAATTAAGGTTGATATTGGTCCTCTTAAGGATGAGACAGGTGAATTGATTAGGGGAGGGTAAGGCTGTGGCTCACACCTTAATGGGATAGTAATAGGAATCCGGTCCGGATTCCAAATCTGACAGCTAGATGGCGGACTTGACCGTTTCGGTCAGTGAGGGGAACTTTGCTTGTGAATATCTCTCAAACTATAAAGGTTTGAGAGAGAATACTTATCGTTCATGTTTTTTTAATACCTACAAAATAAAGATAAAAAGAAGTATTTCTGTCCCTTTAAACACATTCCTTTCTTCTGTATATACAAAGGAAGCCAAAAAAAGAAAGCTATGGGCAAACAGACAAAACCACAGAATTTCTTCCATCATTTACATGGCTTACTTAGGACAAAGTCCAAAAGAGACTGGGAAATGTTATGGTGAATAAAGCACCTGGACCTGATGTTATATACCCAAGGGCACTTAAGGAACTTAGTTCAGTAATAGCAAGACCATTATACTTAATATTTATTGATTCATTTTAATTAGGTATACTGCCCTGTGATTGGAGGAAAGCTGATGTAATACCATTGTTCAAAAAAGGACCAGGATACAAACCGGGAAATTATAGGCCTGTGAGCTTGACTTTCCTAGTGAGTAAGATATTAGAAGGGTTACTAACTGACAGTATTCAAAACTATGACCTAGAAGTGGAAATTGAAAGTAGTGCCTCTATCTTTGCTGATGACCCTAAGCTATGTAAGGAAATGCATACAGAGCTGGATGTTTCTTTCTCTGCTGGAGGATTTAGGTAAACTGAGTGAATGGGCAGAAAAGTGGCAGTTGACATTTAATGTAGATAAATGTAAGGTTATGTATTTGGACTGTAGAAACAAACAAGCTACCTATGCAAAAAATGGGAAATAACTTGGGGAATCCTCATTCGAGAGACTGAGAAATTACTGGTAGATGATAGACTTCACAGCAGTGTGCAGAGTCCCTCAGATGCTGCAACAGCAAATAGGGTTTTCTAATATAATTCTACCTTAATATAAATCCTTGGTAAGGCCTCATCTAGAATATGGAGTACAATTTTGGGCACCAGTTCTTAAAGATATTCTGAACCGGAAAAAGTGCAGAGATGTGCAACAAAACTGATAAAGGGATTGGTGCATCTGAGTTATAAAGAGAGACTAGACAAACTGGATTTGTTTACATTAGAGAAGAGATGTCTATGGGGTAATATGATTACCATTTACACATACATTCGAGGTCAATACAAAGAACTCTCCAATTATTTATTTACTTAGAGCTGAGCTAAGAACAAGAGGTCATCCATTAAGACTAGGTAATAGGCGCTTTAGACTAAAACAAAGGCAGGGATTTTGTACAGTTAGGGTGGTAATGCTATGGGATTTTTTGCCTCGGGATGTTGTGCTTGCAGATACTGTAGCTGCTTTCAAAAAAGTAATGAATACCTACTGAGCACAGAACAATATATTGAGAATTATGACAGTTGGCTTCAAAGCAGATAGGTTGTTGATCCAGGGAAATATCTGACTGCCATTTGGAGTCAGGAAGGAATTTTTTTTTTCACCCACATGGGGCTAAATTGGAAATGTTTTCAATGTGTATGTGTGTGTGTTTTTTTTTTTTTTTTTGTTTTTTTCCTTTCTCTGGATCAACATTCCCCCACAGCCTTTATATCTTCCTATGGTTCTGGCCTTTCTTCAAGATGGCGTCAACAAGGGTCTCAGTCTGAGTTCTATCAAGGTTCAGATCTTCACTCTCTCTCCTTTCTTTTTCTGAAGCTTATTGCCTTTCTCCCTGTCAAGACATAGACATGGGCCACACCCTGAACTTACTTTTGAACCTTATATCACATAAACCAGGAAACTGTTTTTTCTTCTTTCTGTCCAGATCCTTCTAGCAAATTATGAGTGGATCTCCTCATGTTATAGGTGGTACGCTGTCCTGCGTACTACATTCATCATATGCAGCCTTTTCAAAAATCGGACTAACTCACTTTTTATTCTCCTGAGGGCCAGGCTGCATGCAAGGTTCCCATCGCTTTCAGGATCAAGGCGACTGCCTGATAGGTGTATGTTCTTAGGAAGAAACCACTTCCTTTCTGAATAATAAAGCACTCCACTGCATCAGTGTGTGCCTCCTGGTAGTGTTTCCACATCTTCACCAAACACTTCTGTGTAAATCTTCTGGGCTGAGTCCAGTTTTAGCAGAATGGACCTTCAGACAGTGGTGCCTGTTTAATAATCATTTCACTCTTTATTTCTACAGAATTACAAACCCTGTTGGTACTTGTTTCTAGTTCAGTTGTTTGGTGTGCAGGTACGGTGTCCACTGACAACTGAGGTTTATATGGTACCAGTTAGGCCATTGAAATACAGTTGTACAAGGGAGGGTTTGTTTCGTGAATGCTTTTGTATATCCCCATGGTTCCTGTGTTCCACAATCAGTGGAACAGAAAAGAGGATTTTGGGGAACTTACTTTTAAATCCCTTTCTCAAGACTCCCTACCTGCCTGTTTAAGTCCACAGGCAGAGGGGTCCTCTTGGGGTCTTTGTTCAGTAGATTTCTTTATTCTGCTTTGCTATATGTTGAAACTGATGAGGTCGGTGGTTAAGAGATTAGTCTCCACTTCAGAGGCCCTGCCTTTTTTTAAGTGCTCTACTCTCTGGAGGAGGAGAATTTTACCCCACAGTCCCTGTGTTCTGCATGGACTAAGAGAAAGGGATTGAATTGTAAATTCACTAAAATCCTCTTCTCTTTTCCTACAAAATGCGCAAATACAGTTAGTTTTCAAAAGTGACATTACGCTTTATGAACCTTTGTCTAATTTTTGCTTAAATGTACTTTAAATTTTGAGTGTCCAAATATTAGTGTTTTTTTTTGTTTTGTTTTGTTTTTTTAACATGGGGCTTCAAGAAATCTTCATTAGATTAACCATTTAAGTGCTTCCTGGAGCAGACTTGTTAAAATGTGAGAATTGCCCTTTAAGTGCCAGAGGGGTGAGCAACCCATTAAAAGTTAAACGCTGTATGTAAATTAGATGGATTTGTTTTTCAGTTCCCATAACTTTCAGATTTTGTTCCTGAAGCGATGTTTGCTAATGAGCACTTGTGTTACAACAGAGAAAAAGAAGTTTTGCAAACAATAATCAGCCTTGACATTTCCACATTCTTATTTATGTACCTGACAAAAGAGAAACTTCCCTTGTCTCGTAGAGTTTTATACTTCTCATCTCTAGTGCCATTTAGTAGTATGTTTTAACCACTAATGATGTCTCCAGGGTATTTAGAAAGGGAAAGCCTCCCTCTTTGACGTGAAAGGGTTTCCCAAAGGGGTAAGTTTTATTTAATTTGCTAAATGTCATTTTTACAACTGTAAAGGGAAAATTTTGTGTTAGCCTGTTCCTATAGGAGCACACTTCGAGGAGAGCGGGAAAAAAATGATATATAATTTTATTTATTTTTTTTTGGGGGGGGGGGATGGTTCAGAAATGGGCTCCCATGTAGGGGACTGGACTACTTAAAGCGGAACTACCACCCGACACAATCTTTAGCTTCTCTAAGTCCCCATCTGGCGACTAGCTGCTTAGTAGCGCTAGTCACCAGAATAATTACCTTATTTAATAGATTTCTGCTCTCTGCCATGGGTGACAGGCAGGACGGAGCATGGACATCTTGCCATTGTGATGCCTGCGCTGTCAGTCGGAGCCGGAGCCCAATGGCTCCTAGCAACGCCTCCTAGACCCGGCTGGCACTGACAGCGCAGACACGCGGACGTCACAATGGCAAGATGTCCGCACTCCGTCCTGCCTGTCACCCATGGAAGAGAGCAGAAATCTACTAAATAAGGTAATTATTCTGGCGCAACTAAGCAGCTAGTTGCCAGATGGGGACTTAGTGAAGGTAAAGATTGTATGGGGTGGTAGTTCCGCTTTAATTGAAGCCCTACTATCATCCACAATAAGTATCAAGTATAGGGTTTGTAGGACCTGATATGTCTGGTCTCTGGAGTCTGCAAATGCAAACATTCACACAATTTTTTATGATTTAAAGTGTAACTATCACACAAATTAAAGTTACCCCAAAATAATTATGCACATAACGATAAGCATATCCATATTAGTATTATCCTGATTAATTCTGGAGTTATTGAGAAATCCAGCTTATTCCGAGATACACGGGCAGGCATCAGCACAGACATCTTGTCAAAAAAACCTCTGTGCCCCTGCTATGTCCGTCCCAGTCTCCTCTAGGGGGCGTTGCATTGTACCTTAAGGTACAGGAAGGGACTGACGGCACAGGAGCACAGATGTCTGTACAGCAAGATGTCTGCCTGTGCGTCTCAGAACAAGTTGAATTTCTCAATAACGCTGGAATTGTTCAGGATAATACTAGTATGGATATAAGTATTGCTATGTGCATAATGATTTGGGGGCACTTTAATTTGAGTGCTAGTTCTGCTTTAAATGGGGATGTTAGCTAGGACTCAAGCACATTACTTCACATGGGCTGGGGACATCTGTAGCATTTAGGGAGTAAAACAAACAAACAAACAAGACAAAACAAACATAAAAACAATGCATTGCGTTGCATACCCACCTGGCACTCAAAGGGTTAAATTATTGGGAATTTTTATTTTTTCCCTTTATATAACCCCCAATGCACTCTCCTTTGAGTGTGTAATAAAATAAATAAAATGAAATGTATTCTAGATTTTATTAGATTAGTCTGATGGGACAGTCTGTGCCCACGGACTGACCAGAACAATCTAGTAATGATCATAAAACAAATAATATTAGCTTGTCCATGTTTCTCTGTAGCTCTTCAGAGAATTGGTCTGATTAATACAGTTGTCAAAAGTACTTCTAAATGGAGGAGAGGTACAGGACCTGAAAGGATAAAATATAACTTATTCCTATATGGAAAAGGTGTGTTGTAACTGTTACAGATCTAAATGTCCTTAACGTGATTGAATTTAAAGGGATGGTAATACTTTGTTTTATCTTTATTTTGTAGGCATTAAAAAAACATGAAGAACGATATAAGTCTTATCTCTCAAACCTTTATTGTCTTAGAGATATTCACAAGCAAAGTTTCCCCTCCCGCCCCTTTTACCTAGTGTAAGCCATCTCTTCTCAGATGTGGAATCCAGTCCATAGACCAGACAGATAACAGCAGGGGACAATCTTCTTCCTATGAGAACAATGAAAGCCCTGCCCCCTTGACAAGTTTTTCAGCTTTTTCCCTTATCTTAATTGAAGATTGTCCCTCTCTGCAGTCTACCTGGGCACCTCCCTTCTGCTCTGGCTGAGCAGTGTTACATCAGTAAAAGGGGCAGGAGGGGGATACTTTGTCATTGAATTACTCTTGAACAGGGCTCAAAATTTCCACTCTCCACTAGCCAATGGTGAGTGAAAATGTACCCCTGGCGAGTAGAAATTCAGCCCTGGTGGGTATGTTTTGGCTTGCAGTGGCGAGTAACTTTTCAGGTCTGGCTAGTAGCAAAGGACTTAAAATTATAAGCCCTGCTCTTGAACTACAACTCTGACAGTAGTGAAATAACATCTCCAAAGTCCAAATACTATGATGATTAATTAGAGCTGCTTTTATTATGAAACATTACTATCCCTTTAAATCCGTGTTGAACAACATGAGGTCCCTAACTGCTGCCAGACTGCAACTACCATCATTCCCCAACAGCCAGTGGCTTGGCAGGGAACAATGGGAATTGTAGCCTGCCAGCAACAGGAAGGCCTCACACTGCTTTAAAGGGACAGGAACCCTTATTTTTGACTGTACATATGTACATATTCTGCAGGTGCATGATATAAAAAATTAAATATATATAAAATTTATCCCCCCCTTCATCTTCACCTATTTTTTTCTACAATCTGATAAATGATAAAAAGACTAATCAATGAATATATATATATTAAAAAAAAGGTAAAAAATACTCAAATAGAAACTAAAAAAAAGTATTATAGACTGTCCAGCAGGGATATAATTAGCCCCTTAAATAACAAAGGTGTTTACTGCTCTGTTCCAATCAATAAATCATTCTCTTCTCACGCCCGAGTTGAGGAATTCATTGCTTGAGAGAACACTTTGTGAAGTGCGAAACGCATTGCAATTCAATGGTTGTCTTTTCCTGGCCGTGAGACTTAAATTGCGAAGCCTAGAAAAGTTTAATGACATCACATGTTAGAAAAGTAAATGGTTAAAGGACTTTGTTATGTGCTGGAGAACTCTATACCAGTTGAGAGTTAACCCTTTGAGCTCCAGGGGGTAGCCAATGCATTGCATAACTCTCTGGCACTCAAAGGGGTAAGAGCCCCCTTTAAGTCAGTGGGGGAATTCTAGTTCCCATATAGGATGCAGCTGATTTAAAGTAGAATTACTTGTCCTTTTCTGTGTAATATACTGCCTTATAATTGTTTACAGTTTTTTAATGTCTTGTAAAAAACCATTCTAAGCTCAGTATGTTACATATTGTAACCTGCCACCTGTATCTGCCTTTAGGGGGGAGATGTCACACAGTAGTGTTACTTGTATTCTCCATACAGCCAATACCTGTTGTGTCAGTCATCCTGCACTGTGTGTTTTCTCCTTTTATACCTGGCTAATGCAAAGTAAAGGTATGTCAGAGATCTAATTAATGTGCACTTGAAAAAATATACTCCTGATAAATGTCGTCCCTTTTTTTTTTTTCTACTTGAGAGATTGTCTCATTAACCTGTCTGGATGCTAGAGACCTCAACAACACATTGCAAAAGCAGTGCACTGGCAGTGTGTGTATGGCATTCAAAATTAGGTTATACTGCTTACACCAGTGGTTGATGTGTCTATGCAAATGGGGCCCATCCACAGGAGACTGAAGGCGTGATGTTTACCAGGGATGTCAGTAGTTAGTTTTCCATTTGTTGGAGACTTCAGATCTCGAGATCCTCAACCAGTCATTGGCTGACTGGTGATCGTGGGATTACAAACAGGAGGCACTAGTCTTGGGAAATCGTATCAAACGTAATGCTCACCAGTTTTCAAACGATCACACGGTGCTGAGGTTAAAGGATAAGCCAACATATCCACAACTTGAATGAACAGAACATTTTCCCCACACTCAATGGAATCGAATAAAATCACCTTCTTTATTTGGGCATGAACACAGGAGATTAGTCTCACGTGTTTCGCACTTACGTGCTTACTCATAGATCTTCTGCGTAAGTGCGAAACGCGCGAGACTGTAATCTCCTGTGTTCATGTCCAAGTAAAGAAGGTGATTTTATTCTATTCCAGTGATCGTGGGAGGCATTGTCTCTAAAAGCTGGAACATGTCTGCTAACTCCCCCTGATTTCCAGAGACACCACCTGGTTTTGGGTCCAGGTGCCTGGATCCATCTTTCCCTGGTTTTAAAGTTAATTTGTTGTTCCATATTATTGTGATATTCCCAGTATATGTTCATTCACATTGCCTGTTTTTATAATTGCACGTAGCTTTCACTGTGGATAATATCTATTTTGTTGCAGAAGTGCAGTTTTAAGTCTCTCCAGGTATCTGTAGGCATCCTGCTGTGGAACCGCTAGAGACGTTCTGTCCTGATGATTCAGGGATATAAACGTGTCCCTGAAAATGTGCTTGAAATTTTCTCAGTTATGGTGGAGGTCTAAAGACCACTCCAACTCTTTTCCATAAAATAAGCATTGGGAGTCTGGCCATAGCTTAGGATCTGGACAATAGGTACTGGGAATTGGGAAAGTAAAGGGAATTCTTCACCTAAGAGATGTTTCAGACATGTTATGGTTATTGAAAAAGTGAAAAACTTTAATAAAAGCTTGTGTTATGTTTCTGTGTTACAGTTCCTTTAAAGAGATACATAATTTGAACTTTATTTCCAAGTATTAAGTACAAGTTTTTTTTAACATATTGTGTTTATACTTACTCAGAGATCTGTAGTTCAAAAGCATTTGAAATGGAAAGGATCCCCTCCCGCCCCTTCTGGCCATGTCACTGATCCTCTCAGTCTGGTCTGGATGAAGAGCGGCAAGGGACAATCTTCAGTAAGCAAAGGAAAATCCTGCCCTCCTCCTTTTACTTTCTGACTTAAGTTTGCTCCTCTCTGCATCTGTCTGGTTCCGGGACCAGATTGCGGTCAGAAGAGGCGGGCGGGTATCTTTTCCTCTCCAATTGCTTTTTAACTACAAATCTGTGAGTAAATATACATAGTGCTTTATGTTAAAAAAACAAAAAAACAAAAAAAAACTTGTACTTAATACTCACAGAAAAATTTTAAATGCTGTATTACTTTACTTTGTTAAAGTATACTAGCAAATTGTAACTGGCATTTGTCTCCTTCTCTAGTAGCAGAGCTGGGGGTGCCAAAGATGTCCGACAGCGCCCTAGAAATGGAAGACAAGCCCCCGGCCCCGCCCATGAGGATCACCAGCACATACAGTGGACCAAGCATCAAAGAGTGCAACACAGTAAACCATGTGTCGAAACCACTGCCTCCCAACCCAGAGGAGAAGAAGAAAAAGGACCGGTTCATACGCTCCATTTTAACAGGGACAGGAGATAAACGTACAAATGGTCTTCTTTATTCCTTAATTTTGCTGATGACAATTTCACTAATAAATTTATAATTTTATAGTTGAGGATAGTTGTGCAAATGTAATGGTAACGCTTAAAGGGTTAGTAATGTCTTATAGAAATAAAAAAAAAATATTGTAGATAATCAAAAAAGAAATCCATTGACAGTCCGAACTCTGAAAGCTTTATGGTCCGAGTGATATAACGTTTTAAAGTTCCCCCCTCTCTCCCCTTTCCCTGACGTCAGCCTCTAGCTGACAGCAGGAGGTCCTGGACCTGGGACTGGCAGGCGCAATCTAAAAACAAGTACTTCATTGGAACGGCTTGCAAACCAGGCACACTTTGTAGACTGTTCCAATGAATTATTTCTTTTTACATTGCACTATTGCGGCTCTGCTGAAGAGCTGCCTTGAGTCGACCAACAAGAATCCCCTTCTGTCAGCTTTACAGCTGACATCAGTGAGGGTGAACTTTAAAATGTTATCTATCAAACCATAAAGGTTTGAGAGATCAGACTGGCATCGATGATTGATTGATTTTTTTTTTTTTTTTTTATCTACAATATTATGTTTATTTCTCTAAGAGATAACTAACCCTTTTAGAGCATTGGTAGATGGTAATATAAAAGAGACAGTTAAAAATGTAAAAGATATTAAAGGTTTAATATACCCCCTCCCATCTCTTTTCCTGAACTAATGTTTTCCAGTGGAGGGGCTGATATGGTTAGTTGAAGGACAGAGCTTTGTTTCCATTTCAACCCAAACCATCACTCACTACAAAGGAGTGAACAGTTTTAATGTTTTCTGGGTGCCCTCTACAGCTCATTTGTGCTGATAATGTATTACACTTATTTGTACACAGAGACAGTTGTGTGTGTGGCATATTTCCTTAGTAATTACACTTTACATTCTTGTAATTTTACATTGCCCTCTAGTGGATTCCTATTACTTATTCTGTTGCATTTTCTGGGAGAGATGAGTCACTGACACAGTTCATAGACTGTGAATTTGACTCATACTGTTAGTTTCTTCTTTCAAGAAGTAATCATGATGTCACTCACTTCCAGACAAAATGGGAGTACCACTGTTTTGACAGTAAAAGCAAGTTCGGTCCTCAAGAGCTAACGTTGCGGCTTTAACCCTTTGAGTGCCAGAGGGGCACACAGCGTATTGTGAAGCGTATCCTCTGGCACTCATAGAGTTAAGGATTTTACTGTTTGAGTACAGAAGGGCCAATCAAAATGAATGAGCCACTGATTAACTCACCTTTGCCTATTCATGAAAATCTTTAAATCCTGGCCTGTTAGTGGGCCTTGAGGATCAAATTTGGACACCCCGATATAGGTTTTTATAAAAGAACTAGTTGAACAGCCCGTTACACGGGCCACAGTGCCTCTGGCAGCCGGTCGCGGGGCAGTCACGCGTAGCAGAGACTGCCCGCGCCACTGCTGATACAGAGCTGAACGCTCCTTCGGAGCGCCCAGCTCTGTATCAGCCACGGCGCAGGCAGTCTGTACTGCACATGACTGCCGCACGCGCAGCATTGTCTACTGTGCATGTCGGGCGTTACACACAACTTAGCGAATTATTATATAGGATGTTTAAAATCCGCCCAATTAAAGGAGCACTAAACAATGTGGAAGGTGCAAGGCTGGGGCAACGCAGGTTTTCCAGAAAGGGGTTTCCAGAAAAATGTAAAATAAGGATTCAATAACAATACCTAGAATTCTTTATTTGTAATTCTTCATGGAAAAAAGCAATTGCAGATTCCCAAGCATAGACCAGAAGTGAGCAACCTAGGGTGTACCAGCTGGACTACAATCCCCATCATTCTCAGATGGCCAAAGCAGTTGAAGTCCCACAACAGCTGGAGAAGGACATCATTGCCCAGCAATAGCAAACATATGTCATTATTGGTGTGCTTAAAGGGATAGTAATGTTTCATAATAAAAGCAGCTCTAATTAATCATCATAGTATTTGGACTTTGGAGAGTGTTATTTCAATTATGTCAGAGTTGTAGTTCTGAGTAATTTAATGACAAAGTATCCCCCTCCCACCCCTTTTAGTGATGTAACACTGCTCAGCCAGATCAGAAGGGAGGTGCCCAGGTAGACTGCAGAGAGGGACAATCTTCAATTAAGATAAGGGAAAAACCTGAAAAACTTGTCAAGGGGGCAGGGCTTTCATTGTTCTCATAGGAAGAAGATTGTCCCCTTCTGTTACCTGTCTGGTCTATGGACTGGATTCCACATCTGAGAAGAGATGGCTTACACTAGGTAAAAGGGGCGGGAGGGGAAACTTTGCTTGTGACTATCTCTCAAACCATAAAGGTTTGAGAGATAAGACGTATATCGTTCTTCATGTTTTTTTTTAATGCCTACAAAATAAAATAATGATAAAACAAAGTATTACTATCCCTTTAAGTTTCTGCATAATACAAGGGGATTTCTGGGCAAGTGGAAATAACCATTCACTGTGTTCTTGTGAGGTGTCAGCATTTTACATAAAGGAGATGTCTTCATCCAGTTTGTGCTCTAGTTATGCATCACCAAGAAGATGTTGAGAGACCTTGTTTATTTTTTAAACAACATTGGGATCTAGAGATAATTAAATGAGGCTTGTGTTTATGAAGGACAGGTCGGCTGCCAGATTCTTGCTCACAGACCTTGAACTGTCTGCATACATTGAGTTGGGTTAATTGGAATCCATATTGTTGCAAATCTGAAGTCTTTTTGTTTTGTTTGTATAAAGACATATGGCGCAATGCAAGAAAAGCACGTATGCGTAAAACATGTTTTAATGATTTTATTTTGCGTAAAATGATTTTGCGAAAGTCGAAATCCAGGAATATGATTTCCGGAAGAGTTTTGAATTGCGCATGAAATTACAGCATTGGCAACCCCGACGCAGAGACATATAAAAACAGTCGCAAATACACTTCATGCATTAAACGCATTCTTTACTTCACTCAGACAGATTCGCTAATCGTAACCACACCCACAAACACACAATGTGCGCACAGATTCGTTATTCAAGAATTTTCATGCGCAATTCAGTAAAACCATGTGTAAATAAATTCGCTATAGATTTCCCCTCAAAACATTACGCATACGTGCGTTTCTTGCATCGCGCCATTAGTTCTGTGTGTTTGAAAGGAAACTGGAGGAGTTCTGGGGCAAAGCATTTTTGCACTGTAGGGGAGAGCTAGATGGGGATTTTAACTTGTGAAGCAATGAGTTGGAGACCTTTCTAGCATTTAAAGTGTTAAAACCCCTATTTAAATCAAAAGGAATGTTTATCTCTCCTTATATTGCAAATGGTTTGCCCCAGAACTCCTCCACTTTTCATTTGAACACACGGCCTAAAGTGAAGCAGTTTTACCACAAAGCAATTGCGTAGTTGGGAACAAATTTAAATATTCCTAAACTCCCTTTTGATGTAGATAGTAATTTGACCACTTGAATACTAGAAAGATCTCCAACGCTTTACTGAATAGGAGACTCGAGGACAATAATATGACACACATCTTTTTTTTTTTTTTTTTTTTTTTTTTTTTTTTTTCCCATTTGACCCCTTAAAGGGATAGTAATTGTTGCTTTTAACAATGTTTAATATTGTAGATATTAAAAAAATAAATGAATTGATGCAAGTCCAGTTGCTCAAAAATGTATAGTTTGAGAGATACATGCTTCTAAAGTTCTCCCCTCCCGCCCCTTTCACAGATGTCAGCATGAGATCCTGGTCCTGGGACTAGCTGGTGGCTCTTCAGCAGAGCCGAAATAGTGTGTTCTCTAAAAAGGAGTACTTCATTGGGATGGTCTACAAAGTGTGCCTGGTTTGCACGCACACTTTGTAGACCATTCCAATGAAGTATTTCTTTCTAGATGGCACTATTGCGGCTCTGCTGAAGACAGAGGTTTTTCAGGTTTTTCCCTTATGCTGATTGAAAATTGTCCCTCTCTGTGATCCATCCGGACAGTCTTCCTGCTCTGAGCTGAGCAGTGTTACATCAGTAAAAGGGGCGGGAGGGGGATACTTTGTCATTCAATTACTCTTGAACTACAACTCTGACAGTATTGAAATAACACTCTCCATGGCCGAAATACTATGAAGATTAACTGGATCTGCTGTTTTTGTGAACCATTACTATCCCTTTAAGACAATAACTCTCCATCGCCTGCTATAGCAACACCACCACCACTATAAACTGCCAGGTCGTGGAAGTGATATACCTTAAAAATAAATAATGTTACACTAAAGCATTACAAATATGGGTATAGACCAGTGGTTTTCATTTTTTTTTTTTTTTTTTTTTTTTCAAGGCACCATTAACACTTTATATGTAACTAGTTGAAGAGCCCGCGTACACGGGCCACAGTGCCACCCAGCAATGGCCGCAGTGCAGTCATGCGCTGTAGAGACTGCCCACGCAGCGGCTGATTATGGAGTGGGGTGCTCTGAATTCAAACTGTAGCCCGCTCCGTTATCCGCCGCAACGCGGGCAGTCTGTACTGCACATGACTGCAGCGTGCACAGCTGACTATACTGCACATGACAGCTTCTGACAAACACACATTTAGCGAATTATTATTATTATATAGGATTTGTCAAGGATGTTATTAAGAGTTCAAATAAGTAATATATAGTCATTGTTAGGTCTCACAATCCGAATAGCAGAAATAAACGTGCACAAAAATGTCCATAAATAAACATTTGAAATTCAACATTCACCTTTTTGTAAACATCTTTATAGAATGAGACACCCTAAGGAGATGTTCACGGCACATCAAAGTGCCATGTTACCCTGGTTGAGACTCACTGATAAAGATGTTAATGTGTTGACTGGACCTATACACTGCTTTTACACTTTAAATCCATTTCCTTTATCATTCAATGACCATTTAATTTTCTTTCCTTTGTCCAGCCAGCAAGAAGAGGCTTGAAATTTCCCTTCCCAAAGACTTTGAGCATCCCATTCATGTTGGCTTCGATGCTGTTACTGGAGAGTTTACAGTAAGTGGCTGTGATTCAAGTTGGATTTTCAACCCCCAGTAATCCAGAATGCAGCTGGTTCTGCTGTGCAGCAGCTACACGCTATTGGTCCGATACTATATAAATTATTAGTACAGGGATTATAGGCTTGTGTATTTGTATCAAAGATACAGAGGAAACCATTTCAGTGAAAAACACACCTAGGTGGAGTCAAAAGGTGCAGTTCAATAATTTAAAGTGCTAGTAATGTCCAAACATTTTTTTTAATAGATTAGTAGAAGCTAAAAAAAATATTCTCATTGCCACAAACCCCATCTCTCACACCGCTATGGTTTGAGAGCTATTGGCAATGAAAGTTCCCCCTCCCTCCCCGTCTCTTGATGTAAGCTGTAAAGCTGACAGGAGATCCATGTCGGTGACACTATGAGACTCTTCATCAGAGCCAAAATCCTGTTATTAGAAAAGAACTAGTTCATGGGAACGGTCTACAAAGTGTGCTTGCAAACCAGGCACACTTTGTAGACCTTTCCAGTTAAGTAATTCTTTTCTAATAACGGGATTTCAGCTCTGCTGAAGAGCCGCCAGGATCTTCTGCTGTCAGCACGGCTCTGACGTCGGGAGAAGGGAAGGGAAGGGGGAACGTTGATTGCCAACATCTCTCAAACCATAGCGGTGTGAGAGATGGGGTTTGTGGCAATGATCTTTTTTTTAGCCTCTACAAATCTATTAAAACATTTTTTGGACATTGGAACACTTTAAAAGATGTGCAATTCCATAGCGAACAAATTCTCCATAGGCAAATAAATTAAAATGTCCCAAATTTCCAGTGGGGCTTTTAACCCCTTGAATACCAGAGAGATCTCCAGAACATTGTTTCACTATGCATTGGAGACCTGTTTAACACTGAATGGATTAACCCTTTGAATGCGTTGCGTACCCCTCTGGCACTCAAAGGGTTAAAAGCCCCGTATAAATCAATGGGAAATTTCATTTCTCTGTCGTCCAATACAGGTTACTGGTAACTTTGGGTAGGCGATCACCCCCTTTAAGTAGGCAGGAACAATTCTGAGAAGTGACTGCTGGGTGGAGCCTCTCCTCTCCTTAGCTTGCAGCCAGCCAATCCCCTTCCAGTAAGATTTGTTCCTTGGTCAAGACAAAAGGCAAGAGAACAGTTCTGCTAAAGTTTTAGTTTATTATTTTCTGTTAGAAATGGAATACCACCTTTAGGCGGATTACCATCGCTGACAATTCCCATCACCCAAATGTGGATAGCTCAGTTTATCAGGTGCTTTTGTGGACCTAAGCCCTGGGGGGAAAATCTTGGCTGCAAGTTCTTTCCCCAGGAGTTGCCCACTGAGGCTTCTTATTTAAATATGGTAATCTGAAGACAGAAGATCTGCTGAAAAAGGTAAGCACCCTTTGACTGCTGAGGTCCACATGTTCCATGCTTCCCCTCTGCACAGGGGTCTCATTTGGAGTTCCTATTACATAATCATGCACTCACTGGGTTTATCTGTATGTCTGTGGGGTGTTTGGAGCAAGTTTATGTGGTAACTTAACCCCTTTTGCTCCTTGTTAGCATCTTTTAGGGGCATTGTGGACACTTTCCCTACTGGGACCAGTGTTTATTGGGTCTGCTGACTTCTTCTCGTGGGCTTTTGAGTGGTTTTACATTTTGGTATTCACCTTGTTAACTTTGAGTTCCGAGCCTTTAAGGTGCGCGTTTACTGCATAGACACCATTGCTCCATTCACTTCTATGGGACTTTACAGTTTGGGACATATCTCTGCAATCTCTCGACGTAGCGAGGTCAGAGATGGCTAATTTGGTTGGTCTGCCCTTGCTCTGTTATCCGGTCAACGTTCTGTGCATGTTGGGGGGCTCCCAAAATGGATGCCCCTGTCTCCAGGCTTTCTAAGTCCGCTGCCTTGCCTGTCTGTGGCTGATGCATCTGCTCTGAAAGACTGGAATGACAAAAAGTTGAGACTGCTCTCAAGGCTGTTTTTGTGATGGCTGGTTCTGCCCTGCGGCCCGCTTTTGATGTGGCGTGGGTGAATAGATCTGTGGCTGTTTGGACTGAACAGGTCACTTCAGCTGTCCGTCAGGGGGCTCCTACTGCTAACATGTGGCTTCTTGCCAACATCTCTGAGGCTCAGCATGATGTTTCTGCTGCCCTGTTTGACTCTATGCATATGGTAGCCAGGGCATCAACTATGTCTGTGGTAGCCAGATGTGCTCTTTGGCTCAAGATCTGATCTGCTGACACAGCCTCCAAGAGGGAGGACACTCCTGTCCTTGCCCTTTCAGGGCACCTCACTGTTTGGGCCTGATCTCAAGGATCTGATTAGTGAAGCCACTTGAGGGAAGAGTACTCACCTGCCAGTGGTCCAGAGATAGAAGGTGCCTGTCAAAAGGCATCAGCTTTTTCATCCCTTTCAGGCTGACTCGCGCCAGGTGACCCTGGTGGTGCCTCAGGCTCTACGCTCCTCATCCAAGCCTAAGCAGCAATGGAGGTCCAAGTCCTCCGCTAAGCCCAAGGCTTCCAAACCTCCTTCTGCATGACTCGCCGAATCCGGGTCCCCACCCGCAGGTAGTTGTCCGTTTACGACACTACCTTTCAGCTTGGGAGGCCTCTGTGGCAGACACGTGGGTTTTGCAGGTGGTGGCTACAGGGTACAGGATCCCCTTTACCTCCCTCCCTCCTCCTCGGACCTTCTCTTCTCGCTCTCCTCTGGGAGCAGAAAAGCACCACCTTTTCGAGGGAGCCATTCAGGCCCTTGTGGACAAGGCTGTCTTGGAACCTGTTCCTCCTCAGGAATGGGGTTGGGGTTCTACTCCAACCTCTTTGTGGTTTCCAAGAAGGATGGCGGCTGCCATCCCATTTTGGATTTGAAGGATCTCAACTCCTTTGTGATCAGGTATTGCCAGGAGTCACTACACACGGTGATCGCTGCCATGTCCCCTGGGGAATTTCTGGCCTCGCTGGATCTTCAGGATGCTTATTTGCACATCACCATTCATCCAGAGAGTTGGCAATATCATCACTTTGCCTACGACCGAGGGCATTTCCAGTTTTTAGCCCTCCCCTTTGGCCTGACCCCGGCTCCTCAAGTCTTCAACAGAGTCCTAGGAGCATTGATTTCCTTCCTCCATTGGGACGGCATCAGAGTTACCCCGTACATGGGAGACCTCCTTCTGAAGGCATCATCTCCAGAACTCCTTTATCAGCAGGTGCAGAATTGCATTCGTGCTCTGTCCTGTCACGGGTGGATCATCAATCTGGACAGTTCGAACCTTGTTCCTTAACAGAGGATGGTGTTTCTGGGCCTCCTTTTCGACACCCAGAGATGGAAGGTGTTTTTCACAGACAAAGCGGCTCATCCGATAGCACTGAAGGTCCAAGCTGTCCTGTCTCAGGATCCAGGTCCAGCCAAGAAGTTGTCATCCCTGGTGGGGAAGTTCATTTCCACCATAGAAGCGGTTCCATTTGCCATGTCTCATACCAGGGAACTTCAGAGGTTTCTAATTCTGGTATGCAGGGGTCGACTGGATCTCCTGGAAAGTTCCCTATCTCTCCCTCTTCACGTGGAGCTGAGCCTCTCGTGGTGGCTCAACCTGAACAATCTCCTGAAAGGCAGGCCCTTCCTGGTGCCATTCTGGACAACAGTGATCACAGATGCCAGCCTCTCCGGATAAGGAGCGGTCCTGGGGCACTTGAATGCTCAGGGCCGGTGGCCCCAGGAAGAATCTTTCCTTCCCATCAATGTACTGGAGCTTTGGGCAAATATTTCATTCCCTGCGACACTGGACACGTCAGCTGGAGGATTGCCCGGTAAGGGTACAGTCTGACAAGGCCACAGCAGTAGCCTACTTCAACAAGCAATGCGGCACAAGAAGTCTCGCAGCTTGGCTACTTTGTCCTGGGCAGAGGAGCATGTCCCTGCCATTTCCGCAGTTCCTATTCCTGGCATAGACAACATTCTGGCAGACTTCCTCAGTCGACAAACAGTGGACAGAGGAGAGTGGGAACTACATCAAGAGGTATTTGGCCATATTGCCTGATGGCAACAAGACACAACAGGAAGGTTCCAATGTTCTGCTCTCGCTGGGTGGATCCCCTGGCTCTAGCAGCGGATGCCTTGTCGATCCCGTGGAATTTCCCTCTGGCATACATCTTTCCTCCCATTCCCCTGTTGCACAGGGTGATGCAGAAACTGCGACTGGCGCGCTGCCAGTCATTCTGAATGCTCCATACTGGCCTCGGCAGGCTTGGTTTCTGGAGCTTCTGGATCTCTCAGTGATGGAACCTCTTCGGCTTCTGTCCCATCTGGATCTTCTTCTACAGGGTTATCTGTGGAAGGAGGATGTTAATCGTCTGGCTTTGACAGCATGGAGATTGAATCCTCAGTTTTGAAGAAGGGATTTTCTTCTGGTGTGGTGGCCGCTATGCTTAGTGCCCGTAAGCTGGTTTCCTCAAAGGCCTACCATTGAGGCTTCGCATGTCACAGGAGTTTCTCCTGAAGGTGGTGTCTGAGTTCCACATTAATCAGGAGATTGTGGTTCCTTTCTGCCCTAACCCTACTTCTGACAAGGAGAAGGATCTTCACCTGTTGGATGTTGTGCATTTTCTCAAGTTCTGTGTGCATCACACTGAGCCACTGAGGCAGTCTGACACACATTTTGTCATTCCTGAGGGTCCCAGGGCAGGGAAGCCTTCTTCCAAGGGTAACAATTGCTTCTTTGATCAAGTCCACTATTCGTAAGGCTTACGAACTTAGGAAGAAGCCTGTTCCCTTTCGGGTCACGGCGCATTCTACAAGGTTTATTGGGGCATCTTGGGCCTACAAAAATTAGGCCTCCGCTGATCAGTTGTGCAAGGTGGCCACTTGGTCGTCTGGCATAACTTTTTCCAAACGCCATTGTGTGGATGTGCTGGCATCGGCTGATGCCAGCTTTGCGAGGAAGATCCTGGAGGCAGCCTTGCCTGTCTAGGATCTTCTTTGTCTCTTCAGTACTCTTTCACTTTTGAGCCCTGTTGGCTCTAGTTCAGTGTGCTGTGTAACAGTTCCTGGGGTCTATTTTTACCCCTGTTAAGTGTCCATTGACACTTTGCGGTTATTGTTGAGCTATTCATGATCCGTTGGTTCATTGGTGCTCTGGTGGGGCCTGCGCCTGGTCCTTGTCTGTCTTCCTGCCAAGGGAAACTTAATGGTTGGACTTCCCAAAGTTACCAGTAACCTGTATTTGATGACAGAGAAGAGGATTTTAGTCTTACCTGTGAAATCCTTTTCTCTTAGTCCATACAGGTTACTTGTCTCCCACCCTGTCAAGGGACCATGCTTGGCTCTCCTGTTGCAGAACGTGGGGGTCCTTTCAGGTTCATACTCACAGGAGTCTTCCTTTACCTTCTTACTACCTAGTCAATAGTTAGTTTTCAAATCTTACTAAAAGGGGATTGGCTAGCTGCAGGCTAAGGAAAGGAGATAGGCTCCACCCATCAGTCACTTTTCAGAATTGTTCCTGCCTACTTAAAGGGGCTGTTTGCCTGCCCAAAGTTACCAGTAACCTGTATGGACTAAGAGAAAAGGATTTAACAGGTAAGACTAAAATCCTGTTTTAGAAGTACACACGTTAATAAAAACAGCTTTTATAATACTTTTTTTATTAACAAAACCTATGGTAAAAATGACTGGAGTTCCCTCAAAGGAATAGTGCTCCCCAAAAAAGCTTTCCTAAATAAAGGATTGCTCTTGTGTCCCTGAATCCACTAGCATGCTCCAGTAGCTTAGGGGTTAATGATTACCAAGTCCCGTGGCCAATCCGAAAATGTCTGTAGAATAGTGGGGAGAAGCAGTCTTCCCTACTGATGCTGATGAAGCGGGATTTTGCCTCTATGCAAACACATTGGCCTTATGGGTGTTAGACATCTGTCTCAGTTGATCAGTGCCAGAAATGGAGACTGCTTCTCCCCCTCCTATCTTCTGAATGGCCCTGTTTTCATTCGGCAGTTCCATCAGCCTTCTTATTATCAGGCCCTATGTTTAAAGGGAATGTGTCACTTATGGACAACATCACTTAAATAGTTAGGCTATAGATTAAAAATGACGAAAACGGTATTTATTTTTTATTTATTTTAACTTATAACGTCTGGGCTGCAGCTACTTCCTCTTAGACTGCAGCCCGACGCTGTGCCTCCGCTCTCCTCCCTTCTCCGATGACAGCGGCTTTTGTCTGTAAGCTGGAGAGCTCTCATTGGCTAGATATCAACCTCTGCAAATGAGATCACTCCAGCTTACAGAAAGAAGCTGCCGTCATCTGAGGAGGGAGGAGAGAAGAGGCAGAGTGTTGGGCTGCAGTTTAACTGAAGTGAACCGCAGGCTTACTCAGAAGTAGCTGAAGTCCAGACTTTGTAAGTTAAATATATACAACATCAAAACTTTTAATAAAAAAAAATACCGTTTTTGTTGTTTGTGATACATAGCCTAACTATTTAAGAGATGTTGTCCATAGGTGACCCATCCCCTTTAAGGGATTAAAAGCTCAATTTAAACCATTGAAGAATGTACTAATTTCGCCTATATGACATCTGGGGGGAGACTGACTAAGCTGTGATAAAGAGGTCATAAAGAGGAGATGACCAGTGATATCACTTCTCCAGTTCCTATGTCATTCTATGGAGCCTATGTACTAAGATTTCTTCAGCTTTAGATATCTTAGTGGATAGGCTCCATAGAATAACATAGGAACTGGAGAAGTGATATCACTGGAGAAGTCATCTCTGCTTTATCACCCACCTATCACCGCTTAGTGAATCTCTCACCCCCCCCCCCCGTTTGAGCCCGCATTGCTCACCTTTATCTTTCTGAATACAGCTCATAAAGTGTTAATTTGTTTTCATCTGTTTCTTTCCCTTTAAACAGCAAGTTACTTTACTCAGCAGTTCCCCTGTAGACATGATCCCCATAACACAAAGCTAGGTTGTGCTGCTCCCGTGAACACAGCAGTTTGCTCATTCACTGTCTAATCACTCACTTCTGTGACCTTCCAGGGGATGCCAGAGCAGTGGGCAAAGCTCCTGCAGACGTCCAGCATCAGTAAATCGGAGCAGAAGAAGAACCCACAGGCTGTGCTTGATGTACTGGAATTTTATAACTCCAAGAGAACCTCAAACAGCCAGAAGTACATGAGCTTCACAGGTAACGTGGCTGTGAGACACTGAGACCCGCAGAGGTCTGTACACTAGAGGGAGAACTGGGCTCTGCTACCTGTCTCCAAATGTCAGCTGCAGCAGCCATTTTCTCATAGTATGAGGATGCTGCACTCTCATGAACCCCTTGAGTGCCAGAGAGGTATCCAACGCATTGCAACGCAAAGGGTGATAGTCTGTAAACCATGATTATGTTTTTATGTTGTAGGGATTTTCCTCTCTGAGTAAAACAAGGGTACTCTCAATGCTGGGAGAATCTTGTGTCTGTATCACTCTGCTCTTCCCAGACAGTGATGATGATCGCTCCACCTGGCTGCAAAACACCTTGAACTCTAACTCGGACTAAAAGCAATTTTGTGCTGTAATACCTTTTGACTGAAGCATCTCCCAGTAGTAATGGTTCCCTTGTTTTACAGAGAATTAAAATCTGCCTATGTGATGTAGTAGCAATTTTTTTGTTAAAGGGAAAAGCTCACCTCCTATAAAGTAATCCTTATTTTAGTCTCTGTCCCCAATACAGCTTGTATCCCCCTTTTTTTTTTCTTCTTCTAAATTTGTAATTTCTGTGAGATATAACATTATAAAGTGTTACCGCATGTCATCACTGGTTGCCTTGCCGTGGCACAGCTGTGTACCGCACGGCTGTCAATCTGTTCCTCCCCTGTTGTGCATCGTTTCCTTCTCCTTGTCTGATGATCGAATCCTGCATGTGACCTGGCACACTGCCTTTCCAATACAAGACAAGGAGGAAGGAACGAGTCACAACAGGGGAGGACAAGACTGACAACCGTGCAGTACAGAATTGTACCTCAGCGAGGCAACTAGTAACGTCACGCGGTAAAACTTTCTAATCTTGTATCTCAATGACATTACCTATTTTAGAAGAAAAAGGGGGGGGATTCAAGCTGTATTGGGGACACAGAATAAAGTAATGATTACTTTATAGAAGGTGAAAGTTCCCTTTTAAATAAGTTTTGAGAAATGAACGTTTGTTTTGCTGGCACAGTGTGGCACTTTATGCTAATTTCCTGCATACATTGCTAGTTAGTCCTGTTTGAGTCCAAACATACTGCTCTCTGTGCTGTATGCGTGTGTGTGTGTGTATATATATATAATATCTCTCTCTCTCTCTCTCTCTCTCTCTCTCTCTCTCTCTCTCTCTCTCTCTCTCTCTCTCTCTCTCTCTCTCTCTCTCTCTCTCTCTCTCTCTCTCTCTCTCTCTCTCTCTCCCTCTCTATTATGATCTTATTTATATGTACCAATAGAGCAGGCAAAGTGCATCTCTACTCAACCCTGTAACCCTATGAGGGATACGCAGCACATTGCTTAGGAATGCGCTGTTTACCCATCTGGTATTAAAAGGGTTAAAGGCTTAAGATTACTATTCGCAGTGAGCAGAGCTTGAGGTCCTGCCAGCAACAGACATATCCACCCCTCCATAGACATGACTTCCAGTACAACTGAAGATCTTACCTCTTGAACAAAGGCAAGGGAAAAACTTACAGGGGGCCATTTTGATTTTCTGGTGATAAGCAAGGTAAGGGAGGAGTTATTAGGAGATGTTAGTTCTCTTATAACTCTTTGGGTGCCAGTGGCATGTAATGCATTGTAAAGCAATGCATTATGTACCCCACGGACACTCAAAGGGTTAAAAAGCGAAATTGGCTCCATACTTATAACAGAGGATTAATCCTAGAGCAGGCCAACTGTACCATAGCAGACAAGTAAATATTCCCCAAATTCCTATTGATTTTAAATGGAGCTTTTAACCCCTTGAATTCTAGACATCTTTATATTGTAGTATTGCTGTTACAACACATCGGCCTGCGACAGTTACTAGATAGGAGTTACTGCATATCTGCATTTTCCTATAACCCTTTGAGTGGCAGAGGGGTACGCAAGGCATTGCAAAGCAATGTGTTGCGTACCTCTCTGGCACTCAAAGGGTTATATTCTGTTTTATATGAACACCTCTTCAGTCAGTGAAGTATTTAGTATAATTGTCTATTTAAACTTCTCCGTTAAGCCTCTCGCCTTTTGTGCACTGGGATTATTACAAAGCAATAGACTGTAATTGTTTCCGACATGAGTCATAAGCATCCTCCCTTCCCATCTCTCCGGATCCATCCTTGCGCTGCTCTCTGGCTGGCCTCAGACCTGTCCCTATTGTTTGGGTTGGCTGGCGTTCCTGCAGCTGAGTCTGTGATTGCTCAGCAGGCTTTGTTCTGCGAGGCCTGGCATTCTCACACACACATACATCACTGTGAGCTGTCTTGCATGAGCCATTTGCTGGAAACCGTTCTCCTTTCCTTTTGGTGTATAGTAGGCAATTTAAGCCAACACTGGCTTTGATGTTTGTATGTGTCTACACTACATATCAAACGTGGGCAACCTGCAGGACTTTAGTAGTTGTTGGACTGCAGTTCCCTTCACTGTCATTTGGTTGTTGGGTCACAGGAAGAATGTACTGTTTGTGTAAGGATCTTTAATTGTTAGACCTCCAACTGTTGGGAACTGCCGTCCGCGATGGTGATGTTAGCTCAGCGAATCCTTGTGAACCCAGTTGCTCCGGTGGTGCTATTCACAATGGAGATTTATACCTCTTGTAATACTGCATACTGCGATTAGCAGGTTCTCATTCATGAAACACATCCTGATCTGCAGTCAGGGCCGGCGCTACCATAAGGCAGCTTAGGCAGCCGCCTAGGGTGCCGCAGCGGAAAGGCGCTGAAACAGAGCAGCAATTTTTTTTCCCCATTAATTTTAAATATATAGATATCTGCCGCGAGGGAGAGCTGATTCATGCTACCAAGCACTCCCTCACGCCAGACAGCAGGAGTTACACAAGTGGGAGCGGAGTAGTGTTGTAGAACAACAGCCCCTGACGCCAGACCCAGCCAGACAGCACAGCCCAGGCAGCATAAGCCTGAGTCAGTGCAAGCTCCGCGGCTGTTTGTTCTTGGACTGCTGGGAGGAAGCGGAACCGGTACAGGATGAGCCCCGGGGAGGAGCAGGATGTCCCGGGAGCGCTGGGCTCATGTGAGAGGCTCTCTGGCAGTGGGTGTGATATCCTGGTCTACTCAGGCTCCCTGGTGTACAGATACCTGCACAGCACAATGGTCCCTATGGATAGAGACAAAGGCTGATGTACTAGGAACAGCTGGATTAACCCCTAGAGTGCCAGAACACTGCTTAGCATTGAGTTTCCTACACACTGGCACTCAAAAGGTTAAACAAACCGGACCACAGGGGGTAAATACAAATCCCCAATGATTACAATGGAGTTTTAACCCCTTGGATGCTACATAGGTATCTCAATCTGTCGGAAACCTTTCTAGTTCTCTAGGGGTTAAACAGCATTTAACCCTTGAAGTGCCAGAGAGGTATCCAACACACTACAACACAATACCTCTTTGGCACTTATGAATGGTATATGATATGATAGCCCTGCTGTACCAGCACTCAGCACTGTACCAATACTTGGCTCCCATTTTAACTCTTTGAGTGCCAGAGGGTACGTTGGGTACCTCCTGCCTTTTAATGGATGGATTTTTTTATCTATTTTACAGGTGTGCGCATATTGAAATAAAATAATAATCACTTTTAGAATGAAAAATTACAGTGATGTTACTCAACGTATACACACACACACACACACACACACTGATACACAGCGATAAGCGCACACTGATACACAGGGGTAAGTACGCACACGCACACACACGCGCACTGATGCACAGAGATAAGCGCACACTGATACACAGGGGTAAGTACGCACACGCACACACACGCGCACTGATGCACAGAGATAAAGTACACACACACACACACGCACTGATACTCAGAGATGAGCACACACAGATACACAGAGATAAGTACTCACACACACACACAAGCATACAAATTGGCACACTGATGCACAGACAGAGAAGCACACACACTTACACACTGATACCCCTACAGAGACTCGCACACACATTAACACATTTATACACATACAGGTAACACACACTGACACACTTATACTCATGTAAGGAACATACACATTGACACTTACACACATATAGGGAACACACATGCACTTGTATACATATAGGGAATACGCAAACACACCGACACATACGGGGTGGGGCATAAAGCAGTGGGCACAAGGGGCAGAGCCAAGGGGGCAGCAAAATAAGGTTTTGCCTAGGGTGGCAAAAATCCTTGCACCGGCCATGTCTGCAGTGTGCCCTCAGTGTTCATGTGGGTGACACTGAAGAATGTGATGCTGTTCACATCCTCCAATGACTAGCTGGCCCATGTGTGCATCCACCAATAATATACGACCAAGCTACACATGGGTTGTCCTTGTGACACCTCTGCCATTCCTCCATGAGAGAGGATCGACTGTGAATGTAGGACATCAGATTTATGGAAACATAGGTGGTTTAACATCCGTTACAGCGAACCTCTGAAAGTTACCTATATGTGAACGTACTCTTAAAGGGATAGTAATGTTTCATAATAAAAGCAGCTCTAATTAATCATCATAGTATTTGGACTTTGGAGAGTGTTATTTCAATTCTGTCAGAGGTGTAGTTCAAGAGTAATTCAATGACAAAGTATCCCCCTCCTGCCCCTTCTACTGATGTAACACTGCTCAGCCAGATCAGAAGGGAGGTGCCCAGGTAGATTGCAGAGAGGGACAATCAATTAAGATAAGGGAAAAACCTGAAAAACTTGTCAAGGGACAGGGCTTTCATTGTTCTCATAGGAAGAAGATTGTCCCCTTCTGTTATCTGTCTGGTCTATGGACTGCATTCCACATCTGAGAAGAGATGGCTTACACTAGGTAAAAGGGGTGGGAGGGGGAAACTTTGCTTGTGAATATCTCTTAAACCATAAAGGTTTGAGAGATAAGACTTATATCATTCTTCATGTTTTTTAATGCCTACAAAATAAAATAAAGTTAAAACGAAGTATTACTATCCCTTTAGAATGGAAATATGCATTAGGAAAAAGTGCCTTTTAATTTGTAGGTGTACTCGTTACAGCAGACAGGTATATCTATTTTTTTACTATATTTACAAATGTAGTGATTTCTGTGGACATCTGCCTCTACATCTCACTTCCTAACAGCAAACCGTAGGCTTTAATAGACCTAAATGGACAATAAGGGACTCTAGTCGTTATCAGATTGTAAACAGAAACGTAGCAGTAGAGATCAAATGCAAATAAAAACCTTATAAAGACATAACTGACAGATGTTGGATGGATTCCTACCTAGGGTAAGTCCTGATAAATTGAGCCACTTAATTTTTAACCCTTTGACTGTCGTTGCTTACCCCTCTGACAGTGAAAGTGTTAAGGTACATTTATCCTTTACTGATAAATGTGTTTTTCTCTTTAGAAGGGAGGTAGGAGATGACCAGTTAGCCCGTTTAGTCTGGCTATATCCTTACCACACTAGCATTCAAGGGTTAAAATCAAACCTGCGCCCTTGAATGCTTGAGAAGTGTACTCTAGCATTTGAGGGGTTAAATCAATGGGAATCTTTCTTTGCCCGCTATTTTACAGCTGCTCCTGAATTTCTTCTGATTTTTGCCGTGCAAAAGGGCCCAAGTCTCCGTTACCAGTTGCCCTAAGGGATGGTAGAGACAGCCAGAAGGGCAGATTACTGACCCACAAATCCAACATAGCGACACACAGCTGGACTGCAGAATGCAAACCAGGGATATGGGGGGGGGTATAATGACCAAAGGGAAATTATCTTTTCATTATTCCCTGATAGGTAGGGAAATCCTTAATTTCTGGCCTGTTACACAGAGTTGAAGAACCCTTCTTTAGCTGCAGTTCCAATTATTCCATGTGCAGAATAGCATTCGTGCAGTTACATCTTCCTCCTCCCACTGCTAGTCTATTATTATTATATCTGTCCACCCCAGGTTCTGTAAATGGTACTTCTTTCAAGTCTGTAGCTGCACATTGTCCAGCTCATTGCTTTGCAATTCATTGGATACACCTCTGGGGCTCAAAGTGTTATAATACTAGTGAACCTTTACTATTATTGAGATATATATATATATATATATACACTGACCATACCTCACCTTTAAAAAGGGACACATAGGAAATAGGCATATTTCAGGAGTGCACCAAAATCAGAGTAACCCTGTAATATGCATTTTTCATGTGTGCCCCTTTTTAAAGGTGAGGTATGGTCAGTATGTGTGTATATATATATATATATATATATATATATATATATATATATATATATATATATATATATATATTATATAAGATTGATGCCCATTTCCTGCTTGGTAAACAAAGGGCAGTTCCGAAGATTTTTTTTTTTCCATATAAACAGTGCCACCTGGTGTTCAGTAAGTTCACCTGTTGTCCATACAATTATTATATTGTATTCTATGGCAGAGGTGAGCCACTGGCTACAGATTTCCAACACAATATGATGGTTTGATCTGATATAACATTTAAAAAGTATTATCAAGCAATGGCAGTTCCCCTGCAGGAAAAGCACTTCAGTTTGTCTTATTAATAATAAAAATGATTCTTTAACCCCTTGAGGACCATAGAGGTACACAATGCATTGCACATTCTTCTGGTCTTCAAGGCGGTAAATAAGACTCACAGGGTTAAGGAACGTTGACCCCTAACCTGTAAACAGTTTACATAAATTCCCTTTTTGAGTTTGCGTACAGTTTTGGATATACATGCCTTTTTGCATAAGACTTCCATATATTTTCCTAACTCTTCCAGAAGTAAATGATCACTTGACTGCTATGTTACATACGAGAACTGATGATTCACATGTTAATATTTTCTTGCCTTCTAGAGAACTCCCTAGATGTGTATAATTCATCAGCGATCTCGGTAAGTTTAGGAAAAGTTCTTTTCTTTCTTCAGCCCATTGAATGTTGGGAGTGCAATGCATTGAAGACCTTCAGCATTCAAGGGGTTAAAAGTGCTATATAAGTCTATATTTTTTTTTATTCACGTGTGGTGAAATTGTTTTGTTCAAGAGGCTGAAAATGAGTCAGGAATGAGTCTGGGATACTGGCCAACATGTGCTTTAAAGCGGAACTACCACCCCTTGTAAACTTTGCCCCAAATAATTCTCCATCTGGCGACTGGCTGCTCAGTAGCGCTAGTCGCCAGAATTATTACCGCATTAATGAGAATTATACACTGCTCCCGGACTGACAGGCAGGAAACAGTGGAGGCATCTTTCCTTTAGTGGCGTAACAATAGGGATCACAGAGGTCGCACCTGCGACCAGGCCTGTCACTCCAGGGGCCTAGCCGCCCCCTGCGAGCCCATCGCCACGCTCCCGTGTCCGCAGCAGCTCAGCTGATCTCCAGGTGCTCTAGTAATGCAGAGCGCTGGGAGATGACATCATCTCCCAGTGCTCTGCATAATTGAGAACCGTGCGGGAACTGGTGATGGAGGTAAGAGATGGACATGGGGCAATGTGAAGATGGGGGTGGGGCAATTTCTGCACCAGGGCCTGATGGCTCCTAGTTACGACGCTGCTTTCCATAGTGACGTCTGCGCGCCTGTGCTGTCAGTCCCAGCCGGCTCTAGGAGGGTTTGCTAGGAGCCGTTCCGTACCAAAAGGGACTGAAAGCGCAGGCGTCACTATGGAAAGATGCCTCCGCTGTTTCCTGGCTGTCTGTCCGGGAGCAATGTATAATTCTCATTAACGCGGTAATAATTCCGGCGACTAGCGCTACTGAGCAGCTAGTAGCCAGATGGGTAATTATTTGGGGCAAAGTTTACAAGGGGTGGTAGTTCTGCTTTAAGAGTAAAGAACATTGTTTGGGGTGTGTCCCTTTTAAAAGGGAGCTATACCAATAGGAAACAATTTGGGAAATTCATTAAGCGTTGATAAAGTAGAGATAACTTCTCCAAGTCCTCTGTTATTCTATGGAGCCTACGCACTAAGATTTCTTCAGCTTTGGACATCTTAATGTATAAGCTCCATAGAATAACATAGGAATTGGTGAAATGATAAACTGGATCAGTCATCTCCACTTTATCTTTGCTTTATCACCTCTTAGTGAATATCCCCTCTGGTCTCACAGTGTAATTAACAAAAGTATTTGTGTATACTGTCTTCATAACCGTTTGGTGTGTAAATGATTTTATGTTCAAAATATAATACGCTGTAGGTTCTGTTTAGTGAGCTCCATTTTAGTCTTTTAATTTTATATTTTATCACAGCAGACAATAGGTCTCAAATCATATAAACAGAGAAGCCCGATCATGGTTTGGTAACCCTTTCAGTGTCAGATAATGGGGTACTATTGTCCAGCTATAGTTCTTACAACAGTAAAAAATCTTATTACTCTTTGATGGTCACCTACCTAAGCAAGTCATTTTGTTAAATTAAGAACCACTTTTATTCCTAGAGTTATAGGTTAATTTTAACCATTTGAGTGTCAGAGCTAGCCAACACATTGTAATGCAAAGTATTGGATACCTCGCTGGCACTCAAAGGATTTTCAACCCTTTGAGTGCCAGAATGGTACAGAATGCATTGTTTTGCAATGCATTCCATACCACTCTGGCACTCAAAGGGTTAAAGGAGCAATAATCTTGTTTATGAATTAAAAAAAAAAAAAAAAAAAAATATATATATATATATATATATATATATTATATATATATATATATATATATATATATATATATATATATATATATATATATATATATATATAATAAAATATAGTATGGTTTTTCTTTCTGAATAAAACAGATATTGCTACCGTTGGGACATTTTTAATTAACAATTTTATGAAACTCACTGTTAGCAGCAGAGCGTTCTGTTCTCCTCTTATAATGCACTCTGTGGGAGAGATTTAGTCACTAACTACAGCACCCCCTGGTGACCATCGTGTAATATAAAAGGCCAGATGTATGTTTGTCCAATACAGTCATGCGCAGTAGAGACTGACCAAATGTACAGAATGCTGGCTTGTGTACACAGGCTTTTACTCTAGTCCTATATAATAATTCGCTAAAAGGTTTGTAATGACAGTTATGCTCAGCAGAGACTGCCCGAACGCACAGAATGCTGGGAGGTGTAGTTCTGCGGTAGTACATCTGCTGTGTAGTTCTGCAATAACACACTTTGGACCGTGTACACAGGCTTTTACACTAGTAGTATAATGTTGCAGTATAAAGAAAAAAAAGGCATGTCTGAGTTGTAATAATACTTGAATGAAAGATCTCCCAGCGGTGGGAGAATCCTCATTTTTATAGGGCAAAATACCTATAATTTAAAAAAAAAAAAAAAGAGAAAATGCCCTTACTATTGCTGGAAAAATCCTAATAGCCCCTATGAATTTAACCCGTGCTGCTTTGATGAAGAGATACCATCTCGATCAGTCATGGATGTCAGGTGCGTGGAGGCGGACATAACATTTGCTGGCGTTTTTTTTTCAAACTGAAGCAGCCGGAGTGCATGAGACTATTTAAACCCTTGAGTGCCAGAGGGGTGCACAATGCTTTGCTTATCCCTCTGGCACTCAAGGGGTTAATGCTTTTTATGGACCTGAGAGGTGTGCAATTAAATACAAAGCAATGTGTTACACCCTCTTTGGTTCTTAAAGAGTTAACCTTTCTATGTGCAGTGGGTGAAGTTTTGTGTCCTGTGGGTCCTGCTGGCATCGGTCATGTCCGCCTCCACGGGCATGAGATTCATTACTGATTGAAGATGCCATCTCTTGAACAAAGGAGCAAGGGAAAATTCATTGGGGCCATTAGGATTTTCCAGCCAGAGTAAGGTAAGTGGAAGGTTAATAGGAGGTGTTACTTCCCCTTTAAGTGGTGCCTGTATGAGTGTTCGTTTTCTTTCCTCTGCTTACATACTCCTATCCATATGATTGTGGGTGTCCCACCACAACACAGATGACTGCGCACATTTTCTCTTGACATGTGTTTCTAATCTGGGAAGTGTTCATCCCGCTCTCTCTGCTGTTGCTCGTGTTTTATGGAGCTTGGATTCAGCCTATTAGAATAGGTCGGGTAATGATGATACATTATATGAGTCAGTCCTTTGTAAGAGGCCGGTTAATTTTATTTGGCTAATCTAGTGAAACGTGGGTAATGTTTCCGGCCACTCGTGATGCCTTGGCTGTAAGACTGAAGCTTTTCATCATTCAGAGTGTTAACCTTTTGCTTTACAGTGTGTTGGATAGCCACCTGGAACTTAATCTAAAATTTATTTTGCTCTTATATTAAAGCTATTTGTAAATACGCATGTATATGCATATGTGTGATACGTAGGTAGACAGATTGCTAGATACACAGATTGCTAGATAGATCTCGAGAGATGCTCAAGAGATAGATGATCATATACATAATATATCTGTTTGTTAGGGTGGACAAAAATGTACTATTCTTATTAGTCAGCTAGAAGTTTAGGACCCAAGCATGTGATGAATATATAACTGTGTGTGTGTGTGTGTGTGTGTGTATGTATATATAATATACTAGATGAACAGCCCGTGTACATGGGCCACAATGCCAGGCAGCAACAGCCTCGGTGCAGTCGTGCGCAGTACAGACTGCCCGTGCCGCAGCTGATAACGGAGCGGGGCACTCAGAATTCAGACCTTGCAGAGAGGACTACAGTTTGAATTCGTAGCGCCCTGCTCCGTTATCAGCCGCAGGGCGGGCAGTCTGTACTGAGCATGACCTCTTTTGACAAACATACATTAGCGAATTATTATATAGGATACCCACACATAGTTATATATTTTATACATTCTAGAGAATGGTGCTTGCCGTATGATTGGACACACCATGAAATTTGGGAACAGGGGGCGTGGGTCATGTGAAGAATGGGGGTGTGGCCATGGGTGAAGCTAAGGGGGCCTAAAGTGCTTTGCCTATGGGTGACTTGGATGTAAATCCAGCCCTGATTATGCACTTTCATAATATGTGAATCAAAAAAGAGATTGCTGTTTCTGTGAAGTTAAGGAAACTTTTACACATTTGATTTATGAGCACTATTAATTTTTAGCATTGGTCTGTCTCTCATTTTAGATTTCCATCTAAAATATTTTGGGTCTGTATTTGTTTAAGGATAGATTTTTTTATTCTTAAAGGAGCAGTAAAGTTTCATTGTGGGGAAAAAAAGTATCTCGTAGCTTTTTCGGTTGGATAAAATAAGGGCAATGATTCATTCAAAAGTGCAGTTTTCTGTTCTAGGCACCAGGGGGAGATGTACTGAGATGTAATAAAGAGGAGATAACTTCTCCAGTGATGGTTACGTTGTATCAGTATACTGATTACATGGTCACTGACCAAAAAGATCTTTGGAAACAGAAATTCAGTGAACTATCTATGAGGGACACAAAAAAGAAAACAATTTGGTAAAGAGGAAAAAAAATTTGTGAAAAGTATAGGCAATTTGATTTTACATATTATGAACTTAAGGATTTTGTAAAGTGAAAATAAAGACTGTTTTGAATTTTTTCTGCCTCTTGTGGCATATAAATTAATGTGGACTTTAGTTCATTTTAAAGGGAATCTGTTCAGGATATCTTTAAAGTGATAGTAATGCTTCACAAAAAAAAGCAGCTCTGATTAAACTTTGTACTATTTGGGCCATGGAGAGTTATTTCAATGCTGTCAGATTTGTAGTTCAAGAATAATTGAATGATAAAATATCCCCCTCCCGCCCCTTTTTCCTAGTGTAAGTCACCTCCCCTCAGATGTGGAATCTGGTCCTGGGACCAGACAGGTCACAACAAGGGACAATCTTCTTACTGTGAGCGTAAGGAAAACCTGCCCCCCTCTCTGCGATCAATCCGGACAGTCATGATGCTCTGAGGTGAGCAGTGTTACATCAGTAAAAGGGGCTTGAGGGGGATACTTTATCATTCAATTACTCTTTAACTATAACTGACAGTATTGAAATAACACTCTCCATGGCCTAAATACTATGAAGATTAATTGGAGCTGCTTTTATTGTGAAACATTACTGTCCCTTTTATGACATTACCTGTTGGTCCTGTGGACTAGACTTGTGATTCCCTGCTTTAAAGGGATAGTAATACTTCGTTTTAACTTTATTTTATTTTGTAGGCATTAAAAAAACATGAAGAATGATATAAGTCTTATCTCTCAAACCTTTATGGTTTATGAGATATTCACAAGCAAAGTTTCCCCTCCCGCCTCTTTTACCTAGTGTAAGCCATCTCTTCTCAGATGTGAATCTAGTTGTATGACCAGACAGATAACAGCAGGGGACAATTTTCTTTGTATGAAAACAATGAAAGCCCTTCCCCCCCCTTGACAAGTTTTTCAGCTTTTTCCCTTATCTTAATTGAAGATTGTCCCTCTCTGCAGTCTATCTGGGCACCTCCCTTCTGATCTGGTTGAACGGGGGGGATACTTTGTTTGTGAATATCTCTTAAACCATAAAGGTTTGAGAGGTAAGACTTATATCATTATTCATGTTTTTTTAATGCCTACAAAATAAAATAAAGGGATAGTAATACTTCGTTTTAACTTTAACTCCTTGATACTGGACATGTCTCCAAAGCATTGATTTGCCATTGCTTTGGACGCACCTCTGGGACTCAGATGGTTACATCTGAAACTTAGCATTTCCATTATTGTGTGAACTTTCCCAAAAACATGGCATTCCTAAGCTATTGTCCACAGCTACTTGAGAACCACTTTCAGTGCCAGAGGGGTACATCTGAAAGGGTTTATGTTTAGAAGGTTGAAAACTCAATAATAGGATTATTTAAATATCCAGCATTTTGTTAATGCAGAATTCCAAGTGCGTATCAGAAAGCCCAGCAGCGCCCTCTTTGTCGGAAGATGAAGATGATGTGGAGGAAGTTGAAAAACCACCTGTAGTTGCTCCCCGACCAGAATACACCAAATCGGTGGGTATGAGACAGCTGTAGGGACTGATGCATCTCCCCATGCAGTATCCTCTACAGTGAGGGGAAAAATTATTTCATCCCCTGCTGATTTTGTACGTTTGCCCACTGACAAAGAAATGATTAGTATTTGACCCCTTTGCAAAACATGACTTAGTACTTGGTGGCAAAACACTTGTTGGCAATCACAGAGGCCAGACGTTTCTTGTAGTTGGCCACCAGGTTTGCACACATCTCGGGAGGGATTTTGTCCCACTCCTCTTTGCAGATCCTCTCCAAGTCATTAAGGATTCGAGGCTGACCTTTGGCAACTTCAACCTTCAGCTCCCTCCACAGATTTTTTATGGGATTAAGGTCTGGAGACTGGCTAGGCCACTCCAGGACCTTAATGTGCTTCTTCTTGAGCCACTCCTTTGTTGTCTTGGCCGTGTATTTTGGGTCATTGTCATGCTGGAATAACTATCCACAACCCATTTTCAATGCCTTTGCTGAGGGTAGGAGGTTCTCACCCAAGATTTGATGGTACATGGCGCCGTCCATTGTCCCTTTGATGCGGTGAAGTTGTCCTGTCCCCTTAGCAGAAAAACACCCCCATGTTTGACGGTGGTGATGGTGCTCTTGGGATCAAAGGCAGCATTCCTCCTCCAAACATGGCAAGTTGAGTTGATGCCAAAGAGCTCGATTTTGGTCTCCTGTAACCAACACTTTCACCCAATTCTCCTCCGAATCATTCATATGTTCATTGTCAAACTTCAGACGAGCCTGTACATGTGCTTTCTTGAGCAGGGGGACCTTGAGGGCACTGCAGGATTTCAGTCCTTCACAGCGTAGTGTGTTACCAATTGTTTTCTTGATGACTATGGTCCCAGCTGCCTTGAGATCATTGACAAGATCCTCCCGTGTAGTTCTGGGCTGATTCCTCCCCGTTCTCATGATAATTGAAACTCCATGAGGTGAGATCTTGCATGGAGTCCCAGACCGAGGGAGATTGACAGGTATTTTGTGTTTTTCCATTTGCAAATAATCGCACCAACTGTTGTCACCTTCTCATCGAGCTGCTTGACAATGGTCTTGTAGCCCATTCCAGCCTTGTGTAGGTCCACAGTCTTGTCCCTGACATCCTTGGACAGCTCTTTGGTCTTGGCCATGGTGGAGAGTTTGGAATCTAATTTGATTGCTTCTGTAGACAGGTGTCTTTTATACAGGTAACAAGCAGAGATTAGAAGCACTCCCTTTGAGAGTGATCCTAATCTCTGCTTGTTACCTGTATAAAAGACACCTTGGAGCCAGAAATCTTGCTGATTGATAGGGGGTCAAATACTTCTTTCACTCAGTAAAATACAAATCAATTTATAGAACGACAAAAGAAAGACAACACACAGGGGTGCCCTAGTGCAGTATCTTTAAGATTCTTGGACCTTCACCAAAGCACACCACCCCATTCATGGGTACTCCCAAAAATATTGGCTATCAGTCACGGATGCAATTGATAGCTAAATACACTACTCCGGGTTAATATTCCTGGCACAGAACCAGGTGTACAACTGCTCCTCCTCTCCATGTCCTTTCAAGATGGAAAGACAATAGATCTCGACTCCAAACTCACAAAGGAGAGAATGAGAGGGAGTGCCCAATAGTGAAATACAGTATAATATATGAATTACACACACATTTGAGGTTTTGAGAAAGCGGGTCATGACTCGCGAAACACGTTAGCCAGTGTATTTTATGAATTTTAATTACCTTTTAACTATATTTTAATAATTTTTGGTATACATCCAATAAACAATATATTTTGTACGAGGAGTGTTTAGAATTCTTTTACTGGGGTATACAGTGATCCGGACATAGAGTACCGAATGGAGACGGTGGAATTTCTCCATATGCGAGAGAGTCAGCTCTAGTATATCTTAGTAGTTGACAACTGGGACACGTGAGTGAACAATTTATATATTATTTGATTATATAAATCAATTTATAACTTTTTTGAAATGCGTTTTTCTGGATTTTTTTTTTTTTATTCTGTCTCACTGTTCAGATAAACCTACCATTAAAATTATAGACTGATCATTCCTTTGTCAGTGGGCAAACGTACAAAATCAGCAGGGGATCAAATAATTTTTCCCTCACTGTATACCAGGATTGCCAACCAGTGGCTCTCCAGCTATGGTTGGACTACAGCTCCCCATATTCCTTGCCTGAGCTATTGGGTGCTTGCTTTTTGACCTTTAAAGCTGGTTTTCCTTATGGCAACTACCTGGAGTGCTGGTTTTTGATGGGTGGAGCCTCTGCTTTGCTGGTCATACCCAATCCTGTTTTATGGTTGTTGGCTTATCTAGCTGCTTATATAAACCTTTTCTGGCTGCTATTTAACCCCTGGCCCAAGCAGGAAGGCCAGTAGGGGAGGAGGAGGCCCAGGCAGGAATTCCAGTAGAGGGGGTGGAGGACCAGGCAGCAAGGCCGGTAGAGGGGGTGGAGGCCCAGACAGCAAGGCCGGTAGAGGGGGTGGAGGCTCAGGCAGCAAGGCCGGTAGAGGGGGCGGAGGCCCAGGCAGCAAGGCCGGTAGAGGGGGTGGAGGCTCAGGCAGCAAGGCCGGTAGAGGAGGCGGAGGCCCAGGCAGCAAGGCCTGTAGGGGAGGCGGAGGCCCAGGCAGCAAGGCCTGTAGGGGAGGCGGAGGCCCAGGCAGCAAGGCCTGTAGGGGAGGCGGAGGCCCAGGCAGCAAGGCCTGTAGGGGAGGCGGAGGCCCAGGCAGCAAGGCCTGTAGGGGAGGCGGAGGCCCAGGCAGCAAGGCCTGTAGGGGAGGCGGAGGCCCAGGCAGCAAGGCCTGTAGGGGAGGCGGAGGCCCAGGCAGCAAGGCCTGTAGGGGAGGCGGAGGCCCAGGCAGCAAGGCCTGTAGGGGAGGCGGAGGCCCAGGCAGCAAGGCCTGTAGGGGAGGCGGAGGCCCAGGCAGCAAGGCCTGTAGGGGAGGCGGAGGCCCAGGCAGCAAGGCCTGTAGGGGAGGCGGAGGCCCAGGCAGCAAGGCCGGTAGGGGAGGCGGAGGCCCAGGCAGCAAGGCCGGTAGGGGAGGCGGAGGCCCAGGCAGCAAGGCCGGTAGGGGAGGCGGAGGCCCAGGCAGCATTGGAAAGGTCTACAAAGTGTGCTTGCAAACCAGCCACACTTTGTAGATCTTTCCAGTGAAGTAATTCTTTATCAGTAGCGCAATTTCAGCTCTGCTGCAGAGCCGCTGATTGGTCCCAGGAACAGGATCTCCTGCTGTCAGTAGACCTCTGACGTCAGGAGAAAGGGAGGGAGCTTTAGTGAAGGATATCTTTCAAAACCATAATGGTTAAGAGATAGGACTTTCTCCATATACTTTATTTTTGTAAAATCTACCACATAAAATAAACTTTATTTTGGGCATTACTATCCCTTTAAGGATAGTATGACTTTGTATATCGCTAGGTTACTAATATATTTGGGGGCAATGTTATTAGCGTGATAGTTCCACTTTAAATGAACCACTACCTGTTATAAAAAGCTTAAAGAAGACTCTGAGAAGAAATTTTATATAGACATTACTATCCCTTTAAAAAACTAGATGAGATGGGCATTTTTTTAAAACCCTTTGATGCTAGGGGTGTCTATAATGTCCTGCTTAGAAGTGTGTTGGAGCCTTTTCTAGCACTCCAGAGGTTAATTAAGAAGCGACAGAGCGCAGAGAAAGAAACGATTGTATAGCAAATGTGTTGTTAATTCATTGTCATTCTTTGGGTATGGGAATGTGTATTAGTGGATTAATCTTAATTTATGGCCTGCCTGCGATTCAGGAAGTGCATCTATAGTGAGGGATTACGGCTACATGACATGGTGGTGGGGAGAGCAAATAGGTACTACGCTGCCTTTTACTGGACCAAAAAATACAGTTATCGGAATAGAATATGGTTCTAGATTGGTTAACCCTTTAACCACAGGGGGGATGTTCTATACTTAGCAAAGCAATGCTTTGTTCACCCCTCTGGTCCTTGAAGAGGAAATCTACCTCTTAAAGGGATAGTAATACTTAATATGTAAAATATATAATATAGTGGTGTTTATTCCTCCCTGAGTAAAAAAAGGGTACTCTTACTGCTGAAAGGTGTTTTATTCAAAAGTTACTACAGCTCAAAGTTGATTTTTTTTAGGTGCAGTATCACAGTGGCCAGAAATTGTACAGTGGCGCTGTTGCTACACCATCCTATGGACAGCTCTGGTCCGTAGACCATAAATCTCCATAGGATGGTGTAGCAACAGTGCCACTGTACAGTTTATGGCCACTGTGATATTGCTCCTAAAAAATTCAACTTTGAGCTGTAATAACTTTTGAATAAAACACCTTTCGGCAGTGGTAGTGCCCTTGTTTTTATTCAGGGGCATAAACACTACAAGTATTAAGTTTAAGTATTACTATGTCTTTAAAATAAATTTCTTTTAGGGAGACATGCACAAAAAAAAGTAGAGCAATTTTTGGTCAAACTAGCGGCACCGTAGAGAACAAATAAAAATGCCCCCAAATTCACATGGATTTAAATCTAAGACCCCTGTAGTGTTCAAGGATTTAAGTAAACAGACATTTTTTTTTCTCTTCTACTCTGTGGTTGGATTGCTTCAGAATTTATTCACTTTTGCTTGGTACAGGAATAGGCAAGATTTGGCTCTCCAGCTGTCTGAGAGTACACAGTGTGTTGCACTGACCATGTTATAACCTTCCTCTGCTAGTGATGCTGTTCTCCTGTATCACAGATTTACACACGCTCTGTTATAGAGCCTCTGCCCCTTCCTCCAGCTAAAGATGTGGTGACCTTGCCGGCCTCTGAACCTTCAGAAAACAGCTCGCCTCCTGTAGAGGCCGCCGCTAAGACAACAGAAAAGATGACTAAGAAGGCCAAGATGTCCGATGAGGAGATCCTAGAGAAATTGCGTACGTACAGCTTCTGTTTCTGTGTTGTGCGAATGGTCAGTATTGGTTCCCTCAGGGGTGATTCTCTTTTTCAGGCTTGGAAACGTCCTTATAATATCTGTCGTCCAATACAGGTTACTGGTAACTCTGGGTAGGTGATCTGCCCCTTTAAGTAGGCAGGAACAATTCTAGAATTGATGCAGGGGGTGGAGCCTACCTTCCCTCCTTGGCTGCAGCTAGCCAACCAGCTCCAGAAAGATTTGTTCCTTGGTGAAGGTAACACAGGCTAGCTCAGTATCCAGGTACTTTTTGTTGACCTTAAGCCCTGGGGGGAAAATCTTAGCTACAAGTTCTTTCCTCAGGAGGCGCCCACTGAGGCTTCTTCTTTAAACATGGTAATCTGAAGACAGAAGATCTGCAGGAAAGGTGAGCAACCCTTTGAGTGCTGCAGGTCCACCTGTCCCACAGTGCCCCTCCGCACAGGGGTTTTTTCATTTGGAGTTCCTACTGCACACTCTTGCACTCATTGGGTCTATCTGTATGTCTGTTGGGTGTTTTGGAGCAGGTTTATTTGGTATTTAACCCTTCAGCTGCTGGTTTGGCATTCATTTGGGGGGTTTTCTGGCACTTTTCCTACTGGTTTAGTGTTTTTGGGTATCCTAACATGTTTTAGTGATGTTTCATGTCTTTTTATATTACACCTTCAATTTTGTAAAATTTTAGTTTTGCGAGCTTTACCGCATAGGTGCCATTGCTCCATTCACTCCTATGGAACTGTACAATTTGGTACATCTCTGCAACCATTTAACCTAGCGACTTCAGAGATTGCTCATTTTACTTGTCTGCCCTTGCTCTATCATCCGCTTCATGTTTCTAGTGTGTTGGGGGGGCTTCGGGCACTGTTTGCGGGTACTTTTCTGGGAAAACTACATTTCCCATGAGCACTTGCTTCACGCGCTCATTTCTGATTGGCTTCTGCCGCGGCAGCCATTTTGTGATCTTTCCAGAACGAGTATCCTACGCAGGGCTTGGACTCTCCTTCTCTCCTCTGCTGATTAACCCTTCGCCTGCCAGATAAGTGTATTTTAGCGATTTTTGGGGTGAACTTTAATCATACACACTGTAACTGGGTGATTTCTTATACAATAAGTTTATTGACCATGTGAGAATGTCTATACCATTGGAGCTTGGGGCCAGAGCTTAGACTAAGGTTGCTGGGGTCTCTGTATCCCCTATTGTGCATTGCTCTTCCTGTCATTCAGGGTTACATAGAGAATTCTCAGGTCATTTATGCCCAGTATGTTCTGATGTCCCTGAGACTCTCCCAGGGACCTCCAGCCATGCATTAGAGCCAGTTTGGGTGCAAGAGTTCAAGTCTGCTACTAGGGACCTTAGGTCATCTTTGCAACTCTTTCCATCCCAGTTACAGGGAGTCTTTCATTCATGGCAGACCCCCTCCTTCGTCAAGTCTTCACCAGTGTCTGATGCGTCTGCTCTAAAGGACTGGACTGACAAGAAGCTTGAGGTCTCCCTCAATTCCATCTTTGCCACTGCTGGTTCTGCCATGCGTCCAGCATTTGCAGCAGCATGGGTGAACCGGGCCATTGCAGTCTGGACTGAACAGCTTACTCTTGCTGTCCGTCAGGGTGCTCCTACTTTGAATAAGTTGTGCCTCCTTGCCAACATTTCTGAGGCACAGCACTATGTTTCTGCTGCCCTATTTGATGCCATCCGTTTGGTGGCTAGGGTTTCCACCATGTCTGTGGTTGCCAGACGGGCTCTTTGGCTCAAGACATGGTCTGCTGATACTGCTTCTAAGAAAGCTTTGCTCTCCTTTCCTTTTCAAGGCATTTCTTTGTTTGGGCCAGGTTTTCTTCCAGGGCATTTCATTCAAGATTCCTGCTCCTCTGTGGGATCTTAACTTGGTTTTGGGTGTTCTTCAGCGCCCTCCATTTGAGTCTTTGGCTACTATTACTCTACGCCTGTTGACGTGGAAAATGGCTTTTCTCCTGGCGATTGTCTGTCCGTCATGTTGCGGAGTTGCATGCTCTGTCCTGTAGACCACCCTGTTTGGTGTTTCACAAGGACAAGGAGGTGCTTCGCACCTCTCAGGAGTTTCTCCCGAAGGTGGTTTCGGAGTTCCACATCAATCAGGAGATTGTGGTGCCCTCTTTCTGCCCTGTCCCCACCTCTGACAAGGAAAGGGATCTCCACTTGTTAGATGTGGTGCATTGTCTCAAGTTTTATGTACATCGGACAATCGGACGTGTTGCTCGTCATTCCTGAGGGTCCTAGGGCAGGAAGACCTGCATCCAAGGTGACTGTTGCTTCTTTGATCAAGTCCACTGTTCGTAAGGCTTATGAGCTGAGGAAGAAGCCTGTCCTTTTCAGGGTTACAGCTCATTCTTCTTGATCTATTGGGGCCTCTTGGGCTTACAAGAATCAGGCCTCTGCTGATCAGTTGTGCAAGGCTGCCATCTGGTCGTCTCTGCACACCTTTTCGAAGCATTACCGTGTTGATGTACTGGCTTCGGCTGACGCCAGCTTTGGGAGGAAAATCCCGGAGGCAGTCTTGCCAGTCTAGGATTTTCTTTGGTTCTTGGTGCTTTCTTCACTTTTGAGCCTCGTTGGCTCTAGTTCAGTGTGCTATGTAACAGTTCCTGGGGTGTTGTTACCCCTGTTCAGTGTCCGTTGACACTTCATTGTTTGTTGGGCTATCTCTGATCTGATGGTTCATATCTGGTCTGGTGACTTTTGGGGGCCTTGCGCCTGGTCCTTGCCTTCCTTCCCGCCTCTGGGAAACTCAATGGCTGGACATCCCAAAGTTACCAGTAACTTGTATTGGACGACAGAGAAAAGAGGATTTTAGTCTTACCTGTTAAATCCTTTTCTCTTAGTCCATACAGGTTACTGGTCTCCAACCCTGTCAAGGGACCATGCTTGGCTCTCCTGTGGCAGACAGTGGGGGTCCTTCGGGGTCATGCTCAAAGGAGCCTTCTTTCCCTTCTACTATCTAGTCAATAGTTAGTGTCCCAAATCTTACTGGAGCTGTTTGGCTAGCTGCAGCCAAGGAGGGAAAGTAGGCTCCACCTCCTGCATACAATTCTAGAATTGTTCCTGCCTACTTAAAGGGGCGGATCGCCTACCCAGAGTTACCAGTAACCTGTATGGACTAAGAGAAAAGGATTTAACAGATAAGACTAAAATCCTATTTTCTCCACACCTCATTCTGCACTGTCCACTTCTCTCCCCCCCCCCCCATTTACCCATATCTTTCCAACTGCTCACATTTTTCCTACCCATTTCCTGCCAAATGGAAGTCCATGGGGGGCACACTTGCTCCCCCCACACTTAACTATTTCCATCACTTAATTGCTGACATGGACTTTAGAACCTAGTCCGATTTGGGCTCCCCCCTTCTTGGAAAAACTTCTGCGGATGCCAATTTTCTGCTTACCTCCTGCCTTCCCCATTCTACTCATACCCTGACATCTGTTCTGATCGCGTCATTTTTTTCACAGTCTGCCCACTTCCTACCCTCCCTTCTAACCCGTGTCCTGCCGCCTACTCTGCTCACTTCATTCTTCCCCATTTTGTCCAATAGCTGCTTCCCCATTCTGCCTACTTCCTGCCACCCCCTCTTCTATGCAAACTGCCACCCATTCTTCTCACCGCTGTCTTATCCTTCCTACCACCCCCTCTTCTATCCATCCTGCCACCCATTCTTCTCACTGCTGTCTTATCCTTCCTACCACTCCCTCTTCTATCCATCCTGCCACCCATTCTTCTCACTGCTGTCTTATCCTTCCTACCACTCCCTCTTCTATCCATCCTGCCACCCATTCTGCTCACTGCTGTCTAACCCTTCTTGCCTCCGTTCTACCAGAATATGCCACCTGTCTGGCTCACTTCATTCTTACCCATTCTGCCCACTTCCTAACCCCCATTCTAACATATCATGACATCCATTATGCTAACTGCCGCCTTCTCTATTCTGCCCACTTTTTTCCCAACTCTTTCTGCCTCTGTTTTGCCCACTTTTTGCCCCGTCAACAAATATGCCTAATTCCCTTCCTTGCCTGAGCGATCTGCTGGCTCTAATACAGTCCCTTGACTTGATGTAATTGTTGCCACTGGTAAGGCCAGGTTTTCCCAGTCTTCTGGTACCTCTCACTGTTTGTGTTCCCTCTGCATGGCTGTGAGAGATTACATTAATTTAGGACTTTAAATGTCAGAGAGGTGAGCATTGCGTTGCTGAACTCCTTGGCACTTAGAGGGTTAAAGGGAAAGTAGCACAAGAGATTCTAGAGTAGACCAACTGCAGCCCAGGGGAGAAATAGAAAAGAAAATTGCAGAGCATTTTATTGATTTAAGTGGGCTTTTTAAACCACAACTTCTGGGACTTTTCCACACATCACCACCCTATAGTGACGGAGCTCATACGTGCCCCTACCATATTCTGATTAACACACCTACACCTACACCTACATACACATCTACAGTAATTCAGCCGAACCCACAAAACAGCCCCCAGTCTCTATCTACAAAGTCCACCCCACCCCTCCCCTGGGGTACCAGAGCAGGGTTCACTATCAAAATGCTGGCCGCTACTGGGCGACCAACCAAACGGCACTTAAAACATGGTGCAGACTTGAAATGGGCGCAATAACAATATTGCAAGCTTATGCGTTGACACATCAGAGTGTCGCTCCACCTCTCGTTTCTTTTTTTACGTGTCCAATACATTGCTTTCTGCTTACATTCTAATCTATCACTGCAGATCCCAAAAATGCCATGTTTATGCCTCACAAGTATGAATACACACAATCATTGCATAAAACCTACTTACGTGGACTGACACGCTTTACTCTTCCGTTCATGGACAGGGGCAGGCGGTCCTAGTTGAGGTTGTGGGGTGTCAGGCATGGGCTGCAGACACAAGAGCACGGTATGTAATAAATAATGCTGCACTGCATATAAGACAATAGGCATTCTCTGTCCTGTCCTGTGTGCTTCCCATTGTTGCCCATCCCGTCGTCCAACGATACTCTAGCACCGATTAACCCTATTTGAATTGTATATACACAGCCCATAAGTCCACAATGGGTATTTTGTATGTGGAATCCCTTGATGATTAACCCCTTGTGGGCTGACATACTTTAACCCTTTAAGGACCCATGACATGCCAGGCCAGTCATGGGAAAACTTCCCTAAAGGACAAGTGACGGTCCTGGCACCTCATTGGTTTCAGGGCTCCCCGTGGGGGTGCACTCCATTCCAGGAGCCCTGATTCTGATCCAATAAAAAGGAAAAATGCTCCATAGTCCTTCAGTGCCAGCCTCTAGCATACGTGGCCGGTCCTTAAGGGGTTGTTATTATTCTTTATTTATATAGCGCCAACTAATTCTGCAGCGCTGTACAATTGGGAATAGACAAATAGAGATATTAAATGGTACAAATCAGATGTGGAGAACAGAAGGATCAGAGGACCCTGCTCCTTAGAGCTTACAGTCTAGAGGAAACTTGAACCATAGCAGCATAATTTGGCCAACTAATAACGTTGCGTTTCTGAGCTCAGAATTCAAGAACAATGTTTTCTATTTCTAGAATCATTGGATTTGTGTATTTTTGAGTAACGGTCCTCTAGCTATAATCTGCACACTACAGTTTATTAATCAATCTATAGAAGGGGGTGAGTGCTAGTGTATCATTTCATACCTTTCAGGCACTTAAAGGGTTAAAACAAAATCCATGGCAAAAAACGACTTGCCTGGCTGATACCCCACAACCTCCGGCCTCAACTAGGACCGTCTGCCCCTGCCCATGAATGGAAGAATAAAAAAAGAAAAATGAACACAAAAATACAGCATGTAAAGCGTGTCAGTCCACGTAAGTAGGTTGTATGTGATGATTGTGTGTATTTCATACTTGTAAGGTGTAAACATGGCATTTTTGGGATCTGCAGTGATATAATGTAAGCTAAAAGCAATGTGTTTAAAACATCAAAAGCAATGAGAGGTGGAGTGACATTCTGATGTGTCAACACTCTGAGTCGACACATACGCTATGATACTGTTATTGCTCCCATTTCAACTTGGCGACATGTTTAATGTCTCGTTTGGTTGGTTGCCCAATAGGAGGCGACATTTGAAAAAAGATACCCCAGAGCAGTACTTCCTCTTCCCTATCTCCTGTTTTTCTTACTCTAGGTAAGAACCCCTCCCCCATAAGTCCTATTTATTGAGTGATGCCTATTAAAGGGATAGTAATACTTCGTTTTATCTTTATTTTATTTTGTAGGCATTAAAAAAACATGAAGAACGATATAAGTCTTATCTCTCAAACCTTTATGGTTTAAGAGATATTCACAAGCAAAGTTTCTCCTCCCGCCCCTTTTACCTAGTGTAAGTCATCTCTTCTCAGATGTGGAATGCAGTCCATAGACCAGACAGATAACAGCAGGGGACAATTTTCTTCCTATGAGAACAATGAAATCCCTGCCCCCCTTGACAAGTTTTTCAGGTTTTTCCCTTATCTTAATTGAAGATTGTCCCTCTCTGCAATCTACCTGGGCACCTCCCTTCTGATCTGGCTGAGCAGTGTTACATCAGTAAAAGGGGCGGGAGGGGGATACTTTGTCATTGAATTACTCTTGTACTACAACTCTGACAGAATTGAAATAACACTCTCCAAAGTCCAAATACTATGATGATTAACTATAGCTGCTTTTATTATGAAACATTACTATCCCTTTAAACAGAACCCATATCTCGCCCATATAAATTGTTTGCCAGGGATGGGGGGAAGGGTGTGACGCAAAATGCCCTACATTTGACCCATTAAAGGGGAAAGGGGTTACATACCACCTCATATTGTACCTGTCTATGGGGGATCCTAACCTTTCACCCATATTGTACCTGTCTATGCTCTGAGGAGGAGTGGGGTTACATAGCCCCTCACACACACGCTGTACCAGTATTATTGGTGACTCATTCTGCTCTGAGGAGGAGAGGGCTTAAACATTACTATCCCTTTATCCTGGGATATCCTGAAAACAGGAACTGGTGTTCCCTGCGGACTAACACTTGGGAATCCTTGTCCTATGGGGCAGGGGTTTCCTCAGAATTACATCTATACTGTGTGTGCACTAGTGCATCAGTGATATAAATGGGCACATCAACATGGACAGCGCAATGAAACTGTATTTGCACTTGCTTTCGGGAAAAGGCACAGACCGTGACAGACTGCACTAATGTATCAAAGCTGCATTACATTGCAGGTGGTAAATGGTATAACTGGGTTTTATGTCACAGATTCCTATTGAAGTCTGTGGAAAATCTGACATAAAAGTAGTGATAAAATTATCACCTACAGTGGAATCTGGCCCATGGTGACTTAACCACTTTGCAGCATCTCTAGCACCAAGGGGTTAAAAATGCTAATTTAAATTTGATACAGTTCCTGTAAAGGGATAGTAATGTTATATAATGCAGCTCTAATTAATCTTCATAGTATTTGGGCCATGGAGAGTGTTATTTCAATACTGTCATACTTGTAGTACAAGAGTAATTGAATGACAAAGTATCCCCCTCCTGCCCCTTTTACTGATGTAACACTGCTCAGCCAGAGCAGAAGGGAGGTGCCCAGGTAGATTCCAGAGAGGGACAATCTTCAGTGAAGATAAGGGAAAAAGCTGAAAACCCTGTCAAGTGGGGCAGGGCTTTCATTGTTCTCATAGTAAGAAGATTGTCCCATGCTGTGAGCTGTCTGGTCTGTGGAGGCGGCTTACACTAGGTAAAAAGGGTGGGAGGGGGATACTTTATCATTCAATTACTCCTGAACTACAACTCTGACAGTATTGAAATAACACTCTCCATGGCCCAAATACTATCAAGATTAATCGGAGCTGCTGTTTTTGTGAAACATTACTATCCCTTTAAGTATGATCCAGCACTCCTATTGCTTCTTATCTTCCCCTTATCCATGAAAATTCTGTCTGTCTACATGCAAGTACAGGAATGATTTTGTCAGTGTCACTAAAACTGCCCTAAGGGGTTAATGCTTTGAGTGCCAGAGGGGTATGCAATGCATTGCTTGTGGGATAATTTTAAATGAATATTAATGTTTTTTTTTTCAGGAAGCATCGTCAGTGTAGGAGACCCAAAGAAAAAATATACTCGATTTGAGAAAATTGGACAGGGGTAAGTAGGTTATCTCTTAATTTTATCAAGCGCTATAAATATATAATGTTAGTTGAAGAGCCCGTTACACGGGCCACAGTGCCACTGCCAGCCGGTTGCGGGGCAGGTGTGTGCAGTAGAGACTGCCCGCTCCGCGGCTGATACTGCGCGGACAGTCTCTACTGCGCATGACTGCGTCGTTACACACGTTTTAGCGAGTTATTATATAGGATATATATATATATATATATATATATATATAATATAATATCCTATATAATAATTCGCTAATTAGTGTGTAACGCTGCGACATGCGCAGTAGACACTGCTGCGCGTGCTGCAGTCATGCGCAGTAGAGACTGCCCATGCCGCGGCTGATACAGAGCTGGGCGCTCAGAAGGAGCGTCCAGCTCTGTATCAGCTGTGGCGCGGGCAGTCTCTACTGCGCGTGACTGCCCCGCGACCAGGTGGCAGTAGCACTGTGGCCCATGTAACGGGCTGTTCAACTAGTATGTATATATGTATACTCTCAGGTTTACTGATGAATGTTTCGGTTACAGTATCATAACCTTTCTTTCTGAAACGTTGATCCGTAAACTTGGATTTGATTCATTAACATTTGAAGTCCTGAGAGTCCTGTTTTCATTTCTGTATATACCGTCCATTTGATTGCCTTGAAGGATAGCACCCAGGCAGATACTCCTTTAAAGGGTAGTAATGGTTGTTTGTAACCAATTTTAATATTGTGCACGTTAAAAATATTAGTACAATGAGGTATGTCTCATCTCTCAAACATGTATAGCTTGAGAGATCGAAGCATCTGAAGTTCTCCCCTCCCGCCCCTTTCATAGATGTCAGGGCTCTAGCTGAGAGAAGCAGATCCTGGTCTCAGGACCGTCCTGTGGCTTTTCAGCAGAGCCGAAATCCTTCCTATCACTGGCTCCTGTCACCTCCAAACTTACAGCAGCCACCAGGGGGAGCTGGGTAGCCCCTAAAACTAATATGTATCTGCTGTACTGTTACTGGCAGTATAATCCTTGTGTTTTAGTATGTTCCCATCACAAACACAAGGATTATACTGGTTGTCAGTGGCCTGGGTCACTGTTCAAGTGCATTTTATTTACCTTTTGGACTGCATGGAGAAGAACACCCCAAGGAGTTAATTCAACATTATACATTGAAGGAGTGCATGGAGGAGGGCACTCAAGGGATTAATTCAGCATTATACATTGAACTGTCGCCATGTATACAGCGACCATTAAGCGTTCAATATCAGAATGTCACTGTATTGATTGGTGTGACATTCTGATCTCTCCCTTTTGATGGTAGCCCAGTACATGGTCTGATCTCACCTTTTTTTTGGTAGCCCAGTACATGGTCTGATCTCTCCCTTTTGTTTGTAGCCCAGTACATGGCGACATTTCAGTAGGATACCGTTGAAAGGAGGCGTTTGCCATGAAATGGGTGGGAAAGTGGACAGAATGGGGCGGGATCACGCTGACAGGACTGGAATGTGCTTGGGGTTATAGGTGAACTCACCAAGACAAGAATCTGCCTCTGTTTCTGGAGACTCAGGGCAGATCCGCAGAGTTCCCAGGATAGCAGAGAGATGTGCAACAAATTGCTTTGCAACGCATTGCATTTCCATCAGGCACTCAGAGGGTTAACTACCACTGTTGACAGACTCGCCTACGTAGAGAGAACTGCATTGTGAGCCCTGGCCGATCATCGGTGAGCAGAAAGAGGGTCTGCCTAGAGAGCCTCCCCGTGCACCTCCGTTGGCCCCACAAGAAGAGGCTGAACTGTGAGAATGAAGTCTCGCAGCTCAGCCTCTTGTCCTGCAAGAAGTCTCGCACATAGTGGTTCTATGGAGGCTGAAGGCACAAACCTCAAAGTTTGCTGTGAGCCATAAACGTGGGCTGCATTCCGGCCCACTGCCAGCAGGTGGGTGGGTCAGATTTCAGAACCCCCACCCAAAACGGCTGCTGGGAACTAATTTGGGGTTGTGCAGTGTAACCACTGACCTTTTTCTCAATTCTTAGTAAAACGTGGTACTTGCCCTTTAAGAAAGTGATGCTCATAAACTGAGTTTTTCTTTAGACTATTGTTGTATATAGAACTGAAAGAGAAAAGAGCGGTGTCCCTACAGGGGCAGATTATAGTGATACATGATCCCAGTAACATCTGTTCAGACCTGTCAAATGAATAAAGGGAAGCAGATCGAGTGTCAGGGAACAAAGTCACTTCTCCATTCTATAGACACCTATAATTAATCACTGAAGATCTCGCCTTACAGTCCTCAGTACATTGTTCTTCTAATGCAGCTTGTTCCATGCAAGCTTTTATTAACCCCCTGGGTGCCAGAGTGATCTCCAGCACATTGCAAAGCAATGAAATGGAGAAATCCATGGCATCCAAGGAGTGAGTTTGGGGGGGATTAACCATTTGAGTGCCAGTGGGGTGAGCAATGCAATGGAAAATTGCTTCCACACACACGCATGCAATGGCATGTAGCTGACGTTTTTACAATGTATGGAAAGTTTCACATTATTATGAATGTTACATAATGTTTAACCCTTTGAGTGCCACAGAGGCATCCAATGCATTGCGCTGCAGTGCACCAGATACCTCTCTGGCTCTCAAAGGGTTAATGTTATAGCAGGTAGTTCAGCATGAGGGTTACTATAATACAGATTGTTTCTCTCATATTTAGTGAGAACTAACTCCTAATAATCACCCCCCCCCATTACCTTACTGTGGATAGAAAATCCTGATGGCCCTTGTGAATTCTGCCTTTGTACATTGCTTCAAGTGAGATTAACCCCTTAACGTCCGGCGGTCCTGGGACAGGACCGCATAGAACCACGTGGACGCGCCGGTACACGTGACGTGTTGCGTGTATCGGCGCGTCACTTTTGGGCCTGATAGAGATCGCTCCGATCTTGGAGCGGTCAATTTCAGGCCCTATTTTTACTTACAGCGCTCCCGGTAGAGCGCTGTAAGTAAAAAGTACGTGACATACTATGACCGTCATCGGTCCTTGAGTATTTCAAGGACCTTGACGGTCATAGTACGTCACATGTCGTTAAGGGGTTATAATCTCTCAGTATGTTGCCTGCATTTGCTGTGTACCATTTTAGGTCTGTATTTAGTTTTCTCCTCAGGACAATAAGTTTTATTAGGTCATTGAGAGAAAGAGAGCCACGCCCTTGATTCTAAGGGGACATGAAAACTTTTTCAGTGCAGTAACGTGTTCCTGTTCAGTTACAGACTACATCAGAATTCCAATGCAAAAAAAAAAAATGTAAATACATATATCTGACTTGTGTATGTCAAATTCCTAAGCAAATCTTCCATTAACCCTTCAAGCATCAGAGAAGTAGCTTTTCAATGTGTTGGATGCACCTGTGGCACTTAAACGGTTAAACAAATGAAGAAACTCTTATTTTAAGGATATAGCACCCCTTCAAATATTCTTCTGGACAAAATCTGTCAGTAGGTTAGGCCCCCCTGCCCTCCTTGATGGAAGTGCAGTGGGATTGTACTTGGTCTGGGGCAGTGAACCTAATCGGGCCTTTTGAAGTAGTCACGGGCCAGTGAGCACTCTGTGCAGGAGAATGCCTCTGTCTGGATTAACTGCATAAATATTCGCTTTGAGCCCCTGTCAGCAAATGGTTCAGTAAACCTGGCAGGAGATCAGAGAGAATCTGCCAGCGGCCAGGGAGTGATCTGCCCTCCATATAACTAGGTCATGAGATGGTACCAACTGGACTCTCATGATGGCTGTAAGGATCAGTTCTGGAGCAAACCAACAGTGTGCCAAGGGATAAATATAAATGCCCACTGATTTGAAGGGGGGCTTTTAAAACCTAGGATGCCTGAGAGGTTGCTTTGCAATGCATAGGAGATCTAGCATTCAGCAGAGGTTAAAAGCCCCATTTAAATCAATAGATTTTTTTTTTGCCAAGGAATTGATCCACTTCTGTTGTAGCAGCTATGGCTCTTAATTTGTTTAACCCTTTGAGTCCTCTCTGCACACCTTCAGGTGCACAGAGAGGACTCCAGTCTGAATTCGGAGCACCCCGCTCCATATCGGCCGCGGTGCGGGCAGTCTGTATTGCGCATGACTGCAGTGCGTGCAGCCGTCTCTACTGCGCATGACTGTTTCTGACAAACATCCTTAGCGAATTATAATATAGGATGGGTTAAAGTACGGTTTAACCCTTTGAGTGCCAGAGGGGTATACAATGCATTGTTAAGGGTTAAGAACAGTTTAGTAAAGAAGTTCTAGTAGTTTTTGGATTAGGGTCCCAGCCCTAAAGGGGTTCAGAGGCTTCTGTATAGATTGTTTATTCAAAATCACCTGTTTGTAACAAAGGGCAGAAACATTCACAATAGCTATTTTCAGTGTTCTTTTGATGGAAAAATGATTAGTACCAAAATGTTACTGAATTGCGAATGCTTTTTTCAGACTTGGTGAACGTTTGCACTTTTTTTTCTTTGGTGAATGAGTTTCTAAAAGTGGGTGTGGCTAAAATGTCCGCCATTTTGTCAGAGGATGAGCAATTGTGCCTAATTCAGCAAAGCAGTAAGCACATAGCTTCATACATCTGGTTAAATTTGCCATTAATTTAGGAGCATTCACTAACATTGCCAATAATTTAGGGGCACTTGGGACAGTATTTACACCTTAGGTGCCATAAGCGCAATACATGGCCATATATCCCACTTTTTTACTTTACTTCACCCTTATTCCCACCCATTATTCCACTGAGCAGAAATACCCTTACCTTATTGCAGAGAAGCACCAAAAAACTCTTTTAAACTCTTGGTTAAAGGGAAACATTCCTCTCTTTTACCATATGTTTAGTTATTAAAGTAGCATTAGGAAACCTTTCAAAAGATATATAAAAGATTTTTTTAAGGTTACCTAGGTGTTTTTAATTGCATACACATTGGGACACATGCGTTTAGCATTCCTGCCGTCTTAAAGGGGCCCTACTTCAATTAGTGTTTCCAGTTTAGACAGACTTGTGTAGATATGTAACAGTAGGTATTTGCCAAACTATGAGGTACCTTGGCGGGGTGGCAAGCTTACACCATTTTGGCCAAAATGGGGACTAAATCCTCATATTTATTTTCATCAATTATTATTATATATGCCTAAATTGGGGCACATGTTCACATATTGATATAGAGAACAGGATTGCTCTTCTTTGCACTTGCACTTTGGGTTTCGGTCTAAAGGTTTTGGGGGTTAAGGAGAACTCTCTTTCTTTCCTTGCCGCCATTTACATGCCATTCAATCTGTATCCCTTTTTGTCTCATTCACTATATGTATTCACTGTGGTTAGTTCAGCGCTGTGAGCTTTTTTTCTGGTTTTCAGCATTAGGAGACATGTTGTGTGTGTGTGTTTTTTTTTTTTTTTTTAATGTATGTACTTTTAACCATTTGAGTGTCAGAGGGGTACGCAACACTGCTTTGCAATGCGTTGCGTACCCCTGTGGCACTCAAAGTGTTGAAGATATTTAATGTTCAAGCTGTGCACTCCTGCATTATGCAGCACCCTGAATGTTTCTCTCTTCTTGTAAATGTGTAACCCTTTACTGTAAAAGCTCTCTTCATGTAAATATGTAACCCTTTACTGTAAAAGCTCTCCATGACATAACTAGAAAACAAGAACAATCTCCGTGTATTCTTCCTGTTAAAACATTTTCTAAATAAATATAATTTCCAATGTAAAAAAAGTCTAGTATTACAGATAGGTTGTTTTGAAACCTCTTAAGGTGTTACCTCCCCTTCTCTGGTTCTTACAGGATTAACCATTTGAGTGCCAGAGAGGTATCCAACGTATTACACTCAGAAGGTTAAATCCTTTTCTGTATGTGGCCCTAGAGGACAGTTTTGGACACCAATCCATTATCGCTATGATTCAGATAATGTAACAGATTTATATGCAACTTCTTCAGTTTAAGTCCGTTTTATTTTTTAACCAATTATGATAACACTGTGTAATCACTGACTGTGTCATCTTGTTCTTTCTCTCCATGGAACACAGGGCATCGGGGACAGTGTATATTGCTGTGGATGTATCAACTGGCCAAGAGGTAAGGACTTAAGTGTTATTTCATTTTTTATAGGGTTTATGACTACTGCGGGTTCTGTCTTATTTACAAAATGTTGTAGAGGATCTCACGTGTTTTGCAGGGCTTTTAGTTTAAAGGGATAGTAATGTTTCACAAAAGCAGCAGCTCCAATTAATCTTCATAGTATTTGGGCCATGGAGAGTGTTATTTCATTACTGTCAGAGTTGTAGTTCAAGAGAAATTGAATGATAAAGTATCCTCCTCCCTCCCCTTTTACCTAGTGTAAACCACTTCCCCTCAGATGTGGAATCTCGTGACCGGACAGATCACAGCAAGGGATATCTGCTTACTTTGAGCATAAGGAGAACCCTGCCCCCTTTTACCTAGTGTAAGCACCTCCCCTCAGATGTGGAAGCTGATAACTTGACCAGACAGCTCGTAGCAAGGGACAATCTTCTTATTGTGATCATAAGGAAAACCCTGCTCCCCTTGACAGGTTTTTCAGGGTTTTCCTTATGCTCACTGAAGATTGTCCGCTCTGTGATTCATCCAGACAGTCTTGCTGCCCTGAACTGAGCAGTGTTATATCAGTAAAAGGGATGGGAGGGGGATATTTTATCATTCAGTTACTCTTGAACCACAATGCTGACAGAATTGAAATAACACTCTTCACGGCCCAAATACTATGATGATTAATTGGAGCTGCTTTTATTATGGAACAGTACTATCCCTTTAAAGTGTAATGCTCACAATCCGATCATTTTAATCCATTGGATGTATTAGAGACCTCTCAAGAAAAGTGTGGGCAACCTCATTAACATCCCAGGTGTTAAAGAGAAACATATTAATAAATACAGTATGCGATATTAAAAGAGCTTCAGAATCATCTATATTTGTTACATCCAAAAAGCGAGTGGTTAGGAGGACGAACAAAAACAAATATTTAGAGATGCACCGATACCAATTTTTTACCAATTACTGATACTTTTTGTGCAGTCATTTGCCAGTTTTCCAAGTAACTAAAGTGTGTATATATACTTATGTACTTAGAAAACTGGCAAATGACCGCAGGTAATTGGTATCGGTGAGTGCTTGAAATATACACACACACAAACACATATACATACACCCACCACCTCTTGACTCTTGATTCTCCCCTTTTGCCTCTTTCTCCTCCTCTTGATTCCAACCTTTTGCTTCATTCTCCCCCTCTTGAGCCCCCTCCTTTTGCCTTGGCTTTTTCTCTCCCTTTTGATCCCCCTTTCTCCCCCTCCTTGACTCTTGATCCCACCCTTTTGCCTCTCTCTCCCTCCTGATCTCCCCTCCTTTTGCCTCTTCTTGGGCCCCCTCCTTTTATCTCCTGATCCTTCCTCCTTTTGCCTCTTTTTTTTCTCCCTGAGTCCCTTTTGCCCCTTTTTCTCCCTCTTGACCCCCTCTCTGCCGCTTTGGATGCCCCACATCTTGCCATCTCTTTGCCTGCCTTAGCCTCCTCTGCCGGGTGCTCGATGTTCTCTCTCGAGACCCAGCAGCGGTCAGCGTCTGAGTGCTGCCATGGTAACCCGCAGCAACGCACCGACGCTACAGGAAGGAGAGAGGCGACTGGGGAGCATTGTGAGCAGCTCCCCGGGCTCCCTCTCTGCCTGTGTCAGGGTCGGTGCTGGCATCAGCCTCATTTGCGCGAGTACGAGTACTTGTGCAAATGCTGGTATCGATACCAGTATCGGTATCGGTGCAGCCCTACAAATATTGCCTTTTCTGTGACTAGTCACTTCTGATGAGCATCATATTTTGGCTATCTGCCATCATTACAGAGAAGAAATGTCCATGTCCAGTTCCAAAACAGGCAAGTCCCCTCTGCACTGGGAATACCAGCTATCCCCAGATGTCCGTTCCTACGTTGTTTGGACATTGTCCGTAAGGTGCAGCTGTTTCCCTAGGCACTGAGAGCAAGGATTCCACTGAGGTTATGCACTAAGGTAGGATAAAGAGGTGATAAAGTGGAGATGGCTTCTCCAGTGTGCTAACCTCTCCAATGCCTCTTAAGGAGGCAGGCATACATTTCGGCCTTAAAATGTGGCACTCATAAGTGGTGACTAGCAGCAGAACAGGCAACATTTGCTTTGGTTTATCCACAAAGCCTCTCACAACACGCACACTGTGGAATGTTTTTTGAAAACCCTTTGGCTGTCTTCCGAAGAATGAAGTGTAACCCATACGTTGGGGAGATGCACTAAGGTGTGATAAACAGGTAAAGTGGAGATGACGTCTCCAGTGTTCTAAACACTCCAAGTCCTGTGTTATTTTATGGAGCCAATACACTAAGATCTCTTTAAATTAAGATAACGTGCCTCTTAAGAACTTGACAGAGGATTTCTGCCTGTAAGGTGGAGTGGTCTCTGGCCAATGAGAGCGCTCCAGCTTACATGCAGAAATCCTCCATCATTGGAGGAGGTTGGATAGAGGGAGGGGAGCAGAGGCAGAGTGACAGACTGCGGTACAGAGCTGGTAACCACAATCTGTCTGGAAGTAGGGCTCAGGACAGCATTTATTCCTTGAATTTTGGCAAAATAGCGTTTTTAAAAAAACTAAATTAATCAAGCACTCCAAATAATCACTTTATAACCTAACATTTAAAGGGATAGTAAACCTTGAAAATAAGTTTATTTTATGTTGTAGCCCTTAAAAAACACGAAAAATGATATAACTCTTATCTCCCAACCCTTTATGGTTTGGGAGATATTAACAAGCAAAGTTTCCCCCTGAGTGACATCACCATTCTAGCTCTGAGATTTGGAATCCGGTCCCAGGACCGGCTGTGGCTCTCCAGAAGTGCCGAGATTAAGATCTTTAGAAGTAATTTCTTCATTGGAATGGTCTACAAAGTGTGCTTGCAAGCCAGGCACACTTTGTACACAGTTCCAATTAAGCAGTTCTTTTTAAAGATCGTGATCTCAACTCTGCTAAAGAACTGTCCGCTGATCTGTGGACCGGTTTCCAAATCTGTCCACTAGATGGCAGACTTGGCTGAAACAGCCAGGAAAAGGGAACTTAACTTTATTTTACTTCTGAATATCTCCCAAACCATAAAGGTTTGGGAGATAAGACTTGTATCATTTGTCATGTTTTTTTTAAGGGCTACAATATAAAATAAACTTATTTTCAAGGTTTACTATCCCTTTAAGAGGAATTTGGATAGGGGTGTAGAGCCCCTTTAAAAGTCATCATAGTGCAGATGAATGATTCCACTTTTTCCGTGAATCTAGTGACTTGTGTTATATGTACCGCTCCTTGCACTGTCAGATTGTCTGAAAAATACTTTCTTCTTGAAGGTGGCGATTAAACAGATGAACTTACAGCAGCAGCCAAAGAAAGAGTTAATTATCAACGAGATCCTTGTAATGAGGCAAAACAAGAATCCAAACATTGTGAATTATCTGGACAGGTATGTTAATCCCCATGAAGACAGATCAGTGTGCAACGCATTGCAATGCAAAGAGCTGCTCACACTCCTGGGCCTCAACTTATTAACCCTTTGAGTGTCAGAGGGGTATGCAATGCTTTGCGTATCCCTCTGGCACTCAAAGGGTTAAAAGGAAAATACGGTTTCCAGCCATGGAGAGTGTTATTTCTAATACTGTCAGAGTTGTAGTTCAAGAGTAATTGAATGATAAAGTATCCCAATCTCGCACCTTTTACTGATGTAACACTGCACACCTCAGAGCAGTAAGACTGTCCGGATGGATCGCAGAGAAGGACAATCTTCAGTGATCGTAAGGAAAAACCTTTGGAGGGGGGAGTGGTTTTCCTTATGTTCACAGTAAGAAGATTGTCCCTTGCTGCGACCTGTTCGGTCCCAAGATCAGATCCCACATCTGAGGGGAGGCGGCTTACACTTGGTAAAAGGGGCGGGAGGGGGATACTTTATCATTCAATTACTCTTGACCTACAAATCTGACAGTATTGAAATAATACTCTCCATGGCCCAAATACTATGAAGATTAATTAGAGCTGCTTTTAATGTGAAACATTAAGGCATAGGCGTGTGCTGTTAAAGTAACAGTAATACCCGAAAATGAAATTGAGATACCTGTATCTAGCATATCCTATATAATAATTCACTAAAAAGTTTGTAACGTCGCAGTCATGAGCAGTAGAAACTGTCCGTGAAGCGGGTGATACGGAGCGGGGTGCTCCGAAGTATCAGCCGCGGCGCAGGCAGTCTCTACTGTGCATGACTGCCCTGTGACTGGCTGGCACTGTGGCCCGTGTACACGGGCGCTTCAACTCGTGTTCATATAGTCTTCTATCTTTAACCCTCCAGCAAACCACCTGGTCCTCAAGTAGTTAAGGCCAGGGGCATGTGCTGTTAAAAATAGCACTAAAAACCTAATAGTGAAATGTGTTGATATACCTTTAACCATCATATTTGATATATCTTTAACTCTGGGTGCCACAGGGGTGCCCAACACATTGCATCATGTTGCGTCAGACACCCCTTTTAAGCTGAAAGGCTTAATAATCTTGATGTTGGCTTGGAAGTACTTGATTCTTAAATTGAAAGTAATTCATAATATAAGGAAAATCTATATCGTAGGCTTTAGTTTATCCCCCCTGACTAAAACAAGGGCACTCTCACTGCTGACATATGTTTTATTCTGCAGCTCAAACTTGAATTTTTTTAGGTGCAGTACCACAGTGGCCTGAAACTGTACAGTGGCGCTGTTGCTACACCATCCTATGGACAGCTCTGGTCAGTTGACCATAAATCTCCATAGGATGGAGTAGCCACAGTGCCACTGTACAATTTCAGGTCATTGAGATATTGCACCTAAAAAAATTCATATTTGAGCTGTAATAATTTTTTAATTAAACACCTTTCAGCAGTGTGTGTACCTTTTGTTTTAATCAGGAAGATAAACCCTATGATGTATATTCTTCATACATATTAAGTGTTACTATCCCTTTAATGGTATATTAAGTTTCATTTATTTACTGTAAAGACTAGATCTGACGCCTCAGAAAACAAATAGATCAGTTTTACAGATGATAGTATGACGTACAGAGATGGCCCACCCTCTAGCACAAAGGGTTAAAAGGATAGTAGCGCTTGAAAATTACGCTTATGTATTACTATTTTTTTAGTGCAGTGGTTCTCAACTCCTGTCCTCAGGACCCACTGACAGGCCAGGACTTAGGAATTTCCCTGCTAGAGCACAGGTGTGGTGATCAGAGGCTCATTCACATTGATTAACTCACCTGTGTTCTAACAAGGAAATCATGTGATCAGAGGCTCATTCACACTGATTAACTCACCTGTGTTCTAACAAGGAAATCATCACATCCTGGCCTGTTAGTGGGTCCTGAGGACAGGAGTTGAGAAACACTGCTTTAGTGGAACAATCACCCTATATTAAGCCCCCCTCCCCCAATAATTAGGCATATGAAGATTCAGCTTCTTAACAGTGATATTATCAGGCACAAGTACCCAGTTCTGAAGTAATCCTCCTTTGTTTCAGGCTGATGGCCAGGCTTCTTGCTTTAGAGCCATCTGCACACCATGCAGCGCCTCCTAGAGGAGACAGGGATGGACAGCGTAGTTGAGCAGATGTCTCTAAGCCAAGATGTCTGAGTGCAAGCTTGGCTGCCGGTCTCAAAAGGAGGAGGATTACTTCAGAACTTGGTACTTGTGCCCAATAATAGCATTGTTAAGAACCTAATCGCCATATGCCTAATTATTGGGGGGCACTTTAATATAGGGTGATAGTTCCACTTTAAAGTAACATGATCTGGCAAAAAGACTGGCAACAAGAACATCAGGAGCGAAGTGAACAATAACACCACTTCTGAGACAGTAGTGACATGATTAATGCTCTAAATGGCCGATTTGATTTCATAGGCTTTTACTTAAAGGATTCTAGGAAGGTAGGGAGAAAATCATCTGTCCTCTGATTGGCTGGCTGATCTCATGGGCTTATAGGAAAAGGATTATGGGAGGGTGGTGAGTGTAGCAATATTCTGAACAACACAGTTCTGAAATCTACACAGTGAACAGAGTTCTACTTTCTGATACCAAACATGAGCCACAGCAGCCATTTTCTTGTAGTGTAATGCTGCTGAACGCTCATTGAGCTACTGTTGTAATATTCTCTGTACAGTGATTTTTTTTTTTTATTTTTTTTTTATCCGATTCATAAAGAAAAATATGTAGATTGCTAGTGATATAGAAAACTGTACTTGTATATGAGTCTGATGTGCTGTCTGGGGCTCTTTGACCATTTTCTAATAGTCCTACGCAGGTGCAACAACTGTCAATGGTGGTCCTACCTCTAGTGTTTAGAACTTTGTGTTAATATCTTTTGGTTATGTCATTTGCCTTCTCAAGGCATTCTGGGATTTCTTGTATTGCGATTTTGTTTTATAGACCTACTTATCTATGTTGTTTAAAAAATATTTGAGCCAGTGATAATGGACTATAGAGTACTAGTGTAAAAGCCTGTGTACACGGGCCAAGGTCTGGATAATTGCTTTGCAGTGCATTGCATACCCCTCTGGCACTGAAAGGGTTAAGAGGCAGCTACCTCACTGCTCCACACGATGCAGTCTTGCCTCGCCTCACTCATGCGATGCAATCACGCGCAGTAGAGACTGCCCAAACGCGGGCAGTCTCTACTGTGCATGACTGCATCTGACAAACATCTTAGCGAATTATTATATAGGATGTGATATCCTTTATACAGCATTCAGATATATCGATTTTATTATAGTAACATGGTACTAAAGAAATGTGTTTGGAGCTTTTCTCTGTCTTGTTCAAAATGTTGTCTATTGTAAAGTTTGAATTGCAGGTAGGTTATAATGCAGCACAATAAATTCAGGAAACTGCATGTACAGTAACAAAGGATTCTTCCCTAATATGCAGTGGAACAATACAAGATCATAAATAATTCACTTTTTATAAATGGTATTTTTCTTCTGTGCTCTTCTTTAGTTACTTGGTTGGGGATGAACTTTGGGTGGTGATGGAATACCTCGCTGGAGGATCTCTCACTGATGTTGTAACCGAAACGTGTATGGATGAAGGACAGATTGCGGCAGTGTGCCGAGAGGTAAAGACCAAATCTGACACCCTATCACTTTACCAGTGGTTTTAAAAATGACTAATCCTGCTGCATTACATAATTAAAAGTTCAAGATATCGCACAGATCACAAATATCTGCAGGGGGCATCATTTCAACAATGGGAAGCAGATTCTCATAGCACAGTGATCATAACCTGAAAGAGCAACGGTCACTTGGATACTGCCCAATCAGCAGATCTTATTTAATTTCCTCCTTGTGATGCCGTTGGCTTACCCCAGTAAATGTCTGAGTCTGTGTGCAAACGTATAACCAGTGCTGTTTTTTTTTTCTCCTGTCTCCAGTGTCTACAGGCCTTGGAGTTCCTGCACTCAAACCAAGTAATTCACCGGGACATCAAGAGTGACAATATTCTTCTGGGGATGGACGGCTCTGTGAAACTGAGTATGTTCACACGACCTGATCAGTTGAATGCATTGGGTCTAGGCACACAGAGGGTTAACTTGCGAATATACATATTTTATGAAAAAAATTCATTACATCACAAACTTTTTTTCATATATAATATATATATATATATATAATATATTAGATATAAAAAGTCTACACACCCCTGTTGAAATGCCACGTTCTTGTGATGTTAAAGAATGAGACAAAGATATATAATGTCAGAATCTTTTACACCTAATGTGACCTATAACATGAACAATTCAATTGCAAAACAAACTGAAATCATTGAGGGGGAAAAATAAAAAACTCACAATAACCTGGTTGCATAGGTGTGCACACCCTTAAACTGATACTTTGTTGAAGCACCTTTTGATTTTATTACAGCAATCAGTCTTTTTGGTAGGAGTTTATTAGCATGGCACATCTTGACGTGGGAATATTTGCCCACTCTTCTTTGCAAAAGCGCTCCAGATCTGTCAGACTGCGAGGACATCTCCTGTGCACAGCCCTCTTCAGATCACCCCACAGATGTGCAATTGGATTCAGGTCTGGGCTCTGGCTGGGACATTCCAAAACGTTAATCTTCTTCTGGTGAAGCCATGCTTTTGTGGATTTGAATGTATGCTTTGGGTTGTTGTCGTGATGAAAGGTGAACTTCCTCTTCATCTTCAGCTTTCTAATGGATGCCTGAAGGTTTTGCGGCAGAATTGCCTGGTATTTGGAACTGTTCATAATTCCCTCCACCCTGACTAAGGCCCCGGTTCCAGCTGAGAAAAAACAGCCCCGAAGCATGATGCTGCCACCACCGTGCTTCACTGTCGGTATGGTGTTCTTGGGTGATGTACAGTGTTGTTTTTGCGCCAAACATACCTTTTGGAATTATGGCCAAAAAGTTCAACCTTGGTTTCATCAGACCATAACACATTTTCCCACGTGCTTTTGGGGGACTTGATGTTTGTTATTGCAAACTTCAGCCGAGCTTGGATGTTTTTCTTTGTAAGAAAAGGCTTGCGTCTTGCCACCCTACCCTATAGCCCATTCATATGACGTATATAGGAGATTGTTGTCACATGTAGCACACAGCCAGTACTTGCCAGAAATTCCTGCATTTTCTTTAATGTTTCAGTAGGCATCTTGGAAGCCTCCCTGACCAGTTTTATTGTCGTCTTCTCATCAATTTTGGAGGGGAATCCAGTTATTGGTAATGTCTCTGTTGTGCCATATTTTCTCCACTTGAATGAATGAATGAATATGTTTATTTATATAGCGCCACAAGTGTACGCAGCGCTTTACAATCTCAGAATTTAAACAATACAGGGTTACAGGTGCTTTTTGTAGAGTGAAAACATTGGGTGCGAGGTCCCTGCCCGAAAGCTTACAATCTAAAGATGATGATGAACACTTGATGATGACTGTCTTCACTGTGTTCCATGGTATATCTAATGCTTTGGAAATTCTTATGTACCCTTCTCCTGACTGATATCTTTCAATAATGAGGTCCCTCTGATGCTTTGGATGCTCTCTGCGGACCATGGCTTTTGCTCTGAGATGCAACTAAGCAAATGTCAGGAAAATCCTACTAGAATGGCTGAACTTTACTTGTGATTAATCAGTCATTTTAAATGATGGCAGGTGTGTAATGACTTCTATTTAACATAAGATTGAATGTGATTGGTTAATTCTGAACACAGCCACATCCCCAGTTATAAGAGGGTGTGCACACCTATGCAATCACGTTATTGTGAGTTTTTTATTTTTCCCCCTCAACGATTTCAGTTTGTTTTGCAATTGAATTGTTCACGTTATAGGTCACATTAAAGGTGGAAAACGTTCTGACATGATTTATCTTTGTCTCATTCTTTAACATCACAAGAACCTGGCATTTTAACAGGGGTGTGTAGACTTTCTATATCCACTGTGTGTGTGTATACATATATATATATATATATATATATATATATATATATATATATATAATTTTTTTTCTGCATTATTGCATTTCAAGCCACGTATCTATGTATATAAAAGTCTAAGGGTTCCTGATTCGCTGTCCACCTCGCCCCCAGGCGGAAAGGGAGAGGAGATTGGTAGATTGGTGGCAGGCAATGAACCGGGGTCAGCAATTGTCACAGGAGTGGGCAGCAAAACTCACTGCTGCAGCAGTCCAGTGGGTCCCCGAACAGCACTGTTTCCCAGTCGTACAGGCATCGCCGTGCACCATTGGCTAGTATGAGATTGAGTCTTAGACTGTTTTGCAAAGTGGGTGATGAGAACTGCAAAATGCGGGGAACAGAATAGAAATTGAAATATGATGTTAAAAAGTCAAGTCTGAGCTGTATTAACTTTTGAATTAAATATCTCCGCAGTGGGAGTAGTCTTGTTTTACTTGCCAGGAAAAACACTTTTTTTCATTAAATATTTAATTCTCTAAATGGCAATGTTATTTATCCAGTTATAGTGATGTGCTCCACTCAGTGTAGGGTGCACCCCCCACTCCCTTTCAGATAGATTCATGTCTAAACCTATGAGTGGGAAAGGTTAGAGCAACACAATACATTGCTTAATAATGTGCTGCCCACCCCTGTTGCACACACCCACAGGGTTACCCCTTTGAGTGCCAGAGGGGTATAGAAACACTTACACCCCAACTAATTTAATGGGTATATGTAACCTTAGTAAAAATGTTAATTTTGATACAGTTGCTCTAAACTGGGGATAGTGGACCTGTTCTCTTAAAGGAGAAGTAATGCCATAAACCAACACAGGCTACCTTGTACATTAGACTGCCGTGGAATTAAGTGCACAGACATTCCAAACTGACACCCTAAAACAATAAGATAGAAACCTTATTTCAGTGTGTCAGGAAATAGATAGTAGGGGAACAGAACTTATTAAAATAAATAAAATATATTTTTAATGCAGTACTTTAACTCTTTGAGTGCAGAGGGGTTTCTCAAAACTTTGGGTATTCCTACAGCACTCAGAAGGTTAATCTTTGGTGGGATAGCACAATCCATGTAGTATATTCATCAGCGCTGGTTTCCCCTTTTGCTAATTGTCAGAACTTGCAACTGTTCTGACCTTAATATCTAGTCCATATACCCATTAAAGACATAGACAAATAGACCTACTTTTATAAGGCTAAAGAAATATGTAATACTCCCTTAAAAAACCGCATATGCAGCTTGCAGTGACTGGGTGGCTTAGCCAATGTGCTGAGGTTTCCTGACTGGCACCACTTAATCACTTTCACACCATTTCCCACACTGCAAACATTAACCCTTTGCCTGCTAGAGGGGGATCACAATGATTTTCAACACATTGAATTCCCCTCTGGCATCAAAATGGATGAAAGCAACAAAATATCACCATTAATTGAAAATGGCACCCCTTTCAGGGGACCCCTGACAAAGCTGTAATGCATAAGCAAAAGTCACACTGGGTCACGTGTGTATCTTAAGGAGTAACACCTTGGACTACTTCGCACCCCATTACTTTTACAGTTTCCTAAATTATTTGGGTCTTTTTCAGTTAATGGGGACATTATGGTGTTTGATGTTTGTAATGTGGATGACTAGTGGTGCCACTCATGGACTTGGCTTCCACAGCAGAAGGGCTGAAAAGGTGTGGATCACTAACAAAACATGTTTATTTTTGTTATTCTACAGCAGTGGTTCTCAACCTTGCTAGTGCAGCGACCCTTTAATAAAATTTCCCAAGTTCTGGCGACCCCTAAGAGTAAAATTATTTTGGTTGCGCCTTCATCGCTGTAATTACTGAACTACTCCGTTATAAAGAAATCCTTACTGTTCAGAGGCCTGAAGCCAGGCACCAGCGTAAACATCTTGTCTGCGCTGTCAGTCCCGATCTCACGAACAATTACAAGTTTTACAGATTAAAATAGACAAAAAAACAATTTTCTGATGGTTTTAGGTGACCCCGGCAAATCATCATTCGACCCCCGAAGAGGTCGCGACCCACAGGTTGAGAACCACTGTTCTACAGCAAAGACCAATGTGCAACATATGTTTTTATGTAAAATGTAATGCTGTTTCTAATAATAAAAAGTTTGTTTTGCACAACACTGTCTCTTTAAATGAGAACCCTGTGACAGCTAGTTAAAAAAATTGTAATTCATTGCATAACCTTCTAATCCTTAAAGTTTAACAATTTTATTGCCTAAGTGTCCTTATTTAATTTTTTTTTGTTTTTGTTTTCTAGCCGATTTTGGATTTTGTGCGCAGATTACCCCAGAAGAAAGCAAACGCAGGACCATGGTGGGGACCCCATACTGGATGGCCCCTGAAGTGGTGACACGCAAAGCGTACTGTCCTAAAGTGGACATCTGGTCTCTGGGAATCATGGCTATTGAGATGATAGAAGGAGAACCACCATACTTGAATGAAAATCCCATCAGGGTAGGTCATACTTGCATGAACTTTAGTCTTTGGAAGAGATCACATGACACCCTGAGGTTTTTGCACTGAGTAGAACTGGAATAATTCTAGAGTAAACCAGCTGCATCAAAGAAGACAGATGCCATATCCCCTTGGTTTAAAGTGGACATGTCACCTTGTATTCAAGTCTGTATATATTAAAACTTAATTGAACACTGCCTATGTATCATGTTAGCCAAAAGACCAGTAGTGTCTTAATTCCATATCCTTTTAAAATGTTGCACGCTAAAGAGCATGCGACATGAAGGCACAATAACCAGGTCACTGGCTTGAAAAGCAACACATCAGAATCTCGCCCGAATCAAAAGATTCTTATGCTGCAGTCTATAACGTCGCCCCCATTTACTGCCTGCATACCTTAAGCTTTAATCTTTTGTGTGCCTTAGACCCCCGTGCACGGATAACCCATGTCGTCTCTCCCTTGCCTGCCATCGCTTCCCAGCAGCTTCCACCAACAGTCACAAGCTGCATTAACCCTTTGAGAGCCAGAGGGGTAGGGAACTCATTGCTTTGCATTGCGTTGCCTACCCCTCCGGCACTCAATGGGTTAAACTCTGTTGGTGGAAGCTGCTGGGAAGCGATGGCAGGCAAGGGAGAGACAACATGGGTTATCTGTGCACGGAGGTCTAAGGCACACAAAGGATCAAAACTTAAGGTATGCAGGCAGTAAATGGAGGCGACGTTATAGACTGCGGCATAAGAATCTAACCCTTTTGATTCAGGCGAGATGCTGATGTGGTGCTTTTCAAGCCAGCGACCTGGTTATTGTGCCTTCATGTCGCACGCTCTTTTGCTTGTGACACTTTAAAAGTGAACCCCCTTAATTCAGGAGACTGTCATACTTTTTTTTTCTGTATGGTAAGCTCTGAGCGCTGCATGCTATACTAATTTATGCTAAGCAAACACGAATTTGAGTTTTATTGCTGCGGAGCAATGTGATACACTTATACACAGTCTGATCTCCTAAACACAGGGACACCAGGGTGATATACTTATATACACACCACACAGTCTGATCTCCTAAACACAGGGAAACCAGGGTGATACACTTATATACACACCACACAGTCTGATCTCCTAAACACAGGGACATCCGTGTGATACACTTCTATACACACCATGCAGTCTGATCTCCTAAACACAGGGACACCAGGGCGATACACTTCTATACACACCACACAGTCTGATCTCCTAAACACAGGGACACCAGGGTGATACACTTATGTACACACCACACAGTGTGATCTCCTAAACACAGGGACACCAGGGTGATACACTTCTATACACACCACACAGTCTGATCTCCTAAACACAGGGGCACCAGGGTGATGCACTTATATACACACCCCACAGTCTGATCTCCTAAACACAGGGACACCATGGTGGGGAAGAGGGACAGAGGGATTTTTTCCTCAGAGTGACAGTACCCCCACCCCAAAGGGGGGCATTTGGGAGGTATGAATGACCATTCTTACTATTTATCCAGTCCCTATTAAAAATGAACCAACTGTGCACAAATTATGATGGGAAAAACTATAAAATAATGTAGTTTTGTTTTTTTGTTGCTTTAATTTAACCCTTTGAGTGCCAGAGGGATGCGCAACACATTTCGGAGCAATGCGCCACCTCTCCCTTTGGCTGTCATGTCAGTTACCGTTGAGAAGATGACCCCTATTCATCCTACCTGAACTTAAATAGAGAGATCCTGAAAACATGACATTTTTGTGTATCCTGTGGACTGGCATTGAGACTCGCTGCTAGAGAATGACCATTTGCATTTGTTGCATTGTTACTGGGTAAGTGATCCTTCTTCCACTGATGGATTTCCTGCTGTACACACAGGCGCTGTATCTTATTGCTACAAACGGTACCCCGGAGCTGCAGAACCCGGAGAGACTTTCAGTCACTTTTAGAGATTTCCTCAACCGTTGTCTTGAGATGGATGTGGAGAAGAGAGGCTCAGCCAAGGATCTGCTTCAGGTACAGTCTTACAGCATGTCTGCAAAAGAGGATTTGGGGCAGACTGTAAGATGATGGCTCCAGCTAAGCAGTATGTCATACTAATGAGCGTGCCACTTGGTTGGAACTTCCTCTTACATATTTATATTTCAACTTTATTGAAGATGAAGTTTAGTGCTGAGACCCTGCATCTATTCCCCTGGGGGTTTTAAAGTGAAGACAGCCTCCTTTTTTGACCTAACATTCTGCAAGTGCATAATATATGAAGACAGATTGCTGATACTTTTTTCGCTGATACTTTTTTCTATATAATATAATATTAATTTCCACTTATTTTGTTAAAACTTTGTATGTCCCTAACAGCTACCAGTGACCTAGCTGAATTTCTGTCACTTTAAGATCACATGTTGCCAGATCCTTGATTACAGGAAAAATGATAAAGCATCGAATTAGAATATGTGAATGCAAATTGCTAGGTTATTCGATATTCTAAATAGGCTAGTGGCAGGCGCATTTAAAAGTCAGCAAGCAATTCCTCAGATCCGCAGGATACTAGGTTTTAGAAGAATTGGCAACATATATTAATGCTTCTTTATAAATCACTAGGGGAATTTTAATTTGTTCTCATTGATGAAGCTGGTTTTCCCCAGAATTGCACCTATACACTAAGTATTGATTTGCACTTAAAGTTCATAAGTACTATGCAATATGGATCCCAGTCTGACTGTAAGAAAACAACCCCCTGTTCACTTGCATAAAAAAAACAATCACCTCAGGATAAGGTGTGCAAATAATTAGTGAGACCAGTAGAACTTTGCACCATCAGATGAGGCCAAAGGATTGCACCAGACCAGCAGAGCATTACATCACTGAACCACACAGGCAAGCAGTCCATGATTTTAAGAATGACTATCCACTGGTAGTCACACAATTGCACAATTCGCACCCCATCTGTCTTCCATTGTCCGCTGGCAGTCACAGAAACCACCCAAATGCTTTCTTACACCCCATGCTTGCTCTGCTTTTCAGTAGTAGAAGTGTATGTAGGACTCTGTGACTACCAATGGACAGTAGAACAAGGATGAACTGTAAAACAGCGTAACAGGACTGGGATGTCAGGCAAGGTATATGTGGTTATGTGACTGACAGTGGAAACTAGGTTGGGGCATCAGACAATTTATGTTTGGTTCTGTGATTACCAGTGGAAACTGGGAAAAGAATGAGATGTGAGGCATTTGTGGCTACCACTGGCCATTGGAACAGGGCTGGTGTATCAGATGTGAATGTGATTTTTTTTTTTTTTTTCTCTCAGACAGACGCATACTTTGCACTAACTGACATTTCAGTCTTGTTACACGATCTACTGGTAGTCACAGAACCACATACTCATTGGCGTGCATTCCAACCTTATCCCACTGATAGGCAAACAACAGCACATTCACTATCTGGCACCCCAGGCTTGTTCCATTGGTAGTGACAGAACTACAGATACACTGCGCAACACCTATTTCACTGTTCCATGGTCCACTGGTATTGACAGAACCACACATACTGTCTGACACCCCAGCCTAGTTTCACTTTCCTCTGGAATAAAATGCACTGCCTGACACCCCAGCCTTGTTACGCTGTCCACTGCTAGTCACAGAATCAAAAGGCACTGCCTAAATCCCCAACCTAAAACTTTTTTGGCGCTTATAATTTTATCAGGGCACCAACAAAATCTATGCTCAGGGGAACTCTTTTTGTCAGAATCCAGCTCTGTGTGATAACTGGGCAGTGATCGCCTCAGTATGTAACAAAGGAACACATGGTCAGGTTCTCAGAGAGCACATGGACCTTTATGTTCTCACAGAGAGACTAATCACGTTAAAAAGAGCTCTCATTTAAAGGGATAGTAATGTTTCACAATGAAAGCTGTTCCAATTAATCTTCATAGTACTTGGGCCATGGAGAGTGTTATTTCGATTCTGTCAGAGTTTTAGTTCAAGAGTAATTAAATGACAAAGTATCAGTGCTCATAAGGAAAAACCTGTCAAGGGGAGCAGGGTTTTCCTTATGCTCACAGTAAGAAGATTGTCCCTTGCTGTGACCTGTCCAGACAAGAGACCAGATTCCAAATCTGAGGGGAGGCGGCTTACACTAGGTAAAAGGAACAGTAGGGGGGATACGTTATCATTCAATTACTCTTGAACTACAGCTCTGACAGTATTGACATAATACTCTCCATGGCCCAAATACTAGGAAGATCAATTGGAGCTGCTTTTTTGTGAAACATTACTATCCCTTTAAGTAAGTCATTGAGTGGGCAAATTACTCTTCATCTGGTGTCAGATTCTATGAGCCATATGTCTGATGAGAGTGGAGCAATTCTGGGGCAAATAAACTACACTCTGAGAAATGACCATTTCCATTTATATAAATGTGGGGCAATGCATTGGAGACCTTTCTAGCATTCAAGGGGTTAAAGAGCTCCATTTAACAGTGGTTAAATGAAAGGAACTTTTGGGAATGTTCTTGTCCCCTATATTGTGGTTGGTTTATTCCATTATTGCCTCACACTCCTTACGTTCATTATTGTTCAAGCTAAAGAAGTACAAACCAGCAGTGCTTCATAGGGTTTAAATTAAAAACTTTAGCAAATTTCCTTTGATTTTAAACGGGGCTTTTAACACCTTAATTGCTAGAAAGATTTCATCTTAATTCAAGTTTCCATATTTGATACCTATATTACATAGTAACATAGTCAATTAGGTTGAAAAAAGACACAAGTCCATTACATTCATCCTTTGCCTCATAACCCAGACATTTGTCCTGCTGACAAATAAGTTAGTCTTTATCAGACCTTCCTGTTTTGCCTTCTAATACACAGTATAACCTGTATGTTTCCTTTTGAATAAAATGTATCTAATCTTCTCTTAAAAGTATCCATTGTATCTACCATAACCACATCCATGGGCAAGGAATTCCATAATTTAACAGACCTTACTGTAAAAAACCCTTTCCTCTGCTGAAGTTGAAACCTCCTATCCTCTAATCTCAAGGGGTGTCCCCTGTTTATTTGATCAGGCCTTGGAATGGATAGCTCACCACAGATATCCTTGTATTGACCTCTCATATACTTTTATAATGTGATAAGATCTCCTCTTAGTCGTTTTTTCTCTAGAGTAAATGAACCAAATTTGTCTAGTCGTTCCTCATACATCAAGTCCTATGTATTGTTAGCCACATTTAAAGCAGAACTACCATATCACAAAATGTTTAGCTTAACTAAGTCCCCTTCTGGCGACTAGCTGCTTAGTAGTGCTAGTCGCCAGAATTATTACTTGATTTAATAGATATATGCTTCCGGCTGTCAGTAACACGGAGCGAGGACATCTTGCCAGAATGACGTCTGCGCACCTGCGCTGTCAGTCCCTTTTAGAGCCAATTGGCTCGTAGCAACGCCTCCTAGACCCGGCCTGGGTGACAGCGCAGGAGCGCGGACGTCATTCTGGCAAGATCTCCGTGCTACTGACAGCTGGGGAATAAAACTTAAATCTATTAAATAAGGTAATAATTCTGGCGACTAGCTGCTTAGTTAAGGGGACTTAGTTAAGCTAAATATTTTGTGACATGGTAGTTCCACTTTAAAACAAGATGGTCCTAGTCTATTTTTATAGAATATATGCAGCACTTATGTCAACACTGAATTATTAGCCAGTCACAGTGGCACATTTCCATTTGCTGGGCAGAAATCAAGTCCAACAGGAGATACCACCTGTCTTTATCACCGTACTTGGATTTGCCATATGGACATTTGATGGGTATCCAAACTATAGAAGCCAAATGCTGGGCTCAAAGCATGTAGGGACTATCAAGAATTCCTACATAGCAGATACACCAAGCAGATGGACATTCCAGTACCAGGTGAATGTACAGTGAATTGCTGGTGAATGTACAGTTAATTACTCTTGCTTCATTCATATGCTAATTGTGACACCAGTGATGTTTCATATGCTAATTACGCCTTTTGCTATGCTAATTATGCATTTTTCAGTGACATCATATGCTAATGATGCATTTTCAGTGACGTTTCACATGGTAATGAAGCTACGGGCAGGAAATGTTTGGTTTCACTTTGCCCAGGAATAAGTGTGGATATCTACTAACCTGTATATCTGCTAGACTTTTGGCTAACATGACATATAGGAAGTTTTTAATGTAGTTTTTAAATTTGCACAACTGAGTCAATGTGAAAGTTCCACTTTAAATTTATAGATCTCTCACCCCTGTAAAAGTTAGGCTTAGTAGACACAGTATATAGCTATAATGTTGAAAACGTTAATTCGTTTTTAAAAAAAAACAAAAAAAAATACGCTATGTGGGCTAAAACTGTTGATTACATAGTGCCCTGCTTCAGTATACACTGGTCTTGCTGCTCTGTCTCTGCTCCCTTCCCACTACCCAGCCTCCTCCAATGACGGAGGCTTTCTGCCTGTAAGCTGGAACAATCTCTCTGGCTAGATATCGATCTCTGCCAATGAGACCGCTCCAGCGTACAGACAGAAAGCCTCCGTCATCAGAGCAGGCTGGGAGCAGAGGCAGTGCGTCAATCTGCGGCAAGACCAGTGTATGCGGAAGTAGGGCGCAGGGCACTATATAATCAATAGTTTTAGCCCACATAGCGTATTTCTTTAAAAACTAATTCACTTTTCATCATTATAGCTATATACTGTATCTTCTAAGCCTAACTTTTATAGGGGTAAGAGATCACCTCTATGGACTACTTTACAGTTCATCTTGACCTTCTCTACCGATATCCCAGGAGCATGGTTTTTGTCCAGGTTTTGAAGACGCACGAAAGGAGATTTTATTATGAATTCTAAGCAAAGTACAGGAAAGTCCATCTGCTTGGTGTATCTGCTATGTAGGAATTCTTGATAGTCCCTACATGCTTCGTGCCCAGCATTTGGCTTCTCTAGTTTGGATACCAGTCAAACGTCCATATGGCATAGCCAAGTACATTGATAGAGACAGGTGGCATCTCCTGTAGGACTTGTTTTCTTTCCAGCAGATGGAAGCGTGCCACTGTGACTGGCAAATAATTCAGTGTTGACAGAAGTGCTGCATACGTTCTATAAAAATAGACTAGGCCCATCGTGTTTTAAATTACATCAGTGGAATGATAATAAAAATACTTGTGAAGAGGTGTACCAAGCAGATTAACCCTTTGGATGCTAGTTGGGAACATCTCTAGTACCCAAGCGGTTAAAGTGGACCTGTTATTTTAAGATATGCTTACTTTTATAGATAATTTAACCCTTTGAGCACCAGAGAAGTATCCAACATGTTGCAATGCACTGGATAATACTATGGCACTCATCGGGTTAAAACTGCTTCTATTTTGTACTTGCCATTTGTTGTTAACTTCGTTGCTGGAACAGGGTGGCATTTTATGATAATTAGTTTTTGTGCTGGGCCAATATTATCCCAGAGTATGCTGTGTATGAATCTAAGCACAGAACACACACTGGGGCATTTCTAATAAAATCACGAGGGCTTTTGGCCTTGCGTACCATGCCGGGATTAAAGTGCCTCACTATGCCATAGTAATGGTTAATTTCTCAAAAAGCTACTTTTATGTAAAATAAATGCTATTACAACATATAGATGGGTTAAATTCGAAAACTAAACTTACCTTATGGCGATAGGTTCACTTTAAAAAAAAAAATCAACCATCACATTTTACCAAGTCCGCTGCTATAGGCCACTGAGCGTTTCCTGCCAAGTGAAAAAAGGGTGCACCAACTGTGAGGAGATTTGCTTCAAAAGTTTTCATCTCAAACTTTATTTATTTATTTTTAAAGATTAAACTGCAATTTTGCAGTCACCAGGTGGCGCTCTTACTATGGAGCACCAAATTCAGTGACCTAAGCTCAACTGGTCTACAATATTTGCCATTTATCGTTTTTAGGCACCCCTCTGGAACTCAAGTTAAAGTGAAAATGGACTTATTTATGAATAGGTGATATCCCTCCTTTTGAGATATTTGTAAATACAATGCTATATTGTGTGTGTGTGTGTGTGTATGTGTGTGTACATAATAACTACACAAAATCAGTTCTCTGTTCCGCTGCACCCTTAAAGGATTAGAAGGACCAAATGTTAAAATAAATGTAGAACAGTACGTACTGTGAGGAGCTTAGAAATGTACAGGTTTAGGGGAATATTATTAGCTGGAGAGAAGAACGTGTAGACTGGACTGTATGTTTTGGTGCTGTTGTGCCATCTTGTGGCTGAATATCATATAAGCAAAAAAGATATGGATTGGGTTTAGAAACCTTTAAAGGCACCGTAAACTTCCCCACCTTAATCTTAGCAGTAAATCCTAATGACCACTATGAACTAGTTCTGCTTGGATTGATACGTCAAAATGTTCATGAACACAGATGTGGACATGTGTTTTGTTTTTTTTTGTTTTTTTGATCTTATACTGGACTCCATGACCCCAAACTCCTCCCACTGAAGGGTTTGAAGGAAGACTTAAAGGGACTGTAATGTCCCATAAAAACGTTTTATAGTTTCATAGAGCCTTAGAAAATAAGCAGAATGGTGCAAACCCTATCTCTCAAACCGCTATGGTTTGAGAGGTATAGGCACTGAAAGTTCGCCCCTCTCTCTACTTCTCCTGACGTCTGCATCTCGCTGACAACAGGAGATTCCAGTCTAGGAACCAGCAGGTGGCTCTGCAGCAGAGCTGAGATTGTGTTATCTATAAAGAATTCATTCACTGGAAATGTCTACAAAGTGTGCTTGCAAACCAGGCACACTTCGTAGCTCTTTCCAATTAATGAATTCTTTATAGATAACGCGATATCGGCTCTGCTGCAGAGCCTCCTCGAGTGATATGACTCTATTCTCCTGCTGTCAGCTTTACAGCTGACATCAGGAGAAGGGGAGGGGTGGGGACTTTGAATCCCTATATCTCTCAAACTATAGCGGTTTGAGAGATAGGGTTTGCACCATTCTGCTTATTCTCCAAGGCTCTATAAAACTATAAAAAGATTTTATGGGACATTACTGTCCCTTTAAGCCAAATGACTTTTGTTTCCAGGGTCCTGACAACAACTTATCATGTCCAGCTCCATGTACAGGCTATCTACTATTAAATAAAGATTGCTTCTGGTGAATTAATCCATCCAGTCCATATTAAGATAAGTGTGTGTGTGTGTGTGTGTGGGGGGGGGGGGGTTGGTTATGATTAGATGGTGTTAATGTTCCTTTGAAATGGCCCTTGTTGTATATGCATATTTCCCAGTTCTGTAGGTGCCCATACAGAGAATCATTGGACTAGACTGGCCAGATATTACACAGTGTATGGGCAAGCGCAATAACATCTGGCTGAACAAATTGGTCACCTTCGTTGGTCGACCTGTTTAAAAAACCTTGATTGCGTGGTAATCTGATTTCTATGTGTGTGTGGCCTCAACGGAACAAACCCCCGGTAATCTGCTATTGCATGGTCAGAGCCAACATAAATCCAGTGTATGGGCACATTTAGAAAAAACTTCTAGTGCTTTTTCTGTTGGTCCCAGCTTTCTACTTAAAGTCCTAAACTATACAGAGCAGTGGGTTTGTGGGGAGGGCTTAGCATTAGAGCACAGTGTGTGGGCTTTGCCTAGATCCATTCAGAGCACAGTGTGTACTGATAGCGGCCCAACACAGAAAATGATTAGCATAAGATGCCAGGCTGTGCCACTGACAAATAAACATTCATCTCTCAAACACTATATTATAAACAAATGAGTAGCACAACATATCGTCTGTTTTAAATTCCCTATGTGATTAGCTAAACTTACCTTAATGTGACTGGTTAAATTTAAAGTGCAATTTTCTGTTGTGGTCACCAGGAGGTGTTTTCCTTTTATGATGGAGGGTTGTAGTCTGTGACAAGCTCTACCATATAGTGTATTATAAAAAAAAAAAAAAATTTGCATTTTGAATACCAGTTGGTGGTGCTGCTGACACTTTAATCGTTTTTGTGCCCGAGGGGTATCCAATACATTGCAGAACAATGCACTGGACAGCCCTCTTGCACACAAAGGGTTAAAAAAAAAAAAAAAGTTGGAAATACATCCACTGGCCCATACGCCCAAGGCCATTGCTGCTCAGCTTCGCCTACAGCCTGCTGTTCCTGCCAGCTGGACAGCCTCCACTCTCTCCCCTATGGGCCAGCCTCTCCTTCTCCCCACCAGGTTAGTGGAGGGACCCCCTGGGACTGTCTGCTACTGGACTGGGACTGGGGTCACACCTGCGAGACATGAGCTTTTAGAACCAGGGAGAGTGGTTTACCCCACAGCCAAATAGTGCGTTATTCATCCTTCTGTAGGATTCTGCACGTGAAGACACTATGAGCAGAACTCTTGCCGATCTTCACACTGGATGTAATGCCATTTGTTTAATGCCCCCTATATTCTCCTGTGGGCTTCCAAGACCTACACTGCATTACCTGTGTCCTTGATGTAATCTTAAACACACTATAGCCTGCCTCAGACCTGCTGTTCATGTGACATACTTCTATCGCTCTTCAGTCAGCTGTTCTACCTTCTATATATCTCAGTATGGACTGGTACATGCACGCCGCAGACCAATCCAGGACCCAGCAACCTCATTGTGGCGACAAAAACACTGACAAGAAAAAACTGAACCAGCTCTCTGACAGAGAGGATGTCCCCATAGACGCAGTCTCCACTGTGTATCCCTAACGGTTCCGTCCACACTCCTTGAAGACACCTCTTAGGAGGTCCTTGCTTTGCTTACACTGGTCTCTGATACTAAGAAAGGCAGACAATGCTAGGAGAACGTAAGTCCCACAACGAACAAATCGTGGATCTCACACAATGTACCAACAAGTGTGAATCATCAGTGAATGAACTCCATTGCACCATACAAAATCTGGAAACCACTGCTAGCATGCTAACAGATAAATTGGACTACCTTGAGAAATAACCTCAGGGTCATTGGGTTGCCTGAAAGGGTCAAACCTGAGGACCTGTTACACTTCTGTGGCACAGAATTGCAGCTTCTTCTTGGAATGGAGGACACCACTGATCATTGAATGTGCTCATAGACTGGGTCAAGCATCTACGTCTAAGGGGGGATGTCATCCACGACGGGTCATCTTTAAACTCTTCCACTGTGAAGATAGGCAGAGGCAAAATAGGAAAAGTGGAATACCATAATCACCAGCTCCTCCTATTTCAGGACTTTTCAGCTAAAGTACTGGCACAGCATTGAGAGTTCTCTGGAATTTGCAGTAAACTCTTTTGGAGAAAAATAAAATTTGCTCTGCTTTACCCTGCCCAACTGAAGGTGCTGGAGGGTAACTCCACCTCTGTGGTTCGACACTCCGGCTGTGGCACAAGAGTATTACAAGATCCTCTCTGGTCATTGCCGAGAATGACACGCCAGGTTTCACGGCTGAGTGGAGGCAATGCACCCTACCATCTGTCTTTTTCTGCCTTCCTCGTGTTGGCATTGGTGCCGCCATAAGAGGATGGATTCACCCCTCACGGGACTGTAGGATGTATCACTTTCATCGTCAAGATGGGCTGTTTCCGCCTGTTTCAGCATCCGGACTCCTGTCTGAGTGTTAAGTAAGAGATGTTCCTTTCTAGCCCTCCCCCTTCCCCCGACGTTGGCCTCATGAGATGAGCATTGGATGACATGGGAATGGGACATATTATTGGTTGTTTAGATTGCTTCTTTTTGGAGGTGGCCCCCTCAGGGGAGAGAAGAGACTGTCGCTTTTTTTGTGGCTGAGGTTTTGGAGGGGTGGAGTCTGGTACTTCCATTTGTACTTCTTGTATTTCAGTTGCAGGGAGTGCAATGCTGCCGATTTGTCCCTTGTTGCCAGTTGTGTTGTAGTTGTCGCACTTGCTGCCCTGGCTGCCTATGCATTGCACCCTTTAATTATTGTTTATCTTGTGCCCATATGATTGGGGTTTGGGGGAGGTCAAAATGAATTGTGTTCAAATACTACTTCGCGCTTCCTTGGGAGTGCACTGTTGCCGACTCGGACCCCGGGTTGGGTGGGTCCTTATTCTGCTCTCGCCACCTCCGCGCCCTTCAAAACAAAACATAGATACTTTCATTGTAACCTTTTCATAATGACCTACTAGGTTCCTTGCAGATAGGGAGATGCCCTCCCTCCCTTTTTTCTTTCTTTTTCTTTTCACAAGGAAACTGCTAATAAACTTAATCAACTGCGGCCTAAGTTAAAGAAATCTTGCACCGCTTATCTTTCTTCTGACAGCCAACGATCAATCTAACTATCTAGAGGCGAAACAGTCTTATGAAACTGTGTTGCACACATGGCACAGCTGTTAGCGCGTCTTACTAAACGTATGAGAGGCCCAAATATTATCCACTCTGTTAACCCCACACTCTGTGATCACCACGGATCCCCTCCACATTAATGCCACATTTGTTGATTATTTTGCCAGATTGTATGGTCCGGATCCTGGATACCCTACTCTTACTGCTACTCACTCCTGAACAGAGCCAGGCCCTAGATGCTCCAATCACCCTTGGGGAATTGGAATCAGTTCTTAAATCCCTACATAACTCTAAATCTCCTGGCCTACCCGCAGACTTTTACAAAGTCCTCCAGACTGATATCACACCCACCTTGCTGTCTCCCTATAACAATATTTTCACGTCGCAAACAATGCTCCCCTCTTTTATGCTAGCCAGAAATATTGTCTTGCTTAAACCGGGCAAGGATCCCAAAGAAGTAGCATATTACAGACCAATATCATTACTGAACACGGACTGCAATATCCTTATTAAAATCATGGCTAACCAGCTAAATCAATTGTTCTCCCAGTCATTTTCCAAATGGGCTTTATACTAGGTAGATATTCTGTCACCAGTGTGCGAATGCCTATTGCGGCTCTGACTTCCCACACAACACCAACATACTCACCATTCTAGATGCCAAGAAGACTTTTGATAAAATCCTCCGGCCATATTTATTCCACCTTTTAGCTGCGCAGGTATTTGGTTCCCACTTTAGGGCCTATATTAAACAAGTACATGACAAGCCACAGGCAACTCTTACTACTAACTTCACCAATTCCCCCCTCTTCCAACTTCACTGGGGCACTAAGCAGGGATGCCCTCCTCTCCCCACTACTTTTTAACCTTGCTCTGGATCCACTCATTCACACGCTTAACTGCTTATCAACTTTTCAGGGAATCTCTGTAGGCAACTTTGAAACTAAGCTTGCAGCATTTGCAAATGTTACTATTCAAGAATCCCCAACACTGCTCTCCCCTTCATTATACAGGTTTTAGGGTCTTCCGGAAATTGGCTATGTGGCTCTCTGCATGCACACTCCTCCCTTGCCTTTCCATGTCTCCTCCGATTGTCTCCACACTACATTACATTTTTCAGTATCTGTATCCCTAGAACTGTTGCCTCTCTATATGTTGAATATGTCGCCACTACTCCCTAAACTGTCACATGAAAGCCCTCCACTTCACGTTTATAGGATGTGTAAATCTAACCAAAATGATAGTAATTCCTCTCCTCCTGTATCTCTTTCATATGCTCCGGCTTTTTGTCAGCCTCCAATATCCAGCTTCTGAACAGACGATTTCAGGGATTTATATGGAAGGGTAAGCTCCCCAAGACGGGCCTGGCCAAACTAATCCAGCCTAAACGGAATGGGGGATTTAATTTTCTGCCCTTGCGGCTTTATAATGCTGCACAACTCCTCCGCTTCACAAAGGACTGGTTAGATGGCACCTCCGTATACACTGACTCCTATAGGGACCAGCAGTTGTCTCTCCCTCAACCTTTCCTGCATCCTGCACCCCCCCCCCCCATCTCCACCATAGAAGCGGTCCCATTTGCCATGGTTCACACCAGGGAACTCCAGAGGTTTGTGATCCAGGTGTGCAAGAGTTAGCCGGACCTTCTGAAGATGTCCGTATCCCTTCCTCTTCATGTGAAACTGAGTTTGTCGTGGTGGCTCGACCTCTCCAATCTGCTGAATGGCAAGTCCTTCCTGTTATCCTTCTGGCCCACAGTGACGACGGATGCCAGCCTCCCCTGCTGTGGAGTGCTCAGGGTCGGTGGTCTCTACAGGAATCTCCCCTTCCCATCAACATGTTGAAGCTTCGGGTGAAATTTTATGCCCTTCGTCATTGGACACCTCAGCTGGAAGACTGCCTAGTACGGGTACAGTCCGAAAACGCCATGGCCGTGGCTTACATCAACAAGCAGGGCAGAACAAGAAGTTTCGCCGCTTGGTTAGAGGTCAAGGCTATTTTGTGCTGGGCAGAAGAACACGTTCCTGCCATATCCGCAGTGCACATTCCTGGCATAGACGTCATGGCGGACATCCTCAGTCGACACACAGTGGGGTCTTCCTTGCATCGACCTGATGGCGACAAGACACAACCGGAAGGTTCCGAGGTTCTGCTCTCGCTGGAGGGATCCTCTAGCTCTAGCAGTGGATGCCATGTCCATTACTTGGTTATTTCCTCTGGCTTACATCTTTCCTCCCTTCCCCACGTTGCACAGGGTGTTGCGGAAATTTAGACTGGAGCAGTCATTCTGATTGTTCCGTACTGGCCTCGACATGCTTGGTTTCCGGAGCTTCCGGCTCTGTCTGTGGCTGAGCCATTCCGGCTCCCTTGCCGTCCGGATCATCTTCTACAGGGTTACCTGTGGAAGGAGGATGTCCATCGGCTAGCTTTGACGGCTTGGAAATTGAATCCTCAATATTGCAGAAGAGAGGTTTTTCTTCTGGTGTGGTGGCTACTATGTTCAGTGCCCACAAACCTGTTTCTTCTAAGGCCTACTATTGTGTCTGGTCTACCTTTCTATCTTGGTGTGCTGACTGGGACCTGTCTCAGGAATTTGATCTGCTTACGGTCCTGGCCTTTTTGCAGGCCGTTGTGGACAAGGGCCTCAGTTTGAGTTCACTTAAGGTTCAGACTTCTACTCTCTCTGTTTTCTTTCAGAGGCGCATTTCCATTCTTCCTGATGTCAAGGCTTTCTTTCAGGGTGTTACTCATATTCGTCCTGTCTTTAAGAATCCCGCTCCTCTGTGGGATCTTAACATGGTTTTGGGCGTTCTTCAGCTCCCTCCCTTTGAGTCCTTGGCTACTATTCCTCTACGCCATGTTGAAAATGGCCATTCTCCTGGAGATCGTATCGCGGAGTTACATGCTCTGTCCTGTAAACTACCTTTTTTGGTGTTTCACAAGGACAAGGCAGTACTTCGTTCTTCTCAGGAGTTTTTTCCGAAGGTGATTTTGGAGTTCCACATTAATCAGGAGATTGTGGTGCCTTCTTTCTGCCCTGACCCTACCTCTGACAAGGAGAGGGATTTCCACATGTTAGATGTGGTACATTGTCTCAAGTTTTATGTACTTCGCACTGAGTATATCAGGAAATCTGACATGCTGTTCATCATTCCTGAGGGTCCCAGGGCAGGAAGACCTGCATCCAAAGTGACTATTGCATCCTGGATCAAGTCCACTATTCGTAAGGCTTACAAGCGCTGGAAGAAGCCTGTTCCCTTTCGGGTCATGGCTCATTCTACTAGATCTATTGGGGCTTCTTGGGCCTACAAGAATCAGGCCTCCGCTGATCAGTTGTGCAAGGCTGCCACTTGGTCGTCTGTGCACACCTTTTCAAAGCACTACCGTGTTGATGTGCTAGATCGGCTGACGCCCGCTTTGGGAGGAAGATCCTGGAGGCAGTCTTGCCTGTCTAGGATCTTCTTCTTCGGTTCTTGGTGCTTCCTTCACTTTTGAGCCCTGCTGGCTCTAGTCCAGTGTGCTGTGTAACAGTTCCTGGGGTGTTGTTACCCCTGTTCAGTGTCCGTTGACACTTCAGTTGTTTTGTTTGGCTATCTCTGATTTGATGGTCCTAATCTGCTCTGGTGACTTTGTGGGCCTTGCTCCTGGTCTTTGCCTTACTTCCAGCCAGCCTCTGGAAAGCTCAATGGTTGGACATCCCAGAGTTACCAGTAACCTGTATTGGACGACCGAGAAAAGAAGATTTTAGTCTTATCTGTTAAATCCTTTTCTCTTAGTCCATACATGTTACTGGTCTCCCACCCCGTCAAGGGACCATGCTTGGCTCTCCTTTGGCAGACTGTAGGGGTCCTTCGGGGTCATGCTCACAGGAGTCTTCTTTCCCTTCTACTATCTAGTCAATAGTTAGTGTCTCAAATCTTACTGGAGCTAGTTGGCTAGCTGCAGCCAAGAAGGGAAGGTAGGCTTCACACCCTGCATACAATTCTAGAATTGTTCCTGCCTAATTAAAGTGGCGGATCGCCTACCCAAAGTTACCAGTAACCTGTATTGACTAAGAGAAAAGGATTTAACAGGTAAGACTAAAATCCACTTTTCAGGATGGACAGTCGGAAATGCGTGTTTTTCTCTTGGGCTGCATGGGGCATAAAAAGGTCACTTCCTTGACCCTTCAACCAAACGGGTCTACTTTGTGGATCTTAAAGGAGCAGTAAACTTTTTTTTATGAAAATATATATATTGTAAGGATTTTCTTAATGAGTAAAATAAGGGTACTCCCACTGCCAAAAGATTTATATTTCCAGAGTTATTACAGTTTAAACCCATGTTTTTTTACATTAGCAGTACCCTCTAGTGGTCAAATTCTAATTAGATTTCCTGTTAGATTCTAATGGAAAGGAAAGTCAGAAAAGTCAGAGACATAACAGTTCTCCATAGAATGTGATAGAAACTGCCTGTCACTTCCTGTCAGTTAGAACTATCAGGAAGTAAACACAGTAAATTCACTTCCTGTCAGTTAGAACTATCTGGAAGTAAACACAGTAAACTCACTTCCTGGTTATTTAAACTGCTATAATTTTTGAATAAAATATCTGACAGCAGTGGGAGTGACCTTGTTTTATTCAGCAGGAAAAGCTCTATAAAATATGTGTTTTCATAAAAAAAAGTTTACTGCTCCTTTAAAGCTAAGCACCAACTACCATCCAATCACCTTTTCACCTACCTGCAAGCTAAACACTATGCCCAGACTCTTACCCATCCTAGACACCCAACTTGACGATATCATTTTAGATTGCATGATTAAGAAGCTCCCTGACATTTCATTTAAAGTCTTTTGCATCTATAAGGCTCTCTTTTTAGCGACTCATGCCCATCGTAGCCCAGTGGAATCAAGTAGATGGCTGGTGGATATAACCAATTTAACAGTGGGCACTCTTGTGTCCTGCTTTGCTAGGCATTTACTGTGCTCTCCCCCACCGTACTTCCGTGAACTTTCTTATAGATTGCTACACAGACCTTGTCACCCCACTCATCGCCTATTGCATAGGCCTCTCTTCTGCCTCACTGTGCCGTAAGTATAATAATCTCTAGGCCACGCTACTCCATATGTTGTCCTCCTGCCTCCACGTCAGCGCCTTCTGGTCAAAAATTCTCTACTACATAACTGACAGAATTTTAATTCCCACAACGCCAAAGTTTTTACTGGGGATCTATGATACTCCAGGTATTCCACTGCTTAACCAGATTAAATTGTTGGACTTTGCAGTCACCGTGGCCCTGTAGTGCATCCTTGCTCTCTGGCTGTCCTCGCACTCTCCCCTTCTTAAACAATGGACAAAAAAACTGCTGTATTTTACTAGGCTCCATTGGATATTGTATCTCTCCAATAAAGATATTCTGGGCACCCGCTTCATTGCACTGTTGGAGCCCTTCATCCTCACCTTGTCTACTTCTCAACAAGTGGAGTTTGTGTTGCGTTCATTATACCACCTGCTTGGGGGAGTGGATGTTGGTTGACGATGGACTGTAGAATCTACAGGAGAGGGAGTTGGTAGATGGTGCTACAACACTCTCTCAAACATCTACCTCAAATGGGGAAGAGTCCCAGGGTTTATCTGAATTCTTTGTGTTGTAAGTTTGTTATTGAGCTTGACTACCTGTCATGCGGATCCCGGCTATAAAGTTGCAGATCAGACGGGACCCCCATACCTAAAATTGCTGACATGCGTATCTCTTCTTTATTTGCCTATATAGTATACATCTGTTTTCTCTCCGTCACCAGTGTATTTGGTACCACTTATCACTAACTGTAAGTTATGTACGACCCAACACACTGGTGCAGGGCATCTTGTTAACTTTATATGTCATCGCATAACAGTGCTCATTTGATTTGATATTGATATAATTTGATTTGATATTGTTTATTTTTATTGAAAAATTTCTCAAAGTTGTATATAAAAAAAAAATAAAGTTTGCACTGTAATTACTTTTAAATGAATAATCTCCCAGTTTACCCTTGCTTTATACTGTAGGAGAAGCCCTATACAATATTTTTAAAAAAAAACATTTACTACTCCTTTAATGCTCCCCTTTTTTTTTGTTTCCCTACAGCACCCATTCCTGAAGATCGCCAAGCCACTGTCAAGTCTCACTCCGCTTATCATTGCAGCAAAGGAAGCAGCGAAAAACAGTCGCTAAGTGGAGGCCTCACTGGATTTGGAGAACTTTCTAGAAGTACTTTATTGTACTGTGAATTCATTCAGCCTTTTATCCCTGCTATTCAGGCTGCTGGACACCTGGACCAAGAGAGAAGCACAGGAACTGCTGGTCTTAAATAATAATAATAATAAACACTGACCTCTGCCTTGAGAGATCTGCTCTGGACTTTTAGAGAGAGAGAGAGAGCTCTAAACACTGCTCATATGTAGCAAGGGCAACATTTTGTTTAAGTCTCTTCAGATGTGTACTTTTATGATTTGGAGCCTTGACTATGTTGATCTGAATAAATTAAACCTTTTTGTTCTATTTATGCTATTATTTACCACAGTGGTTCTCAGACTGTGCCCTGTTGAATCCGAGGATTGCTAAAACTGTACAAGGGGTTCCACAAAACAATTTTAAGTAATGGTGGACAGAAGGTTGTGGTGTCTGTGTCTGTGTCTGTGTCTGTGTCTGTGTCTGTGTCTGTGTCTGTGTGTGTGTGTGTGTGTGTGTGTGTGTGTGTGTTTCTGTGACTTCCAGTGGATAATAGAACAAAGCTGTGATGTCAGTGTTTGCATTGTTCTGCAACTCCCAGTGGAACACAGGTGTGGTGTCACACTGTGAATATGTGGTTGTGTGACTCCCAGTGTAACAAGGCTGTGGTGTCAGACAGTGTATGTGTGGGTCTATGACTCCCAGTTGAACAAGGCTGTGGTGTCAGACAGTGTATGTGTGGGTCTGTGACTCCCAGTTGAACAAGGCTGTGGTGTCAGACAGTGTATGTGTGGGTCTGTGACTCCCAGTTGAACAAGGCTGTGGTGTCAGTGTATGTGTGGGTCTGTGACTCCCAGTTGAACAAGGCTGTGGTGTCAGGCAGTGTTTGTGTGGGTCTGTGACTCCCAGTTGAACAAGGCTGTGGTGTCAGACAGTGTATGTGTGGGTCTGTGACTCCCAGTTGAAGAAGGCCGTTTTGTCACACAGAGACTGTCAGTAGAACAAGGCTGGTGGATCAGGCAGTGTGTGGTTCTGTGACCTTCAATGGACGGAGGAACATGGCTGTAGTGTCAAACAATGTATATGTGGGATTAAAATGTTAGATGTTTAGGGTTTATGGGGATTTCATTTGAAACCAAAGTGTTCCACCACAGCGAAATGTTTGTGAGCCATTGATTACTCATGGGGGTCCGACACAGCCCATGAACCAAATGCGGCCCACAAGACCCCAGGATGTGGCTCACCTGAGACTTTTAATAAAAACGTATCATACCAAACAAGCTAGCACACACACACAAATAGCCCGGTTAAGGCCTAGCAAGGGGTGTAACTACAGGTGGATGAAATTATAACAGGGCCTGGATTCCAAGCAGTCCCAATGGCTGTTAGGTCCAATAGCTTCCAGTTATGTCTCTGGAAGAATGTTTTTGTTTGGGAGCACCCCCACCCCCCACAAATGTTTGCATTGGGGCCCTTCAATGACTACATCACTGGGCCTAGACCCCTGCCTGCTTCTACCATTGTGTACCTTGGCACCTTACCGTTCTCAAGACTAGTTCAATCTGTTAGACACCACTATTTTCATTGATTTGATCAAAACTGGTCAGTGACTAGCATTAAAAGGATAGTAATGCCAATATTAAAGTAACAATCAGAGTCTTCTATATGTTTTTAAAACACTTGCTGCTATGTTTAATTACTTATTGTTCGGTAGTTCAAAAGATATTCAAGCCGAAAAGATCCCCCTTCTGGCCACTTCACGCGTCCTCTAACCGTGGTACGGATGGAGAACGATCAGGGACAATCTTCAGTAGCAAAAAGAGAATTCTGCCCTCCTCAGACGAGTGGGCGGGGTTTTCCTTATACTTACTGAGTGAAGATTGTCCCTCACTGCAGCCGGCCGTTCCCACGATCACAGATTCAATGGGAGGGGGCTAAAAGGTTGCCTTGGGCCATCCTGCTGGGTTTCTTTCTCCTGATGTTTGCTACAAGATGGGTAGATGGTCCTGTAGATGGATGAAGCAGGCTGAGTCACTGGAACGTAGCTTTCCTGAATGGGGGTAAAAGGGGACCCTTTTAAACCATTCAGGAATAAAACACAGGAAGCAGTTCTAGCCCAAAACAACTAACAGTGGAACATTTTATACAAAACTTCAATACAATGGTACCATGGGAATACACTTAACTATACAAAGGAACAGTGGGTAGGTGGCAACATGATACAATGGGCACACAAGTGTAGGGGCACATAACACAACGAATACAATGGAAGGATAAACATGACCACAAAAGGGCTCGTTCACAGTATCCGCACTTTACATGATTTAATCTTGCCGCTCCGAATCCAAGCCAATAGGAATCAGAGCGACAAGATACAGCAGCCAATCCACACCAGTCCCGTCATGCCTTCCTCCCAGCCTATGGGCAACGGAGCGGAGAAAGGTACTGGGCAGAGATGACTAATCCGCGGAGCCCCTACCTGTCCCATCCTGAACTTTCTCACATGTCACACGGGCCTGGTAGCCAATCAACGGAGTTCCTACTTTTCAAAAGGGAGGTGGCATTTCCCTTTTAGCCTTGCCACCAGCCTCCTCTATGTGATCTTTTCTGGGTAATTTGAGTTCCTAGGCATGATACGGTCTCTGTGTAACAACCTAGGGCCCTGTACAATAACAAACAGGATATTATTCACCATTATTATCTGTAATAAAATGACGGCCCTAACATATGAATTTCTGATCATTTGGCCGATGATTAGGGAAAAGAAAAAACTTGGAGGATGCCCCTGATCCCTTTGAGTGCCAAACTGTGCCGGGGTGTTCAATATGTCATGTCATGACTTCAGTTAAGCACCATACATTTCCTAACTTCACTATACCGCTGTCGTTCATGACCATTCATCTCTAATAGATTACACTAAACGCCATGATGACACTTACTGTAAACTTCTGAGTTTGATTCTAGAGTAGGGTGTCCCCGGATCTGACAGAATGGAAACTTTTGGTCTCCAGTTTGTGCCATTTGGTTATTTCTTCTGCTTTACTTATTTCTAAGATTACTATGCCATTGTTGTTGTGGCTCCTTTCTGATATCCAATAAAATAGAATTGTTTTTACCTGTTGAGGGCCGAGTCCAGGCAATGTATGAGAATGGCTAGCTGTACCTGCTGTGCCAAGCCCTTACATTGTACAGGGGTGAAATGCAGCCACTGCATTAGCCAGTGTAACAAGAGTACAGTGGCCGCATTAAAAAAAAATAAAAAAACTTTGGTATATCAGTGCCCCTCCTCTTGGAGAGCAATAAAAGCAATGCAGGGAAGCAATATGGCTCCCCTGCTTCCATCCTACCTCAAGGACCGGGTAGTAGTGTGGGGGATCGATGAAAGCCTTCCACGTCATGTCACTGGTGATGAGGAAGGCTTTCCCTGTTCCTGCCCACTCCTAATCTGTACTCCCACATACGCTGCCAGACCCCCCTTGCCTGCTTCTACTGCCCACTGGAAGCCACACATCCCCACATATACTGTCTGACCCCCTCACCCCCTGCCAGGTTCCACTGGTATTCATGGTATAGCACATATTGGAATTGGGGCCTTCAATACACATACGCATACAACACACACATAACATAATAATAATATACACAACACACACAAACGTGACACACATATACAGCACACACAATCAAACACACATGCAATACATATGCACAACACAAACAGACCATATACACACACACACCCAATGCAATACACATGCACAACACACAGACCATATACACACACACACCCAATGCAATACACATGCACAACACACAGACCATACACTCACACAGACAATACACATACACACACACACACGTACAACACACACACTCAACACACAAAAAGCATATCCACAATATACATATACACACATTTATATAACACACATGCCCACAATACACCACAACACACACACATGCACAATACACACTCACATGCAATACACACACTTACAACGCACAAGCACAATACACACGCAAAACACTCACACAATACACAAACACACACATATCAAATGCAATACACACCCAACATACATGCACAACACACACACAATACACACGCAGTACACACATAATACACAGACACACAAACACCATATACACACAAGCAATACACGCGCACACAACATGCACAACACATAGAATAAACACAGATACAATACACACACAAATAAACAAAACACATACCCAACCACAATATGCACACACAATACACACACAAACAATAAGCAAAACATACTCAATACAGTATAAGATATATGCAAAACGCTATATGCAAACTGCTATATGCAAAAGTCAGTATTCCGTATGCAAATCGCAGAAGAAAAACATGGCTTCAATTTTTTTATGCCTTCCTCTGGATCAACAAAACAAGGCGATAAGAGCAGGACAGAGGCTGAATTTGATGGCTGCTTATGAAAAATGCATACTGCAGGGCAGCCGATGAACTACTGCGGGTGCAGGCAGCCTCTGGCTCTCCAGCTGTCTGTTCTCTGGATAAAAAGGTGGTGATGTGCTACAACCAGGCTTGGGAACTTCCATGTGGGCCCTCGGAGAGGGCTAATGAGATGCGATCAGTCTTATGTTATGGAAAGTGTTCGGGACAGGGTGGGAAGATGGAGAAGTAAGTTACTCAGGAAACACACCACAGTCAGTGAATCAGCCTCTGCCCCCCTCAGGAGATATTCACACTTCTATCATATGCTAATGTATGCCAGTTGCTGCATCAGTGATGTCTCCATATACTAATGAAGCCTTTTCAGTGAAGTGTCAGGTGCTAATAGAGGATCCAATTACATTTCATATGCTAATACAGCTTTGTGCAGTACCAGGAAGTGTTTACTTTCACTTTGTCCAGAATTAAAAGTGTAAATATCTTCTAACTCTACATCTGCTGGACTTTTGGCTAACCTGACACATAGGCAATGTTTAATGCAGTTTTCAAATATGCAATGAATGAATTAAGGTGAAAGTTCCCCTTTAAGTACCATATAGGATAATGCATTTGTTTTTTCTTTGTACAGTACAGGGTACCCCTGAGTACCTCCACAAAAGAGCTCTGGTTTTATTGCAAAAACGTGTTTACGGGTAATGACAGGGGTGTCCAATAAGTAGATCACAATCTTCCAGTAGATCACTAAATGGTTACCGGTAGACCAAAATGAAGATTTGTACTAAGTAGTGTCTGCCAAATCATTCCAACATTAAGGGAGTTAACATGGACACAGTCTTGTCATTTAAAAGATGCACCATAGGGGATGGCTAAACATTCTCATTGATTTAAAGCAATGTAAAAAAATATGTATTGTACCCCTAAGTAAAACAAGGGAACTCCCACTGCTGAAGGTTGTTTTACTCAAAATTTATTACAGCTCAAACACTAACCCCATAAGGATGCAGCTATCACTTAAAGGGATAGTAATGCTTTGTTTTATCTCTGTTTTATTTTGTAGGCATTAAAAAAAACATGAAGAACGATATAAGTCTTATCTCTCAAACCTTTATGGTATAAGAGATAGTCACAAGCAAAGTTTCCCCCTCCTGCCCCTTTTACCTAGTGTAAGTCATCTCTTTTCAGATGTGGAATGCAGTCCATAGACCAGACAGATAACAGAAGGGGACAATCTTCTTCCTATGAGAACAATGAAAGCCCTGCCCCCCTTGACAAGTTTTTCAGGTTTTTCCCTTATCTTAATTGAAGATTGTCCCTCTCTGCAGTCTACCTGGGCACCTCCCTTCTGCTCTGGCTGAGCAGTGTTACATCAGTAAAAGGGGCGGGAGGGGGATACTTTGTCACTGAATTACTCTTGAACTACAACTCTGACAGAATTGAAATAACACTCTCCAAAGTCCAAATACTATGATGATTAATTAGAGCTGCTTTTATTATGAAACATTACTATCCCTTTAAGGACCAGGGACCTTTTTGTAAATCCGATTCCAGACTCCCTGAATGGCGTGCATATAAGTGTATAACAATATAACAAGCCTTGACGGTCCTGGACCGTCATGGGTCCTTAAGGTGTTAATTTTTTAGGAGCAATATCACAATGGTCTGAAATTGTACAGTGGCACTGTTGCTACACCATCCTATGGAAATTTATGGTCAACTGACCAGAGCTGCCCATAGGATGGTGTAGCAACAGCTCCAATTTACAATTTCAGGCCACTGTGATATTGCGCCTAAAAAATCAAAGTTTGAGCTGTAATAACATTTGAATAAAATACATTTCAGCAGTGGAAGTACCCTTGTTTTACTCATTGGGATAAACATTACAACATTTTTTTTTACATTTTAAGTATTACTATCCCTTTAAATAGAGCATTTAACTTCTTGAATGGTTAGAGTGATATCCTCTTCATGGTACAACTCTCCAGTATTCATTATGTTAAAAGCCACATTTATATCCGTGTGGAATTGTGAAAGTATGCATGCTCCATATGGTACTGTGGCCTTCCTGCAGAATTCATTGTTTTGAACAGACTATTTTTATACAGTTCTGTGCATGTTGTTTCAGTCCAACTGTGCTCTCTATAGAGAGGCAATAGAAGCATACGTCTGTTATGGGACATTCGGAAAGGTGATGTGAGGGCCGAGGGGGCCGCCGACATGCTGGTAATGTAGTATATCTTGTTAGCGTGACTACTGGAAAAGTACATCCCGTGTCACTAAAGTCTGAGCACTGACGGTTTAAGGATGAGGGGAGAGGGGGGAAGCCCTAAGATTCTCATGTACTACAGTAACATGAAAATATTTAACCCTTTGAATGACAGAGGGGTACGTAATGCATTGCAAAGCAGTGAGCTACTCACCTTAACCCCTTAAGGACCAGATGATGTGCTATGACCATCACGGTCCTTAATAATAATAACTAGTATTTATATAGCGCCTTTCTCCCAGTGGGACTCAAAGCGCTGTCAGCGCACGCTCTCGGAATTAACCAAATCGGCAGCTGAAATAATAGGTGTTATTATTACCCAATTTATATAAATTATTACCTCATTTATCGACCTCGGAAGGATGAAGGGCTGAGTTGGCCCTGCCGGGATTCGAACCTGCAACCCTGAGGTTGAATAGGCTCCATAGTCAGCTCAGTGGTAAATTCCCTATCTCACCGGCCTTATACCCTTAAAGCGGAACTACCATGTCACAAAATGTTTAGCTTAACTAAGTCCCCTTCTGGCGACTAGCTGCTTAGTAGCGCTAGTCACCAGAATTAGTACCTGATTTAATAGATATATGCTTTATTCCCCAGCTGTCAGTAGCACGGAGCGCGGACATTTTGCCAGAATGACATCCGAGCGCCTGCGCTGTCAGTCTCAGCCAGAGCCGGACGGCTCCTAGCAACGCCTCCTAGACCCGGCTGGTACTGACAGCGCAGGCGCGCGGACGTCACTATGGCAAGATGTCCGCTCTCCGTGCTACTGACAGCTGGGGAATAAAGCATATATCTATTAAATCAGGTAATAATTCTGGTGACTAGCGCTACTAAGCAGCTAGTCGCCAGAAGGGGGACTTAGTTAAGCTAAACAATTTGTGACATGGTAGTTCCGCGTTAAGGACCGGTGACAGTCATAGTACGTCACGTGCATTTTATTTACATCGCACCAGCCCGGGGGGCACAGGCTCTGGGTGACCGGCTGGAGGGGAGCGCACTGCACATTCAACTCCTTGTAGCAAGGCCGAGCAGAGCTGATCTTCTGTATCCTCTGCCCCGGTCTGACAGGAAGCAGCTCACCGAGGGCAAATAGCAGCTTCCTGTCAGACCGCGTAGAGGATCAGAAGCTCCTCTACCTCTGTACGCTCAGCCACGCTACAAAGAAGGTATAGAGGGGCTGGGGGGGTAAAGAGACACATGGGGGGGTGCAAAGTGACACACAGGGGGTAGACAGTAAAAGTGCTATCCCCCCAGATTTGTGGGGGTTCCTACACCTCTGCATGACAGTCCCGGCATATTATGGAATTCAGGTCACCCCGCGAGGCTGCACTCCGTTCTGGGAGCCCTGAATCGGATCAAACGAAAAAAAAAAAAATGTTCTGTGGTCCTTAAGTGCTGTTCCTTAAGGGGTTAAATGGGTACAAAGGAGAACTGGTGCAATTCTGGAGAATGCCAACTCCACCCAATGGAACTGATAAAATAATTTGGGATTTTTTTTTGTTTTGTTTTATTGAACGTTTAACCCTTTCAGCACCAGAGGGGTACACATTGCTTTGCAATGCATTGGGTGTACCCCCTGGCACTGAAAAGGTTAACCCAGTAAATGCTGGAGGTTATCACTACCTCTCTTGGACCGAAGGAGTTAAAAACCCCATTTAACTCAATAGAACTTTTTTGTATTTGTCCATTATGGTTGAATATGTTGTCTTATTAAACAAAATATAATGGTAAATGTAAAAATTGCTCTTGTGTCTTATTTGTATTCATTAAGCTAAAGGTTGAACAGGTGCACTGCTCTGCAATATGTTGGAGCGCTCTCTAGCATCTAAGGGGTTAAATCCCCCATTTAAAATCAATGGAACTGTTGGGGGGGGGGATTTATATTTTACACCTATGGTGCACTTGGTTTTGCTCCAAAATTGCACATCTTAACTCTGAGTGTCAGAAAAAATGTGTAATCTCATCTGGCACTCAAAGAGTTAAGCTTCTTGACTACAACCCATAACAAAAATATAAAAGCAGTCAGTTGGTTGAATTATGTGCTTGCTCATAGCACCACCTAGTGTCTGAACAGCTAACTGAGAATTTTATTTGTAGGGCTCATATTCTTAAAGGGATAACCGCTCATATTTTTTTAACAGAAAGATTAACCGAATTAGGTGTCCATGATACAACCATTTGATATTTGATGCCATTTGCTAATCATTTTTGGTTTACAGCTGACTCAAAAGAACCATGCACAGAGGCTTTTTCCCTTTAGGTCACTGGTTCTCAGCCTGTGGGTCGCAACCCTTTCGGGGGTCGAATGACGATTTGCCAGGGGTCACCTAAAACCATCAGAAAATTGTTTTTTTTTTTTTTGTCTATTTTAATCTGTAAAACTTGTAATTGTCCAGGAGACCGGGACTGACAGTGCAGACAAGATGTTTGTGCTGGTGCCTGGCTTCTGGCCTCGGAACAGTAAGAATTTCTTTATAACGGAGTAATTCAGTAATTACAGCGATGAAGGAGCAACAAAAGTAATTTTACTGTTAGGGGTTGCCACAATTTGGGAAATTCTATTAAAGGGTTGCGGCACTAGCAAGGTTGAGAACTGCTGCTTTAGGTTGTCTTATTCCAAGGCCGTTGTACTAGAATTATTTATTTAGAAAATGCTTTACCAGGAACAATACTTTGAGGTTTCTTTCATTTTCACGTACGTCCTGGAGTGCTTTTACAGTGACAAGTTACATATGTTCACAAAATAGAGAAACAATATTAACTCTTTGAGTGACAGAGGGGAACGCAACGCATTACCATTGTAGTCTGCACTGTACGTCCTTCAACAAATTGGTGATCTGCAGTGCTGGGAGGATATTGCTTTCGTGGCAATAATGACAGTTAACCCTTTCAGTGTCTTGCCTACCTCTCTGGCACTCAAACGTTTAAAGCCATTATGCTTCAATTCCCTTTCTCTCCTCCCACTTTCCCCCTTCATATCAGCCCTCCAGTCACCGAGGTAGTCCAATGTGTGTGTTTCTGTATGTGTATGTACAAATGTGTGTGTGTGCTCATGTGTGTCTATGTATAATATCTATATGTGTGTGTATGTATGTGAATATGAATATCCTGTATTGTTACTGTGCGCTTTACCCGACCAAGGTGGAGGCCTTAAAGGGATAGTAATACTTAATTTTATCTTTATTTTATTTTGTAGGCATTAAAAAAACATGAAGAACGATATAAGTCGTATCTCTCAAACCTTTATGGTTTGAGAGATATTCACAAGCAACGTTTCCCCTCCCGCCCCTTTTACCTAGTGTAAGCCATCTCTTCTCAGATGTAGAATGCAGTCCATAGACCAGACAGATAACAGAAGGGGACAATCTTCTTCCTATGAGAACAATGAAAGCCCTGCCCCCCTTGACAAGTTTTTCAGGTTTTCCCTTTATCTTAATTGAAGATTGTCCCTCTCTGCAGTCTACCTGGCCACTTCCCTTCTGATCTGGCTGAGCAGTGTTACATCAGTAAAAGGGGCAGGAGGGGGATACTTTGTCATTGAATTACTCTTGAACTACAACTCTGACAGAACTGAAATAACACTCTCCAAAGTCCAAATACTATGATGATTAACTAGAGCTGCTTTTATTATGAGACATTACTATTCATTTAACAGAGTATTAGACCACGTAGCTATTCCCCATCACCATCAGGAGGAGCTCAAGATCTGTCTTGTTAGACAGCAGGTTAAGTGCCAGAATGGAAGTAAAATAATCCACAGATTTCTTTATAACTGCAAAATAAATGAATATGGGGTCTACATGCCCCATATTAATTTACTATTCCCTCCCCCAACAAACTAAACTAATTAATTATTATGTGGACCACATATTAATGTGTTTAATTAAATAAATAAATCCAAAATGGGGTATATGGACCCCTTATGATGATTATTTTTTTATTCAGTTAATTATGTCAGGGAGGAAATGAAAGGCCCTTCCTTTATTCCAAAAACCATTATAATATGGGGTTTCAGGGACTGTATTATTTATTCACACTCCATGCTGATCTCCATAGCCGGGAACTTTCAAGATGAGCTGACCCTTTGAGTGCAGGAGGGGTAGTCAAAACCTTGCTAAGCAATGCATTGCATACCCCTCTGGCTCCAAAAGGATTTAACTCTTTGAGAGCCAGGGAGGTAGCCAACTCATTGCATGGATTAAAGGGATAGTAATGTCAAAAAAAAAAAAAAAAAGTATTAACTATTTGGTAGATACAATTAAAAGAGAGTACTAGTACTTATTCGTATATCTCAGACCGTTATGGTTTGAGAGATATAGGAAAATAAAGTTCCCTGGTCCCTCCCGTTTCTGATTCACGAGCTGTAAAGCTGTCAGAAGCAGATTCTGGTCGCTTGACCAGACGCGGCTCTTCAGCAGCGTCGATATAACGATATCTAAAGACAAATACTTAATCTAAATGGTCTACAACGTGTGCTTGCAAATCAGGCACATGTTGTAGACCGTTCCGATGAAGTATTTATTTTTAGGTGTTGCTATGTCGGCGCTGCTGAAGAGCCGCCGTCTGATCCAGTAGCCAGGATCTCATGCCGTTAGCTATACAGCTGACTTATGAGAAAGGGGAGGGAGCGGAGAACTTTATTTTCCTATATCTCTCAAACGGTTTGAGAGAGATGAATAAGTGAAAGTACTCTCTTTTAATTGTATCTACCATATAATTAATACTTTTTTTTCTGACCTTACTATCCCTTTAAAGCAAATTTGAGCTACTATTAAAAATAAATTAACTGTTACTATCCCTTTAAGTAATAGTAACCCTTTATTTTGACTTGACATACTCTGCGAGTGCCTGCACTTCATTTAATTTTTTCATTTTCACCTATGTTTCATTTATTTCACCTACTCAAAGGGTTAAAGGGGATGTACCACCCCTATATGTTAGCCTGAATAGTTAGGTTATATATCGAATATGACTAAAAGTGTATTGATTTTTTTTTTTAAGCTCTGTTTGGTTGCAATTGAAGTTATAAACTCTGTCCTGCACCTACTTACACACAGACTACAGGTACCTTCTCTGTAACCGCAGTCCGTCACTCTGCCTCTGGTCCCCTCCCTCTATCCAGCCTCCTCCAATGACGGAGTCTTCTGTCTGTAAGATGGAGCACTCTCATTGGCAGCTCTAGCAAGGAGACCTCGCCATCTTACAGGCAGAAATAAAGCTTAAAAAAAATAATACACTTCAGGCTAACATATAAGGGTGATAGATCCCCTTTAAAGCAAATTTGAGCTACTATTAAAACAAAATTATTTAATTTTAAAACCATGATTCCCTCTGTAAACAAGGGGTTAATGGAAAGTGAACGTGGGATAGTGGCGGGGTATAGTTTATTTATTTAGATGAATATTAATTAGTTCTTTTTGGGTGTGACTGGAAAGCATTGCTGTACAATGTGTTCAAAGGCAATCTGACAATAGATGGGTTAACTCTGGGAAAGTGTAGGTGTGAGGAGGGTGCTTGGATCACTCTAGAGGTCACACAGGAGCCTGGAAGGGTTATTGCTTAGGGTTGCAAGATCATGCTTTTAAAAGAGGTCACATATGAAAAATACCCACTGCAGGGCTCTGGTAATTAATTATTAGTTTGCAATGTTTCAGATGTATCAATGCATCAGGCATTTTTCATATGCATCCTGACAGCCCCCTTGTGGCAAGCAATGGAACTTTCAGGCCATTCCGTGATTCTATCCTGGGGGCGTTTGTAAATGTTTTTGTACTGTAGAATCACTGTTCCCAAGTCAGTGTTTGATGGGAAAATGCCAGTTTAGGAGTACAGGTGGAAAAAGGCCAATTTTGGAAAAACAACTTCAAGTTACCAAAGCATTGCATAACTTCCAACATTTCAAAAAGACAAATAGGGACATTTTTTGTTTTAGGAGGTGTTTGCTGGGTGCTTGGCTGATGGGTGGGGCATTATTGAGAATGTTTAATTTACTTTATGACCTATTGCCGGCTCTTCATGTAAATGGATAAACAATTTAGAATCAGACCAAATTATTTTAGTTACACAGACCAATTTATAAACACATGCACTGAAGTTTAAACAAACATTACTGTCGTTTTATTGCTGTGGAGCAACATGATACCCTTATATACACACACCACAGTCTGATCTCCTAAAAAGAGGGACACCAGGGTGATACACTTCTATACACACCACACAGTCTGATCTCCTAAACACAGGGACACCAGGGTGATACACTTATATACACACAACACAGTCTGATCTCCTAAACACAGGGACACCAGGGTGATACACTTCTATGCACACCACACAGTCTGATCTCCTAAACACAGGGACACCAGGGTGATACGCTTATATACACACCACACAGTCTCCTAAACACAGGGACACCAGGGTGATACACTTATATACACACACCACACAGTGTGATCTCCTAAACACAGGGACACCAGGGTGATACACTTATATACACACCACACAGTCTGATCTCCTAAACACAGGGACACCAGGGTGATACACTTATATACACACCACACAGTCTGATCTCCTAAACACAGGGACACCAGGGTGATACACTTATATACACACCACACAGTCTTATCTCCTAAACACAGGGACACCAGGGTGATACACTTCTATACATACCACACAGTCTGATCTCCTAAACACAGGGACACCAGGGTGATACGCTTATATACACACCACACAGTCTCCTAAACACAGGGACACCAGGGTGATACACTTATATACACACACCACACAGTGTGATCTCCTAAACACAGGGACACCAGGGTGATACACTTATATACACACCACACAGTCTGATCTCCTAAACACAGGGACACCAGGGTGATATACTTATATACACACCACACTGTCTGATCTCCTAAAAAGAGGGACAGTAGGGTAGGAAAGAGGGATCTAGGTTTTGAAGAAGGCCACTTAGGAGATATGGCTATTTAAAGGGCTAGTATTACTTAAAAATTACTTATCCATGTTTTGTAGCCCTTAAAGAAGAAAAATGCCCCCAGTGGCATCTCTCAAACCCTTATGGTTTGAGAGATATCCGCTTACAAAGTTCTCCCCTGCCTGACGTCAGCGTTCTAGCTAACAGCAGGGAAATCCGGCCCTGGGACCGGCGGAGGCTCCGTAGCAGAGCCGAGATTGTGTTAATGAAAAAGAAATCCTTCGCTTAAAAGGTCTTCTACATGTGCTTGCAAACCAAGCACACGTAGAAGTTAAGGATTTATTTTTTATTAATGCGATCTCGGCTCTGCTGCAGAGTCGCTGGCTGATCCCAGGAGAGGATTCCCCTGCTGTCAGCTAGAACGCTGATGTCAGTCAGGGAGGTAACATTTGGCTCACCAGCTGTTTTAGTGCTACTCCCATCGTTCTTATGATGATGAGAAATGAAGTCCATCTGTAGCTGAAGAGCTAGTGATTGCATCAGGGCTGTAAGGGGATCCCTTCACCCACCCAGGTGGTAATGTGATCACATATCCCTTTAAAGGGTTACTAATGTTTGAACATAAATTCAGCTTTGATTATTCCTCATAGTTTTAGTACCATGTAGAGGATTAATGCAATTGTGTACAATGTGTAGTTCATGAGTAATTATGTTATAAAGTGTGCCCGTCCCTTTTACATATTGTAAGGCGCCTCAGACCTGTAATTTTTTTTTTATCGCAGCTAGGTCTAATCTTCTTTCTATCAGTACAAGGAACACTCTGACCCTCTTGACTAAGGAGCACAGGTTTTTCCTTGTGCTGACAGAAGATTGTCCCTCATCGCGATCCATCTGGACCGACTTGCTGCTGTGAGGAGAGGCAGCATTACCAAAGTAAAATGGGTGGGAGGGAGACACTTTATAATAGATTTATCAGATGTAGTTCATGAGTAATTATAAGATCTGTCCTTTCAATTGTAGTAACAAACCATTTGTGATGTACAAAGTCAACTGTGATTGTAACTCTAGCTGTCACACTTAGTTATGAATTGCCAAGGGTCTCCTACCCTCACATGTCTCAATAATCATATAAGCATAACATGTGGTTTCTTTATGATGTTCTAGATAATTACATATTTGTGATGTAATGTGGCTTCACAATGTACTGTATCTAACCACCTTTGAACATAGGCAAACTGATGACATATGTATGTTCTATTTTCACAAGGTAATGACCATGTCTAGAGACCCATAACTGTATATATTAGTCATCCTTCGGATATGTGTGCTAGAAGGATAAGACAGCATATACCATCTTGCGGTAAACTTCATATCATCAACCGCTGTTAAAGGGATAGTATTGTGTCATTTTAATAAAATTGAATCTTGTAGCTATTAAAAAACTAAACTTATTGATCCCAGTGGTATCTCTCACACCTTTATGGTTTGAGAAATAATTGCAGCTAAAGTTCCCCCTCCCTCCCCTTTTCCTGACGTCAATGCTCTAGCTGACCACAGGGGAATCTGGTCCCGGGACCGTCAGAGGCTCTTCAGCAGAGCCGAGATCGATTTACCTAAAAAGAGTTACTTAACTGGAACGCTCTACAAAGTGCGCTTGCAGTCCCGGGACCGGATTCCCCCGCAGTCAGCTAGAGCACTGACGTCAGGGAAAGGGGAGGGGGGGTGGACTTCAGGTGCGATTATCTCTCAAACCTACTGGGATCGTTAAGTTTAGTTTTTTTAATAGCTACAAGATTCAATTTTATTAAAATGAGACAATATTATCCCTTTAACCATCAAGCTTTCTGTAAGATCCTATTATACCAAATTAAATATTCTCTACTTATCTTCATGACTCTGTCAACCAAAGAATTAAACCCTTCAGATGCTGTTTAACGTGGGCAAGCTACAGCCCATGATGACGAAATCACAAAACACTTCTGCACTCAAACAGCCTAGAACTCTGATCAGCCTTTTTCAGGGGGGAATGATATGTAAATGTTTCCTGGAAGTTTGGAAAAAGTGTGTTCCAAGTCCAGAATACAGACATGTGTTAAATCACAAGACTGCGTGAATGCTCCAATCCAACACAAGGAGAAAGAATCTATTCTGAGACGTCAGTAAGCAGTGATTGACGAGGACCATCAAGACATCCATTTACACTGAACTACATGAAGAAACAAGATGCATCTCATCCTCAAAGATGTTCTCTACAAAGTTATGAAGCCTTCTCATTAGACTCTACTTGAGGATAGCTGTTGTGTGTACAACTTATAGGAAGCAGAGGTAGGAGCCACAGAACAGTACTTACAAGTAGAGTACAGAACTCTTGGAGCTGTGAACCTTCTGTACAGTGGCTGACACTCCGCTACTGGATGTAGTATCTCAGGGTGACAGAGCCCAGTGTTATGTACTATTTCATCTGCAAAAAATAACTGCTTATTTAGTCCCTAAAGTGCTGCCATTTCTGCCAGAGGGATACATGCAGGTTCTCTCTTGAATCTTCAGACAATGAAATCTGTTACACCATGTTATCCCTTTGAGTGCCAGAGGCAGGGGAGGGCTGGCAACTTGTGGCCCGGAGGGCAAATACGATCAAGTGGCCCATTTTTGCTATTGTTTGAACCCACTGTCCCAGCCCACACCCTTTTGTTAATTGTAAAAGTGGCATTAATATCATGAAAGCAATACCATGTAGCTCACAGTAGAAATGGGCTACACTACTGATACTACAGAGCTTATAATTTAAGCAAAGCTACGCTAGTGATACTATAGAGCTTACAAGGTAAATACATTATACTACTAGTGTAGCTTCATTTGGATTGTAGCTCTGTGATATAATTTGTGTAGTTCTGTTTCACTTGGAAGTGCTGTGGTATCACTAGTATAACTTGACTTATAGCAACAAGATGGAGATTAAATGAGGCAGTGGCCCACTGGCCCAAACATATGGCCGGCCCAGGGGGCAATTGCCCCCCTGCCCCCCAGGCCAGCCCTCCCCTGGCCAGAGGGGTGATTAGTGTAATGGGTTTGATGTAAAGTTGCTCTACTCTCTGTGGATAAGGCCTCTAGGCCTCGGTTCTCCAGCAGGGTGCTGTGGCACTTTGGTGTGCCATGGATTTACACTTGGTTACCCCTTCATATTTAGAAAGTCTTTGACAAAAATGTGAATGTTTAGTTTCAAATATAAAGTAGTGGGAATTGTTGCGCACAATGTTTGTTTTTATAATTCTGATTTTGAGACCTAAAATAACTGTATATTTGTGTTTGTACACTTTCTTAGGTAAAAGGTGGTAGGTACTATGTTAGGAGACTGGTCGCCTGTATTGGCTAACTGTGTACATTTAGAATGAAAGCTTTCAAGACTGCTTTTCAGGCATTTTATAGACTGAGAGCTGAATACAAAATACATGACATGGGTTGTTTCCAGTGGAATTCAGATTAATCAGGAACTTGCATTTCCCAGGATCATGAATGTACAATCTAGGTCATGTATTTTATATTCAGCTTTCATTCTATAACACGCCTGACAAAGAGATCTAAGTTGTCTTGAACACTTGCTTTTTAAAGCTACTCAGCCAATATAGGCATCACTTACACTCTACCAATTTCCTACCCTTTCTTACTCCTTGAGAAACGATGTATAAAAATGTTAGCTGTGCCCAAAAAATCCAGACTGTGTGTTGGGATGCCTTGAGCAACAGAAGGTTGAGAACCACTGCTCTAGAAAATTAAACATTTTACTTTATCCCCATTATGCTTGTGGAAAAAACAATTAATCCCCTTTAATTTGGCCTGCATAATTTAAGAAATGGATTACTCAATAATTTTATGACAAAAGCCAGCAGGGCTGGCCCTTACATGGGTCACAGTGGGTCCATGGATCCAGGCGGCACTCTGGCAGGATGCCTTGGGGCGGCAAATTGCCTCCCCTATTTCGTGAGCAGTGTTTCCCCACTGCCCAGCGCTGATGACAGCTGAGACTGCATCACACGCGGAGACGCCGTGTAGAGCATGCCGGGGTTTTCTTCCTCTGTTTGGAGGCCAGTGCAACTTTAAAAATGACGGCCAGGCTGACAAAGAAAATCCCAGCATGCACCACACGGCGTTTTCGCATGTGACATGGTCCCGGCTGTCATCAGTGCGGGGCAGTGGGGAGACTGAGTAAAAAGCAAGAGGAAGAGCCAGAAGGAGAAGAGAGACAGGCAAGGGGGGGAGATTCAGACAAGCGGAGAAGAGAGAGCCAGGGAGAAGAGAGACAGCGAAGGAGAAGAGAAACAGGCAAGGGGGGGGGGAGGCACAAAGGGGAAAAAAGAGGCACAAGGGGGAGAAAAGAGGCACAAGGGGGAGAAAAGAGGCACAAAGAGTGAAAAGAGGGGAACAAAGGCACAAGGGGTGAAAAGGGGAAAATGGAGGCACAAGGGGTGAAAAAAGAGGCACAAAGAGTGAAAAGAGGGGAACAAAGGCACAAGGGGTGAAAAGGGGAAAATGGAGGCACAAGGGGTGAAAAAAGAGGCACAAGGGGTGAAAAGAGGGAAAAAAAGGCACAAGGGGTGAAAAGGGGATAAAAGAGGTACAAGGGGTAAAAAAGAGGCACAAGAGGTGAATAGAGGGGAACAAAGGCACAAGAGGTGAAAAGAGGGGAACAAAGGCACAAGGGGTGAAAAGGGGGAACAAAGGCACAAGAGGTGAAAAGGGGGAACAAAGGCACAAGAGGTGAAAAGGGGAAAATGGAGGTACAAGGGGTGAAAAGAGGGGGAAAAAGGCACAAGGGGTGAAAAGGGGGAAAAAAAGAGGCACAAGGGGGAGAAAGAGGTACAAGGGGTGTAAACAAAACACATGACAGTTCTATGTGGTTTTAGGGGAAGGAGAGGGGTTAATATAATTAAGGATGTGGTGTGTTTTGGTGGGCGTGGTTTTAGTGTTCAGGGGGGGGACAGCATTTCATCCTTGGACCCAGGCAGCACAATGTCTTGGGCCGGCCCTGAAAGGCAGTGTAGTAGGAAAGTTTTACAAACCACTATCTTGCTCAGTTTGGGTTTTCCTGTTGTGATGTAATATTTTCACCAAATGACCCTCTTAACATTTAACATCTAAATCCTGCCAAAATATTCCATATACAACACGTCTTCCCACACACAATAAACAACTGTATGATGATCTGTTCTGCTCAATCCAAAAATAGCACTGTCCAGAAATTACTCAGATGTGAAACGCGCTTCTAATTTCTTAAAGGAATAGTAAACAAAAAAAAAAAATTAAAGAACAGGTGTAGTCAATTCTTGGTCCAACTATTGAATACCCCCGCTCTATAACTTTTAGTTGTAGTCCTTAACTGGTAGGGGCCCCCACCTGATGAGTACTACAAATCCCATCATACCCAGCCAGCAATTGGCTAGTTTTTAATGAAGGGAGTGGTATCTCACCAACAGCTGGAGAGCCATCAGCTTGCTATGCCTGTTACAGGGTTTTTTGCGCTGAGTAAAAGAGTACTTTCAGCCCTGTGAGGATTTTACTTTCAAACAGCTCAAACTTACTGATTTAACCCTTTGAGTGCCAGAGAGGTACGGAACACATTACTTCGCCCCATGGCAGATAAAGGAAATTGGCATGCAACGACAACATTACGTCTGAGTCATAAATCTTGTTAACCCTTTGAGTTCCAGAGGAGTATGCAACACATTCAGGAAATGCATGCTCGTACACTGCCACACTGGCCTGCCTTTGATGCAAGCAGGTTTGACCCTTTGAGCGCCAGAGGGATACGCAATGCACTGCATACCCCTCTGGCACTCAAAGGGGTTAAAAGGAGAATTTTTGACATAAGTAGCTTAGTAAGCGTGAGGCTATAAAATAGATTCCAGTGCCTGTTATTAGTGCAGAATTCTACTCGCTATACACCATAAGCAATCATAGGTATGTGTTGAATAATATTTGAGTTCTAAAAGATTTGAGTAGATCTCACATGAATAAAGAGCTGCATTATATTGATGATTCAGTTAAAGAATAGCGAAGTTTTAGGGCATATTGTGCATGCATATTAAAGGGATAGTAATACTTAATTTTAACTTTATTTTATTTTGTAGGCATTAAAAAAACACCAAGAATGATATAAGTCTTATCTCTCAAAGCTTTATGGTTTGAGAGAGATTCACAAGCAAAGTTTCCCCTCCCGCCCCTTTTACCTAGTGTAAGCCATCTCTTCTCAGATGTGGAATCCAGTCCATAGACCAGACAGATAACAGAAGGGGACAATCTTCTTCCTATGAGAACAATGAAAGCCCTGGCCCCCCTTGACAAGTTTTTCAGGTTTTTCCCTTATCTTAATGGAAGATTGTCCCTCTCTGCAATCTACCTGGGAATTTTCCTTGTGCTCTGGCTGAGCAGTGTTACATCAGTAAAAGGGGCGGGAGGGGGATACTTTGTCATTGAATTACTCTTGTACTACAACTCTGACAGAATTGATATAACACTCTCCAAAGTCCAAATACTATGATGATTAATTAGAGCTGCTTTTATTATGAAACATTACTATCCCTTTAAGGAAGCACTTACCAGTTAAAACCCATAAATCAATGAATGTACACTACCAGATAAGTATCTCTATAAAGTATATAAAGAGTGGACCTGAAACTTGCACTCAACTATGCCTCCTGATGAATCTAGTAGTAAAACAGAGACAGTGGAAGAACTAATACAGCTCCCCAACACAAAGAGGGTCCCTCAAGAAAGCAAAAATTTGTGAGTCAAAATAATCAAATTAATACAGTTCACAAGTAAAACTAATAAAAGCCAAGGTGAGAATAGTGGTGCAATTAAAGAATTAATTGATTTCAATGTAAGTTCTGCTATGGACCCAGATGAAGGCACATCTAATAAAGTTTATAAGGATGATAGCCCAAATCCCAGTTCTGCCTCGGCTTCGTTTTTAGGATCTCGGGTCAATCCAGATATCCCTTGGTGGCGCAGCCAAACAGATTCCTGCCTCTGCTAGAGTAATAAAAAAAAAACAGCAAACCTAGAGAAGGGGGAGAGGTCTCACAGTCAAAAGAAAACGCCAACGGATCAAGTGTGAGTAGCGTTTTTAATCTGTCAAAACATATTTTAGCTAAAGTTGAAATTACGGTATTGGAGAAAGGACTCTCTTTTTGTCCCAATTCGGAACCCAAGATGTTTGAATTATTTGTTTACCTGAAGAATTTTATCTGCAAGCTTTCTCTGAAATGTTATCTTGCCAATAAAACCTTGAAAAAGGTACCACAAGTGATACAGCTGATAACAGATGAAGCTAAAAGGTACCACAAGCGATACAGCTGATAACGGATGAAGCCGAAAGGTACCACAAGCGATACAGCTGATAACGGATGAATCTAAAAGGTACCACAAGTGATACAGCTGATAACGGATGAAGCTAAAAGGTACCACAAGCGATACAGCTGATGACGGATGAATCTAAAAGGTACCACAAGCGATACAGCTGATAACGGATGAATCTAAAAGGTACCACAAGCGATACAGCTGATAACGGATAAAGCCAAAAGGTACCACAAGCGATACAGCTGATAACGGATGATTCTAAAAGGTACCACAAACGATACAGCTGATAACGGATGAATCTAAAAGGTACCACAAACGATACAGCTGATAACGGATGAAGCCAAAAGGTACCACAAGTGATACAGCTGATAACGGATGAAGCTCTCGAAGATGGCATGGGACGGGAAATCATTCCTTATGTTGATATAGAAACAGATTTTATACTAGATGCAATTGTATCGTCTTGTTTAACCCCTTAATGACTGGGAAAATCTGGGGTGGTTTGCACTTGAGGACCGGAGCAATTGTGACATTTTTGACTATGTCTTTGTTCAACAGTGTTTTCCCTCTAAGTCTTTTATTCCACCCCCATAAATTATATATCGTTTTTATCGCACACCATCAGGGCTTTCCTTTGATACCACACTTATATGGATAACCCACCATTTATTTTACTAAATTAAAGAAAACGGTAAAAAAAAAATTAAAAAAACACCATTTTTATTTTTTCTCTTTGGATCATTTGGGCGCAATGGGTTTTAATTTTATGGAGACTGTAATGAAAGGTATGACCGGTCAGTTATACCAACAAAATGGACAGTTTTAAGTGGGCACTGTTCCCCCTGGGTGAAAATCCCCATGTCCCTCTTTCCCTCCCTATTTTGCCACTTTTTCATTTATATGATTCGGCATTGTGTATAACTCAGTGATTCTCAGCTCCAGTCCCTGGGGGCACACCAACAGGTCATGTTTTCAAGATATCCCTTATTAATCACAGGTGAATCAATCACAATGACTGGCCCACTAATTACTCACCTGTGATTAAGCAGGAACAACCTGAAAACCTGCACTGTTGGTGTGCCCCGGGGACTAACGTTGAGAAACACTGATATAACTGTACTACATGGCTCCACAATAATCACACTTCCATTATTTTTTCTTGTACGCTTAGCAGATTTAGTTTATTAATAGAATGTTTAATTAACATATTTTTTCTTTTTTAAATGTATTTAAAACAAAAAAAGTTGCTTTTAGCAGGTCAGAAATTGACCTGCATCCAGCCAGCCCCCAGCACCAGCACCGAAGCCGTTAATACCCCCAACTACTACATGATTTTTTTTTTTTTTTTTTTTTTTTGCCATGTGTCTGCTCTCTGCTTCTCTCTCCCTTACTTTAATAGTAAGGAAGAGAGAGGCACAGAGTAGACACAAAGGCAGTGTGTCAAGCACACTGCCCTTTTTAATCAAAATTCTGGTACATTTGATCGCTCCTGGAGCTATCATGTGTACCGGCAGAAGAGACAAGTACAAAAACAGAGCACTCTGGTCCCAGAGCACTCCGTTTCAGCTTGAACACATTGATAGCAGCGTGCACTGAGGCGCACTGCTATCATTTAACCCATGACATGCCAGGACCATCATAGGATCTCATGGGAAGTGCAACCATGATGGTCCTGGCACGTCATGGATCGTTAACGGGTTAAAACCTAAATCAACACTTTTTCCACTAGTTTATAAGGGTAATTGTGTAGAGATCTTCCATTCTGTTGTAATGGAGGAGTTTAGGAAATCATTCACTCAGAAACAAAAAAAATGTTTCACATAACCTTACTTGGAAGGAGAGAAGAGAAATTCAAAATCTTAAAAATAATAATCCCAATATCGTTATCAAAACTGCAGACAAGGGAGAAGGAGTAGTAGTGCAAGATTATGCTAAATTCATATTGGAAGCTAATAGGATTCTATCAGACATGACTTACTATATGCCGTTACAAAATGATCAGACAGTTGCCTTCCAACTTGAACTTAAAGACTTTTTAGGGAGAGTTTTTGAAATGGGTCTGCTTTGGGCATCAGAGAGGGACTTTACTTTTGTGTCAGATCCTAGAAAGCCAATACATTACCATCTTCCTAAGATTAGGGTGATCACATTTACTTTCTGCCATTCAGGGACACACATTTCATGAACAAGTGCAAGTCACGCAAAGTCAGCTCCATACAAGGGGGTTTACAAACACAATTCCGCTCTAAAATAGGAGCTAAAATCAATGTAATGGTTCTGCTCCTGTCTTTCGTCTATATATATACAGCTGCCTATGCTGAGAATCCCCCCAGTGGAAATGCTGCACGTAAATAATGCAAGTTTGAGCTGCAATACATTTTGAATAAAACATCACTCATCAGCAGGAGAGAGTATATTATGTATAAATTAGCTACTGGGTTTAACTAATGCATTATTTCCTTGTAATGTATAAGTACCAACATTAGAAAGAAATAATGCATCAGTAAGAAGCAGTAGCCTATTGCACACTGAGGTATAGATCAGCAGCAGCAGTGGGCTATACCTGAGACACTGTGTGTGACATGAAAACATTTAATTTTGAATTGTAATGTTTATACCTGGTGGCTGAGTAGTCCCAGTGGTATCATTTTAATTGAGTCTGAAGTCCCGTGAGTGCTTGCCTCTTAAACTGATATATATATATATATATATATATATATATATATATATATATTATATATAATATAATTTTACATGCACAGCCAGTTGCCTTTGAAATATAATTTATGAACTTCATTATATATTATTTTATACACACACAATCAGATGCCTTTGTCAATTATGAACTCTGGCGGTTATTATTTTATATAATAAATAAATGTATGTCCAGCAGCCCACCCTATTAACCCTATGAGTGCCAGAGGAGTATTCAACGCATTGCTTTGCAATGTGTTGCGAATCCCTCATGCGCTCAAAGGGATAAAGTGTTCAATCAAATCAACTGTGGCACAATATGTTGACAGCAGCAGCTCTGAATAACAATTACGTGATGATCATTATACACATGCCTGAGTCTGATCCTCCTTGGCTCTGCCTCTGCTTCTATTCACTGTCCTGGACCTTGCCCAAGTAAAGTTGCCACCCTCGCGCCACATTGTCCACACAACCAGTCCAGGAATGCCCCATGCCCAGCCAACACCTGGCTGCCCGCCCCCTTAGCTAGCCCGCGCCACAGACAGTTCATAACGTTGATGTATTTCATGACGTCACCTCCCACCCAGCCTCAATGCATGAGATGAGGCTGTAGACAGGGGAATAGACACGTCTGCTGGCAGGAAGTTAGCAGTGAGTGACACGGGGTAGGTTGGGTGGCGCAACAGGCACCGCACCACCTTTCACTCTGACAGCATGATGGCAGACTTTAGAACGGACGCCGGTAACCCTTGTACCTAGGTCCGCAGTGGCATCAGCGCAGGTTTCAGCACAATAATATAAATAATAATTTTAAAAAAGGGGTGTGTATGACTGTGCAGCCGTTCCCACTCCCAGACTCCATCTGCTGCCATCTCAGTCACGCATGGGCACCATCCAGCCAATGAGAGAGGAGCATCAACACTACGAACTTCTCATTGGCAGCCGGAGCAGTTTGTTTCAGTAGTTGCAGTGCCTGTGCGCCTCTTGAGCAGAGTGAGGTAGCAGCCAACACCGCAGCAGTCAGTGAGTGTCAGGCTACAGCTTCATTCCGGGACCATTAATTGTCCCGAAGGGGGTTGGGTCGGGATGTGGGACAGAGACTTAAATTAAGGGACTGTCCTGGGCATTCCGGGACACGTGGTCACCCTAGCCTAAGACATACAAGTCCCTTTCTGATCCCTCAGGCAGACCCATTATTTCAGGGATAGATTATCTGACTTCACAATTGTCCTCTTATGTAGATTTTCATCTACAAAGCCTTGTAGTTGGTTTAAGATCATATCTTCGTGACACCAAGTTGGACCAAGTTTGCGCCAAGTTATGCAAATTAATTTATGGGCTAAATTGAACATTTTAAGATCTATCAAGAAGGCCCTTTCAGCGGCAACTTGGTGCTCTATCGCCAATACATTGACTTTATTATAGTTGTGTGGAGAGGTGAAAAAGAGAAGATAACTGATTTTGTGAATTTTATTAATGATAATCCATGGAATATACAATTCACGACTAATGTTAGTACTGATAATATTAAATTTCTTGACTTACAACTGATTGTTGAATCTCAAATGATAGTTACAACATACTTTTTCTTAAAAAAAAAGTATGTTATAACTTAGATGGCTCAGTTGGTTAATGCACCAGCTGTAGAACCTGTTCAAACTGCAAGGTCGCAGGTTCTAGTCCCGACAAGGTCAGCTCAGCCTTTCACCCTTCTGAGGTAAATAAAATGAGTCCAAGACATACTTAAAAAACAGAGACAATCTCAAGATATTCTTCCTGGTAAAATACTTTCACACAGAAAAAAAAAAAGGGTTGATTCGAACAGTTTCTTCGATTTTCGGTAACTGACACTACAAGCCTTGGTTATGTAATGTTCCCTATGGCCACTTTAAGCAGAATAGGAGAAACTGTACAGAATTAAAATATTTTGATTCACAATCAGAGATTCTGAAAAATAGATTTCAAGCAAACTCTTACCTTCCAACCCTGATAGAGGATTTTTATTAGAGAGCGAGGACATATGTCTAAAAACCTTGCAATGTATCTCACAAAGGACTGGCAGAAAGAATGGCGGAAGGGGGCCAAGTACTCTCGAAAGGAAAGAAAGGTTCCCTTGCTTCATCACAGTTATAATTCCCAAGGTAAAACAATAAGACAAATCATGCACAAACATTGGAGTATTCTGAAGAGTGATACCCTCCTAAAAAATGGGATACCCCATCGTCCCACAATGACTTTTATAGAACTATTGACGCAATACAGGAAACGTGCGCAATCGCTATTTCCCACGTGAAAACCGCTAGGGAATAGGTTTGCGCATGATTTTGTTGAATTGCGCATGAAAAAAATCAAGATTAGCGAACTGCTGTGTATAATTATTTTTTTGTGGGTGTGGCTAAGATTAACGAATCTGTGTGAGTGAAATAGCGAATGTGCCTAATGCAGGAACTGCTATTGTGAATTAATTTATACGTCTGTGTAGTGTTGTCGTAAAATGGAATTTTTCATGCGTAATTCAAGAAGCGTTCGGTATTTAGCTTCCTTGATTAGAACATGCGCAAAATCTATCTGCACACAAAAATGCCTTTATCCAATGCGAACATTTCTTGCATTGCACCATATGTCTCTAAAGAATATATTTGCTCCCAGCAAATTAGTTGAGAAAAAGATCCAGGATCCTCCTATACAGAGAAACTCCTTGCAAGTAATAGATAATATTCAAAACACAATAAAAATAGGCAATAAAGGAGTATTTAGATGGTTATCAGGTCTCTGTTTAATGTGCCCCTTTATTACAAACAAATGTTATCATTTCAGTTCTGAAATTACCTGTGAGGCATTTGATATTAAAACTCATATGACGTGTGCTTCACAATATGCAGTATATCTTCTCTCCTGTTCCTGTAATTTGCAATATGTCGGGAGAAAAGCACAATGTCTCAGGACGAGATTTGGACAACACAAATGCAATATTATAAAAGGTTTTCCATTTCATAGCGTATCTCAACATTTTATGGAAACACATGATAGAGATCCAAAATCTTTACAAGTTACCCTAATAGAATGGGTTAGTCCTTCTTTTTCTTCAAATAGACTCCAGAGATTAAGATGGAATCATATTGGATCTATAGATTAGACAAGATGTTCCCAAAGGGTTTGAAGCAATATATATATATATTGTAAATTATTTTCAATTATAATTTTAATATAAGCACAAATGGGCAATCACTACAAATATAAAGTTTCCTAGGATTTAAGACATGAAAGATGTTAATTTTCATTTCATCACTAAATTAACCTCCTATTCAATTTAATATAGACAGATGAAGTAAATTAGATATCACATACATTACACTAGACACAGAGTCACTTGGAGGTTATATCCAGTCTCGTTGAGCAACCACAATTCTTGGTATGCGGTTTGATTTATTAGGTTATATAAGTTAGGTTATTTTTTGAACACTAACTATTGGGGAATAATGGATTATGTCATTATTTGAATCTGGTAAAATAATTCAATTAGTTTTTTTATAATTTAATATAGTTGAAAAAATATATGCGGTTATAACGGTGCACATTTTAATTAGCTTTATATGTCTTGGTACATGTGAAACTCATGGCCATCTTTGATGTGTTCCATTGTTCATAGAGGAGCGTACCTTGTTGTCTCTATGTGATTTGATACATTTGAGTTATATAACTGCAACAATAGCAACGATGTGTTCCATCTTTGCACTCCATTGTTCATAGAGGAGTGAACCTTGTTGTTTTTATGTGTTTTGATATATTTGAGCTATATGGTTATGTTTGTGCATGGAGGAATGCATTGAGTTTTGACCTGTGTATTGAGTATATGTGAAACGCACATCCATTTTGGGTGTGTATTATAGTTATTAATGGAGAGCAACAATGTGTTCCAGTGTATCAGAAAAGCATGGTCATCTTGGTTGCTTATCATTGTTACCAATGGAGTGCATTATGGTTGGGTTTATATCAGGGGTGGACTGACAGGACCCAGGGCCCCTGGTCCAAAAAGAGGTCTGGGCCCCCTGCAGAAATCTCCACAATGCCCCTTCCACCTCCACAATGCCCCCATCATCTCATCGCCACAATGCCCCCTTCTCTCCACAATGCCCCCTTGATCTCATCGCCACAATGCCCCCTTCTCTCCACAATGCCCCCTTGATCTCATCGCCACAATGCCCCCTTCTCTCCACAATGCCCCCTTGATCTCATCGCCACAATGCCCCCTTCTCTCCACAATGCCCCCTTGATCTCATAGCCACAATGCCCCCTATCTCCACATTGCCCCCTTCATCTCATCTCCACAATGCCCCCTATCTCCACATTGCCCCCTTCTCTCCACAATGCCCCCTTCTCTCCACATTGCCCCCTTGATCTCATCTCCACAATGCCCCCTTCTCTCCACATTGCCCCCTTGATCTCATCTCCACAATGCCCCCTTCTCTCCACATTGCCCCCTTCATCTCCACAATGCCCCCTTCTCTCCACAATGCCCCCTTGATCTCATCTCCACAATATTGCCCCCTTCATCTCCACAATGCCCCCTTCTCTCCACATTGCCCCCTTCTCTCCACAATGCCCCCTTGATCTCATCTCCACAATGCCCCCTTGATCTCATCTCCACAATGCCCCCTTCTCTCCACATTGCCCCCTTCATCTCCACAATGCCCCCTATCTCCACATTGCCCCCTTCTCTCCACAATGCCCCCTTCTCTCCACATTGCCCCCTTGATCTCATCTCCACAATGCCCCCTTCTCTCCACATTGCCCCCTTCATCTCCACAATGCCCCCTTCTCTCCACATTGCCCCCTTCATCTCCACAATGCCCCCTTGATCTCATCTCCACAATATTGCCCCCTTCATCTCCACAATATTGCACCCTTCATCTCCACAATGCCCCTTCCACAATACCCCCTTCATCTCCAAAATGCCCCTTTCCACAATACCCCCTTCATCTCCACATTGCCCCTTCCTCAATGCCCCCATCTCCACAATGCACCCGTCTCCACATTGCTCCTTCATCTCCACAATACCCCCCTTCATCTCCACCATGCCCCTACCTGCAGTACCTGGTGGTCTAGCGGCGTGGGGCGCGCCTCTAGTAATGCAGAGGCTGGGAGATGATGTCATCTCCCAGCGCTCTGTATTACTAGAACGGTGCGCCGGCGGCCGTTGTAGGAGAGCTGCTGAGCAGCTCTGGAAGTGGCGGCGGCGGCGGGCCCCCTTCGGTCACGGGCCCTCGGTCCGTGACCGAATGCCCGATGGTCAGTCCGCCCCTGGTTTTATGGTTAGGTACATTTGAAACGCACAGCCATGTTTTAGTTAATTTATGCCTTTCATCTATTTATTTAAAGTTATTAAATGGGCTACGGAACTCATATAGGCAGGTCCAATTTTATTTGGGTCGTTTTAATGTGTGTTACACTCACATTTTCTATTGTATTTAACATATCTTCATATTATGATACTTATAAAAGAAGAGCATTTCCAGGTCATAACGGCTCACATTCCGTTAAAGGGATAGTATTACTTCAAAATTACGATCCCTCATATTGTAGCCCTTAATAAACTGAGTTAAATGACACCAGCATCATCTCTCAGACCTTTATGGTTTAAGAGATAGCCGCTTTCAAAGTTTCCTCTATCCTGCTGTCAGCGTTCTGCTGCCAGCAGGGGAATTCCGGTCCCGGGACAAGAGGAGGCTCTTAAACAGAGCTGATATCTCGTTATGGAAGGAAAACTGATTCATTGAAATCACACGTAGAAGACTGTTTCAATGAATCATTTTTCCTTCCATAATGAGATATCGGCTCTGTTTAAGAGCCTCCTCTTGATTCAGAGGCTGGATTCTCCTGCTGGCAGCAGAACGCTGACAGCAGGGGAGAGGAAACTTTGAAAGTGGCTATCTCTTAAACCATAAAGGTTTGAGAGATGCCGCTGGTGTCATTTAACTCAGTTTATTAAGTGCTACAATATGAGGGATAGTAATTTTGAAGTAATACTATCCCTTTAAGTTTACTTAAGATTACTTATACCTATCAGGGGTGAGGGAGGGATATCTAAAACGAGGAGTGTTGTTGTTACTTTGTCTTATGTCATTTTGGGCTAAGTAGTCAGTTGGCTACGAAACAGTATACAATACCTAGCCTTTTTATTTTAACATTTTATATTGTGCAACACAGTTTTTATATTGTGATGTGATATTTATAAAAAAATCTTTTTGAGGTTAAATATATTTGGAGACGATAAAGCAGTACTCCGTGGGATTTCCTTACCTTCAACTGCGAGTACCTTGAGCAGAGACAGGTCAATATCTCTGCAGACCTTTTTTTGTTGGTGGTAGGTATATGCCCTCTCACAACCACCTTTCATGTGAGTATAAATTATTTCTTCTATATATGCAAATGGTATTAGGATAACAGGCACTATTGGGCGTCCTCTTGTTTGTTTTGTCCACGCTATCAGATAAGGATCTCTCTTAAGTATATAAAGAGTGCACCTGAAACGCGCACGCTATGTCTCCTGATGAAGCTAGTAGTAAAGCAGCGAAATGCATATCAGATTAATTTGGATTAGGGTTACAACTGAGCTCTTAACATCTGTAATCCATAAAAAAGAAGAAAAAGGTGTGCTCCTAGTTTAATATAACCATAAAATAGGTCCACCACCGATACACAACCTTACTCACAATGTCAAATTCCACTGTGGGTGGTCAGCTGAACGGGTGAGGGATTCAAAACAACCCCCCAGTCTATTCTCGGATGGAAGATGGATGCTGTTCCCCAACAAAAGCCAAGGATATCTCCAAAACTCTTAACAGAAGACAAACAGACAACCAGAAGGGGCACAAACCAGCAAAAATAATAAATATGTCTGTATACACATATGTATACTCGCATGATGGTTAACCAGCTGATAATGAGCAACCGGTAAAGCAAGCAGGGTATCAGAATCCACCCTACTAAGGAGATACACCTCCAGTGGTGTTAGAACAATAAAAAAAAAACTGGATCTGCTGAAGTGGCAGTAATAAATCGTGATGTATTTAGAATGATATAAAATACATTATACAATTGCTTCCAATTGCTTAATGAGCAACGCGTTTCATAGAGCATTGCTTCTTCTTCTGGAACTCAATAGGCAAAGATATGTAATATCAAATAGAATATAAAAAAATATTTATTATTTTTTGCTTTACAATGCGTTGCATACCCCCTCCGGCACTCAAAGGTTACTTTTTAAGGTTTTTGGAATCTCTTTTGCGATTTCTGAATATTTTTTATCGACAGACTGAACAAGAAAAAGAAAATTGTAATTCAAAAGTTGTGGTGATCCACATAGTACAGTTTAGAATGTGATTATGTCTCTACACCTCTTTGTAAGTCGTATAAGGAAAAGAGGGGAATAATCAACTTCAACCCAGAACCATGCAGAAAACCTTTTTACAAAAACCATCGTTTGTGGAAGCATGAAAAAAATAAAAATATTTGTTTAACCCCTAGAGTTGTCCTCAACACACTGCAAAGGAAAGTACAGGAGTCTTGTATTGCACCCAATGGGTTAAATGGAACTGTCATGCACTTGTTCCCTTTTATGGTCTATAGAGCACCTACATACGACTTTATGCAGGCAACATTCTAATGTCACCCTTTTAATGTGGGAGACATTCTAATGACGCCCTTTTTATGCGGGCGACATTGTGATTTCGCCCTATTGAGAGTTGCCATGTAGGCGATGACATTTAAATAGGGTACCCCCTTTTGGCACATGAGGCAATGCATGGACACCCGTCTTGCTTTAGGGCCTTAGGCAGAAAGAAAATAGGAGCAATTCTAGGGCAAATCAAGTGAACTAAAGAGTTGAAATAAAGTGTCCCAGCATTCCAAATGATTTAAATGCTACAGAGATCTACAATGCGCTGGGGCCTCACTAGCATTTAAATAGTTACAAATCCCATTTACATCAGTATAATTCTTCATGTTCATGACATTCACTGCAGCAGATGTGAGATGGCCTGTCACACCACAGTAGACAGGAAAAACCACCCAAAAGAAAAAATATAAGCGAGACCCCCCCCCAACTTCTAAAAGCCAGTGTTTTTCCTGCGTCCCAAAAGGACCGGACTTCATCCCCCATAATTTTATTTTCAGGCTCCTGGTGTGTGACTCTGCCCCAAATACACAAACCTTTCTGATGAGAAGCTAATTTTTCACTTAGATGTCTTTGGAGAACCCCTATCTCAAACTTTAGTTCTCCATTTAAATCAATAGCAACTGTGCCCCCTAGTGATTATTTTCATAAACAAAATAATGATTTTTAAAAAGATCAATCCCGTTTGTGCTGTAGTGTCTTTTGAGTGAAGCATCTCCCTGAATCAGACGTGCCCTTGTTTTACTTATCAGGAAAAGCACCACAATATATAGGTTGTTTTATTAAGTTAATTATTTATGATGGCCAAATATTTTTACCCACTTAAATGCAAGAGAGGTCTTCAACGCATCGCAAAGCAAATTCACATGGGCCACCTTGTTGCAAGAAGTTTTTTGTGACAAGTTTCAGTGAATAGATATTATTGATTTCTATGGGACAGTACACATAGGTTGATGCAACAATTTTTTTCATGTGAATTAGGACTAAGGCTATTTACATACAGGCTCCTCCCCTCCGATGTCCAGTTTTCCTCCTGCAAATCACTCACTGAGGTTTTTCACAAGGCCAGCCCACACGGGTGTTGTAACAGATCCCAGCAGTTACTCCAGGGAAATATGTTGGGCAGTAGGCAGCTCTCTGATTGGCCAAAGCTCTGGGTGACGAGTTTAAAGGTCCCCCATAGAGTTAACATGGGGGAAAGTAGGCCACCCAGGGATTGGCTAATCTAAGACCCGCCCCAAGGTACCGATTGGTCGCTTACAGTTAAAGGGACTCCATAGACTTTACATGGGAAAAGTAGGCAGCCATCGGATTGGCTGCTCGAATCCAGCTACTCCTCTCTTATTGGTCTAAGAGTTAAAGCGGCCAGATTGAATTACTACGGCTCCAGGGAGTCTGGGGTCCCATTGTATGTCACCCCAACCTATTGTACTGAGTCAGTTAACCTTGTTATGCATTGTTGTTCTTTGTTCTAAACCTTCATAAAAGAGCTGAATTCAGCCACAATAAAGTGAGAGTTCTGTTGATCCTGAACTGCGTGCTGTGTCTGCATTACTGGGTGGTATCATGGGTCTTCTGTTGATCCCCATCCTGGGAAGCTGTTTGGAGGGACTGATCGGGAAAACCAGCTAAGGAAGCCGTCATCTAGAGAAAGGTAGTCTGCAGAACGAGCAATGTCCATCCAAGGACTTAGGATCTCGTTACAGGTGTTATTAACCAATGCCCATGCAAGTTGGCCAGTCACTGGAAGATATGTAAGTGACGTATCATACAGGATCACTAGTGGGAAGAAACTGCGTGGAGGTCCATTACATAGATCATTATGCTGGAACCTGTATGTATCCAAAACCATGAGCATCCACATCCCCATTAATATGCCCCCCAGGGCAAGCTGCCCTGGGGGGCATATTATGGTTTCACCTACCCCTGGACAAATCTATGCGGGTACCAACACCCAAAGCATGAGCACATCCAAGTTGCAGCATGTTGCATTCTGGTTAGAGGTCAAAACTGCCCACTTGGAGGCAAGCTGTTTGTTTGGGTACATTTAGCACAGTTTTATTAATGCTGCTTTAAATTCTCCTGTGTGAACACAGCCTAAAACTATTTAGGTTGACCAAATATAACATAAACAGTAATACCCTATAACACACTTCATTGATGAATCCTAATGTTTCTTATTAGGAGACATCACCAAATACAATCAGTGTCCTTCTCTCTTGGACAGATACCGCAGTATATCCTGTAAAACAATCCCTACGTTTGCCTTTCACTGCTAACACAGTTGCCCTCATTTTGTCAAAATAAGACGTGACGTTAATTGAGTCTTAAATCTGATGAATGGAGGGTATTAAGTCAAATTATGAGGGAACTTAATTAACCTAATTACTAAGAGCTGTACCTGATAATAACAATTAGATTTGCTGAATAACGCACAGCTGAAATTCTGCACCACACCTTTTTGTGTGTGTGTGTGTGTGTGTGTATGTATGTGTGTGTATATGCATGTGTTTGTGTGTGTATGTAAGTATGTGTGTGTATGGGTGTGTGTATGTAAGTATGTGTGTATGTATGTATGTGTGTATGCGTGTGTGTATGTAAGTATGTGTGTATGTATGCATGTGTGTGTTTGTATGTGTGTTTGTGTGTGTGTGTTTGTATGTATGTGTGTGCGTGTGTGTGTATATGTGTGTGTGTGTGTGTTTGTGTGTATGTATGTGTGTGTGTGTGAATTACACCAATTCCCATTTATTTAAATGGTGCACAAAGGGTTAAAATATACAAACGCCCCCATCACCAGAGGTTTGGAATCCCTGTACAGTATTCACATCGTCTCTTGGAAGATGTAAATCTACACTTTGAAGATAAGTTTTTAAATAATTATAGTGTTAACAGGCAACTAAGCATGAGAAGAATGGAGATGTGAAAAAAGCCCCGCCCCTCACGCCACTCATGGGTGTCTACTTCCTCTCCTGTCCTACACGTCTCCACAGATCCGCTGTATTGGAACTTGAAAGCCTGACACAGCACAGCCTGCAGTCTTGCTGTTTGCGTTCCAGCTAAGGGGGTCAGTTTTGTACTCCCATCCCCGAATGACTGATTGGAACCATTTTGGTGCTGAACAAAGCAACCTTAGACTTTTTATTATTATTATTTATTTATTTATTATTATTATTTATTTTTTACTCGATCTACTCCTATTGCAACAAACTTAGTAAAATGTTTTAATTGCCATTTAAACATTTGAGTGTCATAGTGGTGTCATTAGTAAGCAATGTATTATATAGCTCTTTGGCATGAAAAGTGGTTAACTCTTTAACGCCAGATGGGTGTCCAATGCCTTGCAGAGAAAAAGCATTCTAATCATTAACTCTTTGTGGGCCAGAGGGTATCCAATGCATTGTGAAGCAATGTGTTCTATATCCGTCTGGAACTCAAATGGTTAAAGAGTTATTGCATCAAATTAAAAGGCTTCAGTTTGGGAGCTGATATCTGTACATGGATTGAGAAATGGTTAAATGATAGATGGCAGAGAGTTGTTGTAAATGGAACCTTTTCAAGTTGGTCTAAAGTTATAAGTGGGGTGCCGACGGGTCCAATGCTTTTTAATTTGTTTATTAATGATCTAGAAGTGGGAATTGAAAGTAGTGTCTCAATCTTTGCTGATGACACTAAGCTATGTAAGGAAATACATACAGAGCTGGATGTTTTTTCCCTACAGAAGGATTTAGACAAACTAAGTGAATGGCCAGAAAAGTGGCAGATGTCATTTAATGTAGATAAATGTAAGGTTATGCATTTGGGCTGTAGAAACAAACATGCTACATATACACTAAATGGGAAACAACATGGGGAATCCTCATTAGAGAAAGATTTAGGAGAACTGATAGACGATAGACTTCACAGCAGTGTGCAGAGTCACTCAGCTGCTGCAACAGCAAATTGGGTACTATCCTGCATAAAAAGGGGTGTAGTTGTATGGGATACTAATATAATTCTACCTCTATATAAATCCTTGGTTAAACTTCATCTAGAATATAGAGTACAGTTTTGGCACCAGTTCTTAAAAAATACATTAATGAACTGGAAAAACTGAGATGTGAAAAAAATTGATAAAGGGATTGGAGGGTCTACATTATAAAGAGAGACTTGCCAAACTGGGTTTGTTTATACTAGAGAAGAGATGTCTAAGGGCGTGATATGATTACCATTTACAAATACATTCAAGATCAATACAAAGAACTCTTCAATTAATTATTTACCCAAGAGCTGAGCTACAGTAAGAACTAGAGATCATCCATTAAGACTAGAGAAAAGACTATTTTGTCTAAAACAAAGGCATGGATTTTTTACAGTAAGGGTGGTAAAGCTATGGAATTTTTTGCCACTGGATGTTGTGCTTTCAGATACTGTACCTGCTTTAAAAAAAGCAGTGGATACCTACAGTGCCTTGCAAAAGTATTCACCCCCTTGTCGTTTTTCCTATTTTGTTGAATTACAACTTGGAATTAAAATGGATTTTTGGGGGTGTTAGTATAATTTGATTTACACAACATGCCTACCACTTTGAAGATGCAAAATATTTTTTTATTGTGAAACAAACAAGAAATAAGACAATAAAAAAATAGGAAACTTGAGCATGCATACTTATTCACCCCCCAAAGTCAATACTTTGTAGAGCCACCTTTTGCAGCAATTACAGCTGCAAGTCTCTTGGGGTACGTCTCTATACGCTTGGCACATCTAATCACTGGGATTTGTGCCCATTCTTCAAAGCAAAACTGCTTCAGCTCCTTCAAGTTGGGTGGGTTCCGCTGGTGTACAGCAATCTGTAAGTCATACCATAGATTCTCAATTGGATTGAGGTCTGGGCTTTGACTAGACCATTCTAAGACATTTAAATGTTTCCCCTTAAACCACTTGAGCGTTGCTTTAGCAGTATGCTTAGGGTCATTGACCTGCAGGAAGGTGAACCTCCGTCCCAGTCTCAAATCTCTGGAAGACTGAAACCGGTTTCCCTCCAGAATTTCCCTGTATTTAGCGCCATCCATCATTTCTTAAATTCTGACCAGTTTCCCAGTCCCTGCCGATGAAAAACATCCCCACAGCATGATGCTGCCACCACCATGCTTCACTGTGGGGATGGTGTTCTTGGGGTGATGAGGTGTTGGGTTTGCACCAGACATAGCGTTTTCCTTGATTGGCCAAAAAGCTCAATTTTAGTCTCATCTGACCAGAGTACCTTCTTCCCTATGTTTGGGGAGTCTCCCACATGCCTTTTGACGAACAGTAAACATGTTTATTTGTTTTTTTCTTTAAGCAATGGCTTTCTTCTGGCCACTCTTACATGAAGCCCAGATCTGTGGAGTGTACGACTTAAAGTGGTCCTATGGACAGATACTTTAATCTCCCCTGTGGAGCTTTGCAGCTCCTTCAGGGTTATCTTTGGTCTCTTTGTTGCCTCTCTGATTAATGCCCTCCTTGCCTGGTCCATGAGTTTTGGTGGGTGACCCTCTCTTGGCAGGTTTGTTGTGGTGCCATATTATTTCCATTTTTTTTAATAATGGATTTAATGGTGCTCTGTGGGATGTTCAAAGTTTGGGATAATTTTCTATAACCCAACCCTGATCTGTACTTCTCCACAACGTTGTCCCAGACCTGTTTGGAGAACTCCTTGGTCTTCATGGTGCCACTTGCTTGGTGGTGTTGCAGACTCTGGGGCCTTTCAGAACACGTGTATATATACTGAGATCATGTGACAGATCATGTGACACTTAGATTGGAGACAGGTGGACTTTATTTAACTCATTATGTGACTTCTGAAGGTAATTGGTCGCACCAGATCTTATTTAGGGGCTTCATGCAAAGGGGGTGAATAGATATGCACGCACCACTTTTCCATTTTTTATTTTTTTTATAATTTTTTAAAACAAGTTATTTTCTTCATTTCGCTTCACCAGTTTGGACCATTTTGTGTATGTCCATTACATGAAATCCAAATTAAAATCCATTTTAACTCCAGGTTGTAATGCAACAAAATAGGAAAAATGCCAGGGGGGTGAATACTTTTCAAGGCACTGTATCTAGCTCAGAACAATACTGAGAATTATGACGATTGGTTTCAATGTAGACAGGCTGTCGATCCAGGGAACAATCTGACTGCCATTTGGATTCAGGAAGGAATTTTTTTACCCACTTGGGAGTTTAATTGGAAATGGCTTCAATTTTTTTTTCCGTCTGTATCAACAGGGTTGATTTGGCATGGGCTGGACTTGATGGATGCATGTTTTTTTTCAGCCATGTCAACTATGTTACTATGAACACTCACAGCTTTCATTAATAAACTCCCATTTACCATTATCTGGACAGAAAATCCTAATGACCTCTATGAATAAAGTATGTGTCAACTGGTTCTCTAAAATTAATCTTTAACCCTTTCAGTGCCAGAGGGGTACGCAACACATTGCTCTGCAATGCGTTACGTACCCCTCTGACACTCAAAGGGTTAATTAGAACTGGATTTTATGTAAGTAGAGGCATATATGATCCTGTGTTACAGAGCTAGAGGATCCCAATCACAAATCAATCTTGTTTTAGATGATAGGACCCTTATAACTACATGGATTTCAGAAAAATCTCCAACACTTTGAGAAGTAATGCAGTGCTGACTTATTCACAATGTTGTTAACTATTAATATTGTATTATAGAGCAGACCACTCCTTTGCACAGAGTTCACATTATGGAGTCAGAACTCAGATGTTCATAGCTGACACTTGCTGATTGCCACCAGGATAAAACTACTTTATGAGAAGAAGGATATCAGTTGTCAAGATACAATCTTGGTTTTCTGTGTTCAATAAAACTCTAATCTTCTTTGCACTGTAAATATTATTGGCAGGTGCTCAGTAAAATGACAGTGTCCTCTTCCTGATAAGAGCAAATGTATAAAGGATCAACTATCTCTTCTGAATTGTTATCTCATGTGTTTACATGGATCTGTACAACACATCAAAAACTAAGGAATTTCCTCCATGGAGACTGGTAGAAAACATCTCCAGTTTATATTATTACTGAGGTGTAAAAAAAATACTTTTCACGATAGTCAGATGTTTCTAAATGGTTCAAGAATCCACTTCATACCCATAATCCCACAGGACACAGGGCTACTGCTTCATAAGGGATTCAGGGTTTTGATATAAAAACATTCCTCCCAAGTATCCCTCTTTAGGAGGGACAGTCCCTCTGTCCCTCTTTCCCACCCTGATGTCCCTCTTTTTAGTAGATCAGACTGTGTGATGTGTATGTAAGTGCATAATTTTGCTCTACAGCAATAACACTCACATTGTTGCTTGTTTGAATGTCAGTATATGTGTTTATAAATTAGTCTGTGTAAATAAAATACTTTGGCCTTACTCCAAATCAGTGGTTCTCAACCCGTGCCCTCAGTGGCTACTAACAGGCCAGGATTTGAGGATTTCCTTGTTAGAGCACAGGTGAGTTAATCAATGTGAATGAGCCTCTGATCACATGATTTCCTTGTTAGAGCACAGGTGAGTTAATCAATGTGAATGAGCCTCTGATCACATGATTTCCTTGTTAGAGCACAGGTGAGTTAATCAATGTGAATGAGCCTCTGATCACATGATCTCCTTGTTAGAGCACAGGTGAGTTAATCAGTGTGAATGAGCCTCTGATCACCACACCTGTGCTCTAGCAGAGAAATCCCTAAGTCCTGGACTGTTAGTGGCCACTGAGGGCATGGGTTGAGAACCCCTGCTCTAAATCATTTATTCAGTTTCACAAGGAGGTGGCAATAGGTCATGAAATAGCCTAAAAATTCTCTGTAATGCCCCGCCCACCAGCCATTCCCCCAGCAACACCCCCTAAAACACAAATGTCCCTCTTTTGCCATTTGACATGTTGGGAGGTATATACAAATACATAGATGCTGCATTTCTTTGATTTTATTATTACAAATGGTGTAGGCAGTTTACAGCTCTCGAATTGTTCTTGGACTACAATTCTCATTAATCTCCCCCCATCCATTTGCTGGCTGAGGATGATGGGAATTGTAGTCCAAATAGACACGGAGGGGTGCAAGCTGTCCGCTTCTGATTTATATAAATGCCTTATACAGATTTTATTGTACAAAGCTGTTGAAGGGACCTTTGTACTTTTAGGAAAAAGGGGGCAATGACATCTGGCCAATGCAGCAAATGGGGTCACCTATATTTGAGTTGTAAAAAAGTTTTGGGGTCCTGAGTAGAGATGAGTAAAATAATTCGGTAATTTCATGTTTTGTCAGAAACAGGTTATTTGTGCAAGAACCAAATCACACCTCTTTCATTTCTGTTTTAAAGTAGACAAACAAACAACCCCTCCCCCCACAAAATATCCTTACATATCATACACAGCATGTTTCGGTCAAGTCAGATGTTGGAACAAGATAGGGGATGTCTCCTCCCCCCATCATTCACCTAACCAATTAGCATGTCCTCCAATCTTCTCCTCTCCTTTCTATCTCTTCACACTGCCTCCTCCCTTCTATCTCCTTCACCCTGCTCCCCTCTCTTACATCTCCTCCACCCTGCTCCCCTCCCTTCTACCTTCCTATCTCCTCTACCCTGCTCCCCTCCCTTCTACCCTTCTATCTCCTTCACCCTGCTCCCTTCCCTTCTATCTCTTCACACTGCTCCCCTCCCTTCTACTCTTCTATCTCCCGGCTCCTGCACACTGCTCCCCTCCCTTCTATCTCCTTCACCCTGCTAACCCCCCTTCTATCTCCTCCACCCTGCTAACATCCCTTCTACCCTTCTATCTCCATTACCCTGCTCCCCTCCCTTACATCTCCTCCACCCTGCTCCCCTCCCTTCTACCTTCCTATCTCCTCCACCCTGCTCCCCTTCCTTCTATCTCCTTCACTCTGCTCCCCTCCCTTACATCTCCTCCACCCTGCTCCCCTCCCTTCTATCTCCTTCACCCTGCTAACATCCCTTCTACCCTTCTATCTCCATCACCCTGCTCCCCTCCCTTACATCTCCTCCACCCTGCTCCCCTCCCTTCTACCTTCCTATCTCCTCTACCCTGCTCCCCTTCCTTCTATCTCCTTCACCCTGCTCCCCTCCCTTACATCTCCTCCACCCTGCTCCCCTCCCTTCTACCTTCCTATCTCCTCTACCCTGCTCCCCTTCCTTCTATCTCCTTCACCCTGCTCCCCTCCCTTACATCTCCTCCACCCTGCTCCCCTCCCTTCTATCTCCTCCACCCTGCTCCCCTCCCTTCTATCTCCTCTACCTTGCTCCCCTCCCTTACATCTCCTCCACCCTGCTCCCCTCCCTTCTATCTCCTCCACCCTGCTCCCCTCCCTTACATCTCCTCCACCCTGCTCCCCTCCCTTCTACCTTCCTATCTCCTCTACCCTGCTCCCCTTCCTTCTATCTCCTTCACCCTGCTCCCCTCCCTTACATCTCCTCCACCCTGCTCCCCTCCCTTCTATCTCCTCCACCCTGCTCCCCTCCCTTCTATCTCCTCCACCCTGCTCCCCTCCCTTACATCTCCTCCACCCTGCTCCCCTCCCTTCTATCTCCTCCACCCTGCTCCCCTCCCTTCTATCTCCTCCACCCTGCTCCCCTCCCTTACATCTCCTCCACCTGCTCCCCTCCCTTCTATCTCCTTCACCCTGCTCCCCTCCCTTCTATCTCTTAACACTGCTCCCCTCCCTTCTACCCTTCTATCTCCCGGCTCCTGCACACTGCTTCCCTCCCTTCTACCCTTCTATCTCCCGGCTCCTGCACACTGCTCTCCTCCCTTCTACCTCCTTCACCCTGCTCCCTTTCCTTCTATCTCCTCTACCCTGCTCCCCTCCCATCTCTTCCACCCTGCTCCCCTCCTTTTCATCTCCTCCACCCTGCTCCCCTCCCTTCCATCTCCTCCACCCTCCTCCCCTCACTTCCATCTCCTCCACCCTCCTCCCCTCCCTTCCATCTCCTCCACCCTCCTCCTCTCCCTTCCATCTCCTCCACCCTGCTCCCCTCCCTTCTATCTCCTTCACCCTGCTCCCCTCCCTTCTATCTCTTCACACTGCTCCCCTCCCTTCTACCCTTCTATCTCCCGGCTCCTGCACACTGCTCCCCTCCCTTCTACCTCCTTCACCCTGCTCCCCTCCCTTCCATCTCCTCCACCCTGCTCCCCTCCCTTCCATTTCCTCCACCCTCCTCCTCTCCCTTCCATCTCCTCCACCCTGCTCCCCTCCCTTCTATCTCCTTCACCCTGCTCCCCTCCCTTCCATCTCCTCCACCCTGCTCCCCTCCCTTCTATCTTTTCGCACTGCTCCCCTCCCTTCTACCCTTCTATCTCCCGGCTCCTGCACACTGCTCCCCTCCCTTCTACCTCCTTCACCCTGCTCCCCTCCCTTCTATCTCCTCTACCCTGCTCCCCTCCCATCTCTTCCACCCTGCTCCCCTCCTTTTCATCTCCTCCACCCTCTTCCCCTCCCTTCTATCTCCTCCACCCTCCTCCCCTCCCTTCTATCTCCTCCACCCTCCTCCCCTCAATTCCATCTCCTCCACCCTCCTCCCCTCCCTTCCATCTCCTCCACCCTCCTCCCCTCCCTTCTATCTCCTCCACCCTCCTCCCCTCACTTCCATCTCCTCCACCCTGCTCCCCTCCCTTCTACCTTCCTATCTCCTCTACCCTGCTCCCCTTCCTTCTATCTCCTCCACCCTGCTCCCCTCCCTTCTATCTCCTCCACCCTGCTCCCCTCCCTTCTATCTCCTCCACCCTCCTCCCCTCCCTTCTATCTCCTCCACCCTCTTCCCCTCCCTTCTATCTCCTCCACCCTCCTCCCCTCAATTCCATCTCCTCCACCCTCCTCCCCTCCCTTCCATCTCCTCCACCCTCCTCCCCTCCCTTCTATCTCCTCTACCCTTCTCCCCTTCCTTCTATCTCCTCCACCCTGCTCCCCTCCCTTCTATCTCCTCCACCCTGCTCCCCTCCCTTCTATCTCCTCCACCCTGCTCCCCTCCCTTACATCTCCTCCACCCTGCTCCCCTCCCTTCTATCTCCTCCACCCTGCTCCCCTCCCTTACATCTCCTCCACCTGGTCCCCTCCCTTCTATCTCCTTCACCCTGCTCCCCTCCCTTCTATCTCTTCACACTGCTCCCCTCCCTTCTACCCTTCTATCTCCCGGCTCCTGCACACTGCTCCCCTCCCTTCTACCCTTCTATCTCCCGGCTCCTGCACACTGCTCCCCTCCCTTCTACCTCCTTCACCCTGCTCCCTTTCCTTCTATCTCCTCTACCCTGCTCCCCTCCCATCTCTTCCACCCTGCTCCCCTCCTTTTCATCTCCTCCACCCTGCTCCCCTCCCTTCCATCTCCTCCACCCTCCTCCCCTCACTTCCATCTCCTCCACCCTCCTCCCCTCCCTTCCATCTCCTCCACCCTCTCCCTTCCATCTCCTCCACCCTGCTCCCCTCCCTTCTATCTCCTTCACCCTGCTCCCCTCCCTTCTATCTCTTCACACTGCTCCCCTCCCTTCTACCCTTCTATCTCCCGGCTCCTGCACACTGCTCCCCTCCCTTCTACCTCCTTCACCCTGCTCCCCTCCCTTCCATCTCCTCCACCCTGCTCCCCTCCCTTCCATTTCCTCCACCCTCCTCCTCTCCCTACCATCTCCTCCACCCTGCTCCCCTCCCTTCTATCTCCTTCACCCTGCTCCCCTCCCTTCCATCTCCTCCACCCTGCTCCCCTCCCTTCTAACTCTTCACACTGCTCCCCTCCCTTCTACCCTTCTATCTCCCGGCTCCTGCACACTGCTCCCCTCCCTTCTACCTCCTTCACCCTGCTCCCCTCCCTTCTATCTCCTCTACCCTGCTCCCCTCCCATCTCTTCCACCCTGCTCCCCTCCTTTTCATCTCCTCCACCCTCCTCCCCTCCCTTCTATCTCCTCCACCCTCTTCCCCTCCCTTCTATCTCCTCCACCCTCCTCCCCTCAATTCCATCTCCTCCACCCTCCTCCCCTCCCTTCTATCTCCTCCACCCTCCTCCCCTCACTTCCATCTCCTCCACCCTCCTCCCCTCCCTTCCATCTCCTCCACCCTCCTCCCCTCCCTTCTATCTCCTCCACCCTGCTCCCCTCCCTTCTATCTCCTCCACCCTGCTCCCCTCCCATCTCCTCCACCCTGCTCCCTTCCCTTCCATCTCCTCCACCCTGCTCCCTTCCCTTCCATCTCCTCCATTCTGCTCCCTTCCCTCCCATCTCCTCCACCCTGCTCCCCTCCCTTCCATCTCCTCCACCCTGACCCTGCTCCCTTCCCTTCCATATCCTCCATTCTGCTCCCCTCCCATCTCCTTCTCCCTCCTCCCCTCCCTTCTATCGCCTCCATCCTGTTCTCCTCCCGTCTATCTCCTCTAGCCTACTCCCTCCCCTTCCATCCCCTCTGTCCCGCTCCCCTGTTCCCCTGCTTTCCATGTCCCCTGGCTCGCTCCTCTCCCTTCCATGTACTCCGCCAGTTCTCTTCTCTTTCATGTCCTTTGAAACTCAGGGAAGGTTCCAGGGTTTGTGGGGCCTGGTGCAAAATTATTTTCTGGGCTTTCCCATACACATACATACACACATATACACACACACATACACAGTTTCCCATACAGACACACATACACACACACATACACACACACACACACACACAGTTTCCCATACATACTCTCCCACACATACACATACACACACATACACACACACACACACACACACACACACACACACATACACATACATACATGCACACACACACATACACAAACACACACACATTCACAGTTTCCCATACATACTCTCCCATACACACACGCACACACTTTCCCATAAACACACACTGTACACCATTATAGGAATCCAGCACATATACATCAGCTGGACTACTGACTCATATCTGCTGAATCTGTATTATTTATTTCTTATTAATAATAATAATAATAATAATAATTATATCATTATAAAGTAGCATTTTATTTTACAGAGTGCCAGCACATTCCAATCAAATCTATTCATACAATAGAACGGACAATATTAACCTTTTGTGTGCCCGAGGGGTATTGCATTGTGCTGGAAATGACTTTGGTGCTCATTGCACTCTTGAGCTGATGTATAAGAGACACTGGAACAATTCTGGATTGGAGCAAACCAATTTCACTCACTGTAGTGGGAAATACTAATTCCAGTTGAGTTAAATGCTGCTTTTAACCACTTGAATGATAGAGAGGCAGTGGAGTAACTACAGGGGTCGCACCTTCAACCAGGCCTGCCACTCCAGGGGCCCAGCCGCACCCTGCAACCCCTCTGCCTGGCGCCTGCAATCTCCCTCCAGCACTCTAGTATTGCAGAGTGCTGGGAGATGACATCATCATGACATCATCTCCATGACATCATCTCCCAGCACTCTGAATTACTGAAGGGGACCGCATGGGAGCTCCACCTGCGTAGAAGTCTCTCCTGCCACACCACTGGACCACAAGGGAGGTAGGAGATGGGGGCATTGTGGTGATTGGGGGGCAATGTGGAGGGGGCCAATGTGGTCGGGGGGCTCATGGCACTTCTTGCACCAGGACCCGGAGGCTTCTAGTTACATCTCTATAGATAGGTCTCCAGCAACCTCTCTAACATTCCAGGGGTTAAAAACTCTTTATGGGTCCCCCTATGGTGGAGATGTCTTGTTCCAGAATTGCCCCCATTCTTCTTGGTACATTAGCTTCAAGGAGGGAGATTCACTAAGGTGTGATAAATAGGTAATAAAGCGGAGATGACTTCTCCAATGATATCACTTCTCTAATTCCTATGTTATTCTATGGAACCAATGCACTAAGACTTCTCCAGCTTGGAGATCTTAGTGCATAGGCTCCATAGAATAACATAGGAACTGGAGAAGAGATATCACTGGAGAAGTTATGTCCACTTTATCACCTATTTATCACACCTTAGTGTATAACCTCCCTTGTCTTAAACCTTTGGGCTCATGAATGGGGGGGGGAGCAGTAATATTTTACTTTCTACTGAAAAATAAATCAGTTGATCAAAAAAGTCAGAGACTAAACTGAGCTGTTTAATTACTACACCAGCAAGGAGGGTCAGAGACGGATTAAGGCTCTATAGTGCCCTAGGCAAGGTACCAGTCTGGGCCCCCACATCTCTTGAGTGTTGCTAACAGGTACTGATATTATGGCTTTAAAGGGATAGTAATACTTCATTTTATCTTTATTTTATTTTGTAGGCATTAAAAAAACATGAAGAACGATATAAGTCTTATCTCTCAAACCTTTATGGTTTGAGAGATATTCACAAGCAAAGTTTCCCCTCCCGCCCCTTTTACCTAGTGTAAGCCATCTCTTCTCAGATGTGGAATGCAATCCATAGACCAGACAGATAACAGCAGGGGACAATCTTCTTCCTATGAAAACAATGAAAGCCCTGCCCCCCTTGACAAGTTTTTCAGGTTTTTCCCTTATCTTAATTGAAGATTGTCCCTCTCTGCAATCTACCTGGGCACCTCCCTTCTGCTCTGGCTGAGCAGTGTTACATCAGTAAAAGGGGCGGGAGGGGGACACTTTGTCACTGAATTACTCTTGAATTACAACTCTGACAGAATTGATATAACACTCTCCAAAGTCCAAATACTACAATGATTAATTAGAGCTGCTTTTATTATGAAACATTACTATCCCTGTAATGGAAGTGGGAGCAATTTGATGGTGCTGGTCTCTTTCAGCAAAAAAAGCATCAAACACAAGATGTTAGCAGCAGCAGCAGCAGCAGGTCCTCTGACTGTGACCCATCAACTGCAGCCATGGTGCCTCATATTGCCAGGGGCAGCAGGCGGTAGCACAGGTTGCTATAATGGATGATCCGGCTCTGAGGAGTGTATCCACAGTGGAGTTATACACTTTTTTATGTATCATTAATAGTTACATCATGTTATTTAATCAGTACACGTATAACTTTTTATTCTTTTAAATACTCAAAGAAAGTTCCACCCTTATAATTTAAGAGGACCCTGTATGTGACAAGCATTGCACCATGTAACCCTGTCTGAGCGGAGGCTGCATTCAAGCTCCAGCAGTCTTTCAATCCCCTCTCTTTCCCTTCTCCAGTAGTCCCCCCCCCAGAGGCTGCCTTCTGCTTACCTAGCTTTGTTGGTACAGAAGGGAAGAGGGCCAGCAGGCTGGTTTTAGGCAAGTGCCAAGAGTGCAGTGCGTCCGGCCCCGACCTTCACTGGCCACATGACAAGAGTTCCTGTTGGGGAGATAAGACAAATATCCCCAACAGGTCCACAGAGGTCTATGTTGTCTCCACAGGCCTCGTTCTGGTGAAAATCTCTATATCCAGCTCCCATGTGGTGCTTAATCTGCTCAATAATATGGATCACTTGGATGTGAAGTTATTTACTCTGCAGAAGCTGGATACATAGAGGTCTGTGCTGGAGGAGACCCGTATATCCCCAACAGGAACTCTGTTCGTGGGGACAATGAAGACACGGGACCGGACGCACTGTACTCTTGGCACTTGCCTAAAACATGTCCATTCCCTTCCACAAACTCTGGTTTGCCGCTTTCCTTCCATGTCTGCTGCATGTTCTCCTCCCTCACATGTTCTTAGTGTTAGTCCTTTCCATGTTCATGATTAATTAATTTGTAGTAGCTGTATTAGTTCAGTTTTAGTAATACAAAGAAATAATACTTTGATATTTGGTGATACCTTTTTTATTTAGACTAAGTTTATATTTTAAGACAAGCTTTCAATCTCTTTCTCAGGTCAAGCAAGCTTCCTTGTCCTTGGCACTCCTCCCATTCCATACCACCGACCCCCTCTTGCTACAGTCCCCTGCTGTCCTGCATTCCATTTGTCATGCTCCTATGTCCCACCGTCATCCTGTCCCCATTTTCTTATGACTCTCTGGTATTCATTCTGAATCAATTCAGACAGATACAGAATTTTTGTCAGATCCTCTGGATCTGTCCTCAAAATGGAACGCATCGGTTTTGCTCATCACTTGACCTGACCTGGGGAGATGTTGCCTTCATTCCTAAGCTGTAGTTTCACTTTAACCTTCATTAACACCCTGTTCAGTTGAATCCTAGCTTACCAAGTGCTGCTCTCTCTCCAGTGGGATAAATCCAGTTCATTTAAAGGGATAGTAATGTTTCACCAAAACAGCAGGTCCAATTAATCTTCATAGAGAGTGTTATTTCAGTACTGTCAGAGTTGTAGCTCAAGAGTAATTGAATGATAAAGTATCCACCTCCCACCCCTTTTACCTAGTGTAAGCCACCTCCCCTCAGATGTGGAATCTGGTCCACAGACCAGACAGCTCACACCAAGGGACAATCTTCTTACTGTGAGAACAATGAAAACCCTGCCCCCCTTGAGCCTAATTTAGAAAAGCAATTAGTAGATATTTGTATATTAGGGTGACCATGTGTCCCGGAATGCCAGGGACAGTCCCTTAACGTCCTGAATCATCCTCCCCGGGACAATAAAGAGTCCCGGAATCAGAGTCTCACTGTCAGCCCTGTGTTCTTGAGCCCTGTTCTGCACGTTGCTGCCAGGCCAGCTAAGCTCAGTCACAGCCTACATATACATGCTGCACGCACAACCACACCAGCCAATGAATGGAGAGGATTTGCACAGTGTTCCTCTCCCATTGGCTGGCGACTAGTCTATGTGATTGTGAAGTGTTACGCCAGGGCCGGATTTAGAATAAGGCAGAGTAGGCATCTGCCTACAGGCTCACCCCACAGAGGGGCGCCTGTCATTCGATCACTTTTTTAAAACACATTTTTTTCTTTAAATTAGCCTTGCTGGCCCCCCACTCCGGCCCCTGCTCCATGTTTACCTCACATTGCCCCCCCCCCTTTGTCTATTTCCTACCTCCCTGGCAGGACAGGTCTGTGCCTCTTTTTGCACAGTCCTGTAGCTGATGAGCTCCCTCGTCGGCTCTGTAGGAATGCAGAGCGCTGGGAGATGACATCATCTGACAGCGCTCTACATTCCTGAATAGGAGACCGCGCGGGAGCTCAGCAGCTACAGGACTGTGTCAAAGGAGGCACAGACAACAGATCTCCTGCCAGGGAGGTAGGAAACAGACAAAGGTGGGGGGGGGGGGCAATGTGAGGGAAACATGGAGATGGTGGGGGCAATGTGTAGCTAATGGGGGGCAAGTTGGAACCGATGGAGGGCAATATGGAGATGGTGGGGGCAATGTGAGGGTAACATGGAGCTGATGAGGTCAAGTTGGAGCTGATGGGGGGCAATGTGAGGACAATATGGAGATGGTGGGAGAAATGTGGAGCTGATGGGGGGCAATGTGAGGGTAACATGGAGCTGATGGGGGGCAAGTTGAAGCTGATGGGGCAATATGGAGATGGTGGGGGCAATGTGGAAATCATGGGGGCAAGTTGGAGCTGATGGGGGGCAATGTGAGGGTAACATGGAGCTGATGGGGGCGAGTTGGAGCTGATGGGGGCAATGTGAGGGCAATGTGGAGATGATGGGGGGCAATGTGGACATTAGGAGCATTGTGGAGGTGTCCAGTGGAGATGGCCAATAGGGGGGGGGCGCTTCAGATTTCTGTGCCTATAGGCTCCTGAGATGTAAATCCGGCCCTGTGTTACGCACGCTTGCCTCGCTGACGCACGCATGCCAGAGTGAGTGAGAGTAAGCAGAATGAGAGCAGACTGCAGCTGCAGAGAGTGACTGTGTCTCTGGAACCAGTGAGGCGCCTGCAGACATGGAATGGAAGACGGAAGATGAAGAGGAGAGAGCTTGGGAGAGAACAGCTCACACTGCAGTGTCTGAGAGACTAAGTCCCGACTCCCGCGGCTGACTGAGTGGCTCCCGCCAGCTGGCAGCGATACAGTGACTTCCTCCTGACTCCCAGTCCCTCCCTGGCTTAGTCCTTCTGAGTCCTGAGTAAGTGTAAGTTAATAACCATACCAACTACATTAATAAGCATACCAAGTCTCGCCAGCTGGTGCTGACTGACTGCCTGACCCCCCTTCTGAGTCCTGACTGTGCTGAGAGTAAGTGTAACCACTGCAGTAACAACTATCAGACAGACTGAGATGTCACTGAGTAAGCACATGTGTAATATACAGTGTGATGTGGTGTGTGTATTGTCTGACTCTGCCTCCTGTATACAGTCAATCACAGTGTGTATATCCTCCTAGTGCCTAGAACTCTGTGACGCCTCTGAGAAAGCACTGTTTTTGCTCTTCCATCCAGTGACATCAGCACAGGGACATGTGATGTCATTTGACCCCGCCCACACAGTGTCCCTGAATGGCAGAGGGGAATGTGGTCACCCTATTTTATATGTCTGAAATTAATCTAGGTGCATGTGCTAACTTTGCTGTTCATTTAGAAGCAAGTGCTATTCAGCATCAAGGTGTTAGTGTGTTTCTTCCATCAAACTGTGAGCAATCACAAATAGTGCATGTACTTATGGCTTAAGACTCTTGGCAGTAGCAGAGATTTGTGTGCCAAGTGTGGGCATGTAACATACCTTCTTTTGAGTTTATGTTTGCTGATCTGTTAATTAATAAAATTGCTTTGACCATTGCTTTCCCCACATGTTGTCAAGTGTTTTAATTAGCAGTGGTCTGGTTATGTTTTGTAATATACTGTAGATGGGGGGTCATTGGTGCCATACATTATCACAGGACCTATTTCATACAGCTGTTGTGACCTTGTGCAGCTGGTATTATGACCTTGTTCAGTGAATCTGAAGACTGGGTGCAATACATAACTGATATATAAAAGCATGTGATAGTAAGAAAATTCCCCAACTCGTTACACTGTGTAAAATACATAAGTCGTAAAATATTATTATAAAGAAAAAGAGAAAATATATTTATTACTGTTTGCACTGTGCCTTGTTCTTTTAGAAGCGTGCATCATTTTCAACTCAATGTGATAGTCCAGATGAATACTAAAATTACTGAGACACTGATTTTCCTCATTGGGGTGTGCAACACATTGCGAAGCACCCCTCTTGTTCTCCAGTCAAGGGGTTTATCAGTGGAAACCCAAACTCCTCCCACTGAAGTGTCCTTAATAAGGTAGTCCTGGGGTCCTGCACCAAAGAATCATGTCCAGATATCTAGACGTGATGTATAGCACTAATTAAAGACCCATTTGGAGGAACCAATACAAACCTTACCAATTCTAAGGGGCCATGAAGATTTTTTTCCCGGATCAAGGTCGATGGGGATTTATGATTAGGAAGTGTTAATGCTTCCTTTAACCCTTTGAATCCCAGAGGGGTAGGCAACGCATTGCAAAGCAATGCGTTGCCTGTCCCTCTGGCACTCAAAGGGTTAAGTCTAGCTGCTACGTTTGAATTATGCCAGATGTCCCTTGTAGGTATGAGATCATGTTTTGAGATGTTTAGTAATGGAGGAGGATTTTTTCCATGACTATATTGTAAATTATTTGTGAAACAGTTTATTTCCAGGAAAAGTTACAAGATTCTCTCCATTATTATGCAATGCTGGTGGCAAGACAAATGTGTATATTTTGAGGTATGTACATTTTTTGGGAGGGTATGACAAGTTATAGTGAGCAGGCCTGTTGAGGCATAGATTTTGTTTCCAAGTGAAACAATGGTATTCCCACCGCTAGGAGAAACACCTTACCAGAGTAATTATAGTTCAAACTGTTGATTTTTAGGTATCCTTTTCAAATGCCATCCACTATTTGGCGACTAACAAATAAGAGCATAATACATATTGCCAGAATGAAAAGGGTGACATGACAATCTCGCCCAAATCAAATGGGCAAGATTGTCATGCTGCAGGCATAAGCGTCATTGATATGTCTGTATTACCTGTGTGTACTCCTGCCCTCCTTCACCTCACTGTCTGTGGCTCAAAATAATTAACAAATAAAAATAATTGTGAGAAGTGCACGTACCACACCAACTCCGCAAATGGGCCAAAGTTTAAAGCACAAGTTAAATGTAGTGCAAGCTTCTGCTTCAGCCTTTGGCCATTTTGTGGAGTTGGTGTGGTATGTGGGCTTCTCACAATGATTTTTTTCTTTATTATTTTGAGCCGTTGATAGTGAGGGGAAGGAGAGTGGAAGTACACAGGTAACACAGACACCTCAGGGACGCTTAAGCCCGCGACATGACAATCTCTCCCTTTTGATGCAGACGACATGTTTAATGTGCTGTTTACTTGCTCGCCCAATAAACATTAAAAGGGCACTCTAATGGTCAGTGACTCACTGACAACAGTTCTCCATAGAATGTGACTGCTGAGTCACTTCCTGTCAGTTTGTACTGACAGGAAGTAAGCTCCCTGGATCTCTTTCCAGAGAGTTTAACATATGTTTTGCTCAGCAGCTGAAACTATATAACAAATAGGTTTTCATAAAAAAACAATTTTACTGCTCCATTAAATCAGTGACGGTTAACTTATTGGATACTTGAGAGGTGTCCAACACATTGCTTTTCAACATGATGGAGATGTCACTAACATAAGAGCATTTAACCTTTTGAACGCTAGAGAGAGTGGGTTAAAGTAAAAATGTACACAAAATGTTATAGATTTAATTAACTGAAAAGCACTGTATTACTTCATTATGAAAAATATACTGTATCATTTTCACTGATGAGTCAGACTCTGGTACTTCCATGGAAAAGTTTTCTGAAATTGTTATGAAAGCCGAAACTTTTTTTTTTTTTTATTAAACCCTTGAGCACCAGAGTAATGCACAACACACTGTGAAGCACACCCCTGTAGCTATCAAGTGGTTAACGCTTTGAGTGCCAGTGAAGTATTAAAGTGGATCTATCACATATAGATATCTAATGCTCATTAGATAGAGCATTTAGCAAAAAAGTTTAATATGTTAGTAATTTTTGAAAAAAACCATTATCTACGCAAAAATTCAAGTTTAAACGTTGCCCAGCAGCCTACTTCCGCTTGCCACTGTGGCAAGCTGCTTGCTGCACAGAAGCTGCTCCCGTCCCACTGCCCAGCATCCACCGATGATGGAGGATGTCTGTCTCTAAGCTGGAGGGATCTCACTGGCTAGATATCAACCTCTGCCAATGAGATTGCTCCAGTTTAGAGAAAGAAAGCCTCCGTCATCGGAGGATACTGGGTAGTGGGAAGGGAGCAGAGGCAATACTGCAAGCAGGAAGTAGGCTGCTGGGCACGATTTAAACTTGAATTTTTTCACAGATAACTTTTTTTTTTCAAAAATTACTAACATATTAAACTTTTTCTCTAAATGCTCTATCGAATGAGCATTAGATATCTATATGTTATAGATCCACTTTAAATGCATTGTTTTGCAAAAGTATTAAAGGGATAGTAATGTTTCACAAAAAAATCAGCTCCAATTAATCTTCATAGTATTTGGGCCATGGAGAATGTTATTTCAAAACTGTCATAGTCGTAGTTCAAGAGTAATTGAATGATAAAGTATCCCCCTCCTGCCCCTTTTAACTAGTGTAAGCCACCTCCCCTCAGATGTGGAATCTGGCCTTGGGGCTGGACAGATCACAGCAAGGGACAAACTTCTTACTGTGAACATAAGGAAAACCCTGCCCCCCCCCCCGACAGGTTTTTCATATTTTTCCTTATGCTCACTGAAGATTGTCCCTCTCTGCAATCCATCTGAACAGTCTTGCTGCTCTGAGGTGAGCAGTGTTACATCAGTAAAAGGGGAGGGAGGGGGATACATTATCATTCAATTACTCTAGAACTCCAACTGGGACAGTATTGATATAACGCTGTCCATGGCCCAAATACTATGAAGATTAATCTGAGGTGACACTGTTTATATCAGGTTTTTTGGAGAGCTCAGGTCTAAGACTCAGGTTCTCCAGTTGAGCTATAGAAACATAATTGTTCTCCAGATACCAGTTGTTCTTGAAGGTTTGAGCTGAAATAAGTTTTGACTTAAACATTATCTAGCATTGGGAATCCCCATATTTATTTCAGCAGGAAATGTCATATAATATATGTTTTTTTAATAATAAGACTTTCCTGCTCTTTAAAATAATGCATACTTGTACATTTGGTCATAATTTTGTTCAGCAGCTTAGCAATTTGCTGCATATTATTGGTATAGAGACCTTCTGGAGACAGCCATTTGGTTTCTAAATACATCACTGTTGTAAAATGGGAGGAGGTGTGATTCCTAGGAGGTTATTTTAAGTAATAAATCACAGTCTATTTTGTGATGCAATTGCTTATAAGTGGGCAATCAGGAAGATAATTTGTGTCTTTCTCAATTAACTTATATTTCTTGAGTGATTAAAAACCAATCGAGAAGTAAATTCATTAAACAAATAAAGCATCAGTTTAGCTAAATTGTAATTGATTCTCCCATCTTCTTCAGATTGTCTTGTGAATTATCAGTAGACTTGTGCACGGCAAAAATTCTAGTTAAAATTCGATTTCGGACAAATTTTTTTTTTCTAATTTGAAGGATCTGAATTTCGGCCCAGACCAGTTTGACTCAGACGAAATTCGGCAATAGTCCGAATTATTTTGCAGAATTAAAAAAAAAAAAAAAAACTTTAAAATATTCAATAAAAAATGTAAATTAAACAAATAAAAATAAAAAAATACATTAAAACTAAATTAATAATAATATTAAATCTCTAATGAGACAGGAAGGGGAATTTTATAAACCCCTACATACTTATTAACCCTTAATAGGGGAAATATGGTTACCTGCGCTCTGTCCCAAATCCCTATGCACATTTAAATAATTGGAGGCCAAACTCACTGGTCTATAATTCCCAGGTTCTGTTTTAGTTCCCTTCTTAAATAGAGGCACTATGTTAGCTCTTCGCCAATCCTGTGGCACTGAGCCTGTGGTAATAGAATCTTTAAAGAGTAAATATAGGGGTTTTGCTAACACTGCACTGAGTTCCTGAACCACCCTTGGATGTATACCATCAGGACCCGGTGCTTTGTCGGTCTTAATTTTGTTCAGTCTTCCCATGACATCTCCTTGAGTTAACCCAATATCTATTAATTGTATTGTTTTATTTGATACTTGCGGAGGCTCTTCTACCATTCCTTGCTCCCTTGTATATACTGATGCAAAGAAAGTGTTTAAAACATCAGCCTTTTCCTTATCCTCACTAACCAACTCACCCATCTCATTTTTGAATGGTCCAATGCACTCCCTCTTAAGTTTTTTGCTATTTATATATTTAAAAAACTTTTTTGGATTAGTCTTGCTTTCCCTTGCAATTCGAGTTTCATTATCTATTTTTGCTACCCTAATTGCCTTTTTGCAATCTTTGTTGCTCTCCCTGTATTTTAAGAAAGATTGTTCAGTTCCTTCTGACTTAAATAATTTGAATGCTTTTTTTTTCCTTGCCATTTCCTTCTTTACATGTGCAGTTAACCACATTGGCTGTGACTTACTTCTTTTGCACTTGTTCCCCATTGGTATATACAGTTGGGTACATTTCTGCAACCTAAATTTGAATTCTGACCATTTTTCCTCAGTATTTTTGCCTTTAAATAACATATCCCAGTCTATGCGTTGCATTGAGGCCCTTAACAATTTGAAGTTTGCTTTTTTAAAATTAAGAGTTTTGGTTGAACCTATACATTTTTGCTTTGCCAGACAGATCTCAAATGTAACCATGTTGTGATCACTGTTTCCCAAATGTTCTCTTACCTTAATATTGGATACCATTTCTGTGTTATTAGTGATCACTAGGTCCAATACATTGTTATTTCTTGTCGGCGCTCCCACCATTTGTGACATGTAGCTTTCATGAAGCGTGTTCAAAAACCTGCTACCCTTAGCACTCTGACAGGTCTCATTTTTCCAGTTGATATCTGGATAATTAAAATCTCCCATAATTATAGTATGCCCAAACTGGGCAGCTTTCCTCATTTGCAATAGCAGTTGGGCCTCATCATTGTCATCGATATTTGGTGGTTTGTAGCATATGCCCACCAACAACTTTTTTTTACCTTTCACACCACATTTAGTCTCGATTTCTACCCACATGGACTCCACAGTTTGGCCAGTTTCCTCACTAATATCACCTCGCAAAACTGGATTTAGCTCTGTTTTCAAATATAAACACACACCTCCACCTTTTCTATTAATTCTGTCTCTTCTAAACAGGGAATAGCCCTCTATATTTACAGTCCAGTCATGTGCATCGTTCCACCATGTTTCTGTTATTCCAATTATGTCCAATTGCTCATTAACCGCCAGCAATTCTAGTTCTCCTATTTTATCTACCATACTTCTTGCATTTGCTAGCATACAATTGATTTTGAAGTCTTTACATATATTAATCCCTACATGCCTTTTTTCTTCACCTTCATTTACTAGGAGTTCCTCCCTACTGACTAAATTTCTCCCCACCCTTTCTCCACCCCCCTGGTCATTTACTTGGACCCAGTTCCTATCTGCTCTATCTACCCCATTTTTGCTATCTATACCCACCCCCCCCTTTCCTAGTTTAAAAGCTCCTCCAAGCTTCCTAGCATTCTCTCCCCTAACACAGAGGCTCCTCTACCATTTAGGTGCAATCCATCTCTTCCATATAGATTGTACCCAAGAGCAAAGTCTGCCCAGTGTTCTAAAAACCCAAAACCCTCCTTCCTACACCATTGCTTGAGCCATGCATTAAGCTCCCTGAGCTCCCTCTGCCTACCTGCACTGGCGCATGGCACAGGTAGTATTTCAGAAAATACTACCTTAGAGGTCCTTGCCTTAAGCTTGCACCCTAAATCCCTGAAATCATTCTTTAGGGACCTCCATCTTCCTCCTATTTTGTCATTGGTTCCAATATGTACCAAGACAGCTGGATCACTTCCAGCCCCTCCCAATAATCTGTCAGCCCTGTCCGCAACATGCCGAACCCGAGCACCCGGGAGACAGCATACTGTTCGGCATTCACGTTCCTGGCGGCAGATTACCCTATCTACCCTCCTAATAATAGAGTCCCCTATTACCACCACCTGCCTTGGTTTCTGCCTGCTCTGCATCCCATCTAGCCTGGAAGGAGGACTGTTCCCCTGGCTGCTAGAGGAATCAGCCCTCTCCAGTGTTGCCAATTCTGAGCAATTCTCATCAACATCTTCACACAATCTTGCAAATCTGTTGGACTGAGTCAACTCAGAACTGGCCTTCCTCTTCCTCTGCCCACTACCTCCCCTCCTTACTGTTACCCAGCTGCCTACCTGTCGCTCCTCATCTACAACTCCACCCTCTTCACCACTAACCCCACATACTACCTGCTCTGTGAGTTCTAAACTCCTTTCCAGGTTACCAATGTCTCGCAATGTTGCAATATTTCTCTCCAAATCCAATATCTTAGACTCTAAAGAGAAAATATGCTCACACTTGGCACAGCGGTATGACCCCTGGAACGATTGCTCCAAGTGTTCAAACATGTGACAAGATGTGCACTGCGTGAGATTGGCTAACCTGCTATCACTCATGCTTGGTTTTACAATTAAAATATATATATATAAACATATATTTTGCAGAGTTACACACGCTGCCTCATTGACTACTGCAGCTGGAGAGTCAAGCCTTTTCATACAGGTCCAGACTGAAGGCCTAATTAGCCTGGAGCTGAAAGTTATGATGGATGGCGGTGGGTGTACTTTCACCTCATCCCTAGTGACCATAGAATAATTCCTACTTGGCTCCGAAAACTGGTTAATGGGAATGTACGCTGTCCTGTGAACAAGACATGAACGATAGCACTATGAGCTGTTTAGGCCCCAGCAGCCAATCAGAGTATAGTGATGCTGTTCAGTTCTTCATCCTTTCTTGGACGACCAGTCATGGGATGTGAAATATGGGGGATTCTGCACTGGCAGCTGCTGACTTAGCAGATCCTAGCTGATGAATCAGAATCAGGGGTGTTCAGCTCCAGGGTGACTGAGCTGCTGATCTCAATGTGGGCTTGCTGCTGATGAGAATGGGCCTATTGTTTTCGTTGAGGCCTGGAGCTGTAGTTCTGTCATCCCCCATGTTAATTAAACCCTTCTTTCCATAACCATCCTTGGGGACTGCCTGGTTAAGCCTCATTCTGAGCTGGGAGGTTTGAAGTCTTTTAGGTTAGACTGTATCTATCATGAATTAAGTGAAGGAGCACTGGGAAGGGGGGGGGGCTCTTTGCAGACTCTTATTCATCTCCCCTGCTGACTCTCTGGGGTTCATCATGTGGCCCTGGTTTCATTCATACCTCGGCTCCAATAGGAGCAAACTTGCTAATGTGGCAACTATTGTGTGATAGTACCCCCACTCCTACACGGTACTCAGAGTAGAATGGAAGCAGGGAAACTTGCTTGCTCCTCTGCGTCAACTCTATTGATGAATCGGCTGAGATATCTTTAGTTGGGGGGCATCTGGAGGGGTCCTGATACCTCACGCAAGGTCTGACTTTTTTTTTTTTGTAAGCCGCCGGATGAGGTGGCGGGGGGCTTCTACTAAGCCAGTGGCTAATGAGGTCTGATTTTTAATACAGCTTAACCCTTTCAGTGCTTCAGATGTATCCACCTCATTGCAATGCAAAGTGTCAGATTCCTCTCTTGCACTCAAACGGTTAAAAAACAAACTAGTTTCACCGCATGTGCAGAGCTGTGCCACACAACTGCTAGTGTGTATATATATATATATATATATAATTTCAATGGAATGAAATCACTCGCATGTGCACAATCCCATTACATTCATACACTAAAAAGGGGCAGCACCCATGGGTCTTTAATGATATAAAATAGGTGATTTATTATGGTCCGTTTGCCTTTCTCAAGACAAGAGAAATGTGTTGATAAATGTTAAATAATCTCCAAACGCCCAGATTGGCACCTCCCACACCTATGATGTAATTCCCCTGCAGGTGGCCACTGGGCTGCTGGAAATGATGTCATCCCACTGGGGTAATGAGTCAGTTACACAAATAAACAATAAACTGAAGATGCTTGTAAAAGCAAGAAAATACACTAGAAGTGCTACAAGAACCAAAGAATATAGGAGGAACAGCCTACGTGTGACGGGGTGCAGGAGCGCCGCTCTGCTGTAGAGAGGTCTCTGGCTGGCACATTGCAGTGCACATCTAACCCGCACTCCCATGGTATTACAGCGAACACTAGATATGCTAACTATGTGCATGACCAATGAAAATGAATATGAGCTAGAAAAGAAGTTGGTAGCATGTGCTGAGGGTATTGCAGCACAACAGACCCATAAAGGTTTCTAATGCACTGCAAAGCACCACAGGCAATGAACTCAGATGTAGGTGACCAAATACAATACTTGTGGGGAATCAATAAAGTGTGAATCCTATATAATAATTCGCCAAGTTGTGTGTAACGCCCGACATGCGCAGTAGACACTGCTGCGCGTGCGGCAGTCACACGCAGTAGAGAGTATCCGCGCCGCGGCTGATACAGAGCTGGGCGCTCCGAAGGAGCGTCCAGCTCTGTATCAGCCAAGGCGCGGGCAGTCTCCACTGCGTGTGACTGCCCCGCGACCGGCTGCCAGAGGCTCTGTGGCCCGTGTAACGGGCTGTTCAACTAGTACATACATAATGAAGCTATTACTCCTTCATGCATACACAGTGCAGCATATTAAAGGGATAGTAATACTTCGTTTTAACTTTATTTTATTTTGTAGGCATTAAAAAAACATGAAGAATGATATAAGTCTTATCTCTCAAACCTTTATGGTTTAAGAGCTATTCACAAGCAAAGTTTCCCCTCCCTCCCCTTTTACCTAGTGTAAGCCATCTCTTCTCAGATGTGAATCTGGTTGTATGACCAGACAGATAACAGAAGGAGACAATTTTCTTTGTATGAAAACAATGAAAGCCCTTCCCCCCTTGACAAGTTTTTAATCTTTTTCCCTTATCTTAATTGAAGATTGTCCCTCTCTGCAGTCTACCTGGGCATCTCCCTTCTGATCTGGTTGAACGGGGGGGGGGGGGGATACTTTGTTTGTGAATATCTCTTAAGCCATAAAGGTTTGAGAGATAAGACTTATATCATTCTTCTTGTTTTTTTAATGCCTACAAAATAAAATAAAATTAAAATGAAGTATTACTATCCCTTTAAGCCCACTACTGTCTCCAGTGCATAAAGGCTCGCCGCATTCATATACAGATCAAAAGAGGCAAATAAAATTTGTAGGTAGAAATCAAACGGTTTTGATACTAATCTGTGATCATGTATACATTCTGAAAATTATCAGACATCTATGGTCGGAACAGAGGGTAACGAAGAAGATGTTCTAAGATGAAACAAAATTTAAGTTTACCTCCTGCAAGTCACTCAAACATTTCAATTAGAAGAATCCTCTGTAATCATAAAAGTCAGGTTAGTTCTGAGAATGCCCAGCCTAATTGATTCTTGGGAAAGAGATTCTTAATAGAGGGTGCAAATATATTAAATATGTCTGGATATGCTGACGATCTTCCATAGGAGACTGCTGGTGTTTCCTATATATAAAAAGACAAGAGGATCAAAGCGAATACTGTGTGGCAAAAATAAGTTCACTGAACAACATTGTCCACAATTACCGCATATGTTGGACAAAATTTTATTATAAAGGTTTAGGGAGGTCCAAATGTGTACTAAGTCAACAAACCAATGATCAATGATATGCTTGTTAGCTATACAAGGCATAGCCTGCAGACCAATATGCAATGAGTAGGCAGTGGTGGTGGTGGTCACTGTATATTTCTTAGGAGAGTCCTGTGGTTCTGTATCAAGTCCTATTAATGATATGGTGTTTGGGATAGCGAAACCTGAAGGAATGGGATATATGTCCACTATATCCTGGAAAGGTATCACACCCAAAGTAGTGATAAATGGTAGTGAGTCAAGAGATTCAACACCTCCGTGCACTTACTGGAGGGTCTACTAACCCACTATAGAAAACAGGTAAAGTTAGTGTCTCATTGAGACCTTTTGATGCTAGATTGTTAAGTCTATGTATCCATTTTTCATCCCTTTGTATTAATTTTCTTCCTCTGTCTCCTCCTCAATAAGCATATATCTCAGGTCTGCTAATGTGTGATTGGCCTCCATAAAATGTGCAGCAAAAGGCTTATCAGTTTTTTTTTTTTTTTGAGTGTATCACTTCCCTTACAGTGAACTAATGACTGGCCATCGATTCCCTAAAACATGCAGCAGTGTTGCCAACGTATATTAAACTGCAAGTGCAGCATATACAATATATCACATAGCTATTGGTACAGGTTAGTTGTCTGATGTAGAGAATTTTGCCGGTGTGTGGGTGACTAAAGGTGGAACCTGTAATCAAATAATGACAGGTAGTGCACCCCGTGCATTTAAAGTATCCATGTTTGTCCTTTGGTACCCAGTGGGAGTAGTTGTCCAGATAGCAGTGTTTAGGGTCTGTGTTGACTAATAAATCCCTTAAATGTTGTCCTCTTTTATAACTGAATAAAGGTTTTTGTTGAAAAATATTGGTTAAAGGGTTTTCAGATGACAAAATATTCCAATGGTTATAGATGGACCTCTTGGTCATGCTGCTAGTTGTAATGTACCTAGAAGTAAATGTTAATCTGTTAACCTCTTCTCTGTTATGCCATTGGGATAAAAGATCTTTCTGGGTAAATTCAAGGGCCCATTCCAGTGCTTTTAATAAATGATCCTCCCTATATCCCCTCTGAAGAAGTCTCTGAAGGAGTTCCTCAGTTTTAATTTTTGCAAGTTCAGGATTAGTGTTGTTCCTCATAAGTGAGTAAGGGACCCCTTGTTTGATATGTTTGATATGTAATGAAGTAAAGTGTTTCTGTCAGTGAATTTCCAAAAATAAGTAGTGCCAAGATGATTAGCTACATGGAAAACAGTAAGATCTAGAAAGTTGATACTGTTCATATCTAAGTTAAATGAAAATCTGACTGGGCAATCCAGCACATTCAGATTAGAAACTAACTGAAGAAAAGAGTTGGCATCACCTTGGCAGATCCAGAACAGATTATCAATGTGGCATGCGTAGAAGTGAATCTGAGCAGAGAGGGGAATGGTAGGATAAACGTAGATTCATATTGTGACATGTACACATTTGTGGATGTAGGTGCTACATTAGAACCCGTTGAGGTCCTGGAAATCTGGAGATAATAACTCAATTAAAATCTAAAATAGTTGAGAGTAATGCAGTGCTTAGGAAGTTTCAGTAGGAATTGAATGGATGGATGGTTTATAGGAGGTGAGGAGTGCTGTTGCAGCTGCCTGTATATCATTCTTGATAGGGATGATTGTGTACAAAGATTTGAAATCCATGGTGGTCCGTAAGAAAGGATCATCCAGGTGCCAAAGGTTGAGAGTTTTATTGATGAAATCTGTGGTGTCTTTGATGTAAGAGTGTTGACTGCACCAGTGGTTGTAGCAAGTAATCAAGGTATTGTGCCACAGGCTGAAGAAGAGAACTTCTGGTCGATACTATAGGGCAACCTGGTGGATTAATGACCTCTTCATGAATTTTGGCCAATGTACAAAAATTGGACAAACTGGGTACTTGGCTATGAGGAACTGGAATGTTGTTTCATCTAATCATACACGTGCCAACGCTTTCCCTAGTGTTCTATCAATGATATGTTTATGGCAGCAAGTAGGTCTGAAGTAAGCTTGGTATATACTTTACTATCTCTTAACTGTGAAACAATCTCTTGTTGGTAATATGAATAAATGAGAATGAAAATTGCTCCGACTTTGTCTATTGGTCAGATGACTAAGGAGAGATTAGTTCTTAATGGCGTTTTATCGGCCACATATGTTTGTGGAACGTTTAAATCTAGACTCACAACCAACTAATCTCATGAAAGATTTAATAAAGAGATTAGTCTGTAGATGCTCAAATGTACTCTTTGGGGAAAAAATGGGAGCATCTGTCAGTGGAGAATGCTGGAAAAAATCACTACGTTTAAGATGGCATTGACATTTATGAAGCTCTATTTCTAAATCAAAATCATTGTGCTGGGTAACCGGCACAAAAGAAAACCCCTTAGACAAAGCATTAATTTCAGTTGTAGAAAGTGAGTGTGTACTTATGGTAAAATCCATTACTTCTTGACCGGTGGTTTGTTCTCTTTTGTTTGTAGTGCCCTCTTCTTGTGTGGAGTCTTTTGTGTTTGCTTCCGATCTTGTGGTAACCCCTAAAAAGGTTCTTTATGGGCCACAGGGGTGGGAGCTGTGTCTGACTCTGACGAGTTACTGAGGGTAGAAGTATAGAGTGAATGTTATGTTTAAAGGGATAGTAATGTTTCATAATAAAAGCAGCTCTATTTAATTATCATAGTATTTGGACTTTGGAGAGAATTATTTCAAGTCTGTTAGAGTTGTAGATCAAGAGTAATTCAATGACAAAGTATCCCCCTCCCGCCCCTTTTACTGATGTAACACTGCTCAGCCAGAGCAGAAGTGAGGTGCCTAGGTAGATTGCAGAGAGGGACAATCTTCAATTAAGATAAGGGAAAAAACTGAAAAGCTTGTCAAGGGGGGCAGGGCTTTCATTGTTCTCATAGGAAGAAGATTGTCCTCTGCTGTTATCTGTCTGGTCTATGGACTGGATTCCACATCTGAGAAGAGATGGCTTACACTAGGTAAAAGGAGCGGGAGGAGAAACTTTGCTTGTGAATATCTCTTAAACCATAAAGGTTTGAGAGATAAGACTTATATCATTCTTCATGTTTTTTTAATGCCTACAAAATAAAATAAAGTTAAAACGAAGTATTACTATCCCTTTAAGAATTTTTTTACCTTTTTTGGAATATACTTAGGTCCATCTGGGGTGCCTGTTATTGACTTTTAAAGAGTGAACCCTAGACATGTTGACTGTGAGCATGACCAATGAAAACAAATATGAGTTTTGAAAAAATTTTGCAGCATGGGGTTCACTCTCAACATAATGGGAGTGCAGGTTAGATGGATACTGCAATGCGCTGGATACCTCTTGGTCTATACAGTGGAGCAGCTCTGCTGAACCCCTGATATTTTTTTTTTTCGCTCATAGGCTGTTCCACTGTGTTTGTTTGTTCTTGTAGACTTCTGGTGTATTTCCTTTACATGCATTATCGTCAGTGTCTTTGATTATATCTTTAATCCATTTATTATTCTATTTGTGTAATTGACTCATTACCCTAATGGGATGATGTCATTTCCTGCAGCCTGGTGGCCAATGGTAGAGGAAGTACTTCAGAGGTGCCTGAGGTATCATTTCGGGAGTTTGAAGATATAGGTTAACCAGGGCTTAAAAATTGAAGTCCTTTGCTACTAGCCAGACCTGAAAAGTTACTCGCCACTGCAATACATAACATAACCACCAGGGATGAATTTCTACTCGCCAGGGCTACATTTTCACTCGCCATTGGCTAGTGGCAAGTGGAAATTTTGAGCCCTGGTATAACCAAAGAAAGAACTGCACTCACAGGTTTTCTCAAGGTGAAAATTGTGCTGGTTTATTCCATCAACGTTAGGGCCTTTGTCAAGATCTTGACAATAGCCCAGTTTAGGTCCAAAATGTGGATGGAATAAACCAGCACAATTTTCACCTTGAGAAGACCTGTGAGTACAATTCTTTCTTTGGAGTATACTATTTCATCATGTTTCGGATTAGCACCCAGGCTAGAGGCTTAGTGCAAGTGAGTGCACATACTAGGGATTTAAATATTAAATATATACACATATTCAGGTGCAACTTGAATATAATGTATAAAAATAGACAATGTTGATGAGACCAAAGAAAAGGAGCCCTCATGGGACTTTATGAGTGGAAAAAATTATAACTTTAATATATCAAAGTTTCAGCCCCATTTCTACTTATAAAGTCCTCCTGTTCACAAACAAAGTTTCCCCTCCCGCCCCTTTTACCTAGTGTAAGCCATCTCTTCTCAGATGTGGAATGCAGTCCATAGACCAGACAGATAACAGCAGGGGACAATCTTCTTCCTATGAGAACAATGAAAGCCCTGCCCCCCTTGACAAGTTTTTAAGATTTTTCCCTTATCTTAATTGAAGACTGTCCCTCTCTGCAGTCTACCTGGGCATCTCCCTTCTGCTCTGGCTGAGCAGTGTTACATCAGTAAAAGGGGCAGGAGGGGGATACTTTGTCATTGAATTACTCTTGAACTACAACTCTGACCGAATTGAAATAACACTCTCCAAAGTCCAAATACTATGATGATTAATTAGAGCTGCTTTTATTATGAAACATTACTATCCCTTTAATATATATATATATATATATATATATATAAGTTATTGCAGAGCATACTTGCATTTTTGGTGCATTAATTCCATAGCCCAATATGTTGCCACAGTAGTCTATGGACAGCTATTGTGAGTGAAAATAACCCTTAATGCCCTTGTTGTACTCAGCAGGTAAACCTTGCAATATATTTTTCCATACAATGTGATGCTGTCCCTTTAAATTAACAAGCCATTCCAAATTAGCATATATACTGCATATTACAGCAGTATCAACATTGGTAAACTGACCAGCAAGCAGACAGTCTAGTGCAGATGAAATTGGATTTTTCTGGCTACTCCCACAACTCATTCTGTCTAGAATCACGGTGGATTTCACCTCCCTTGGGTGCGGCTCAGTGGAAACCATGTTGACCCACCTTCAGGATCATCAGTAGGAATGAGACCATAAGCTCCTCCCAGCAGATGTGTCAATCACTTGGAGAGATCGAGACACTATTTGTTTCACAGGATGGTGTTCCATCTCAGACAGGGTGGTTACAAAAAATCCAATATTCTACTAAATTAATCCATTTGCTTTGTACCTGGCCCACAGCCTGTGTGACATAATGAGGACCTGTAACTTTGTATCCAGTGATACAACGCTTAAACAGATGAGAGTTGGTAAACATGGCGCACAAAACTATCCTTTCATCAACGACAGGCACTATACTGTAGGCATATTGAAGGAGGAACCAGCTCACTCTTGTTGAATGATAAAGTACCCCCCTCCTTCCCCTTTTACTGATGTAACACTGCTCACCTCAGAGCAGCAGGTGGTGTCCAGATGGCTTGCAGAGAGGGACAATCTTCAATTAGTATAAGGAAAAACCTGTAAAACCTGTAAAGGAGGCAGGGTTTCATTGTTCTCACAGTAAGAAGATTGTCCCTCGCTGTGAGCTGTCTGGTCTTAAGACCAGATTCCACATCTGAGGGGAGGTAACTTACACTAGGTAAAAGGTGCAGGAGGGGATACTTTATCATTCAATTACTCCTGAACTACAACTCTGACAGTACTGAAATAACACTCTCCATGGTCCAAATACTATGAAAATTAATTGGAGCTGCTTTTATTTAGAAACATTACCATCCCTTTAAATGGATACTTCACCTCCCCTAGATCTCCTCTGAGCAATACATATTGTAAAAACACATAGTTTGTTTCTATACATTAAAAATATTTTAAACTATATGATTTAGTTAGCTGGTGTGGCTGCTTTTTTGGCAGTTAGTGGGAGCATTCAGTGACTGGGAGGGCTTTGGGGGCGTGGTTATGTTATGAGCCTCTTCACTGCTAACAGATAGTGCTGCATTCACAGGCATGCCAACAGGTGAATAACCAATGTGTGTGGGGGGGAGCCTCAGTGCATCAATCCTGCGTTGTATAGAACAATGTCCTGTCCTGAGTGACTGAGGTCCCCAAAGACACTCTTTGTATCAATCTTGGAAGCCCAACACAGTATGTCAGTGGGGATTGTGCACACAACCCAGGAGTTTGTAGCTGAAAGCCACAGACTTCTGGGTGCATTCCAGCCAATGGTGGCTCCATGAGCATCTGATAGAATCTGTATGGCTATACACAGCAAAGCTCTGGGATGTTTACTAAGTCTGCTCCCACTGGACCATACTTAGCAAAACATTATGCTGGTGAGATAGCTCAGCTGGTTAATGCACCAGATACAGAATCTTTAAGCCTCAGGGCCACAGGTTCTAGTCCCTGCAAGGTCAACTCAGCCTTTCATCCTTCTGAGGTAGATAAAATGAGTCTAGGACCTACCTGAAAATGAGAAACAAATTCATAAAAAGAAAGTTGAAGCAGGTGTCCTAAGTGGGACCTGGGCATACTATGAGGGGTCCAATCAAGCGGCCTATGTGGACTGCCTAAAGCAACAAGGTGCCAACCATCTGCCCAGGAGTAGCACAGGTAAAATATAATGTAGGCAAAAGAGAACACAAGAAGAGTGAGAGCTCTAAGAATATCAAAGTTATTAACCACAGGAATAAAAAAGTCAAAATGCACTTGCAAGCTCATTTTTTGGTATGATGCCCCTTCTAGTCTAATGGAATGGACAGTACAAGAGGGTAGCCTTGGGATGTTGGCATTTCGGGCAGGAATCTGTGGTGGTGATCCCTAATCTGCAGGCCAGTGTTGTGGGTGATATAAGTCCTATGAAGAAGTCTATACAGCATTGCGTGAAAGTAGGTAGAGAGAGAGCTACGTAGTTGCCTATCAAAATGCTCAAATATCTCAACCATGTCAGTATGCAGGAGATCATGCAACCTGCCCCCTAAACCCCCACTAGTTTCATTGTAACATACTGTAAGGACAAGCAGACAGTAAAGTAGTGACGTACTTACACGGCTACCTGAGTAATTTTTCAAGCACCTATCTAGGGTTTTTTTGTGTACTTGTGACTTCAATGTTGGTAACAGAGAAAGAGTGTAATGTTTAACTTGGAGATATGTAAACACTTGATTTTACGGGAGCCCAAATTTCTGTTGTAAAACCAGGTATGGGTAAACTGTATGAGTGTCCGGATCAATCAAGACTCCGATCATTTGAATTTCCTTGCCCACCCAGAGTTTGACATGAGTATCTGCACCACCATGTTTTTATGAAAATTTTGAATAAATATTAAAAATTTTTTTAAAAGCTTTATTAGGAGCAATTGAAGAACATTCACAAAGAAAGCTACAACCAACAAGTCACATCACTCAGGTTGAGACATGATCAAATAAAATACAAGCTTATTCCATGGTACAAGATACAAAGAGAAAGTGAACATGACAATGCAAATAACAGTAATGTAATTTCCCCGTGCTTACAGGAGTAGTCATAATCAATACGTGAGTAGGAAAATCTCAGATAGGACAATTATGTTATGTTTTTATTGCATCAAAAGAGAGAAATAACATGAAAGAGAAAGTAGGAGAAAGGAATAAGAACAAGAGAGAGGGGGGAGCAATACATAACAGCAGGAAGAAAAGAAAAAGGAAAGGGGACAGGGGAGGGAGAGAAGGGGAGGGGAAAGGAATGCATGGCAGCTTCAGCAGAAAGGCGTTACGGGTTCCGCTAACAACAAGGCCGGCACCGCCACATTGCAGGATGAATGAGTTTGTGGGAAGAGCACTCGGGAGTCAATAAGGACAAATGGTAAGTTTTTGACAGCCATCAGGGTATTGGATTTACCAAGAGCCAAGGGGCCCAGAGCACCGAGAAGGGAGGGTCTCCTCCAGAGAGCAGGTGCGTTCATTTTTCATAGAGAGCCGTATCCCCAACTCGTCTCCTCCACTCTCCTATTGAAGGTGGCAAAGTCAATTTCCAATGTGCCGGAATACACATTCTGGCTGTCGTGAGCAGAGTATTAAGTAAAGCCTTCATGGGCCGAGAGCAGTCCAGCTCCGAGAGCCCCACAGAAAAGAGGAGTAACATCGGATCCAGTGGTAAAATAATAGAAAGAGTCGACGATAGAGCCTGTGTGATTTGATGCCAGAATGGAGAAATCAAGGGACACGACCACCAAAGATGTGTCAAAATGCCGTCTGCCTGGCAGCATCTCCAACATAACGGGGAAACCTGAGGGTAGTATCCATGAAGGAAATGGGTTGATCTGTACCAGCGAGTGAGCAATTTATAGTTAGTTTCCATAGCAGTAGTGTTTCTGGATGAGAAGAGAGAGCACCTAAAGGCTCGTTCCCAGGGTTCCGGAGGGATTAGGACCTGAAGATCTCTTTCCCACACCTGTCTGTAAGAGTGACAGTGAGAAGCGTCCGAGGAATCTGCTAACCAGGAGTAGAGTTTGGTAATGGTCCTCAGGGGCCGAGAGTTTCCAGAACTATCTGGTCTTGGCGTCAGGTGACATAAGAGTTCAAATGGGGTAAGCGTCTGAATCATGTTGGAACGTTCAGGATGGGAGGTAATAAAATGGCGGACTTGCATATATTTCCAAAAATCGTTGGAGTGGAGACCCCAAGAAGTAGATAGGTGGTCAAAACTGACTAAATCTCCATTGGAGAGAACATCGACCACCAGCAAGTCTGGCCCCTGTCCCCATCCCAAAAAGACGTTCTTGGACATCCCTGGGGGAAGTCCGAGTTATAGAGTAATGAAGTCAAGGGGGAGGATGTTCTTGACAACAGGAGGATATCAGATTTCCAAGGGGTGTTTGGCTACCACGTTGGGAATGTGGGTTGTGTGACACCAAGGCAGAAATGTAAGGGGCAGTGGGTAACATAATTCCCGCTGAAAGTTTTCGAGGTTCCAGAATGAAACCAGTGTGGTATGGCACTGAGGAGCGTCGCCCTGTAGTAATGGGATCTCGAGATTGCGATATGTGGGTGAACTTGAACCACCACCCCAAACGAATTTGGTAATCAAATGTTGTAGCATTTTAAGGTATGATCTAGGAAGAAAAATAGGAAGCTTCTGAAAAAAGTACAGAATTTTAGGAAGAAATACCGATTTAAGCAAGTCCAGGATAACTTGAGAGCACCAAGTCTGGAAAGATCTGAAGCAAGGGATCGAGCCAAAGGAGCATAATTATGTTTAAACAGATCAGATAGAGAAGAGGTAAGTCAAATACCTAGATAGGGAATTAATTCCTTAGCCCACCCGAGAGGGGCAAGAGATCGAAGACGACGAACCTGAGCAGGGGGCAAGTTGACATTTAACACTTCCGACTTTGATAGATTTATCTTAAAGTTACTCACGTCTCCAAAACGAGAGAGTTCTTGAAGAACAGCCGGAAGGGATATCTCCGGGTCAGGCAGAGAGAAGATAACATCATCTGCAAACAATGAAATCTTATGCTCTTCATTTCCCAGCCTGATCCCAGAGACGGCCGCATGAGCACGAATCCTGGATGCCAAGGATTCTATAACCAGAACGAATATTATAGGGGATAGCGGGCATCTCTGACGTGTGCCATTAAACAATTGTTAGTGCTCGGACACTGAGCCATTGACGCGTATCCGAGCAGATGGTTTCGCATAGAGAGCCATAACGTTTGTAAGTAAGTTCTGTCCAAGGCCGAAGCCCCGAAGCGACGCCTCCAAATATCCCCAATCCACCCTGTCAAAGGCCTTTTTTCGGCATCAACTGACAGAAGTAGAGTGGGTTTCCCCCCAAGGTGATCCTGATGATGTAGGAGGCCTGGTCTGTATGTACAATGTCTGGAAGAAGAGGATGAAGGCGGTTGGCCAGAACCTCAGCATATATTTTTAGACCAATATTAAGGAGCGATATGGGCCGATAACTAGAGCACATAGAATGATCTTTACCTTCTTTGGGAATGAGAGAAATAAGAGTCTCAGCGAATCTAGGATGTTGATGAATAACATCCGGGAGATCACTGAAAGAAGCCGTAATCAGTGGTGCAAGGATATGTAAATAACGTCGATAAAAAGCCAGGGGAAACCCTTCAAGGCCAGGGGATTTCCCCAGAGCCATTTGCTTGATAGCCAGCTCAACTTCCTGTTGTTGGATGTCCCTGTCCAAGTCAAGTGCTTGGGTCGGAGAGATTTTGAGGAGACCCGACCCAGCAATGTATGCCAATTGAGCGTCAGTTGGCGATGCGGGCCTGCCAGGATTCAAATTGTACAGAGCAGCATAAAAGTCTTTAAAAGAGGAGGCAATAGCAGGCAAGTCTCGAAAAATATGTCCAGAGGAAGTACGTATTGATGAGATGGGTTTAGCTGACTTAGGGCCCTTGTACTGCCGGATAGCCAACGTCCCCCTTTGTAGCATGTTCATAGAAGTAACGTTTGGACCAAACAGAAGAACGATTGATTTGAGTAGTGAGGAAAGCACAAACCCTTTCCCTGCAGCATTTCACATGGGACAAAGCCTCATTGTCACCCCCACTTTGGTGAACACGTTCCGCCTTAGCCAAAGCCTCCAATAAGGCTGAAAGTTCCTCCCTATCTTGGCATCTACGCCGAGCAGTAAGTTGAATCAGGGAACCCTGCAACATACATTTTAGCGCTTCCCATAGCATGGTTGGGGAGGAAACAGAATTCTCATTTGTAGCCAAGAATACCCGAAAATCGTCCTCAATGCACGCAAAAGAGTTCGAGTCTGACAGGAGAAAGGCATCCATTCTCCATCCCCTGGACGCTGGTAGAGTCATAGGAAACTGTAAGGTGAGATCAATAGAGCCATGATATGACCATGTTGCCGGATGGATAGAAGCAGAAGAGGCATATTGTAGGTGTGCCTGAGACATCAAGAGAAAATCGATTCTAGAATAGGTAGCGTGAGGGTTGGAGAAAAAGGTATAAGAATGCGCTGAAGGATTTAATAAACGCCAGACGTCCATAAGAGAGTGGTCTAGCAAAAGGCGTCTCACCTTAGCATATTGAGTGTTGGCCAAACTGGCTGAGCCAGTAGAACAGTCAACAGTTGGATCTAAAACCGTGTTGAGATCCCCTCCAACTATCAGAACTCCCTCACCAAAGGCATTTAAATCTTGGAGAGCATTGCACAGAAAAGAGAGCTGCCCTGAATTAGGGGCATAGAGATTGGCCAAGGTGAGGCGCAGGGCTCCCACCCGGCCCTTAACAAAAACGTATCTACCCTCGTCATCCCTCAGAATGTCCTCACAGTCAAAACTCAGAGATTTATGCAGAAATATAGCAACACCCGCTTTCTTACAAGGAGCATTGCTCAGAAAGGAGGTGGGAAAGCGAGCGTTGCTACATGAAGGCAATCTATCTACTGAAAAATGGGTCTCCTGAACAAAACACACCTGACCCCCTAGTCTGGAGAGATCCCTAAATAATAGGGAACGTTTGAATGGGGAATTCAGCCCCTTGGCATTCAACGACACCACTCTATAATTAAAAGACATGGCTGCTAATGGACCAAAGGCCTGACCGGCTGCTTTGATAAGAGTTTCTCCTCCAATGGAATTCAGATCAACCAGGAACTTGCATGAAAGTACAGCCTATGTTATACATTTTGTATTCAACCTTCATTTTAAATATGCCTGAAGAAGAGAAATACATTATCTTCAAAGCTTTCAGTCTAAAGCTACTCTGCCAATAAAGATATCACTTTTACTGTTTCAGTCTCCTTGTTAATAAAGGTTTGGTTTGTGATACAGACCCCTGACACCTAAGTAAGTTAATCTGCATTGAAAACATTACTGTCACCAAAGGTCCACACTGAATTAACTGGGTGGTGAGTCCAATGGAGTGGGTGACAGGTGAGGACATAACCGAGGCACCTAAAGGGTTAAAGTGTAAGGATCTCCTTGGGGATAATGGTGTTAACTACTGTATGAATTGCATCTACCTAGGTATAAATCTTGCAGGCTGTCATCAGCGAGTCTTCAACTCTCCATGGAACATTATAACATCACGCCCCAGCTTTGAACTCTGAACTCTTCCTGTAATCACCTATGGTCAAAAATCATGTGGAGGATGCGTTGCAAAATCTGCTGTGATATATAGATAACAGCGATAAGAAACTAGATAAATAGCAGGACATTTACTCATTTGAGGGTCAGAGGTCTCCAACCCTATTCTCCTTTATAGGGTTGCCACCTTTTATTCTTGGCAAAAATGAACAGTGGCAGAATGCTTTGTCCTAAATGCAGAGCAATACGCCACATTTCTGGTGGTCAATTTCTAACTTTATAATTCTTTCCAGTGGGAAGCTTTATTTATGCTCTGTAGGCCCATTTTAAGCAATTAAGGCACTGGATACCTCTCAAGCATTCAAAAAGGTAAAAACCCCATTTATAACAGCAGAAAGCTGCAGACCAGCCAATCGGAATTAGTGCTTTTGTGGACAGATGTGTGCTCTAACCAATGGGAGCACAAGAGCTTGAAACTGAATTTATTCAGTACCTCTGACATCCTGACAAGAGATCCCTGGAACATTAGTGAAGGGGAGAGATGCTGAAGAATAGGGTTGGGAAGGGAGGTGGGATTTATGAGAGGGGGAGAGTTGGAGGTTTAAGTTGAGGCACAGGGGGAACTAAAGTGCAGCCCAGTGGCAGGCACGGAGCAAGAAGCATCCCTTCCTCCCATCCCTGGTGTTATATGGGGTGATTCAAAGGGATGACAGTTAAATAAATGGTGGATTATCCATATAAGTGTGGTATCAAAAGAGAGTCCTATTTGTGCATAAAAAAACGGTATGAAATTTATATGGTTGTAATAAAAATCATAGGGTTTCAAACACTGTTGAACAAAGACATAGTGAAAAAAAGATCAAAAGTGTTCCGATCCTTAACTGCAAACCACCCTAGATTTTCCCAGTCCTTAAAGGGTTAAATAACATAGTAACCTAGATGATGAGGCTGAAAAAAGACATGTGTCCATCAAGTCCGGCCCATGCCAAATCACCCCATTGATCCAGAGGAAGGGGAAAAACCTCTATTGAAGCCATTTCCAATTTAGCCCAAAGCGGGGAAAAAAATTCCTTCCTGACTCCAAACAGCAGTCAGATATTTCCCCTACATCAACATCCTATCTGCATTGAAGCCAACTGTCATAATTCTCAATATTGTTCTGTTCTAGACCAGTATCCATTGCTTTCTTGAAAGCAATTCCAGTATCTGCAAGCACAACATCCCAAGAAAAAGAATTCCATAGCTTTAAAGCCATTTGAAGGCCTTACTGTAAAAAAATCCCTGCCTTTGTTTAAGTCGAAAACGCCTTTCCTCTAATCTTAACGGGTAATCTCTCATTCTTAGCTCAGCTCTTTGCATAAATAGTTCCTTGGATAGTTCTTTGTATTGACCTTGAATATATTTAAAATGGTAATCATATCACCTCATGTCTCTTCACTAATGTAAACAAACCCAGTTTGGCTAGTCTATCTTTATAACTCAGATCCTCCAATCCCTTTATCAGTTTGTTGCATGTCTTTACACCTTTTCCAGTTCAATAATGTATTTTTTAAGGACTGGCACCCAAAATTGTACTCCATATTCTAGATGAGGCCTAACCAAGGATTTATACAGAGGTAGGATAATATTAGCATCCCTTGCATCTACACCTCTTTTTAAGCAGGTTAGTACTCTATTTGCTCTTGCCGCTTCTGAGTGACTCTGCACACTGCTGTGAAATCTAAGGGCGAGATGTCCAGAAAGTGGTAGTAACTGAATTTGTCTGTAATCAGAATAAAAAAGTTCTTACGCCACGGTCCATCAGTTCTCACACGTTTCCATCATTTTTTGCATCTAATTCCGCCATCTCCGTCAAAGGGAAAAAGACGTCTTAAAAGTGGGTGTGGTTTAATATACCCTTATATTGTAAGGTATTTAAAAAAAAAAAATATTCGTTTCAACTTCATTTTTTGTCTTATTAATGTCATTTTTCCCCGACATTTTTTTCATTTTTAATTCCTTAGATGCATTTTCAAACGTGACGGATTTACTTCTGAAAATATTTTCCTTCTTTTACCACCAACTCATGATCCGGCAAGTTTTTCATTATGATGACTTTTGGAACATCTCAACATAAATCTTTCTCTGAGGATTCCCCAAGTTTTTTCCCATTCAGTGTATATATGTAGCATGTTTGATTCTACAGTACAGATGCATAACCTTAATTTTATCTACATTAAAGGGGAACTTTCACCCCTTAATAACTAAAGCTCCCCTTACTGCTGACCTGGCGACTAGCTGCTTAGTAGCGCTAGTCGCCAGAAAACTTACCCCGGTCTCAAGATTTCGCCGTTTGAAAGGATCAGGAAGCACGGACGTCTCTTCACAGTGACGTCCGTGCGCCTGCGCTGTCAGTCCCTTGTCAGTCCCTTGTGCACCGTACGGTGCATACGGTGCACAAGGGACTGACAAGGGACTGACAGCGCAGGCGCACGGACGTCACTGTGAAGAGACGTCCGTGCTTCCTGATCCTTTCAAACGGCGAAATCTTGAGAACGGGGTAAGTTTTCTGGCGACTAGCGCTACTAAGCAGCTAGTCGCCAGGTCAGCAGTAAAGGGAGCTTTAGTTATTAAGGGGTGAAAGTTCCCCTTTAAATATGATCTGCTACTTTTCTGCCCATTCAACGCAAAGCGGTGTGTACCCCTCTGCCACTCAAAGGATTATTTAAGGGTTATTTTAAGGTGTTGGGATCCCTTTAAATATCAACCAGCTAAAAATATATTCAAATATATTCAACAGTTAATTGGAAAGAAAGCGTCATAAACCACAGTGCACATCTGAAGTTCATGATCTGCTACTTCCTGCAAATCTTTAGACTGCAATAAATATTTAAGTGAAGTCATAGAGACTGATGGACTAACAAACCTCCCAAGAATCCCTCTTTAGGAGATATTAGTGGTCCATACCTCCCAAGAATCCCTCTTTAAGAGATATTAGAATTCCATACCTCCCAAGTGTCCATCTTTAGTTGATATTAGTGCACCATACCTCCCAAGTGTCTCTCTTTAGTAGATATTACGGATCCATACCTCCCAAGTGTCCCTCTTTAGGAAATATTAAGGATTCATACCTCCCAAGTGTCCCACTTTAGGAGGGACAGTCCCTCTTTGAGACCCATATCCCTCTGTCCCTCTTTCCTATCCTGGTGTCCCTCTTTTTAGGAGATCAGACTGTGTGGTGTATATAATGTATCACATTGCTCCACAGCAATAGAACATTAAAGGGATAGTAATACTTAAAATGTAAAAAAATATATATTGTAGGGTTTATCCCTCTGAGTAAAACAAGAGTACTCCTACTGCTGAAAGGTGTTTCATTCCAAAGTTATTAATTTTCAAAGTTGAATTTTTTAGGTGCAATATCACAGTGGCCTGAAATTGTACAGTGGCGCTGTTGCTACACCATCCTATGGAGATTTATGGTCAATTGACCAGAGTTGTACATAGGATCGTGTAGCAACAGCGCCACTGTACAATTTCAGGCCACTGTGATATTGCACCTAAAAAATTCAACTTTGAAAATTAATAACTTTTGAATGAAACACCTTTCAGCAGTGGGAGTACTCTTGTTTTACTCAGGGGGATAAACCCTACAACATATTTTTTTTTACATTTTAAGTATTACTATCCCTTTAATGTGTGTTTAAACTTCAGTATATGTGTTTATAAATTAGTCTGTGTAAATGAAAGACAATAGGCCATGCTCCCTGCAACACCACCTAAAACACAAGTGTCCCTTTGGCCATTTGAAATGTTGAGTGGTATGTACTAAGACAAAATGGAGCAATTAATCTACACCACAGGGGAAAAGTGTCCATTGATTTAAATGGGGCTTTTAACAACTTGAACGTTAGTTAGGTCTCCAGTCCATTACTTTTCAATTTTCTAGCAACCAAGGGGTTAAATCAACATTTAGATAAACAGGACTTTAGTGAATTTGTATTGATCCCCCTGTGATGCATTTGGGTTGCTCCAGAATTGTTCTAGTTCTGCCCAATCAGGGGTGTGTATACATCTGCTCACACTTATTAACCCTTAAGGATCGGCCGCGCACGCACACTGCCGACACTTAAGGATCACGGAGCTTTTTTTTTTCATTCGATTCTGGACTCCCCGAACGTCGTGCAGCCGCGCAGGGATCCCGGAATTCCATGACGGTCCTGGCAAGGCATGAGTCCTTAAGTCAAATCCACCCATGACGTGCCAAGACCTTCAAGGGTCCTTAAGGGGTTAATGAAACACTAACAACAACAACAGTAATTAAACTAGGTTATTGGGTTATGTAATTTTAACCCTTCGAGTGCCAGAGGGGTACGCAACGCATTGCAAAGCAATGCGATGCGTACCCCTCTGGCACTCAAAGGGTTAAATATCTTGTACTACCAGGTAGCATCTGCAATGTGTTATATACCCCCTGGCAGTCAAAGGGTTAACAGCAATTCCAGCTACTTATTTAGCATGGAATCCCTCATTGTACATTCAGCTCATTCTCCCTGGTTACATATTGCCTGAAGGAAAGCTTTCAGTAAACAAATCCAGGGAGCTTATTGTCAGGAACATAAAGTGTATTAAAACAAATCCAAAAAACAAAAACAAAAAATCAACAAAAAAAACAGAAGATGAAAATCAATACTAAAATACACAGTTAATCTGAGTTTACATATTATGCAAAACTCAGAATAAAAGTTTGCTATCCCTTTAACTGCAACGTTTAGAAATGTCATGACTGAGTCATTACTCACTTACTATGAACAGGATATAGCTTCTTTATGTTACAAAATGCCTCTTAAGCTGAAACATATTTTCCTTAGATTAACCATTATAGTAGGAGTGGGCAATGTGTGGCTCTCCAGCCATGTCTGGACTTCAATTCCAGTCATCATTATAATTCACAGTATTGACTGTCCTTTGGGGGTGTGGGGTGTGGAGGCGACAGAATAAGGTGTGACGAAAAGGTGAATGTGTGGAAATAACTTCTCTGTTGAGATAATCTCCCCATTTCCCATGGTATTCAATGGAGTGTATGCATTAAAAGTATAGTAATGTTTCAAAATAAAAGCAGCTCCAATTAATCTTCATAGTATTTGGGCCATGGAGAGTGTTATTTCAATACTGTCAGAGTTGTAGTTCAAGAGTAATTGAATGATAAAGTATCCCCCTCCCTCCCCTTTTACTGATGTAACACTGCTCACCTCAGAGCAGCAAGACTGTCCCCCTTCCCTGAAGTCAGCGTTGTACTGACTGCAGGGATATCCGGTTTTATTTTCATCAGGCGGCTCTGCAGCAGAGCCGAGATTGAGTTAGTAAAAAAAAAAATTATTTCACTGAAATGGTCTTCTATGTCTGCTTGCAAACCAAGCACATGTAGAAGACCGTTTCAGTGAAATAATTATTTTTTACTAAAAAGATCTTGGCTCTGCTGCAGAGCCGCAAGCCTGACGTACGACAGATTCCCCCCCCTACAACGCTGACTTCAGGGAAGGGGGAGGGATGGAGGAATTTTGCTTATGGTTATCTCTCAAACCATAAAGGTTTGAGAGATGAACCTGGGGGCTATTTAATTCTTTTTTAAATAGCTACACTATGGTAGGCTGACCAGACCTCACCTTTAACCGGGGACACATAGGAAATAGGCATATTTCAGGAGTGCACCAAGGTCAAAGCAGCCCTGCAGTATGCATTTTTCATATGCGTCCCTGGTTAAAGGTGAGCTCTGATCACTCTAAACTATGGGGATTAGTAATATTAAAGTATTACTATCCCTTTAAGACAGGGGAGGTGGCTTAGACTAGGTAAAAGGGGTGGGAGGTGGATACTTTAACATTCAATTACTTTTGAACTACATCTCTGACAGTATTGAAATAACACTCTCTATGGCCCAAACACTATGAAGATTAATTGGAGCTGCTTTTATTTTGAAACATTACTGTCCCTTTAAGATCTCTCCACCTTGAGAGCCCCTAGTGAATACACTCCATAGAGTAGAATGGTCAGTGATTCTTGGTTCCAGTCCCCTGATACATCAACAGGTCACGTTTTAGGGATATATTTAACCTCTTAAGGACCATTGACGTGGCAGGACCGTCACGCTGGTCCGGCACTTAAAGACCAGTGACGGTCCTGGCACGTCACGTACTTTTACTCAGAGTAATACCGGGCACTGAAGTCGATCGCTCCAAGACCGGAGCGATCTCTTCCAGTGCCCCGTTTGACGTGCCGCCCCACGTGATCAGTCACGTGGGACGGCACGTCAAAGTTTCCTATGTGGTCCTTAAGGGACGGCACGCCCCGGGACCGCTGGTCCTTAAGGGGTTAAAGTAATAGTAATAGTTCCAAATAAACTGTGCTCCAATTCATCTGCATACTTTGAAGTTCATGTAGTTCACGAGTAATTTAATTATATCCCCCTCCTGCACCTTTCACCTACGTCACGCTACCTCACATGCCGGTCTGGATGGCGCACAGCGAGGGAATATGTTCATTTAGCATAAGGAAAATCGTGACCTCCTTCATCAAGAGGAACAGCGTTTTCCTTATATTTACTGCTTGAAGATAATCCATTGATGCGCGTTGTCCAGTCCAGGGCCCAAAATTTCCACTAGCCAATGGCGAGTGAAAATTTAGCCCGGGCGAGTAGAAATTCAGCCCTTGTGGGTATGTTATGGCTTGCAGTCAGGGCCGGTGCAAGGATTTTTGCCACCCTAGGCAAAACCTAATTTTGCCACCCATTTGGCTCTGCCCCTTGTGTCCCACCCCTTTATACCTCGCCTACTTATACCCCACCTCATTTCATGATTGCCCTCTCTGCCCCTGGTCTGGAGATGCCTGTAAGAGATGCCCCCCACCAGCTCCAACTTGCCCCCACCAGCTCCACTATGCCCCTATCAGCTCCAGCTTGCCACTATCAGCTCCACTTTGCCCCCCATCAGCTCCAACTTGCCTCCATCAGCTCCACTTTGGCCCACCAGCTCCAACTTGCCCCCTATCAGCTCCACTATGCCCCTATCAGCTCCAACTTGCCCCCTATCAGTTCCACTTTGCCCCCACCAGCTCCACTATGCCCATATCAGCTCCAACTTGCCCCCACCAGCTCCACTTTGCCCCCTCAGCTCCACTTTGCCCCCATCAGCTCTAACTTGCCCCCTCAGCTCCACTTTGCCCCCCATCAGCTCCTCTTTGCCCAACATCAGCCCCAACTTTGCCCCCCATCAGCTCCACTTTGCCACCCATAAGCTCCAACTTGCCCCCCATCACATCAGCACTTCTCCGCTGCATGCCCGCGTCCCGAGTGCATGTGCGCCCTAGGCCGGTGCCTACCTCACCTATAGGTGGCGCCGGCCCTGCTTGCAGTGGTGAGTAACTTTTCATGTCTGGCTAGTAGCAAAGGACTTCAACTTTTAAGCCCTGGTCCAGTCCATTGATCGAATGCCACATATGAGGTGAGGCAGCTAAAAAAAGGTAAAAGGGGCAGGAGGGGGGATATTTTATAATTAAATTACTCATCAACTACAAATCTACTAATATTAATACACCGCTCAATATGAACTACAAACTATGTACATTAATCAGAGCTCCATTTATTTGCATCTATTACGATGCCTTCAATTAAGCATCGATAAATAAATAAAAAATGCTTAAGCTACTGGTTATCCACCTGTGATTAACCTGGGAACTACTGGTGTGTCCCAAGGACTAACATTTTGCTGGAGAGTTTACCACTGGTGATATTGGGCTGGATTCTATTGCAGGTGCTAAATGTTAACACCCATTTTATCAAACATTTTCTTATTGAAGTCTATGGGGAAACCTGGAGATAAAAGCAGTGATAAAATTAGCACCTGTAATATAGGCTGACCAGACCTCACCTTTAACCGGGGGCACATAGGAAATAGGCATATTTCAGGAATGCACCAAAGTCAAAGCAGCCCTGCAGTATGCATTTTTCATATGCGTCCCCAGTTAAAGGTGAGGTCTGGTCACCCTACTGTAATAGAATCCAGCCCCTTATCTCCTCTTGATCACATCTTAGTGAATAACCCCCCAGCTGTTATTGTACTCCGATTCTATCATCCCCAGAAGATCATTGGCTAGGCTGACCAGACCTCACCTTTCACCGGGGACGCATAGGAGAAATGCATACTGCAGGACTGCATTGATTTCAGTGAAGTACTGAAAAATGGCTATTTCCTATGTATCCCCGGTTAAAGGTGAGATCTGGTCAGCCTATCACTGGCCAAATGAGGTTTACGGGAGCTTTAGAACCACAGGTGACCAATCACTATGTAGTTAAAATAATATAAAAGAGGGTAATAAAATTGTGTTATGAAAATAAGTAAGCAGACGGTCACGTATTGTGGGGCTTTTCCTGTTGAATTAACACCTTCAGAGCCAAAAAAGTAGGCAATGTGTTGTATACTAATGCATTGTACACACTTCTAGTCCTCAATGGGTTAAACAAGAGCTGTTTAATAGAAACATCATTGCAGCTGAAACTTTGATTTTCTTTTTTTTTCTTTATTTCTTTTTTTATGAAACTATGGACAACACTGCCAACCGGTTTACAGAGAGCAATTTTTGTTTCTGTTGTTCTCTACGGTCTTAGACAAAAGTCCTACTTACAAATGAAAGCAACAATTACAGTTTAATTAAAAATCAAAGAAAAAAAAAAAATCACATTTTAGCTTTAATAATTTTTGAAACATGCAATTCCCAGAAGTGAGAGTATTTTTGTTTTACTCATTGGAAAAAATCCCACAGAGTTTTATTTTCATAATGATCCACTGCTGTTCCTTTAAGATTTTAATTTATCTGACTGTAATAGACTAAATAGTGGTGAGTAACCCATTAAATATGTCCGCTAGGACTAAGGAAAAACAGGAAGTGAAGCTGTTTCAGAACCTCTTTGAAAGCAGCCCGTTTTTTTTTTTTTTTTTTTTTAAATTGAGACCTATTTTTGTGAAAGAAAACTTCATAAAGCTTGAAAGGTGATTCACAGATCAGCTCTCCAAATAGTCCTGAAATCTTTACTATAACCATTTCTTTGGTAAATAAGTGGTCAACCAATAAGCTAGAATAGGGCTAATGGGTCAGGGAGGACAGAAGGCAAGCATAGGGAGTGGAGTTCATTGAGGGCAGAATGCTAGCTTGGGGAGAACATGTCAGGGGAGGGCAAAGGCAAAGCATAGGGAGGACAGGTCAAAGAGGACAGAACAAAGGAAAAGCATGGGTGAAAAGATGTCATGCCCACAACTCTGATTGGCCTCTGGGTGTTAAAATTCTGGCACCAGACTTCAGCTGCTACCAGATTATTGAGCTCATCTGGTGTTGTTACTCCTGACCTGAACTGTAGTTCGAGTGTTTTCGACCCAGCTTGTCTTACCTTCCGTTAGTCCTATGATTTGGTTCCTCCGCTGCTTGCCTTCCTGTGCACAACCCGGCTTTGTCTGACTTTGACTTGATATATTTGCTGCCTGCTTTCCTGTTTATGACCCAGCTTGTCTGACCATCCGTCACGGTAACCAGTACAAATGAAGGTCAGACACAGGTATATTGAAGTAAAACCACTTTTATTAAAGATTCGCAGCAAAGCCCCAGAACATAAAATGGACAGGCCACAGTCCACTAGCCAGACTGTCATCAAGCCAAGGCCTGTACTACTCAGAGAGGAGTAGAGAACCAGTCTATGGTTCTATCTCCCAAGGATGTATAAGGCGCCCAACGGAATCAGAGTACTACCGTGCGGTACAGAATGGGGACAGTGGTGAACGGAGTGGAGAATAGCACAAGCCACAGTACCTCTGATGCGAATAGCCCAATGAGTATAGGATACACAGAGCAAGTAGACAGCCAGAGCCACAATTCAGAACCGGGGTGGATAGTCAGACAACCCGGGGCTAATACGGAGTGAGTAGTCAGCCAGAGCCACAGTTCAGAACCGGAGTGGATAGTCAGACATGCCGGGGTCATACACGGAGTGAGTAGTTAGCCAGAGCCACAGTTCAGAACCGGAGTGGATAGTCAGACAAACTGGGGTCATACACGGAGCGAGCGATAACTGGAGCCACAGGTCAGAACCGGTGTGGATGGTCAGACAGGCTGGGGTCATACACTGAGCGAGAATGGAAGCCAAACCAGGGTCACAACGAGGAGCAAACGTAACAAGTAATCACAGGACCACCACGTAAGGGCAACTGACCTTAGGCCCTGGGAAGTTAATATAGGCCTACATGGTGGCGGGAATCAATTAGTCAAATTGAATGTGTGTGTAGAAACAAGTGCCGCATTCAGAGACAGAAACACGTGCCTGCACCCGTGACCACCAGACAGAGCAGCGAAATAGCACAAGGGTAACTGGCAGCAGGGATGCCAAGGTACACTGTGATACCATCTGACTGCCTGTCAATCAAGTTTCCTCAACCTACCCTCCTGTGTATGATCTGGCTTGTATGACTATCCAACTGCCTGTTGATCCTTGGCCTGCCTTCCTGTGTATGACCCGGCTTGTCTGTCCGTCTAACTGCCTGTTGATTAAATTTCCTTGGCCTGCCTTCCTGTGTATGACACGGCTTGTCTGACCATCCGGCTGCCTGTCGATCAAGTTTATTCGGCCTGCCTTCCTGTGTATGTCCCGGCATGTCTGACCATCCGACTGCCTGTCGATCAAGATTCTTCAACCTGCCCTCCTTTGTATGACCTGTCTTGTCTGACTATCCGACTGCCTATCAATCAAGTTTCCTCTGCCTTCCTTCCTGTTTATGAACCAGCTTGTCTGACCATCCGACTGCATGTCAATCCAATTTCCATTGCCTGCATTCTGCTTATGACGCGGCTTGTCTGACCATTTGACTAGGTATCTTTGACCTGCTTTCATTGTATGACCTGGCTAGTCTGACCTTCCTTCTGCCTATCGTCCTGGTTAGTCCTCAGTGCTCGTATCGGCTGGTCAGACTGTCGGTCTGCCAGATTTCCTTTGTCTCTCATTGTGGTTGCTATTTTAACCGAGGGCACGGCCATCTTTCACCAGATTTCTAAGTGTCTAGTACTATTTCTCTTTACATCCTGTCTGCTGAGTATCGTGGGTCTGACTCATCCAGCCTACTGAGTGTACTGTGCTCTGCTCTTCCTAACACCAGTCTGCCTCACCCGTTCATGCAAATTGCTGTGACCCCTTGTGTGTGTAAGGTTTCAATTGTGGCTTTTGCAAGTATCCATCTTGATCTGGCCCCTGGCTCAGCAAGGATACTTCCAAGTCCGCCTACGATCCCAAGCACTGCTCTCAAACCAGCACTCCCCAGCATCTTGATAACCTCACACTTTAGGTGGGCTGTTCCAGACCCAGGCCTTAAAACAGGTCAGGGAGGACACAAGGCAAACATAAAGAGTACAGGTCATGGAAGAGAGAAAGCAAACATGGTAATCATGGGGAGCACAGGTAAGGTAGAACAAAGGTAAAACATAGGGTGAACAGATCAGAGAGGACAGACTGCAAGCATAAGGAGTGCAGGTTATGGAAGAGAGAAGGCAAATATGGGGAGTATATGGCAGGGAGGACAGATGGAGAGCATAGGGAGGACAAGCCATGGAGGTAAGAAGGCAAGCATGGAGAGAACAGGTCAGAGATGAGAGAGGAGAAGCATGGGGAGGGGGTTTGGAACCAGGAAGACACAAAAATGTAAAATGCAAAACACCTTTATTAAAATAACAAAAGCAAACAAAGCAAAATCGTGATCCAGAAGCATAAACTAAAAGACAAGCCGAGGTCAGAAACTAAGACGGGTACTCAGACAAGCCAGCTTCAGGAATATGGAGATCAGCGATGTCAGGAACAAGCCAGGAGTCAAGAGACAGAAGGAACGTCAGAGGAAGCCAAGTCATGCACGGATAATCAGGAACTCAGGAGAATGCACTTTCATCCAGAATCAAACACAAAGGCAAAGAGGAAGAGCTTAGCTGCTTTAAATAGCCTGGAAGGGGTTGGCTGATAACAGTCAGGTGAGTAACCATGGAGACTGAGTGGTCAAGACAGATCATTAAGCATCAGCTGACTCAGCCTGACCCAAGGAAGGAAAGGCAGCAGTAATAAATAGACGAGTATTAGATCAGATTAGTCGAACCATGACAGAGGGCAACTCAGGGAGGATGGACGAGAAGCATAGGAAAGACTGAAGGCAAGCATAGTGAGGACAGGTCATGGAGAACTGAAGGCAAGCATGGATAGGACATGTCTGGGTGGACAGAAGACAAGCATGAGGAAGACAAGACAGGGAGGACAAAAGTAAAGCATAGTGTATATAAAAAAGGAGGACTGATAGTATGCATAGGGAGGATAGGCCATAGAGGACACAAGGCAAGCAGAGGGAGGACAGATGGGAAGCCTAGAAAGAACAAGTCATGGAGTACATAGTTTCCCTCTGGGAGGACAGAAGACAAGCATGGGGAAGACAGGTCAGGGAGGACAAAAGTAAAGCATAGGGTATATAGAAAATGGAGGACTGACAGTATTCATAGGGAGATAGGTCAGGGAGGACAGAAGGCAAGCATAGGGAGGACAGATCAGGGAGGACACAAGGCAAGCATAGGAAGGACAGATGGGAAGCTTAGAAAAGACACGTCGGGGTAGAGAGTTTAGCTCTGGGAGGACAAAAGACAAGCATGGAGAAGACAGGTCAGGGAGGACAAAAGTAAAGCACAGGGTATATAGAAAAGGGAGGACTGAGAGCATGCACAAGGAGGACAGGTCAGGGAGGACAAAAGACAAGCATAGGGAGGACAGATGGTAAGCCTAGGAAAGACAGGTCAGGGAAGGCAGAGAGAAATGGTAGGGAGGGTAGGTTATGGAGGACAGATGTAAAGCATAGGGTAAACAAGTCAGGGCGCACAGGAGGCAAGTATAGTCACCTCAGGTCCAAGTTCAGAAATATGTAAGCAAAGATGGACAGAAAAACAGGAGGCTCAGGAACAGAACAGTACAGAACAGATTGATCTGCAGTAAATAAGATGTGCTGGAATTACATATAGGATGCAAAATTTTTTTGTAAAGTTGATACCTTTATTGGCTAACTAAACAGATTTAAAATGCAAGCTTTCAAGACTTCTTAGGTCTCTTCCTCAGGCATGTTATACAGATAAATATGAAAACTTCTCTCTTAAATACAAGTACACATTACATTGTTTATAATAGAAATCAGATAAGAACGTTAGTCCAGATACCAATTCCTTGATCAGTCAATGGTAGAGGATGTGATTTAAATAGCATTCTTCCTCTGGGTCCAGGTATTTATGATTCCAGAGGGACTGTCGTAAAAGTTAATTCACCATTAAGTACTGTGTCAGGAATTCTCTGTCCCTGTTCATGCCATAGGTCAAAGAGTCAAATTGTAACATTAATTTTACCTCCCATAACTTTCTGTCCCTCTGATTGCGAAATTGTCCCATTAGTACAGTCAATTTAATATCCCTGATACTGTGCCCACTTTGGCAAAAATGTTCTCCCACTGGTGTCTCTGTCTTTTTGTTGTTAATGCTGGATCTGTGGGAATTAAACCTCTTATGTAATTTCTGTCCTGTTTCCCCCACATAAAAAGCTGTTGGGCATTTTGCACACATGATAAGGTATATTACATTGGATGATTTGCAGGTGAAATTACCATTGATCTTATGGTGTAACTGGGTGTTTGGTATGGGTATCTTGTCTGTGGTATAAATGTGTGCACAGGTTTTACACCTACTTTGTAGGCAGGGTAATGTGCCATTTTTTGTGTTTTTGTTCAGGGCACTCCTTACCATCAGTTGCTTTAAATTGGGAGGCTGTCTGAAGGAGAGTAAGGGAGGCTGTGGAAATATGTTCTTAAGTCTTTCATCTGTGTGTAAGGTTGCTTGAAGTTCTCTTGATATTTTGCGCAGAGCTTCAACCTGGGGGTGGTAAGTGACAACAAGTGGCACACGGTTTCCCTTATGCTGTTCTTTGTAGCTCAACAGATCTTTTCTTGGTATATGGGTAGCTTTCTGTATCTGACTGTCAATAATCCTTGCACTGTAACCCTGTCTTATAAAGTCCCCTCTGAGTTTCTGGAGGTGCTTGTCACGGTCCGCCATGTCAGAACAGATGCGATTATATCTGATGGCTTGGCTGTATATGATGGAGTTCTTTGTGTGTTTTGGGTGAAAGCTATCATTCCTCAGGTAGGTTGGTCTGTCTGTTGGTTTACGCTACAAGGATGTGTGGATGGAGTTGTTCTGAATACTGATAGTCGTGTCTAGGAAGTTAATGTTTGTGCGTGAGTGACTGAGTGTTAGATTGATACTGGGGTGGAATGCATTGTAATTTTTGTGGAATTTGAGAAGTTCCTCTTCACTGGCTGTCCAGATGATAAGAACATCATCTATGTAGCGGAGATAGACCAGGGGTTTTGTCTGGCAGGTGGACAGGAAGTCCTCTTCTAACTTTGCCATGAACAAGTTGGCATATTGTGGTGCCATTCGGGTACCAATTGCAGTCCCCATTTTCTGGAGGTAGAGGTCCTGTCCAAATTTGAAGTAGTTGTGGGTGAGTATAAAGTGTATGAGTTTTGTTATTGGTTCCGTGGCTGTGTTATTTCTTTCTAGATATTCTTGGCATGCTGCTATGCCATCTATGTGTGGAATGTTGGTATAAAGGGATTCTACATCCATAGTGGCAAGGATGGTGCTCTCTGGAATGGGGCCCAAGTCTGCTAGTTTGTTCAAGAGATCCGTGGTGTCTTGAAGGAAGCTGGGTGTTCGTTTTACCAGGGGTTTCAGGGTATTTTCTACCCAGCCAGAGATATTTTCTGTGAGTGTGCCAATTCCGGAAATGATGGGTCTCCCTGGGTTTCCTTCTTTGTGTATTTTTGGTAACATGTAGAAAGAGCCCGCTTTTGGATCTGTTGGTATTAGGGGCCTTATCTGTTCTACAATGTTGGAGGGCAGTTCTTTTATGATCATGTTGAGTTGTTTTGTATATTTTTTTGTGGGATCCTCTTGTAGTTTCATATAGTATCTTTCATCAGAGAGTTGCCTATTTCCTTCTTGAATGTAGTCTGCAGTATTCATAATAACAACAGCTCCCCCCTTGTCCGCAGGCTTAATAATAATGTCCTGGTTATTCTTTAGTGACTGTATGGCTTTCTGTTCCTTGTGGGTTAGGTTGGGTGTTGGTTCACACTGTTTCTCCAGTATTTCTGCAGTGACTCTGTTTCTGAAGATACCTATGTATCTGTCCAGTGTAGGATTACTACCTGGTTTTGGAGTCCAGGTGGATCTTTTTGTGGGTGCATTGATATTGTGATGTTGCTCTGTGGTGTTGGCATCATCGTTATCCATTTTGTCATGGAAGAATTCCTTGAGTCTGAGTTTTCTGAAAAATTCCCCCATGTCCCTACAGAGTGTTACCTTGTCCACAGGTTTAGTCGGACAGAATGACAGGGCTTTTGAAAGCACAGATACTTCCTCTCTGCTTGGCTTGTGTGTGGAAAGGTTCACAATGCAGTTCTGGAATTACATATGGCTGCAATTACCATAACCATAGACAGATGTCACTGCAGTAAGGGAAAAGCTATCTGGAAGCCAACAGATCTTCTGAACAACTAGATTCTTATAACAGCAAATTATCTCAAATGAAGAGTAGAATTTTATTTGAAAAAATATGTCATGCGGCTTTTCCTGGTGAGTAAAACAAAAGGGCTTTCCCACTGCTGGCAGCTGCTTTAATTAAAAGTCATAACTGCTCAGGCTGTCAAAATGTGACTATTGTTATGATCAATCATTTATAAAGAGAGTCAACCTATTCCACAGTCCTGTATAATTAGGATATAAATGGGGGAGAAGGCCCTGCTTACCGGAACGTGCAATCTAGAGCTGGACTGGACAACTTGAGACCCTCTAACTGTTCAGGTCTACAAATCCCATAATCCTCAGCAAGCCATGGTCTCAGGTTTTTCCACCAATAATTTTACTGGGATGAAGCTGTTACTAAAACATTCTATGGAGAGCAGTACTGCGCGGCTCAGTGCTTCACATAATGCAATATAACTGTCGGAAAACCAGCTGAGCTGTAGATGAAACTTCTGGAAAAACGTATGAATGGCTTTTATAGGGGGCTGGTTTTCAGCCGGGTCACGTCAGGTCGATAACCCAGTATCTTTTTTGTAATCTGGTATTACATGATTCCAGCGGATCATTACACCATTACTAACTAGCCACCGATAGAGCAATACATCATTACAGAGTGAAGTGACCTGTTCATTTTCTTTTTAGAAATTCACTCCTGGTTCCGCTTTCGTCTGTGAAATTTGGGGATAAAAACCATTGATACATTTATGATCTGCAATCAATTGGATTATAAGGAGCAAAGAAACATTCCCCTTATTTACATTTTAACCCTGTGAGTGCCAGAGGGGTATGCAACACATTGCTTTGCTTACCTCTTTGGCACTCAAAGGGTTAAGCCCTTTGCTCGAGTGGTCGGTCTCCAATGCATTGCTTTGGCAATGTGCTGGAGGTCTCTCTAACATTTCGAGGGTTGTAAACAATGTGAATCTTCCCTTGCGGGAGGCATGCTTCCATTCGCCGCCCGCTTCCTTCTGGCTATGGTACTGCCCTGTGAGGACCTTCAGATTCTCACAGGGCATTATCATTAGCTGAAGTCAGTAGGTCCTGAAAGCCAATTGAAGGAATCGGGGGGCGAATGCAAGTGTGCTGCCCGCAGGAGAAGATTTACATCTTTTACATGTTTCCTGATAATGTTGAAAATGCGGGGACTTGTCTTTTTAAGAAAGTAAGTGGCATTTTAGAATCGGATAGCGCCAGGGGAAGGAGATAAGGGTTCTGGCGGGCTTAATTTTTTTTTTAAATAAAAAACTCTCGAGTATAATACGCACCCCCCACTTCAAATAAGGTGAAATGGGGTAAAATTGTGCGTATTATACCCGCGATTTTACGGTAAATGTCCAATTTAATTCAATGGGAATTAGAGGATTTTTATTTAAAGCGGAACTATCACCCAAATTAAAGTTAGCCCAAAATAATTATGCACATAACGATAAGTATATCCATACTAGTATTATCCAGAATAAGTCCAGCTTTATTGACAAATCCAACTCCTTCTGATACAGTCAGGCAAGCAGCTTCCTCTAGAGACATCTGTGCTCCTGCGTCATCAGCCCCTTTCTGTTACCATAAGGTACAATGCAGCGCCTCCTGGAGGAGACCAGGACAGTGCAGGCGTGCAGTTGTCTCTTTGGCAAGATGCCTGCGCGGGTGTCTGCCTGACCGTCTCAGAATGAATACATTTTACTGGATCTATCACTGTTTTGGGAGAAGCAATCTTCCTACAATGCAGAGTCCTCATGGTTATAATTCTCTGCAAGCAATCTATGTTAGTGTGTGGTATATGCCAGCACCAACCATCTCAATATGTGCGCATATTTTTCTTCCATGGATGTTTGGATTACCATTGGGGCAATTTGAAGGAGAGCGGCCAAGCCAACATCACCAAGAAGTCTATACAGAGGCGTAACTAGAAGCCTCCGGGCCCTGGTACAAGAAGTGCCACCTGCCCCCCTGACCACATTGACCCCCCTGACCACATTGACCCCCTCCACAATGCCCCCATCTCCTACCTGGAGCTCCCGTGCGGTCCTCTTAGTAATGCAAACAGCTGAGAGATGATATGATCTCCCAGCACTCTGCAGTACCAGAGCGCCTGTGGGAGATTGTGGGCGCCAGGCGGAGGGGTTGCAGGGGGAACCCGGTCCCCTGGAGTGCACGGGCCCGGTCGCAGGTGCGACCCCTATAGTTACGCCACTGGGTCTATACTGCAAGTTGGGGCAGTCTATTAATACCATAAGAATGTGGTCTGGGGCGCACATAAGTGTTGGAACCCAGAATCTTCCCTTGTGAGCATAATTTCCCACAAGGATGTTGGTGCTGGTTTGTGAATATCTAGTGATATTGCACTAGGAGCGCCCCCTGGCCTTCTTTCTTTTTTGTTGTTATACATACTATACTGTTTTTTCCTGTTGTGAAAAGAAGGGTACCCCCAACACTGGGAGATTTTTCATTCAAAAGTTATTAAATCTCAGACTTTTGCTTTTTAATCAACAACGCCAACTAGTGTCCAAAGGGCATTATATTTTAGAAGGCACAGGAACATTGAATCTCTGACTATGACTTTCCATAGAAAGTGATATGAAGAGCACAAGCTAGAGTTCAAAAATTAAAATTATAGTTTATTCAAATTGAATTCTAATAACTTTTGAATGAAAAATCTGCCTTCAGTGGGAGTGTACTTGGATTATGGAGCAACAGCAAGAAGAGATTCAGCAGCTCAAACTTCAGTCAGGCAAGTCTGTGTAACTAATAACAGGACAGGGGTTATAATATGGACTGTAAAAGTATATAGCCTCAATTTTAACTTCCCATACAAGCTCTTGGTACTTATATGTGCTGCTTCAGGCCTGCCCTCATAATATTTAATCCATAGAAGTAAGCATTATTGAATGGTTCCCTACATATTCACGCTAGGTATTTGCAACATATTCATAAAGGAGATCCAGTATATTTAGTTAGATTAAATTCACTTGGTGAGGTTTGTCTCTTTTTTATACATTTATATAACTTTTGTTTTCATAGTGCTATTGCTTAAGAACAGATACCTAAATTTAGGAATTTTATAAATGATTTTATATCTTTTTTCTCTTATATTGCTGACCACTGAAGGGTTAATGAGAGGCTAGAATGGATGAATTTAGTGCTACGATATAGCTTTTTGACCTTAGAAAGATCCCATAGTGTATCAATTAACGAAACTGGCAGGTTTTCCCATGGAGACTGTTTATAGAAATTAGATAATTCAGTCTGCTGACATCCTCTGATCATGAATAAGTTTGGTTTCACGAAACTTGTTGATCAAGATTGCCATATACATAAACGTCCTTGCACCCACATATGGAATACTACATCTGATTGAGATGTTTGTGGAAAGAATCATTCTGCTTGTCACACGTTAAGTACTTTTTACATTTTACTACTAATCATTAAATATGTTTTGCTTTTAATTTACTGTTCTCTTTAAAGCAGAACTTTCAGATATTACTAAGTCGCCATGAATTCATTAAACGCGTGGCGACTAGCTTGGAAATTGATGTCTTACCTTTAAAAAATATCAGATTGTAAAGAAATCCTTGCTGTTTGGAGACGGGAACCCAACCTACAGCGCAGACATCTTGTCTGCGCGCCTGCGCCGTCAGTCCCGGTCTCCATTGAGTAGACTGCAGTGCACCATATGGTTACCGGAAGGGACTGACGATGCAGGAGCACAGACCGCACTAACCTGCCCATCAAACCCAAACAGCAAGGATTTCTTTACAATATGCTGTTTTTTAAAGGTACGACATTGATTTCCAAGCTAGTCGCCATGCGTTTAATGAATGCATGGCAACTTAGTAAGACCTTAAAATTCCGCTTTAATGAATGCATGGCAACTTAGTAAGACCTTAAAGTTCCGCTTTAACCCCTTAAGCATGACTAGCACTGAAGGACCACGGATCGTTTTTTAAATTTTTTTTACATTAACCAATTCACCATTAACGGCGTGCAGCCACGTGGGGAACTCTGAAATCCATAAAATGCCAGGACCGTCATGGATCCTTAAGGGGTTAAAGGGATGTGATTCTATAATGTGCTTCTTTTTCTTGATTAGTGTGCTTGGATTACTCAGCAGGGGATGGTTCATAATAAAATGTTTACTGCTCCTTTAAAACTGAGCGCACGCAGGGATTACCATTGGACTGCAATGGTTATCATATGTTATTTCTTTAATCCTTCATTTAATGAGAACCAACATATTCCGCACTGCTGTACAAACTGTGTGAGAAATGAAAACACAATAACATACAGAAGCTGATAAAAACAAATGGTAGTGAGGGACTTGCTAATGACAGTTTACAATCTAGAGAGGTCATATAGTCAAATCTTGCACATTTTTGTATTTGATTTTAAAATTATACTTTTACTTTGTAACAAATACTCCATTTTGAAAGAACTTTCAAAATCACCTATATTTCTGATACCCATTTATATAGAATAATAGTTTACGAATAGTTATCTTTATTTATTTGTCAACTTAGTGCAAATGAGCTAATGCTGGCTGGCAGGAAGTGGCAGGTGATAAGAAGAGCAGTGTGGAATACTAATATCTGGCTGGAAATGTAAGTGATAGGAAGAGCAGGGAGGAATACTAGTATCTGGCTGGAAGTGTAAGTGATAGGAAGAGCAGGGTGGAATACTAGTATCTGGCTGGAAGTGTAAGTGATAGGAAGAGCAGTGTGGAATACTAATATCTGTCTGGAAATGTAAGTGATAGGAAGAGCAGGGTGGAATACTAGTATCTGGCTGGAAGTGTAAGTGATAGGAAGAGCAGTGTGGAATACTAATATCTGTCTGGAAATGTAAGTGATAGGAAGAGCAGGGTGGAATACTAGTATCTGGCTGGCAGGAAATGCCAGGTGGGAAGGAGAGCAGTGTGGAAATGGAATGTTAATATCCGACTGGCAGGAAGTTGAAGTGATAGGAAGAGCAGTGTGGAAAACTAGTATCTTCCTGGCAGGAAATGGCAGGTGGGAGGGAGAACAGTGTGGAATACTAATATCTGGCTGCCAGGAAGTGGTAGGTGGGAGGGAGAGCAGCGGGGAATACTAGTATCTGGCTGGCAGGAAGTGGCAGGTGAGAGGAAGAGAAGTGCAGAATACTGTTATATGCCTGGCAGGAAGTGACAGGTGTAAGAGAGAGCAGCGGGGAATGTTAGTATCTGGCTGGCAGGAAGTGGCGGGTGTAAGGGAGAGCAGTATGGAATGTTAGTATCTGGCTGGCAGGAGGTGGCAGGTGTAAGGGAGAGCAGTGTGGAATGTTAGTATCTGGCTGGCAGGAGGTGGCAGGTGTAAGGGAGAGCAGTATGGAATGTTACTATCTGGCTGGCAGGAGGTGGCAGGTGTAAGGGAGAGCAGTGTGGAATGTTACTATCTGGCTGGCAGGAGGTGGCAGGTGTAAGGGAGAGCAGTGTGGAATGTTAGTATCTGGCTGGCAGGAGGTGGCAGGTGTAAGGGAGAGTAGTGTGGAATGTTAGTATCTGGCTGGCAGGAGGTGGCAGGTGTAAGGGAGAGTAGTATGGAATGTTACTATCTGGCTGGCAGGAGGTGGCAGGTGTAAGGGAGAGCAGTGTGGAATGTTAGTATGTGGCTGGCAGGAAGTGGCAGGTATAAGGGAGAGCAGTATGGAATGTTAGTATGTGGCTGGCAGGAGGTGGCAGGTGTAAGGGAGAGCAGTATGGAATGTTACTATCTGGCTGGCAGGAGGTGGCAGGTATAAGGGAGAGCAGTATGGAATGTTAGTATCTGGCTGGCAGGAAGTGGCAGGTGTAAGGGAGAACAGTGTGGAATGTTAGTATCTGGCTGGCAGGAGGTGGCAGGTGTAAGGGAGAGCAGTATGGAATGTTACTATCTGGCTGGCAGGAGGTGGCAGGTGTAAGGGAGAGCAGTGTGGAATGTTAGTATCTGGCTGGCAGGAAGTGGCAGGTGTAAGGGAGAGCAGTATGGAATGTTACTATCTGGCTGGCAGGAGGTGGCAGGTGTAAGGGAGAGCAGTATGGAATGTTACTATCTGGCTGGCAGGAGGTGGCAGGTGTAAGGGAGAGCAGTGTGGAATGTTAGTATCTGGCTGGCAGGAAGTGGCAGGTGTAAGGGATAGCAGTATGAAATGTTAGTATCTTCCTGGCAGGAAGTGGCAGGTGTAAGGGATAGCAGTATGGAATGTTAGTATCTTCCTGGCAGGAGGTGGCAGGTGTAAGGGAGAGTAGTATGGAATGTTAGTATCTGGCTGGCAGGAGGTGGCAGGTATAAGGGAGAGTAGTGTGGAATGTTAGTATGTGGCTGGCAGGAAGTGGCAGGTGTAAGGGAGAGTAGTATGGAATGTTAGTATGTGGCTGGCAGGAGGTGGCAGGTGTAAGGGAGAGTAGTATGGAATGTTAGTATGTGGCTGGCAGGAGGTGGCAGGTGTAAGGGAGAGTAGTATGGAATGTTAGTATCTGGCTGGCAGGAAGTGGCAGGTGTAAGGGAGAGCAGTATGGAATGTTAGTATCTTCCTGGCAGGAAGTGGTAGGTGAGAGGGAGAGCAGCGTGGAATACTAGTATCTGGCTGGCAGGAAGTGGTAGGTGGGAGGGATAGTAGTGTGGAATGTTAGTATGTTGCTGACATGTCAGCCAGTACTGTCTACATACTCTAAAAAATAAATAATGTTTAATATCTTATAAATTGTTGTCTGAAATGAAAATATGGCTAGCATAAATATGTGTGATCTAGGAAAAGCTGTTTCAAAATTCTGTTTGTTACAAAGTGACAGCTGTGATTTGATAATCCTAGGCCATACGCACAGATCCAAAGTGATACAAATGTGGAGGAAACCAGCGGCAACACAGGGGACTAATGTCATTTCCACTAGTTTAAATGGGGCTTTTTAACCATTTAACCCTTTGAGTGCCAGAGGTGTACCCCTCTGGCACTCAAAGGGTTAATGTTATAGGTCTTCAATTGCTATGGAGACCTCTCTAGCACTTAACTGGTTAAAAGCCCAAATGAAATCACTGGAGAATTTGGGGACATTTTATTTATTCTCTGTGGTGCAGTTGTTTTCCCCCTGAATTGCTCCACTTCTGTCTTTATGTAGATGGCCCCAGTTCTGTATCAGGTGCAGGCTTTCCTATCCCAGCCTTGGTCTCTGCTTCACAGTGCTTTGGAGACCACTCCAGTTTTCTAGGGGTTAAAATCTCTCTAAACCCCGGGACATAACACCACCAGTCTCCTGTCATCTGTGAATATGCACAAGATTCCCAAATTCTGCATATCCTCCATCTCTTTCCAGCCTCTCTGTCTGCACTGAGCCTACAAACACACACTCAAGTCTTTTAATCCACAGCAGCCTTAGGCACCTCCTTCTGTGGGATGGCTAGAGTCTGATGTACATTACACCTCTTAAATTACAGCACAGCCACCATTCACTCCATGGACTACAGCAAGCAAAGGTCAGAGGATTGTGTCAGACTGGCAACACAAAGGCTCAAGGGCACAGGTCAGGAGGAGAAGGGGGGGGGGGAGGGATGATGCTGTCTGCTTGCTAATAGGTCTTGGATACCAAGTGGCATTTCTACTGTTCTCAAGTTAACATGAGGGGGGTCTTGACTGATCAGTGTTATTTTATTTTGTAGCTGATGCTGGATTCATACTAAACAGGTTGCAAATGGGGCATAGCTGCCTGACTCTGTTTGTGTATAGAGAACAGACGTGTGTGTGAGTGTGTATAGAGATCAGACATGTGTATGTATGTGTGCATAGAGAACAGACGTGTGTGTATGTGTGTAGAGAACAAACGTATGTGTGTGTATGTAGAGAACAGATGTGTGTTTGTGTGTATATAGAGAACAGATCTGTGTATATATGTATGTATGTGTGTGTTCATAGAAAACAGACGTTTGTGTGTGTGTGTGCTTATAGAGCAGACGTGTGTATGTGTGGGTGTATAGAGAACAGATGTATGTATGTGTGGGTGTGTGTAGAGAACAGACTTAAATGTGGGTCTGTATAGAAAGATGTGTGCACAAAGAACAGGTGTGTGTGTTTGTATGAGTGTGTTTGTGTGTGTGTATAGATAACAGATGTGTGTATGTGCGTAGAGAACAGACGTGGGTGTTTGTGCATGTGTGTATAGAGAACAGGAGTGGGAGTGTGTGGGTGTGCTTATAGCAAACCAATATGTGTGTATAGAGAACAAACTTGGGTGTATGTGTATAGAGAACAGATGTGTGTATGCGTGTGTGTGTATAGAGAACAGATCTGCACGTGTTTTTGTGTGTATGTATAGAAAAAAAGAAGTGTGTGTACAGAGAACCAATACGTGTGTGTGTGTGTACAGAGAACAGATATATGTGTGTATGTGCGGGTAGAGAACAGATGTGTGTGTGGGTATAAGTAGAGAACAGATTTGTATTTATATATAAAGAACAGACGTGTATGTGTGTGTTTGTGTGTATATAGAGAACAGGTGTGTGTGTTTAGAGAATAAATGTGTGTGTATAGAGAGCAGATGTGTGTGTTTGTGTGTGTGTCTGTAGAGAACAGAAGTGTGTGTGTGTGTGTGTATGCATGCATAGAGAACAGAAGTGTGTGTGTGTGTATGCATGCATAGAGAACAGAAGTGGAAAAGTGTGTAGAGAACATATGTGTGTGTGTGTAGAAAACAGAAGTAGGTGTTCACAGAGAACAGGTGTGCGTGTGTGTATGTATAGAGAACAGATATGTGTGTGTGTGTATATAGAGAACAGATGTGCGTGTGTGTATATAGTGAACAGATGTGCATGTGTGCATACAGAGAGCAGATGTGTATATGTGTGTGTAGAGAACAGATATGTGTGTGTTTATACAGAACAGATATGTGTGTGTGTGTGTGTATGTAATCAGAGACAACAGATATGTGTGATTGTGTGTGTTTGTTCGTGTTTATGTATAGTGCAGCATGTGTGTATTTGTGTGTACAAAAAAACAGATGTGCGTGTATGTGAATAGAGAGAAGATATATGTGTGAGTATAGAATACAGACGGTATGTGTATGTGTAGAGAACAGATTTGTGTTTGTATTTATATAGAGAACAGATGTGTGTCCAGGTATATGTTTATGTGTGTGTCTGTGTATGTATTATGTGAATGGATGTGTGTGTATGTATGTAGTGTATGTATATGTATGTAGTGTATGTCTGTGTATGTGTGTATGTACGTACGTGTGTGTGTATGTCTGTGTATGTGTGTGTGTTTGTGTATGTATGTGTATGTGAATCATACCTCCCAACATTTCAAATGTCCAAAGAGGGACACTTTTGTTTTACGTGGTGTTTCTGGGGGCGGGGCTGGTAGGCGGGGCATTAGCTAGAATATTTAGGTTATTTCCTGACCTACTGATGCCTCGTTTGTGTAACTGAATTAATGATTTAGATCAAGACTAAAGAGGGACACTTGGAAGATAAGCCAAAAGAGACAAAACCAGTGACTGTCCCTGAAAATCAGAGAGACAGGTGGTGCTATTTGTATTGAGAAATAAGAAACAAAGTCAGTTTGATTAGTGCCAATGACTCTTATATGCAGAAAACCTGTCACCTCAGCCCATTTATCAACAATCAATGGGATCTCTGGAAGAGGCAGTATTATTCACTCCATCCGAGCATGTGTAAGGCCTTATTTCAAGCCTCAGAAAACAAATAGATCTTTTTTAATTAAATATGCAGCATGAAATCCGGAATATTTAAGTGCACATCACATCACCTTAGTTCATGTTTATATGTTCCTGTTCTCTCCCAGCAGTGGAGTGCAACATCTGGTTTGCCAGGAACATTGAAGTTTTTCCAGTGTGCTTTCTCTGTGTCACACTGACTGACTGTATGTGGAGAGGCTGAGGAGTCTCAGTACCCAATACTTTACAGTGCTCTCTATCAGCACTAGCACTGACGGATCGCAGCTGAACACCACAACCCAGTCTAAGCTATCCTCATCCTGTTTATGCCTCCAGTGTAACTTGGAGGAGGCCAGGTGCAAGGAAGTCAGGCACTGACTGAGTGAGGCAGCATGATGAGCACCGTCGCAGGGTGACTGGCGCGCCTGCTGTGCTCATCATGCTGCCTCACTCAGTGTCTGCCTTCCTTGTGCCTGGTCTCCACCAAGTTACACCGGAGGCATGTTCATGTCTGAGTGTGTGCTCATTCATAGTGTCAGTGCGGATTTATTGTCAAAGTCTTAGCACGGTGCTGCCTGCTGTGGCCAGAGCCAGCCATCGAGACTGACAGTGAGTGACACTGAGACACGGGCGCCCGGACTGAACCCCCCCTCCCCCCACAATGAGCGACCACCGCGATCGGTCATGATCTCGCTCAGAATCAAATTGCAATTGCACAAGTCATATTGTACCTGCTAGGCGACAGGAGATAGTAGATAGATGGACTGCACTAAGCTAGCTGTGTTGAGTTCTTCAATTCATTTTGTCAGGCACCGGTGGGTCTTTCTCAGCTGCCGCTCAGCCTCACACTCTGACTCACTTCTCAGGGGCGGCAGGCGGACTTGTGCGATTGAATGATGCGTGCACATACATAACCAAGTGTGGCACGCATGCTCACAATGAATAGGGGTGATGACGACACGGTCACATGATCAGCGTGCTGTGTGTCTTACACTGCACTGTGGGCAAAACTGAACAGGCTAGGAAAAAACGGGACTACCGCTTATGTGGGCAGGACAGCGGGTTTGGGCCCTGAAATCGGGACTGTCCCGCGTAAATCGGGACAGTTGGCTGGTATGGTGAATGTATGTGTATGTATATGTGTGTGTGTGTGATGTAATGTATGCGTGTGTGTGTGTGTAATGTATGTAATGCATGTGTGTGTATGTAATGTATGTATGTAATATATGTAATGTGTGTGTGTGTTTGTATATGTATGTATGTGTATGTATGTGTGTGTGTAAATGTCTGTGTATGTAACGTATGTATGTGTATGTAATGTATGTATGCATGTATGATGTATGTATGTGTGTATGTAATATATGCATTTGTGTGTAATGTATGTAATGCATGTGTGTGTGAATATGTAATGTATGTAATGTGTGTGTGTGTGTTTGTATATGTATGTATGTGTGTATGATGTATGTTGTATGTGTATGTGTGTAATGTGTGTGTATGTAATGTGTGTGTGTGTGTGTGTATGAATGTGTGTGTATGTAATGTATGTGTGTGTATGTAATGTATGTATGTGTGTGATGTAATGTGTGTGTGTAATGTATGTAATGCATGTGTGTGTATGTGTGTAATATATGTAATGTGTGTGTGTGTGTGTGTGTTTGTATATGTATGTTTGTGTATGTATGTGTGTGTAAATGTCTGTGTATGTAATGTATATATGTGTATGTAATGTATGTATGTGTATTTAATGTATGGATGTGTGTATGTATGTGTATGTAATGTATGTATGTGTGTGTAATGTATGTAATGTAGGTATGTGTATGTAATGTATGTATGTGTATGTATGTGTGTGTGATGTATGTCTGTGTATGTAATGTATGTATGTACAGGCTGATGCACTAAGTAGAAGTGGAATAATTCAGGTGACTACACCATGGGGGGGGGGCAGTAAAAACCAAACAAATTCCAACTGCACCAGAGGGGACAAATGAAAACAAAACACATTTCCATTCATTTAAACTAGGTTTTTAACTCTTGAATACCAGAGAGATCTTAAACACATTGTTTTACAATGTGTGGAGACCTCTGTAGATTTCAAGGAGTTACAATTTCCATTTAAATGAACAGGCCTGTGTGTTTGCCCCCCGTGGTGCAGTTGGTTCGCCCTCGGCAGTGTCCCAGTTCTCACTGTGTTGTCTGGTTCTCATTTGCCTGTGAATCCATTGTGGTAGAACACAGGGGTCCAATGCTAGGCCTCCAGGGCACATCTCAAGTCACTATTTAACCTTTTAAGGATCAGAGGGATGTGCACACGCCTCTGGTCATCAACCCTTTGGGTTAGCCCTCTCTCTGGTCCTTAAAGGGTTAATCCAGGTAGAAAATAATAAACTTTATGAATTGGATTGGTTGTTCAAAATGAATCTGTAATTAGTACTGGATGTGATGCCCATGGGGGGAAACATCATTATTTGTTGTCACACACAAGGACATAAACTTCTTCACGTGAACATATCCTCCCTTTTGGGGTCCTAGAGTCTGGCAACAAAGGATCATGTCCACCTCCATTACTAATTACAGATTAACTGTGGAGTAAGAATAAATTCACAGAGGCCAGTAGGGTTTTCTGCCCTGATGAAGTACATAGGCTCATGTTCCTTTAACCCACTGAGTGCTGGACGTGTATTCAGTGCATTGTGTTGCAATGTGTCAGATACCTCTCTAGCATACAACGAGTTAAAAGCAGCTTGAGTAAATCAGTGGCTCGTTTCATTTTGACTTTCCCAACTGTGTTCATTCTGGGAAGTCATTAACCCTTTGAGTACCAGAGGGGTTGCACAACTGAATGCGTTGGACACCTCTCTGGCACATTAAGAGTTAAATCCTAGATCTCCTGAAGACTTCAACTGGATCTCTCTGTGGGGAGGGGATTTGCCTGCTTCTTGTTTAGGGGTGATCAGCATAGCTGGGAACTCTCTGGATTTGCCCCGGAGAGTCCGGTCTGATTCTCTGTGAATGGAGAGTTTATAATGAATCTCCGCCCACTTCTGCTCCTTCCCAGTCTGTTCCTGCTACTCCCCGCCCACTTCTCCTCCTTTCCCACTCTGTTCCTCCTACTTTTTCCATGTCTGTTAAGCCCACCCCCACTCATGATTAAGCCCCACCCCTTTTGATGTGAATCACATCTTTTATCTCCCCCAGCGGCACCACAGGACTCCCCAGAGAGTTCCCAGGTATTGGGATCAGAGACAAAAGGGTTTAACACTTTACGGTTGATTGAGATTTATTCTCATCAAGTTAGCGTAGGAGTAGGCAATCTTTGGCTCCCCAGATTGTGGCTTGTTGGGGATGATTGTTGCTGTAGTCCTCAGCAGCTTGAGAGACAAAGGTTCTCTATCCCTGCGTTAGAGTCATCCCTTCGCACTATTCTCCCTGGAAACCTCACTCTTACAGCAGTTTATGGACATCTATTGTCAGTGACAATATCCCTCCAGAGGATGCTATAGCAACAGCGCCGCTGTACAATTTCAGGCCATAGTACTGCACCCAGATAATGCAAGTTGGAGCTGCAGTAATATTTGAATAAACCATCTCTCAGCAGCGGGAATACCCTTGATTTACTCTGAAGAATTAACCTTGCGATATGTATAATTTCTATATTATGGGATACCAGGCTGAATGTACAATGGTGATTCAACAAGTGATGTGAAGTCCCGTCACCTGACTAATGTACTAAGCTGTGAATGCCATAAAGCCTCTCCTTATTCTACTTGTGCCAAAAGGGCAGTCTGTGAGCATTTCAGGGCATTCCTCAAGTCAGAGCGCTAATCTGCTCCATGTATTAACCTGGCACAGACAACTTCGGCTGTGTCATTTTGCAGGTGCACAGGGCTTCCTGGCATTAACCCTTTAAGGCAATGCATTGCGTACCTCCCTGGCACTCTAGGGGTTAAAGTGTAAAGCTGGTGGAGTTTGGCCACCGGTATACGCTGTGCTATGCAATTCAGAATGTGGGTGTTGCCAGCACAACTAAGCCTCCTCTCATAATTTAGTACTCTAAACAATTGCTACTCTGCCTATTGAGAAACCTACCCTGACCACTGGAGAGACTTAAGAACAACAGGGGGATGGGGGGGGGGGGTACAGAGATTTAATAAAATGTTATTTTGGGATCCAGTGCAAATAGGAAATGGTGTTTAATTTCCTCTGAACACCCCTCTGGTTAATGTGTGACATTTAAAGAAGATCTGTCATCCTTAGACAATTTTTTTAGTTGGATTTACAGATAATTCAAACCTGCCTATCCAATAGACTGACTATTTTTTTCTGGCACTTTGTGGCACTTTATGTTAATTTCATGCACAGTATGCTAATTACTTGTGTTCAAGGCCAAATGTATTTGAAATGCCCCCAGCAAAGAGAATTAACACCTTGGATGTGACTAAGACGTTTCTAGCACCAAGGGATGACAAGCTTAACCTTTGAGTGCCAGAGGGGTACGGAATGCATTGCTTTGCAATGCATTCCGTACCCCTCTGGCACTCAAATGGTTAAGGATGGAGAGGGTTGCTTGTAGAAGTAAGAAGTGAAGAGGTGTAGTAGTGTATATTGAATAAGACCATTGAGTAAGTGACACCAATCTCTTGTTGTAATATCCACATCTCACTCTCCTACAGGCAACCATAGCTTCCTGTCCAAGATTCCCCAAAATCAATGGTGTGCTAACATAGCACCCAACATTTCAAATCTCCAGAGAGGGACATTTTTTATTTTCAGTGGTGTTGCTGGGGGTGTGGCTGGTGGACGGGGCATTATCGAGATTTTATAGGTCATTTCTTGACCTATTGACACCTCTTTGTGTAACTGAATAAATAATTTAGAGCAAGACCATTTAACATACATAGACTCATTTATATACACAGATACTGAAGTTTTAAACAAACATTAATGTGAGTTTTATTGCTGTGGAGCAATGTGATACACTTATATACACACCACACAGTCTGATCTCCTAAACACAGGGACACCAGGGTGATACACTTATATACACACCACACAGTCTGATCTCCTAAACACAGGGACACCATGGTGATATACTTATATACACACCAAACAGTCTGATCTCCTAAACACAGGGACACCAGGGTGATACACTTCTATACACATCACACAGTGTGATCTCCTAAACACAGGGACATCAGAGTGATACACTTATATACACACCATACAGTCTGATCTCCTAAACACAGGGACACCAGGGTGATACACTTCTATACACACCACACAGTCTAATCTCCTAAACACAGGGACACCAGGGTGATACACTTCTATACACACCACACAGTCTGATCTCCTAAACACAGGGACACCAGGGTGATACACTTATATACACAGCACACAGTCTGATCTCCTAAACACAGGGACACCAGGGTGATACACTTATATACACACCACACAGTCTGATCTCCTAAACACAGGGACACCTGGGTGATACATTTATATACACACCACACAGTCTGATCTCCTAAACACAGGGACACCAGGGTGATACACTTATATACACACCACACAGTCTGATCTCCTAAACACAGGGACACCAGGATGATACACTTATATACACACCACACAGTCTGATCTCCTAAACACAGGGATACCAGGGTGATACACTTCTATACACACCACACAGTCTGATCTCCTAAACACAGGGACACCAGGGTGATACACTTGTATACACACCACACAGTCTGATCTCCTAAACACAGGGACACCAGGGTGATACACTTCTATACACACCACAGTCTGATCTCCTAAACACATGGACACCAGGGTGATATACTTCTATATACACCACACAGTCTGATCTCCTGAACACAGGGACACCAGGGTGATACACTTCTATACACACCACACAGTCTGATCTCCTACACACAGGGACATCAGGGTGATACACTTCTATACACACCACACAGTCTGATTTCCTAAACACAGGGACACCAGGGTGATACACTTATTTACACACCGCACAGTCTGCTCTCCTACACACAGGGACATCAGGGTGATGCACTTGTATACACACCACACAGTCTGATCTCCTACACACAGGGACACCAGGGTGATACACTTATATACACACCACACAGTCTGATCTCCTACACACAGGGACACCAGGGTGATACATTTATATACACACCACACAGTCTGATCGTCTAAAAAGAGGGACACCAGGGTGATACACTTATATACACACCACACAGTCTGATCTCCTACACACAGGGACACCAGGGTGATACATTTATATACACACCACACAGTCTGATCGTCTAAAAAGAGGGACACCATGACAGGAAAGAGGACAGTGTAATTTGGTTCTCAAAGAGGGACTGTCTCTCCTAAAGAGGGACACTTGGGTGGTATGTGCTAACAAAGGAGGGTGTAGCCTGGTGGGCAATTGTCCCTGGCCAGTCATATGTCTGGGCCAGTGGGCCACTGCCTCACACGGTCTCCGTCTTGCTGCTGTAAATGAAGTTACACCACTGATACCACAGATCTTACAATTAAAATGGAGGTACACAAATGATACCATGGAGCTACAGTCCAAATGGATCTACACTAGCAGTATAACCCATTTCCATTGTAAGCCTTATAGTATCACTAGTGTATCTTTACTTCAGCTATAAGATCTGTAGTATCAGTAATGTAACCACCTATCTTACTTCATAACATTAATGCCAATTTTAAAATTAACAAAAGGGGGTGAACTGGGACAGTGGGTCTAAACGACAGTACAAATGGGCCACTTGATTGTGTTTGCCTCCCAGGCCACAAGTTTCCAGTCCTGCCAAGCTCATTCTGTGTATATACTGTGCTAACTGAGACCCTGTTCTAGGGAACAGGTAGAAGCCACAGTAATACATTGAACCCTTGTATGTCTCTATTACTTCGAATCTCACATCATTCTCCACAAAAATGTGCAATCTCTCATGTGTATTACTACTGGAAAAACTCTAGTTTATGTCATTTATAGGAGAACTAACACACCCCAATAATAGCAGTCTCCCACAATCTCCCTCTATGACCAGAAAATTCTAATGGCCCCTATGAATTATTCCCTTGTGCCTTTGTTCAGGAGATAATATCTTCAATCCGTCCTGGATGTCACGTCCATGGAGGCGGACATGACAGTTGCTGGCAGATATTTCAGACTGAAGCCGGCAGAGAGCATTAGTACTTAAAGGGATAGTAATACTTAAAATGTAAAAAAAAATATGTTGTAGGGTTTATCCCCCAGAGTAAAACAAGAGTACTCCCACTGCTGAAAGGTGTGTCATCCAAAAGTTATTAATTTTCAAAGTTGAATTTTTTAGGTGCAATATCACAGTGGCCTGAAATTGTACAGTGGCGCTGTTGCAACACCATCCTATGGAGATTTATGGTCCTGGGACCAGAGATCTCCATAAGATCGTGTAGCAACAGCACCACTGTACAATTTCAGGTCACTGTGATATTGCACCTAAAAAATTCAATTTTGAAAATTAATAACTTTTGAATGAAACACCTTTCAGCAGTGGGAGTACTCTTGTTTTACTCAGGGGGATAAACCCTACAACATATATTTTTTGTCATTTTAAGTATTACTATCCCTTTAAGCCTTTAAAAATCCAGAAGGGGGTATAACCAGTGGCATTTAGTGGCTACACCATCAATTTGAAAATCTCCCAGATTTTCAGCGATATTCCAATCTAATCCTAAAATCAGAACGTATAGGAGCTGTACTGGATGCACAACTCATCAGTGTGGCTGCTTTTCTCACAGATATTAATGGGTCTTAAAGGGATTATAATTTATTTCTATATTAGGGGGCCTCCATTCACAACTTTTCCAGAGGCCTCTAAGTTTCTTAAAACACACCAGGGCGCAACACATTGCGAAACAATGGACACTCCCCTGGTCGTTAATGAGTTAAGATTACCATGAGCAGTGAGCAGAGTTTGAGGTCTTGTGGTCCTGCCAAAAGCTGTAATGCCTGACTCCATGGACAAATTCTTAGAGGCCATAAGGATTTTCAGGCCATATTAAGGTAATTGGGAGTTATTATTGGGAGGGGTTAGTTCCCCTTTAAATGCACATTTCTGAATGCATTGAAAACAAAGGGGTAAGAACAGATGGATGTAGGAATGCATTGGAGCAGACTTCATATGCAGTGAGTTCTTTCTATGTTTAAAGCAGATCAATGGGGGCTTTGTTCCTGGTAGTCACAATGGCCACTTTAAGACACCTGACCTTATTTATGAAATCTGTATCCAAGAAGTGAGATTTGCAGGCTTATTCTTTCTTTTTGACTCGGTTCAGTTTATGCTACAGCTGCATAGAATACCAAGGATCAAAACCCTTCTTTCTTGTTCCACCTTTTCCGGGTATAAATTAAATGTCTTCTAGCTGCATTGCTCCGCAGGTCATGTGAGTGTGGAGGTATGATAGGTGCAGGTCTAGTGAGTGTAGAGGTATGATAGGTGCAGGTGTTGTGAGTGTATAGGTATGATAGGTGCAGGTGTTGTGAGTGTAGAGGTATGATAAGTGCAGGTCTACTGAGTGTAGAGGTATGATAGGTGCAGGTGTTGTGAGTGTATAGGTATGATAGGTGCAGGTGTTGTGAGTGTACAGGCATGATACGTGCAGGTGTTGTGAGTGTATAGGTATGATAGGTGCTGGTGTTGTGAGTGTACAGGTATGATAGGTGCAGGTGTTGTGAGTGTATAGGTATGATAGGTGCAGGTGTTGAATGTACAAGCATGATAGGTGCAGGTGTTGTGAGTGTACAGGCATGATAGATGCAGGTGTTGTGAGTGTACAGTCGTGGCCAAAGGTTTTGAGAATGACACAAATATTAATTTTCACAAAGTCTGCTGCCTCAGTTTAGATGATGGCAATTTGGATATACTCCAGAATATTATGAAGAGTGATCAGATGAATTGCAATCAATTGCAAAGCCCCTCTTTGCCATAAAAATGAACTTAATCCCAAAAAAACATTTCCACTGCATTTCAGCCTTGCCCCAAAAGGACCAGCGGACATCATGTCAGGGATTCTCTCGTTAACACAGGTGAGAGTGTTGATATGGGCAAGGCTGGAGATCACACTGTTATGCTGATTGAGTTAGGATAACAGACCGGAAGCTTTAAAAGGAGGGTGGTGCTTGAAATCATTGTTCTTCCTCTGTTAACCGTGGTCACCTGCAAGGAAACACGTGCTGTCATCATTGTTTTGCACAAAAAGGGCTTCACAGGCAAGGATATTGCTGCTAGTAAGATTGCATATAAATCAACCATTTATCGGATCATCAAGAACTTCAAGGAGAGAGGTTCAATTGTTGTGAAGATTGCATCAGGGCGCCCAAGAAAGTCCAGCAAGCTCCAGGACCATCTCCTAAAGTTGATTCAACTGTGGAATCGGGGCGCCACCAGTGCAGAGCTTGTTCAGAAATGGCAGCAGGCAGGTGTGAGTGCATCTGCACGCACAGTGAGGCAAAGACTTTTGGAGGATGGCTTTGTGTTAAGAAGGGCAGCAAACAAGACACTTCCCTCCAGGAAAAACATCAGGGACAGACTGATATTCTGTAAATGTACAGGGATTGGACTGCTGAGGACTGGGGTACAGTCATTTCCTCTGATGAATCCACTTTCTGATTGTTTGGGGCATCCAGAAAAAGGATTATCTGGAGAAGACAAGGTGAGCGCTACCATCAGTCCTGTGTCATGCCAACAGTAAAGCATCCTGAGTCCATTCATTTGTGGGGTTGTTTCTCAGCCAAGGGAGTTGGCTCACTCACAGTTTTGCCTAAGAACACATCAATGAATAAAGAATGGTACCAACACATCCTTCAAGAGCAACTTCTCACAACCATCCAAGAACAGTTCGGTGACGAACAATACCTTTTCCAGCATGATGGAGCACCTTGCCATAAGGCAAAAGGGATAAATAAGTGGGTCGGGGGAAAAAAAAAAGACTTTTTAGATCCATGGCCAAGAAACTCCTCAGACCTAAATCCCATTGAGAACTTGTGGTCAATCCTCAAGAGGGGCAGGTAGACAAACAAAAACCCACAAATTCTGACAAACTCCAAGCATTGATTACATCGATTATGCAAGAATGGGCTGCCATCAGTCAGGATGTGGCCCAGAAGTTAATTGACAGCATGCCAGGGCGGATTGCAGAGGTCTTGAAAAAGAAGGGTCAACACTGCAGATATTGACTCTTTGCATAAACTTAATGTAATTGTCAATAAAAGCCTTTGACACTTATGAAATGCTTGTAATTATACTTCAGTATACCATAGTAACACATGACCATAATATCTAAGAACATTGAAGCAGCAAACTTTGTGAAGACCAATACTTGTGTCATTCTCAAAACTTTTGGCCATGATTGTACAGACATGATAGGTGCAGGTGTTGTGAGTGTACAGGCATGATAGGTGCAGGTCTTGTGAGTGTACAGGTATGAAAGGTGCAGGTCTTGTGAGTACACATGTATGATAGGCACAGGTGTTGTAAGTGTACAGGTATGATAGGTGCAGGTTTTGTAAGTGTCCAGGTATGAAAGGTGCAGGTGTTCTGAGTTTACAGGTATGATAGGCAGAGGTGTGAGCATACAGGTATGAAAGGCACAGGTGTTATGAGCGTACAGGTATGATAGGTGCAGGTGTTCTGAGTGTACAGGTATGGAAGGCAGAGGTGTTATGAGTGTTTAAGTATGAAAGGTGCAGGTGTGAGTGTACAGGTATATAAGCACAGGTGTTGTGAGTGTACAGGTATGAAAGGTGCAGGTGTTGTGAGTGTACAGGTATGAAAGGTGCGGGTGTACAGGTATATAAGCACAAGTATTGTGAGTGTACAGGTATGAAAGGCTCAGGTGTTCTGAGTGTACAGGTATGAAAGGTGTGGGTGTATAGGTATATATGCACAGGTGTTGTGAGTGTACAGGTATGAAAGGTGCAGGTGTTCTGACTGTACAGGCATGAAAGGTGCAGGTGTGAGTGTACAGGTATGAAAGGTGCAGGTGTGAGTGTACAGGAATGAAAGGTGTGGGTGTATAGGTATATAAGCACAGGTGTTGTGCGTGTACAGGTATGAAAGGTGCGGGTGTATAGGTATATATGCACAGGTGTTGTGAGTGTACAGGTATGAAAGGTGCAGGTGTTCTGAGTGTACAGGCATGAAAGGTGCAGGTGTTAGCATACAGGTATATAAGCACAGGTGTGAGTGTACAGGTATATAAGCACAGGTGTGAGGGTACAGGTATATAAGCACAGGTGTGAGCGTACAGGTATGAAAGGTGCAGGTGTTGTAAGTGTACAGGTATGATAGATGCACTGTATGCAAGGAAGGCTGAAGTGGGCAGGGATATTGTAACTCTTCATTGATATATTTTTTAATGAAAGTATTTACCAGGAAGGATACATTGAGATTGTCTCTCATTTTTAAGTAAGCCCTGGGTAATCATTTGATCTACGTCAGAAGGGCGAATGGCTGAGTTGATCTTGCCAGGACTAGAACCTGCAGCCCTGAGATTTGAACAGACTCTACAGGCGGTGCATTAACCAGCTGAGCTGTCTCACAAATGGTATGATGCTTTCTTGTCTAAGATGCATAATGATACCTGAGAGCTTTTTCTTCTAGAGTCTGCAGGGGGCTCATGTGATGCCACTTGAGGATATAAATTACACAGTTCTTGTGACAAAGAGGTTGGGGCTTAATCACTGGTGGGGGGGTGTCTAACAGAACGTGTATAAAGTGGGAGGGAAGCGGGTGGGCAGTGGGAGGAATGGGGTGGAGAAGGAGGAGAAGTGGGCGTGAAATGGGAGGAACAGGCTGAGAAGGAGAAGAAGTGGGCAGGAAATGGGAGGAACAGGGTGGGAAGGAGGGGGAAGTAGGTGGGATATTGGGGCGAACAGGGTGGGAAGGAAGAGAAGTGGGTGGGAAATGGGAGGAGCAAGGTGGGAAGGAGGAGAAGTAGGCAGGAAGTGGGAGGAACAGGATGGGAAGGAGCAGAAGTGGGAAAAGTTTCATAAGAAACTCCGCACCACCGGATAATCGGCTTCTATCCCCAGAGACCTGATAATTCATTGCAGGTTCCTGGGCAGATCCAGAGAGTTCCCAGCTATGTGCAAAATACCTTTCTGAAATGACCGATGTTCAGGTGATAACAGTGGGCAGGGGGATTGCCCTTATACTGTGAACAATAGTTATACCGGAACCATCTCTAAGAAGGCATGGATCAATTTTGGGGCAAACCAACTGCCCCAAAGGGGACACATACAAATCCCCATTAGTTTAAATCAGACTTATAACCCTTTGATTCCTAAAGAGATCTATTGTGCATCGCATAGTAATGCATTGGAGACCTCTGTCAGTGAAGGGGTTAAAAGCCCCATTTAAATAAATGGGAATGATTACTTGTCCCCTATAGGGCAGTTGGTTTGCCCCAGAAGAATCACTCGACTTTTTTTTGGTGCTATGCTGAATTTGGAAAAATGTTCAGTGTATTGGAGACCTTGCAAGCATTAAAATGGTTAAAACCTCCATTTAAATGAACCATTTGAGTGTCAAAGGGTTATAGCAATGCATTGGATGCCCCTCTGACACTCAAAGGGTTAATGGGCGCTGCTGCTTTGCTCCGGAATTGCTAGTACATCAGCCTCAAGGACCGGCTACATAACAAATATCGTTGGCTAGCCTGTTAACCACTTGAGTGCCAGATCACTAAACCATTGAACAGCAACATGTTGCTTGCACCTTAGGCACCTTATTACCTTTGTTTCCTCCAAAACACATTTTCACATCTTCAGACAGAAAGTTGATGAGAAATGTAGATTTTCTGGTTTGTTTTTGGCCGCATTTGTGATCGTGTACTGAAGGTCGGGCGGTGGGGAGATACAGGAAGTTACTAGAATGTTTGTGTTTATTTAGGACACTGTTATGAAGGTGATCATGTAATGAGAACCATATTTACAGTAAACCTGTTATCTGAGGACTAGTGTAAATCCCATCATACTTTTGGTCAGGCTCTAAAAAAAAGATATGATACATTGAGTCTAAAAAAGATGCATGTTGCTGGGGTTAAAGCGACGGTAACACTTGATATATAAATAAATATATATTGTAGGCTTTATCCTTCTGAGTAAAACAAGAGTACCTCCACTGCTGAGAGGTGTTTTATTCAAAAGTTATTGCAGCGCGAACTTGAATTTTTTTAGGTGCCATATCACAGTGGCCTGAAATTTTAAAGTGGCGCTGTTGCTACACCATCTTATGGACAGCTCTGGTCAGTTGACCGTAAATCTTCATAGAATGGTGTAGCAACAGTGCCACTGTACAGTTTCAGGACACTGTGATACAGGCCTCTGTGGTACTGCATGTTTGAGCTGCAATAACTTTTGAATAAAATACCTCTCAGAAGTAAGAGTGCCCTTGTTTTACTCAGGAGGATAAATCCTACAATATATAGTTTTTAAATAGCCCTTACTATCCCTTTAAATAAGAACTAGCACCTCATAATAATAACTCCCCATTATCTTTTTATGTACCTGAAAATCCAAATGGCCCCTTTGAATTTTGCCTTTGTTCAAGAGCTAACATCTTTAATTAGTCTTGGATATCATGGCCATGGAGGCGGACATGACAGCTGTTGGAAGTTTTCTGAAACTGAAGCAGGAAGGACATTAACCCCTTAATGACTGATGATGTGACAGGACCATCATCGGTGTTTGTGTGTTACGGACCGGTGATGGACCTGGCACGTCATGGAATTCTGGGATGGAAGCACGGCTGCAAGTCACGCTACCATCCCAGAATGCATTGGTAAAATAATTCAAATAATTCCGTGATCCTCTATGACTATCCAACCTACTTTAGCCTTTAAAGGGATAGTAACACTTAAGATGTAAAAAAAAAATATATATGATAAGGTTTATTCTCCTGGGTGTTTTACTCTCACTGCTGAATGCTGTTTTATTCAAAAGTTATTATAGATCAGACTTTATTTTTTAGATTAAATATCTCAGTGGTCTGAAACTGTACAGTGACTCTTTTCTTACACATCCTATGGACAGCTTTGGTCAGTTGACCATAAACCTCCATAAGATGGAGTAGCAACAGCACCACTGTAATATTTCAGGCCACTGCATACTGCACCTAAAAAATCAAGTTTGATCTGCAATCACTTTTGAATAAAACAGTGCAGTGGGAGTACCTTTGTTTTACTCCAGTATGAAATATCTTACAATATATATATTTTTTTACATTTTAAGTGTTACTATCCCTTTAAGGACCAGGAAGTTGTAAAACAATCTGCTCTGAGTTGAGTTTGATATCCTGTGGTCCTGCTGGTAACTGTCATGTCTGCCTACATGGACATGATATCCAGGACTAATTAACTCTTTAAGTGCCAGAAAGGTATCCAATGCATTGCAAAGCAAAATCTTTCTGGCACTCAAAGGGTTTAAGATGTTATCTCTTGAACCAAGGCACAAGGTCAGAATTCATAGGGGACATTATGATTTTCTGACCCTAGTAAGGTGAGTGTTGGGTTATTATTATGAGGTGTTATTTCTTCTCTAATCGGAATCCTAGAGAGTCTAATTTACGACAATCAAACAGGAGCTGCAGTTGTAGTGTAATGTTAGTCTTTGGGTGTGATATACATTATCTTGTAGTCCAGCACAGGCATCACTTTCTGTCAAAGCAGTCAGAGGGCAGTTCTCCCTCTAGTGTTTAGAACAGTGTGGTGCACTCTTCTCTCCACAGTGTCCCTGAATGGCAGAATTTAAATGTGGTCACTCTACACAAAAATGGGACTTTTAATCCCCTTGAGTGCTTAAAGGGATAGTAATACTTCGTTTTATCTTTATTTTATTTTGTAGGCATTAAAAAAACATGAAGAACGATATAAGTCTTATCTCTCAAACCTTTATGGTTTGAGAGATGTTCACAAGTAAAGTTCCCCTCCCACCCCTTTTACCTAGAGTAAGCCATCTCTTCTCAGATGTGGAATGCAGTCCATAGACCAGACAGATAACAGCAGGGGACAATCTTCTTCCTATGAGAATGAAAGCCCTGCCCCCTTGACAAGTTTTTCAGATTTTTCCCTTATCTTAATTGAAGATTGTCCCTCTCTGCAGTCTACCTGGGCAACTCCCTTCTGATCTGGCTGAGCAGTGTTACATCAGTAAAAGGGGCGGGAGGGGGATACTTTGTCATTAAATTACTCTTGAACTACAACTCTGACAGAATTGAATTAACACTCTCCAAAGTCCAAATACTATGATGATTAATTAGAGCTGCTTTTATTATGAAACATTACTATCCCTTTAAGACAGTGGTTATCAATCTTTTTTTGCTTGGGGCACCCAGGGGAGGGCTGGCCTGGGGGGCAATTGCCCCCTGGGCCAGTCTTATGTCTGGGCTGGTGGGTCACTCCTGCTTTTTGCTGCAAATACTAGTGATACCACAGAGCTTACAATTGAAATGGAGCTACAATCCAAGTAGAGGTACACTAGTAGCATAACCCATTTCTCTCTCTATAGTATCACTAGTGCAGCTTTACTTACATTGTAAGCTCTGTAGTGGCACCAGTGTAACCCCATTTCAATTTTGAGCTTTGTGGTATTGCTTGCCTTACTTCACAACACTAACCCTTTGAGTGACAGAGGGGTATGCCACACATTGCAAAGCAATGCATTGCATACCTCTCTGGCACTCAAAGGGTTAATGGCAATCTTAAAATTAACAAAAGGGGTTGGGCTGGGACAGTGGGCTGGAACAACAGTAAAATCGGGCGACTTGATTGTAGTTGCCCTCCAGGCCACAAGTTGCCAGTCCTCCCCTGGGGGCACCCCTAACATGTAATCTAGAACATTTGGGGCACCCCTAACATATTTAATATCCTATATAATAATTCGCCAAGTTGTGTGTAATGCCCGACATGCGCAGTAGACACTGCTGCGCGTGCGGCAGTCATACGCAGTAGAGACTGCCCGCGCCGCGGCTGATACAGAGCTGGGCGCTCCGAAGGAGCGTCCAGCTCTGTATCAGCCGAGGCGCGGGCAGTCTCCACTGCGTGTGACTGCCCCGCGACCGGCTGCCAGAGGCTCTGTATCAGCCGAGGCGCGGAAGACCCGCGACCGGCTGCCAGAGGCACTGTGGCCCGTGTAACGGGCTGTTCAACTAGTACTTTATAAAGGGCATAATGAAGGGTAATATACATAAATATACAGTATTATTGGGTCTTATAATCATAATACCATAACTAAACATATTGTGCATAGAAATTTCTATAAATCTTTATTTAAAAGTCCATATTTGTTAGTCTTTATAGAAAACACAGGGCACCCTAAGTTGATGTCCCTGACACACCAAAGTGCCACGGCACCTTGGTTGAGAATCACTGGCTTAAGATGTATCCAATTCAGTTCTTCATGATGCTTTGGAAAAATCCCCATTTAAATCAATGAAAAATTTATTTGTCATCATGATGCAACTGGATTGCCAAAGAATTGCTCCAGTAAGTATTGGAACATCAACTGCCATGAAAGAGAACTGGGGGGGGGGGAGATAACGTCTCCAATGAAATCACTTCTCCAATGCCTATTTTATTCTAAGGAGCCAATGTGCTAAGATTTCTCAGGTTTTAGGTGAGTTTAGTGCATGGGCTCTAAAGATTAGCACAGGAACTTAAGAGTTTATCTCACTGGAAAAGTTATCTCCTCTTTATCACACCTTAGTACATCTCCCCAGTAGTCTGTAACTAAAGCCCTTCCATAGAATGACATAGGAACTGGAGAGTTTATCACACTGGAGAAGTTATCTCCTCTTTATCACATCTTAGTACATCTATCTTGTAGTCTATAACTAAAGATCTCCCATAGAATAACATAGGAACTGGAGAGTTTATCTCACTGGAGAAGTTATCTCCTCTTTATCACACCTTAGTACATCTCCCCTGTAGTCTGTAACCAAATCTCTCCCATAGAATAACATAGGAGCTGGAGAGATTATCTCACTGGAAAAGTTATCTCCTCTTTATCATACCTTAGTACATCTCCCCAGTAGTCTGTAACTAAAGCCCTTCCATAGAATAACATAGGAACTGGAGAGTTTATCTCACTGGAGAAGTAATCTCCACTTTATCACACCTTAATACATCTCCCCTGTAGTCTATAACTTAAGATTTCCCATATAATAACATAGGAACTGGAGAGTTTATCTCACTGGAGAAGTTATCTCCTCTTTATCACACCTTAGTACATCTCTCCTGTAGTCTATAACTAAAGATCTCCCATAGAATAACAAAAGAACTGGAGAGTTTATCACACTGGAGAAGTTATCTCCTCTTTGCCTACTGTGACAGGAAGTTATGCCTCTGCTGGGCTACAGGAAAATGGCTTCCAGACACAAGAGGGAGATGACCAAGCTTTGATCCTGACATCAGACAGGATCTGCAGTGCAATTGTGTTGCAGTGTAATGCTAGTCTAAGGCTTTGGGCATGTTGTTGTCCCTCTGGTGTTTAGTGGTGCGCTGTAGAAAGAGCAGGTGGTGCACTGATGTCCAGTGATGTATGGTGACCTCTCCTGCATAGCTGCACTACAGCTGAGGACAAGTACTCTGCTGCTCTTGCCTCTACATTGTCCTTGAATGGCAGAATGAAAACATAGAAACACGGAATTTGACAGCAGATAAGTACCATTCGGCCCATCTAGTCTGCCCATTTTTCCTACTTTAAAAACCTCAAACCTTGTTTGGTCCTTGGTCTTGTCTTATGTTGAGGACAGCCTTATGCCTATCCCATGCATGCTTGCATTCCATCACTGTATTAACCAGTACCACTTCGCTGGTAGGTTATTCCACTTATCTACTACCCTCTCAGTGAAGTAAAACTTTTTCACAGAATGGAAGTGTGGTCACCCTAGATATATATCCCATTTTCTCTTATTATATTAGTATACTGGCACTATTGTTCAGAAGCATACCTTCCAAGTGTCCCTCTTTAGGAGGGACAGTCCCTCTTTGAGACCCAAATCCCCCTGTCCCTCTTTTCTACCCTGGTGTCCCTCTTTTTAGGACATCAGAATGAGTGGTGTGTATATTAGTCTATCAAATTGTTCCACAGCAATGAAATTCATCATTATTCATTTACACAAATAGGTGTCAATAGGTCACAAAGTAACCTAAAAATCCCCCGCCCACCAGCCACACTCCCAGAAACACCACCTAAAACACAAGTGTCCCTCTTTGGCCATTTGAAATGTTGGGAGGTATGCAGAAATAGAGTACCGTAAGAGTTGGTAATATGGGGCCTCCTGGCATTAAAGTTTAAAAAATGGCAAGTGTGTCCACCAGTATGCACTACAGTGCACACCCTTAAGGAAGCAGTAAACATTTTTTAATGAAAATCTGTCTGTTAGAGCGCTTTTCTCAGCTGAGTAAAACAAGGCTACTTCTACTGCTGTCAGTTGTTTTATTTAAAAGTCATCACAGTTCAAAAACCATAATACTAGTATACATTGAAACATGGATATAAATGCAAACGTGGGGTAATCCTGGGGTAAACCAACCGCATAACAGAAAATAATTGCGTTGGATACCTGTCTGCCACCCAGAAGGATTAAATCAATTTTTTTTTTTTAATTTGTCCCCTCTGTTGCAGTTGGTTTGCTGCAGAATAGATCATCATTTGCTGTATGCCTAAGGCCCCAAGAACGGGGAACATTTTTTTTTTTTTTAAATGTCCCATACAAAGTAACAGAATGACTATCTGAAGTCTGGCCACTAGAGGGCAATGTTAATTTAAAAACACAGTAGCTTAAACTGTAATAACTCTGGAAAGACACATTTCCCAACGATGTTTTACTCAGCAGGAAAAGGCTTACAATATATATATTGTAGAAAAGGACCGAAACGTTGCATTACTAACCATTACATTTTGGTATTTTTCTATTTTGAGGTATGCATTGCTCTAGCATCCAAGTGGTTAACCCCTTAACGACCAGCGGTCGCGGGGTGTGTGGTCCTTTAAGGACCCGATAGAGAATTTCGGCGTGCCGCCCCACGTGACTGATCACGTGGGGCGGCACGCCAAACTGGGGGACTGAAAGAGATTGCTCCGGTCTTGGAGCGATCAAATTCAGTCACCGGTATGGGGCATGCTACTTTATACTTTACTTAGGGTCCAGCACTGCCATGCAATGGCTCTGTTGGCAGACATACCATATCTAGACTGGATATAGAATTCTACATAATTGTTAGTATGGAATGTATTGAAAATATAGTAATTGTATAACCTGCCATTATAAGGCTATAAGTGTGCTTTCCCAGGGCGGAATGAGCCAAGCATCAGTGTTGTGGGGGTGGCAGAGCTGTCCCAGAGAGTAATGTAGAAATCTTTAGGTATCTAGATATCATTGAACCCTAGGATGGTACTAGCCAAATATACAATTTTTGTGGCAGTGAGAGAACTGCCATGGGGTGGAATGAGACAAATGTCATGATTTTATAGGTGGGTAAAGCTCTCCCCATGATGGAATGAGCCAGATCTCAGTTTTATGTAGGTCCCCACTGGTGGAATGAGTTCATTGTCTGGATTGGAAAGGTGTGAGAGTTGCCCAAGGACAAAATCAGATTTGTGAAGGTGGATGGCTAAATACCCCAGAGGGAATGCTGGAAGAACCCCGGTCCACTCAGAGTGTAAGTCAGTGACAGAAGGACTGCTTATAGTACAGATAAAGGGAAGAGTGAAACAACTGGGGAGAAGGTGAGTGCCGATTGGAGGAAAGAGCCAAAGAGTAGGAATAGCATCGGAGAGTAGTGTGCTGATTGGGTGGAGAGAGCAGGGGAAATGCATCACTCACTTTTATCATCGTTCCTTTGCAATAGTCACTGGGATCCAATATGGTGTAACGAGGAACAGATAGTTTCATACAAATCTACTTCGTTCCTCTCTCTGTCCCAAAGCAAGAGGTCTGACACCAAATATCGAGTTGTATTCTTCTGGATAAAAGAGGAGCAAACCAATTGCACCATGGGGAGAAAATGAAAATTCTCACACATGTAAACTGAGCTTTTAAACCTTTGAATGCTAGAGAGGTGATTAACACATTGGAGACCTCTCTAGCATTGTAGGCGATAAACCCCCTTTTAAATAAGCAGGATTTTTGTTTGCTCCAGAACCTCACCTCTATTGCTTCCTGTATGAGGCTGTAAGGGGCATTTCTGGAGTAAACCAGCTGAATACTGCTGAATACTATGGGACAAATGAAAATTCCTAATGAGCTAACCCTTTGCTAATGAGCTAACCCTCTGAGTGCCAGAGGGGTGCGCAATGCATTCTGGCTCTCAAAGGGTTAAATAATAATTAAAATCAATGGGAATTGAGGGAATATATTATTTGTTTCCTGTGGTACATTTAGTTTGCTCCAGAATGTTGCTCCGCCTTTTTTTGCCTTCATCATACGGCTCTAAGGATCGTACTCGATAAGTTTACCCTTTTAGGACCAGAGAAGTGCACAACTTCTCGCTTCACCATGTATTGCTCACCCTGCTTGTCCATGAAGGGTTAAAGAGGTGCCATCGTAGAGCAAGCCAGTTGCATCATATGAGACAAATCACCATACCTGGGAACTCTCCGGATTTGCCCCGGAGACTCCGGTTCTGACAGAACTTTACCGGGTCTCCGGGGCAGAGGCTGATTCCTCCGGATGTGGAGAGTTTCTATTGAAACTCTGCCACATCCGCTTTTTCTCCTGCTGATACTCAGTCCCTAGCCCTCTGAGTGCCAGAGTGGTAAGGAATGCATTGCTTTGCAATGCATTCCGTACCACTCTGGCACTCAAAGGGTTAAGCCCCCCCCACTTGCGGCAAGCCCCGCCCCTTTTTGACGCGATTAGCGTCATTTTTGTCACCCCCTGGTGAACAGAGGACTACCCTCCGGGTAGCCCTCGACTGGAAGTTCCCAGGTATGCAAATCACATTGCCCAGTGAGGGCCAGGGAGGTCCTTTGCAATGTGACAGACATTTCCCTGGCACTGAAAGGGCTGAATGGGGTTTATAACATCTTCAATCCTACAGAGGTCTCCAAAGTTTTGTTTTTTTAATGCGTTGGATACATCCCAATTCAGATCAATCTAGCTATAAGGAAATACATACAGGGCTGGATGCTTTTTCTCTGCAGAAGGATTTAGATAAACTGAGTGAATGGGCAGAAAAATGTCAGATGACATTTAATGTAGATAAATGAAAGGTTATGCATTTGGACTGTAGAAACAACTCTGGGAATCCTCATTAGAGTGAGATTTGGGAGTACTGATAGACGATAGACTTCACAGCAGTGTGCAGAGTCACTCAGCTGCTGCAACAGCAAATAGAGTACTAGGTTGCATAAAAGAGGTGTAGATTCACAGGATGCTAATATTATCCTACCTCTGTATAAATCCTTGGTTAGGCCTCATCTAGAATATGGAGTACAATTTTGGGGACCAGTTCTTAAAAGAGACATTGTTGAACTTGAAAAAGTGCAGAGACGTGCAACAAAACTGATAAAGGGATTGGAGGATCTGAGTTATAAAGACAGACTAGACAAACTGGGTTTGTTTACATTAGAGAAGAGATGTCTAAGGGGTGATATGATTACCATTTACACATATATTCATGGTCAATACAAAGAACTATTCAATGAATTATTTACACAAAGAGCTGAGCTAAGAACGAAAGGTCATCCATTAAGACTAGAGGAAAGGCATTTTCGACTAGGACAACGACAGGGATTTTTTTACAGTAAGGGTGATAAAATTATGGAATTCTTTGCCTCAGGATGTTGTGCTTGCAGATACTGTAACTGCTTTCAAAAAAGTAGTGGATACCTATCTAGCACAGAACAGTATTGAGAATTATGACGATTGGCTTCAATGCAGATATAGGATGTTGATCCTGGGAACTATCTGACTGCCATTTGGAGTCAGGAAGGAATTTATTTTACCTATTTGGTGCTTAATTGGAAATGGCTGTGGCCTCTTTAGGAGGGACAGTCCCTCTTTTAGACCCAAATCCCTCTGTCCCTCTTTCCCACTGTGGTGTCCCTCTTTCTAGGAGACCAGATTGTTGGGTATATATGTAAGTGTATCACATTGCTCTACAGCAATACAAATCACATTATGGTTTGTTTAAATGTCAGTATCTATGTTTATAAATTAGTCTGTAAATAAAATACTTTGGTCATGTTATAAGTCATTTATTAGGTTACACAAGTCTGTATAAATAGGTCATGAAATAGCCTAAAAATTCCTGTTAATGCCCCGCCTACCAGCCATGCCTCCAGCAACACCCCAAAAACACAATTGTCCCTCTTTGGCAATTTAAAATGTTGGGAGGTATGCACAGGGCCCCCTGTTCTCACCACGGTTTCAGAACATGTCCAAAGTAAGGCCTGTGTCTAATTTAGCCTCCTTCTATTTCAGCTCTTATAGCTCTGTGCTAATCAATGATACTCAATAAATGTTAACTGCATAAACCAGTCATTAGCAATTGCTTCTATGTAGCAACACACAGGCACTGAAATAAAGTGCTTTGACTTCAGTGACCTGTTATTTGCAATCGCTAGATTTCATTCATAGATTCCATTGACTCCATTATGCCCTATTGCAAAACCTAATGAATGTCAAGTTCAGCGACATGTAAGAATAAATGATGAATGAAACTGAGGAATGTAGCCTGACAAAATCATTGAGTCTCAATGAAGAGAAGCTAGTTCCTTGACTGCACATGTGTGTGCGAACGTGTGGTTTTAGCATCCTGCGCAGGATATAGGGGGTTATTGGCAGAGTGAGCAAGAAGTTGTCCAGCTTGGAGGTGAATAATGTGGAGGTGGGCAATGTGGAGGCTGACAATGGGGACAGTGTGGAGGCTGACAGTGGGGGCAATGTGGAGGGGGCCGATGTGGAGGTGAACAACGGGGGCAAATCCAGAAAGGATTGCGGCAGGAGAGGGGGCAAGCTGGAGGGGCGCCCCAATGTGGGATTCTGCCTAGGGCCCCATAGAGTCTTTATCTGGAAAAACAAAAACGTTTGACAATTTTTAACCCTTTGAGTACCAGAGGGGTACGCAACGCATTGCAAAGCAATGTGCTGCATACCCCTCTGACAGTCAAAGGGTTAAAGTAACTGATGGATTAAGATAGTTTATTTTTATTACTGAAGAACTCACTTTAGTCACAACAGATGTATGAATACCGTGTGTACCCGAATATTGGGAAAAACCATCAATATAAAGTGACAACCCCCATTCTTGCGTTTTAGTTTAGGGGACAAAGGGCCCTGAAAATAGCCTTTTTACTGGTATTCAGAGCCCAGGCTTCTGTAGGCAAGGCATACTAGGTGCCCTTAGCTCCTCCCATGGCCACACACCCCACTCCTCACATGACCTCTACCCCAGTGCCATCCACCATTTCCAGGCACAGAAAAATACCCTTGATCTATAACAAGATAGGACAAAATAAGCTTTAACCCCTTGGTTGGTGGATAGATCTAGCATCCAAGGGGTTAAATAACAGCCTGTAAAGGGGTATATAAATGGTTGCAGGGACAATGAGATTGCTTTTGACCACACCCACAATTCAGAATGTGGGTGTGGCTAACACACCTTAGGCTCCCTTCAAAATGTGGAGCTCCAGGCATTTGCCTGGTATTCTGTCTGTCCCTCGTCCATCCATCTATCCCTCTCTTCCTCCCTTTCCCAGTAAGAAGACTGATCCATCCCATGGAAGCACTTAAGAATATATATCTGGCAGACAGCATGTTTGAAATTTCCACCCACTTTGTTGCTTACTTCGCCAGGTCCTTCCAGGTCATGTCATTTATTACCTAGACCAGGACCATTTTAATGCCTGGGTGTACCTGACATATGCCAGTACATGCAGAAAACAGAAGGTAAGGGGGAGGGGGAGTGAGACAGTGTACTTGGGGATCTGAGGCAGGGGTGGGGGACAAGGCTGGGGTGAGATAAAGTATGTGTGGAATCTGTGGCTACCAGTGGGCACAGGAACAAGGAGTCAGACAGTGTATTTGGGGGATTTGTGGCTACCAGTGGGCAGGAGAACAAAACTGGGGTTCAGACTGAGGGGTTGGTTATTGTGTGAGGAGGTCTGTGGCTACCAGTGGGCAGGAGAACAATTTCTTTATGTGGTAGGGGCCTCTTTGTACAGTTACGTCTGGTGCCTCAGAAGGTCTTAAAACAGCCCTGACCTAGACTCATGTCTGGTTGTACCATTTGAGTCTGCACATTAAAAGACAGGACCTAACGAAACAGGTGCCAAAATCAAACATGCAACCCACTAGATGGGTGTTCTGCTGAACTGGCTGCGGATCAGATCCTCTAAAAATGTGCAGTATTTTAAAAGGTGAACTTGAATATAAGGTTAGGTACATTTTTAAGGCTAAAATGCCAGAAAAACCTTTGCCTATATTCAAGCAAATATGGTAATTAGCCAGCAATCAAAGGTATGGAAATGGAGGTTATAGTTTGGAGAGATCTTTAACTCCATACTCCCCCCAACCCCCCGTGCTTTGTTGAATTAATAATATATCAATGAGAGCAAATCATATGTGGGTACATGTGAATTAAAGTGTTAGTAATGTCTAAAAAAAACTTTTTTGCATTTAGAAGAGCTTAAAAAGCTGATCTAAATGCAAAAAACCATATCTCTCAAACCGCTATGGTTTAAGAGATACGGGCGTTTAAAGTTTGATTTCTCCTACTGACAGCTGTAAAGCTGTCAGCAGGAGATCCATGTTAATTGAACTACAGCCTTCATTTCCATACTTTTGATCTCTTGAGTGAGAATTATAACACTGGGTTATATGGCAATTTTTTTCCTCGATAATTTATATTATGTTTTTTTATTTTTTTGTAGAATCGATATTTTCCTTCTCTGTCTAATGTTATGATTCATCAAGAGCACTTTGCACACATGATCAACCTATTTTGCCCCTGTCTAATTTTTAGCTTAGTTGAGCATACTTGGCATACACTATCTACATTTTAATATTCATTTAATATTTTGTTTGGTTGTGCTGTCGTCACAAACTGTGATGGCCTTCTTTTAGATGTCAATTTTTTTGTTTGAATTGGATGACCACTTTCTAATTGTGTAATATTTAGTTTGATTGAGCTTGCTTCACAGACAAAATCAGCATTTTTTTAAAATGTAATGCAGTGTTTCTCAATGTTAGTCCTTCAGGAACACCAGAATTGCAGGTTTTCAAGATATTCCTGCTTGTTAAAGGGATGGTAATGTTTCACAAAAACAGCAGCTCCAACTAATCTTCATAGTATTTGGGACATGGAGAGTGTTATTTCAATACTGTCAGAGTTGTAGTTCAAGAGTAATTGAATGATAAAGTTTCCCCTCCCGCCCCTTTTACCTAGTATAAGCCACCTCCCCTCAGATGTGGAATCTGGTCCACAGACAGGACATATCACAGCAAGGGACAATCTTCTTACTGTGAGCATAAGGGAAACCCTGCCCCCTTGACAGGTTTTTCAGGTTTTTCTTTATGCTCACTGAAGACTGTCCCTCTCCATGATCCATCTGGACAGTCTTGCTGCTCTGAGATGAGCAGTGTTACATCAGTAAAGGAGGAGGATACTTTATCATTCAATTACTCTTGAACTACAACTCTGACAGTATTGAAATAACACTCTCCATGGCCCAGATACTACGAAGATAAATTGGAGCTGCTTTTATTGTGAAACATTACTATCCCTTTAACAGGTGTATGATCAGTGGCTCAGTCATTGTTATTGATCCACCTGTGTTTAAGCAGTGATTTCCTTAAAGCCTTACTTGATTGGTTTGCCTCTAAGACCAGAGCTGGTCTAATCTTTTGTTTAATTAAGGACCCTTAGTCAACCTTTTTTTTAAAACAAAAAATACTGTTTTATTCAATTGAATAACATGCGTGAACATAGTTGACAGATACAAATGCTTCATTCTATTCTTTTTGTGACTTATTTTTTTGATGACATTCCCAAGTCTTCATTTTGCAAGTTCACAAAAAAGTTTCCACTTTATACTGCCCATACTTAAAGGGATAGTAATGTTTCACAAAAAGATGTTAACAGTAAGAAGATTGTCCTTGCTGTGACCTGTCTGGTCCCTGAACCAGATTCCACATCTGAGGGGAGGTGACATACACTAGGTAAAAGGGGAGGGAGGGGGATACTTTATCATTCAATTACTCTTGAACTACAACTCTGACAGTAGTGAAATAACACTCTACATGGCCCAAATACTATGAAGATTAATCAGAGATGCTTTTTTTTGTGAAACATTACTATCACTTTAAACCAGTAATTCCAGTACCAAATATCTCGGGAACTGGGTGAAGGATACAGAAGGGATAAGTGAAAGTGAATTATTTCCCATAATTTAGTAGAAATCTATTCAGTACATTTTGCTGAAGCATTTTATTAAAGTGGAACCACCACCTGAACTAAAGTCACCCTGTCATACTTACCGTAAAATCTCAGGTATAATACGCACCTGTGTATAATATGCAGGTGCATATTATGCCTTAGATTTTAAAGGAAAACAAGAGTGCCTATGTTTAATACGCACCCTTGTTTTCCCCGTTACTGAAATCTTTTTTAACCCTTTGAGTGCCTCAAAGTGTTAAGGCTGGCAGGCTGGTAGATGGCTTCCATCCCTCCCCTAGTGATATTCGCTCTGAAAATAAGACTTACTAGTTTAAATGAAAGTCCCCGCTGAGAAGAGCAGGCATACCGGTATGTAATGCTTTAGTGTGGGTGGCATGCTTCCATTTGCCACCTGCTTCCTTCAATGGGCTTTCAGGTCCTTCCGCCTGCAGCCAATGCCCTGTGAGGATCTCAAGGTCCTCACAAGACAATTCCATAGGCGGAAGGTCCTGAAAGCCCATTGAAGGAAGAGGGCAACAAATGGAAGCATGCAGCCCGCACTGAAGCTTTACATACCAGTATGCCTGCTCTTCTCAGCAGGGACTTTCATTTAAACTAGTAAGTCTTAATTTCAGAGCGAATATCGGCCGGGGAGGGAAGCTATCTACCAGCCTCAATTTTTTACTTTATTTAAAAACTCTCATGTATAATACGCACCCCCCACATAAGGTGAAGTGGGGTAAAATTGTGCGTATTATACCCGAGATGTTACGGTAGGCAGGTGGCGACTAGCTTAATAATTCGGATTTTACCTGTCACAAGTGCCCAGGAGTAAAGTTATCGCTGATCTTCCGAGACCGGAAGCCAGGCATCAGTGCAGCCATCTTGTCTACGCACCTGCTCTTTCAGTCCCCGTCATCAGAGGCGTAACTAGAAGCCACCGGGCCCTGGTGCAAGAATTGCCATGGGCCCCCCCCGACCACATTGGCCCCAGACCCCCTCAACCACATTGGCCATCTCCACATTGCCCCCCAATCTCCAAATTTCCCCTTCATCTCCACATTGCCCCCATCTCCACAATGCCCCCATATCGCCAAATTGCCCCTTCCACAATGCCCCCTTCATCTCCACAATGTCCCCTTCATCTCCACAGTGCCCCTTCCACAATGCCCCTTCATCTCCACATTGCCCCTTCCACAATGCCCCCTTCATCTCCACAATGCCCCCCAATCTCCAAATTGCCCCTTCCACAATGCCCCTTCATCTCCACAATGCCCCCTTCATCTCCACATTTCCCCTTCCACAATGCCCCTTCATCTCCACAATGTCCCCTTCATCTCCACAGTGCCCCTTCCACAATGCCCCTTCATCTCCACATTGCCCCTTCCACAATGCCCCCTTCATCTCCACAATGCCCCCAATCTCCAAATTTCCCCTTCCACAATGCCCCCTTCATCTCCACAATGCCCCCAATCTCCAAATTTCCCCTTCCACAATGCCCCCTTCATCTCCACATTGCCCTTTCCACAATGCCGAAACATACAAACAAAACTGCTCACAGAAGTACACTTGCAAGTTAAAGATAAAAACATTGTTTCCTTTATTGCGATACAATGTAAAATTCCAAGTACCTTGACAAATCGATATCTCGAAGAAATGGAGGAGAGACTTTTGGGAGATGTTCAAATATACCCAGCAATTGGTGCCACACACAACCCTTCACAGATCAACGCATTTCGTGCTATATGCTCTTAATCATTACCATGATTGGAATTTTACATTGTATCACAATAAAGGAAACAATGTTTTTATCTTTAACTTGCAAGTGTACTTATGTGAGCAGTTTTGTTTGTATGTTTCATGATTGATAATGGAGCATATGGAGATGCTCTTGTTTCGCCCATACTTACACTGCAGAGTATTATCTGGATGATTATATTTGTGTTTCATCACATCACAGCTGATTAACAAGTTTATGTTGGAAGTGAGAGCTGCTGAATTTCCCCTTCCACAATGCCCCTTCATCTCCACAATGTCCCCTTCATCTCCACATTGCCCCTTCATCTCCACAATGCCCCTTCATCTCCACATTGCCCCTTCCACAATGCCCCCTTCATCTCCGCAATGCCCCCAATCTCCAAATTGCCCCTTCTACAATGCCCCCTTCATCTCCACAATGCCCCTTCCACAATGCCCCTTCATCTCCACATTACCTCTTCCACAATGCCCCTACCTCCAGTCCCTGGTGGTCTAGTGGCATGGCTTGACAGATCTGTGCCTCCATCGGCACAGATCTCTACAACTGAAGCCCCCGCGCGCCGCTCTAGTAATGCAGAGGCTGGGAGGTGATGTCATCTCCCAGCAGTCTGTATTACTAGAACCGGCGGCCGTAGTGGGAGTTGCTGCGGGCGAGGGGGTCGCGGGGGGTGGCCGGGCCCCTGGAGTGATGGGCCCAGTCTCAGGTGTGACCTCTGCGACCCCTATTGTTACGCCACTGCCCATCATCCTTCACAAGACTTGCACTGGCCCGAACAGCTCTGACGACACAGGCTCGCAGACTGCACTAACCTGGCCTTCTGTCTCGGAAGATCAGCAATAACTTTACTCCTGGGCACTTTTGACAGGTAAAATAAGGATTATTAAGCTAGTCTCCACCTGCCTAAGTATTTCAGGGCGACTTTAGTTCAGGTGGTAGTTCTCCTTTGACGTTGAAGTTCCACCATTTAGCCACTTTCCTTTAACTGAAATTTCTACTTCATGCTTAATTTGAGTTTTATTTATGCATTTAAACAACTGCTGCTGAGACAGCAGAGAATAGATCCATACCTCTCAAGATTTCAAATGGCCACAGAAGGACACTTTTGTTTTAGAGGGGTTCCTGGGGACGTGACTGGTAGGCGGGGCATTACCCAGAAATTTTAGCTTATTTCATGACCTAATGACAGCTCTTTTGTAACTGAATAAATGATTTAGAACAGAACCAAAGTATTTTATTTACACAGTCTCATTTATGAACACACATACTGAAGTTCAAGCAAACACCAATGTTAGTTTTATTGCTGTGGAGCAATGTGATTCACTTATATCCATATCACACACTGTGATCTCCTAAACACAGGGACAGAGGGATTTGAGTATCAAAGAGGGACGGCCTCTCCTAAGGAGGGACACTTGGGAGGTATGGAGGCCTAAAATCTCCTAAAGAGGGACACTTGGGCGGTATGGACCCCAATATCTTCTAAAGAGGGACACTTGGGAGGTATGGACCCCAATATCTTCTAAAGAGGGACACTTGGGAGGTATGTAGGTCACTGACACTCAGGGAACATTGATGTATCTGACTGATGCCTTTCCCATACCTCTACACAAGCACTGGCACCAATCAGATTACAGTGTGAATTTTTTTTTTTGCTTTCTTTAGCTTCTGTCATTTAGATGTAAAAGAGAAACCTCTATTTAAGGGAATATTTTTTAAATGCATTTCTCTTCTGTGAAAGAACATGGCCTCTTTCTCATTTCTATCTGCTGCATCAGTGACGTAAGTAATGAATCAACATACGTGTCACTTGAATTTAACCTTCTGAGTGCCAGAAGGGTGCACAACAAGTAGTTTGCAATGCATTGCACTAAAAGGGTTAAAGAACCACTAAGAACTGTTAAATACACTTTCACTTACTGTGCTGTGGGTAGAAACTCAGAATGGCCACTATAAATCAGTATTGTGTGTATTAGCTCCTTGAAGTCTTCTTAGGAATCCTTCTGTGGGAGAGACTGGACTTCTGGAGACCTGAAACAGTCATGGGAGAAATGTTCAGAAAGTGGTGCTAACTGAAATTGTCTGTAATCAGAATAAGAACGTTTCTACTCCATGATCAGTCAGTTCTCAGACAGGTTTCCATCATTTTTTGCATCCAATTCCACCATCTCCGTCTAAGGGAAAAAGCCGTCTTAAAAGTGGGTGTGGTTTAATCTTCCGTTATAATGTAAGGTATTTTCAGAAAAGTCATTTTTTTGTCGGATTAACGTCCTTTGTTCCCGACATAATAAAAATAGTTTAAACTTGGAGAAGAAAAATTAAAGTACTGAGAAGCAATTTTTCGTTTCAAAGACAAAATAAAAGACAATTTTTAAGATCAGAATTTTTAACGGCAACGTTCAATGAGATCTTCTTACCGTCATTTTTAATTCTTTAGATGAATTTTCAAACGTGACGGATTTACTTCTGAAAATATTGTCCTTCTATATGGATCGGGCACAAGGGGTGATTTTTTTTATTAGCAGTGCTAATATACAGAGAAAACATCACGTCTGGCTTTCACTGCCAATGAAGATTGTTACGTTTATTACAAAGTGCAAGTTTCAAACAAATGTATCATTCTACTAGTGGAGACGGAGGGAGAGAGAGGGGGAGAGACAGAGAGAGGGGGGAAGAGAGAGAGGGAGACAGAGAGGGAGAGAGTGGTGGGGGAGAGAGATGATACATTCCCATAGTTATAACAAAGTTGTTAAAGCGGAACGTTCACCTAAGCACAAGTTTGCTGTAATCCACTTATTATACCGATTGTAACTGTGCTGGGTTTTGTTTTTTTAAAAAAAAACGTGATACAAATGAAGTTTGAGGGTTAACTTTTTCCCTCTTCTCATTCTGATAGGCACCATCTTGCGGATGAGAATTCAGGAGATCTTCCTCCCCGCTGGTCGGTCAGTAAGCTGGAGCACTCTCATTGGCTAGATATCGATCTCTGCCAATGAGAGTTCTCCAGTTTACTGACATACCAGCGGGGAGGAGGATCTCTCCTGTGTTCTCATTGGCACAATTGTGCCGCTCAGAATGAGAAGACGTCAAGAGGGAAAAGGTAAACCCTCAAATTTAATTTCTATTGTGTTTTTTTAAAAAAACAAAAACCAGCACAGTTACAATCGGTATAATAAATGGATTAAAGCAAACTTGTGCTTAGGTGAAAGTTTCGCTTTAAAGGCATAGTGATACTTAAAATGTAAAAAAATATATGTTGCAGGGCAGAGGTTCTCAACCCGTGCCCTCAGTGGTCACTAACAGGCCAGGACTTAGGAATTTCCCTGCTAGAACGCAAGTGTGTTGATCAGAGGCTCAGTCATATTGATTAACTCACCTGTACTCTTACAAGGAAATTCTCAAATCCTGGCCTGTTAGTAACCACTGAGGGCACGGGTTTAGAACCACTGTTGTAGGGTTTATCCCCCTGAGTAAAAAAAAGGGTACTCCCACTGTTGAAAGTTGAATTTTTTAGGTGCAGTATCACAGGGCCTGAAATTGTACAGTGATGCTGTTGCTACACCATCCTATGGAGCTTTATGGTCCTGGGACCAGAGCTGTCCATAAGATGGTGTAGCAACAGTGCCACTGTACAATTTCAATCCATTGTGATACAGCACCTAAAAAATTCTACTTTGATCTTTAATAACTTTTGAATAAAACACCTTTCAACAGTGGGAGTACCTTTTTTTTACTCAGGGCGATAAACCCTACAACAAATATTGTTTTACATTTTAAGTATTACTATCCCTTTAAACAGAAGTCTAAGCTAAAGGCAGAGGTAATCCTTTTACTTTCACTCTCATTTGAGTAAGAAAGAGGGATTTTCTGATGCAGGAAGGTGTATATAAACTTTCTAAGCTACCTATGCCCCAAATCTTGCACTTAACCCTTTGAGTACCAGAGAGGTATGCAAAGCATTGCATTGGCACTCAAAATGTTAAAGCTGCTTATGCCAAGGGGAGGAGAAAGGAACAGCCTGTGGGTATTTTGGGGTGTTGCTTTCCACTATTCCTTGCTTAGGGCAATGTACTAAGGCACAGAGGAGATGGCATAAATGTACATGCTATGGGTCCAGCATGTGGGACTTACTGGTGTTAACCTTTTAATTGCCAAATAGAAATCCAATGTATTGCAACACAATGAGTTGGATAACTCTCTGGCACTCAAAGCTTTGTTAAGGGTCAACACTGGTGGGGTGTTACTGCTCGTATGCTCTACAGTTCTCATATGCTTTACCCGTAACTGCAGCTGCTGGCGTTAGAGGTGTGGCTGTACTGGGAAGTTCATACATTTGCACCAGTATGAGGGGCATAAATGTGTAAAGAAAATAGGTGAAGAAATTATTATTATTGCAAAATAACAGGTTACTATACCTTTAAATGTTCTGAGAGGAAGTTAAAATGGGTGCCTAGTGGTGTCTCTAGTTACCATAGTTACCTCCTTACATTCTGCAATAGACAGGTGGAATAAAAAGCTTTCAGCCCTTCAGGTCCGCTCAGGTTACATTTCCAGGGGAAAAATATGAAAGAAAGTTATAAAATAGTAGCGAATGGTGCACAGTGTTGCTCGTTCAATTGGGCACACTTTGGGGACCCGCAGGACCATTGCAACAGTGAGTCTCGCTGCAATGATTTTGACAGGACGCTACCTCTGATTCGCTGTCTGCAGCCAATCTCTTCCCCACTGCCTCTCCTGGGCAGGGCGGACAGCAAATAAGTAACAGTTAGAATTTTATATATAATATAATTAACTATTTGATTGCTTTGCAATGCATTGGAGATACCTCTACAACCCAAGGGGTTAAAGGCAAAAATACTATAAGATTAATGCTCTCCCCAGAATAACTAAATCACTTCTAGGTCTGTATCTCCAGACACACAGGTTGCAAACTATTAAATTGAATCTGTCACTTTAACAGAAACTTATGTACAAAAGAAACATGGTTCAAATCTGGGGTGAGCCACTTGCACCACAGGAGACACATATACCTTTCCTTTAAATATGACTATTAAATCTTTGAAAGCTAGAGAGATCTCCAACATAATGGCTTTGAGACTTCTTTAGCAGTGGTTAAAGCGGAACTACCACCCAATAAGATTAAAGAGAATTTGCTATTCTTCCCGGACTGACAGCAGGATGGAGCGAGGACATCTTGCCACAGTGACTTCCACATGCCTGCGCTGTCAGTCCCAGCCGGGTCTAGGAGGCGTTGCTAGGAGACGTTCGACTGAGATCGCAGGCGTACGGACGTCACTATGGCAAGATGTCCGTGCTCCGTCATGCTGCTAGTCCGGGAAGAATAGCAAATTCTCCTTAATCTGGTAATAATTCTGGCAACTAGCGCTACTGAGCAGCTGGCAATGGGGCAATGTTCTAATTGGGTGGTAGTTTCGCTTTAAAACTGCATTTAAATCAGTGGGGATTTGGGAACATTATATTTCTACCCTATGAGGAGTAAGAAGCAGACTTTTAACGTATTTATGTCAGATGGGTCAGATGCATCATTTAAGAATATAAAGAATGCAATAGAATATGCAAAGCAATTAGGCTAGCTAAAATGGAAAGTTAAAAAATTATTGTAAAATAGAGCACTACAAATCCTAAAAAATTCTACAAGTAAATGGCAAAAAGATTAAGGTTGGTATTGGACCTCTTAAAACTGAGACAGGTGAATTAATTAGTGAGGACAAGGCTATGGCTGACACCTTAAACATTTTTTTCTACTGTTTATACAAAGAAAATAACAATGGCAGGCTTTGGGTAAACAGGGAAAATCCCGGCATTTCCTCCATCATGTATTTGACTTTCTGAGGACAAAGTCCAAAAGAGAATGGAAAAGGTTATGGTGAATAACGCATCTGGACGTGGTGGCATACACCCAAGGGTACATAAGGAGCTTAGATCAGTTATAACAAGGCTAGTATGTTTAATATTTATTGATTCATGCTTATCAGGCATAGTGCCCTGTGACTGGAGGAAAGCAGATGGTGGAAAGCTTCAGAATGCATTGGGCTCCACTCTGGCACTCAAAGGGGGAGATTCACTAAGCGCTGATAAATAGGTGATAAAGTGGAGATGACTTCTCCAGTTTATCACTTCTCCAATTCCTCTGTTATTCTATGGAGCATTTGAACTAGGATTTCTTCAACTCCCCCATACAGTTAAAAGACAATGATCATGTTTTACTAAGTCTGTTCCCATAGCTTTCATGTGGCAGCCTTAACTTTAAAGGGATAGTAATGTTTCATAATAAAAGCACCTCTAATTAATCATCATAGTATTTGGACTTCGGAGAGTGTTATTTCAATTCTGTCAGAGTTGTAGTTCAAGAGTAATTCAATGACAAAGTATCCCCCTCCCGCCCCTTTTACTGATGTAACACTGCTCAGCCTGATCAGAAGAGAGGTGCCCAGGTAGATTGCAGAGAGGGACAATCTTGAATTAAGATAAGGGAAAAACCTGAAAAACTTGTCAAGGGGGGCAGGGCTTTCATTGTTCTCATAGGAAGAAGATTGTCCCCTGCTGTTATCTGTCTGGTCTATGGACTGCATTCCACATCTGAGAAGGGATGTCTTACACTAGGTAAAAGGGGCAGGAGGGGAAACTTTGCTTGTGAATATCTCTCAAACCATAAAGGTTTGAGAGATAAGACTTATATCGTTCTTCGTGTTTTTTTTAATGCCTACAAAATAAAATAAAGATAAAACGAAGTGTTACTATCCCTTTAAATAGCCCTTATCCACACCCTTTTCTGCCCCTTTAACACTCTGAATAAAACCCTCTGATTGGTTAGGAGAGTGCATAGGTTGACACCTGCTTATTGGAAACAGGGCTGACTTGCTGGAATAGTTTAGTGGCAGGTGCAGAAAGGATCAAACTATAGACTGGAAATAAAAACCTGTCTGGCATTCTGTACATTATAATGTGAAACACAATATTTTTTCTCCTCCTTCTCTTAAACTGAGCAGATCAAATGTTTGATGCATTAGCTACGTTTTATCATTTTACTGTTTTACTGAAAAGGGTATAATTTAGTGTGAAAAATACAGGTGACGGTAAATTTACTGTGTATCCTTATTTCTATCATAGAAATATGTTGTTGGGGTGAATGTATGAATCAAACACCATAGTTTATTTTCTGAGCTAAAAGGTTAGACCAGCGGTTCTCAACCTTTCTAGTGCCGCGACCCTTTGATAAAATTTCCCAAGTTGTGGAGACCCCTAACAGTAAAATTATTTTTGTTGCTCCTGTTATGAATCGAAATATAAATATCTGATGGTTTTAGGCGACCCCTGGCAAATCATCATTAGACCCCCAAAGGGGTCCCGACCCACAGGTTGAGAACCTCTGGGTTAGACTAATATTCAGGTGGATGCACATAGGGTATATAGGAGCATGTATTATTGTTGTAGGGCAGGGATGGGTAATGTGAGATCCTTGAGCTGCTACCAGACTACAACACCCATTATTTGCCTGTTGATGGGATGTGTAGTCTGGCAGCAGATGGAGAGCCTCATGTTGGGCGCCAGTGCTTTAGTACATACCGTTGCACATGTGCTGCTACTGTTAAGACTTTGCTACAAATGCTCCTGGTAGATCATCTACAGGAAAATGGAATGGAGTCAATTTATGTCACTTTGTTCTGTGCCTTGTTAACCATTTGAGTGCCAGAGGGGTATGCATCGCATTACGTACCCTTCTGGCACTTAAAGTGTTAACCCATTACTTTAAACAAGACAACAGAGCACTGGAATGCCCCAAGTGTCCATCCAAACCCACACTGCCCTCTACTTGGAATTTGCCCAGTAGATAGATTAGTAAATAGGAGAAAGGTAGGTGTAGCACCAGTAAATACATTCCAGTGCCTCTGCTGGGGCTAAATTGTATTAGTACATTCCCCATACAGAGTGCAGCCTGGTCCAGGAAAGCATTGTTGCCTGCCGCATATTGCAAATATCTGAACCTATAGTAAGCTGATGCTGGTCCCTGGGAAAATTGTAAAGTAGTGTTTCAAAAAAAGTCAATGGAATAATAAGATACATTTATTGTAATAAACATAGGGAAATAACTATACTAGTATTGGTATTTTTTTCTCTCCCTCAGTCCCTCTCTCACTCCTCTCTTGCTTCCCCCTATTTCTTTTTTTCTCTTGCCCCTTACTCTTTCTCTCTCACTTCCCCTCCCTGCACTCCCCCTAACTCTCTCTTTATTCCCCTCTCTTACTGTATCTCACACCTCCCTCACTCTCATACCCGTATCTGCCCTGGAGACTCCTGTTGTTAGAGTTCTGCCCAGTCCCCCCCACACTTCTTCTCCTTCCCACCCTGTTCCTCCCACTTCTTCTCCTTCCCACCCTGTTCCTCCCACTTCTCCTTCTTCCTAACCTGTTCCTCCCAGTTCCCTCCCACTTCTTCTCCTTCTCACCCTGTTCCTCCAAATTCCCTTCCACTTCCCCTCCTTCCTGTCCTGTTTCTCCCACTTCCCACCCACTTCTCCTCCTTCACACCCTGTACCTCCCACTTCTCCTTCTTCCTACCTTGTCCTGCCCACTTCCTAAGTACTATGTCCATAAGCTCCACCCACTTTATAAAGCAAATCTCGTCATTTACTTACCTTCATCCCTCTCCGGGGGCTCAAGCTGAAGAAGTTCCCAGGTATGCTCATCCTCTCTAGCTCCCAATCTCACATCCCATCTCTCTCTCCCCCCCCCTCCCGAGTTGAATGAATGGCGGTGATTTCATGCTGGAATGTCTGCCTAACACCAATTTACTAAATTAATTAGGCCCAAATTCCTTCCTTTAATGCCTCTTGTGCCAAGGGCACAAGTGTTCCACCTACTTCTCCTCCTTCCCACCCTGTTCCACCCACTTCTCCTCCTTCCCTCTTTGTTCCACCCACTTCTCCTCCTTCCATCCCGGTTCCACCCACTTCTCCTCCTTCCCACCCTGTTCCTCCCAATTCCAAGCCCAATCCTGGATTCCGGTCTGAATTCGGAGCACTCCGTTCCTTATCAGCCTCGGCCCGGGCAGTCTGTAATGCACATGACTGCAGCGTGCACAGCCTTCTCTACTGCACATGACGGCTTCTGACAAACATCCCTAGCAAATTATAATATAGGATATCCCCACTGCACTGGAATACCCGTGAGGTTCCTTCCACATTACATGGCACAATAGGCACAATTTTGGGGCAAACCATCTACACCATAGGGTAACAGATAAACATTCCCCAAATTCCTATTGATTTAAATTGATCTTTTAACCTATCAAATGCTAGAGACGTGATGTGTTGGAGACCTCTCTAGCAATTAAAGGTTAAAATCTCCAGTTGAATCAATGGTAATTTTGATTTCTCTTCCTGGCTGCAGCTGGTTTGCACCATAATCGCACATTTTTAGCTTATTGACTTACACCTATAATATCATAAAGGAACACTAACACCAAAAAATTAAATCGTTCATAATACTTTAAATATCACGTACTTACAGCTTGAAGATGTAAAACTTAAAGGAGCAGTAAACTTTTTTTTTATGAAAAAACATATATTGTTGGGAATTTCCTGTTGAGTAACATAGGGGTGCTCCCACTGCTGACAGATGCATATTTCCAGAGTTATTACCATTTAAAGGGATAGTAATGTTTCACAATAAAAGCAACTCTAATTAATCTTCATAGTGTTTGGGCCATGGAGACTGTTATTTCAGTGTTATATCAGAGTTGTAGTTCAAGAGTAATTGAATGATAAATTATCCCCCTCCCACCCCTTTTACCTTGTGTAAGCCACCTCTCCTCAGATATGGAATCTGGTCTTAAGACCAGACAGCTCACACAGAAAGGGACAATCTTCTTACTGTGAGAACAATGGAAACCCTGCCCTCCTTGACAGGTTTTTCTGGTTTTTCCCTTACACTAATTCAGCGGTTCTCAACCTTTCTAGTGCCATGACCCTTTGATAAAATTTCCCAAGTTGTGGAGACCCCTAACAGTAAAATTTATTTTTGTTGCTCATTCATCGCTGTAATTTTGCTACTGTTATGAATCGAAATATAAATATCTGATGGTTTTAGGCGACCCCTGGCAAATCGTCATTCGACCCCCAAAGGGGTCCCGACCCTCAGGTTGAGAACCACTGTACTAATTGAAGATTGTCCCTCTCTGTGATCCACCTGGACACCACCTTGCTGCTCTGAGCTGAACAGTGTTATATCAGTAAAAGGGGCGAGAGGGGGATACTATATCATTCAACTACTCTTGAACTACAACTCTGACAGTATTGAAATAACACTCTCCATAGCCCAAATACTATGAAGATTACTAGGAGCTACTTTTATTGTGAAACATTACTATCCCTTTAAAACTGTGTTTATTTACATTAGCAGTGCCCTCTAGTGGTTAAATTCCAATTAGTTCTCCTGTTACATTCTAATGGAGAGGAAAAACAGCACTTGCAATTCTCCATAAAATGTGATAGAAACTGCAGAGTCACTTCCTGTCAGAACTATCAGGAAGTAAACTCAGTAAATTCACTTCCTGGTTATTTGAACTTTTGTAACTTCTGAATAAAACAACTGACAGCAGTGGGGTTGTTTTACTGAGCAGGGAAAGCTCTATAACATGTACATTTTCATAAAAAAATGTTTACTGCTCCTTTAAGTAATATGTTGTATCCCTAAAATATAATCCAAAACTTTCTTTTAAACAGATGTGTAAATTGTCCTGTCCAGTAAGCATTTATTTAATGTTGTTTATGTTGAGAAATAAGAGTTAAAGAGATAGTAATGATCTAAAGTTACGATCGATTATTCATGATACTTTTTTAATAATAAACGGTACCTTTGTAAATGTGAATATAGTTGTATTGTTCTTGTAATTTAATTTTAAAGTTTCCCTCTCTTCCCCATATCCCTGCGTCACTCAGAGTCTCCTCAGATCTGAAAGCCGGTCCAGGAGACCGAGGGACAATATTGTGTCAGCATGAGGAAAACCCTGCCCCCATCATCAAACATGGGCAGGGTTTTCCTTACACTGATAGACACAATATTGTCCCTCGTTGTCAAGCAACCAGCTTTCAGATCTGAGGAGACTCTGAGTGATGTAGAGAAAAGGGGCAGTAAACTTTTTTTACAAAAAAATGTATATTGTAGGATGTTTCCTGTTGAGTAAAATAAGGGTACTCCCACTGCTGAGAGATGCATCTTTCCAGAGTTATTACAGTTAAAACACATCTTTTTTTACATTAGCAGTGCCATCTAGTGGTCAAATTCTAATTAGTTATTCTGTTACACTCTAACAGAGAGTAAAGTCAGTGACTTACAGTTCCTCACAGAATGTGATAGAAACTGCCTGTCACTATCTGTCAGTTAGAACTATCAGGAAGTAAACACAGTAAATTCACTTCCTGATTATTTGAATTGTTATAAATTTTGAATAAAACATCTGACAGCAGTGGGAGTGACCTTGTTTTACTCATCAGGAAAAGATCTATAACATATAGGTTTTCATAAAAAATAAGTTTACTGCTCCTTTAACCCTTTGAATGCCAGAGGGGTACACAACGCATTGCAATGCGTTGTGTACCGCTCTGGCACTCAAAGGGTTAAAATAAAATTACAAGAAGAATACAACGATATGGACATTTACAAAGATACCGTTCATTGTAAAAAAGTATTGTGAATAATCAATTGTAACTTTATATCCTGACATCACTATATCTTTAAGGTCACTTAACTGGTTGTGAATAGTGGCCATTGCTCTTGAATTCAGAAAGGCTGTTATCTTATCTCAGCTCATTGTACAGATATTCTAATACCTGGGAACTCTTGGGGTTTGACCCTGGGAATTTGGGCCAAATGGGTTTCAGGGTGAAGGGCCCAATTCTCAGTGTTTCCTAATATATGAATAGAACCAGTTAACTGCTTGTTTAGTTTCTAAATTGGTGTACTGAGAAGAGGGAGAAGTCCTGGGGGTTATGCACTAAAAGTGTGATAAATAGGTGATAAAGAGGAGATAACATCCCCAGTCATATCTCTTCTCCAGTTCCTATGTTATTCTGTGGTGCCAGTGTACTAGATCTCTACCACTTGCGAGTTCTTGGTACATAGGCTCCATAGAATAACAAAGGACTTGGAGAGGTAATATAACAAAAGCTGGAAGCTCTATGGATGTGCCCTGGAGACTCCAGTTTGTGCAGTTATTTATCAGGTCTCTAGAGACAGAGGCTGGTTCTCTGGTGGTGGGGAGTTTGCTCTGAAAATCTGCCCACTTCTGCTCCTTCCCAGCCTGTTCCTCCCACTTCCCGCCCACTTCTCCTCCTTCCCACCCTGTTCTGCCCACTTCCTGCCTACATCTCCTCCTTCCCTCCTTGTTCCTCCCACTTCCCACCCTGTTCCTCCCACTTCCTGCCCACCTCTTCTCCTTCCCACCCTGTTCTACCCACTTCCTGCCCACCTCTCCTCCTTCTCACCCTGTTCTACCCACTTCCTGCCCACCTCTCCTCCTTCCCACCCTGTTCTACCCCCTTCCTGCCCACCTCTCCTGCTTCCCACCCTGTTCTACCCACTTCCCGCCCACTTCTTCTCCTTCCCACCCTGTTCCCCCCACTTCCCGCCCAGTTTATGAAGCAGCCCTTTTAAGCCTCACCCCACCCATGATTAAGGCCTGCCCCATTTATATCCTCCCACCGGCACCACATGAGTCTCCTTCGGGAACTCTAGAAGAACAAATTCCCAGGTTTGGATATCACTGGAGAAGTGATCTCTTCTTACCATTTTAACCCAAGTTGCTCCACTTTGTAAATAAGTATTTGTATATTTAAATGTTTTATTTGTGTTACTGTTATAATTAATATCAGCAATAATAGATAGATAGGATAGAGAGACAGATTAGATAGATAGATTATAGATAGATAGATAGATAGATAGATAGATAGATACAGAGATAGATAGATTATAGATAGATAGATAGATACTGAGATACAGAGATAGATAGATAGATAGATAGATAGATAGATACAGAGATACAGAGATAGATAGATAGATTATAGATAGATAGATATATAGATACAGAGATAGATAGATAGATAGATAGATTATAGATAGATAGATACAGAGATAGATAGATAGATAGATACAGAGATAGATATAGAGACAGATACAGAGATAGATAGATAGATAGATAGATAGATAGATAGATAGATAGATAGATAAATACAGAGATAGATAGATAGATTGATTATAGATAGATAGATACAGAGATAGATAGATAGATAGATAGATACAGAGATAGATATAGAGACAGATACAGAGATAGATAGATACATAGATTGCTAGATAGACAGATAGATACAGAGATATATAGGGGCTGGCCTGGAGGTCACATTACGGCCTTGACCCCCCCCCCCCCGGATGCCCCAGAGATTATCTGTGACTTTTCTTAAATAGGTAGATATAAATATATAATTCTTTTATCCAGATATGGGCCTTCACAAGCGTATCTTTTGAAACAGGAAGTTTTCTGTCTGACTCCTAACTTCGCTACTGAAATACATGGAATTAATACGGTGTACTAGATTTATAAACCAAGAAAAATCTTGTTTGGTTACATGGTGAGGATTTTCTCTCTAATCGTGTTCAGTTTATCTTGACCTAATTTTGCAGATCTGAGTTACAAATGTCAAACCTCCAAACCTGTGAACAATAAATCTGCATATAGTGTGCGTATGTGTGTATGCAGGAAGTATGCATATATATATATATTGTGTATGTGAGCGCAGTAAGTCTGAATATAGAGTTATAGTTCTAGCAGGGTAGGACGACGTTGTCCGTCTTTTTTTTTTTTTTTTTTAAATGCTTGTTTTCAGTTATGTTAGGTAGAATTTCTTAATAGAAGTGTATTGTGAAGGGTCTGGTAGTTGAACTATATAGTTCACACACATACATACATGCATAGACATACATACATATTATTATTTATACATATACACACACACACATTTTATCATACATACATACATACACAAACGTGCACAGACATACACAAACATACACACATGCATACACAGATGTAGATTTTATTATACATAGACACGCACACACATGTAGACATTATTATACAGATACGCATAGAAACACACATACATACAGATACACACACAGACATATACATAGACACTAGGGTAGGGTGACCACATTTCCGATCTGCCATTCCGGGACGTGGTCACCCTAGTCCCACGGCTGAGGCTCCCACCGGCACTGACCATCTTTCTGAGGCTGACATGGTAAGAGTTCCCAGTGGGATCTCTAACTCTGTGTTAGCCTCAGAAAGATGGTCAGCGCGGCACGCCGGTGGAAGCCTCAGCTGCGGGACTCACTTGCAGCGCCAGCATACCTGCTCCATCCAAGCTGTCTTGCACGTACCAGTACAGCCAGCCAATGAAATGTATTTGCTATATGGTCCTCATTGGCTGGCTGGACTGGCTGGCTTCTTTAGTCTTTAAATTGGTGCCTCTTTTACCAGAAAGGCAGTGGGAGAAGACCTGCTTGTCTTGTGTGTGTTCATGCAGGGATATTGTTAAACTGTTTCTATTAATCCTTTGAGAGCCAATGCACTAAAATCTGTCAAGCAGGAGAAATCTTAGTGCATTAACATAGGGATTGGAGAGTTTATTACAATGAAGAATTAATCTCCTCTTTATCACACCTTAGTGCATTTCCCCTATGTATTCTTGTTTGCTGGTGTTCGATACTGAACTTAACAGATGAGAGTTGGTACTGTGTTAGCCTTAGAAATACAGGAGGCAAATATAGTTGTTGATACCCTTTATTGACTAACTAAGCAGATTTAAATGCATGCTTTTAAGACCTTAGGTCTCTTCCCCAGGCATGTTATACAGAAAATATGAAAACATCTCTTATATACAAGTACACATTGCATTGTTTAGAATTGGAATCAGGTAAGAAAACTCAGTCCAGACACAGATACTTTGATCAGTCAATGGTAAATTGCAATCTTCCTCTGAGGAGTTAGAGGTATTTACGATCCCAGTGGGACTGTTAGAAAGGTTAATCCGCAATGTGATAATGTAACAGAAATTCTCTGTTTTTATTCAAATAATGTAAAGCACTTGTATTTGTATAGAATTGATGTTTTCATATTTAACTGTATAAAATGCCTGAGGAAGAGACCTAAGGTCTTGAAAGCTTGCATCCTAAATCTGCTTAGTAACCAATAAAGGTATCAACAACTATGTTTGCCTCTGATACTGAACTTGTCATTGACTTGACCTCTTACACACCAGACAGGGGTGGCAGCGTTACTTGGTACTCAATGGGTTAAGCACAAAATGTGCAGCCAAGATCTGTCCGGCCTAAAATCTGCTCTGTTAATTGGACTCTTGTGATTATACTTGGCTGACCTACTTTGGCCAAATGAATATTGATTCTGTTTTTAAAACTTCGTCAGAAAGCGGTATATTATGATTGATGTATTATTAACCTCATAAGTGCTAGCGAGGCCTGTATTGCATTGACTCAGAGTATGCTTTCTAGCACCCAATAAGTTGATAGGCACCTCTGTGCAAATTAATTTGAATATATAAGTGATTTTGAGCTCTTTCCCTTTAAAATTCAGACATAATATTTCACCAGCCTAGAACTGAAATGGATAGTAGTGCTTAATATAGAAAAATATAGATATATTGCACGGTTTATCTTGCTGACTAAAACAAGGGTACTCCTCCTGCTAAGAGATGTTGTATTCAAAAGTCATTGCAGCCCAAAATTATATTTACTGGGAGCTGTACTTCAATGGCCTGAAATGTTATGGAGGTACTTTTGCTATAGTGTCCTGTTGGGACTTGTTATTAACTGAGCACAGGTGTGTATTGACTGGTGTAGCAATAGCGCCACCATAATGTTTTTGGCCACAGAAATACTGCAGACAGAAAATGCAAGTTTGAGCTACAATAAGTTTTCATAAAAACATCTGTCTGCAGTGGGATGTCCCTTATTTTACTCAGGATAAACCCTGCAATATATATATGGTGTGTATATATATATATATATATATATATATATATATATATATATTAAGAGGAAGCCTCATTGCATAATTCATGTCTCCTCAGGAGACATACACACCCAGGGATGGCAGTAAAGAGGGGATATAGAAATCTCCTCCCTAATGACAATGATGGAGATACACACACACACATACACACACACACGTATTTATACTGTGACACACATACACACACAATCTCACTCACTCTGATTCCCAGTGGCCTGAGCAGGACCTGTAGTACAGCCACTGAAGGGAAGCTGCAGCACCAGGGGAACATAATGGCACTCAAAGAGTTAAAGTAGACCCTCGTTGCTCAATTATTTCATGAGTCTCAACATTTGCCATACAAGACAGAGGACAGGCAGCCATCAGGTACACACTTAACCCCCTGACTGCCAAAGGATTGTGTATCAACTTTTACCCCTCAGGACAGACCAGCAGCATAGGGGGAAGTGTCCTAAAAACACTCACATTGTAAACTTCCATTTCTCTGTCGTCCAGTACAGGTTACTGGTAACTTTGGGTAGGCGATCCACCCCTTTAAGTAGGCTGGAACATTTCTAGAAGGGAATGCAGGGGGTGGAGCCTACCTTCCCTCCTTGGCTGCAGCTAGCCAATCAGCTCCGGTAAGATTTGTTCCTTGGATGAAGATACAGGCAAGAGAACACTTCTGCTATAGTTCTAGCTAATAGTTTATTTTTCTGTTAGATATGGAATACCACCATTAGGCAGATTACCATAACTGACAATGTCCTTAGATGTGGCTAGCTCAGTATCCAGGTGCTTTTTGTGGACCTTAAGCCCTGGGGGGAAAATCTTAGGTTCAAGTTCTTTCCCCAGGAGTTGCCCACTCCTGAGGCTTCTTCTTAATACATGGTGATCTGAAGAAAGAAGATCTGCAGGAGAGGTGATTAACCCTTTGAGTGCTGCAGGTCCACATGTCCCACAGTGCCCCTCTGCACAGGGGTTTTCCTTTGGAGTTCTTATTGCACACTCATGCACTCATTGGATCTATCTGTATGTCTGTTGGGTGGTTTGGAGCAAGTTTCTGTGGTAACTTAACCCTTTAGCTGCTGGTTTAGCATCTTTTGGGGGGTTGTTGGCACTTTTCCTACTGGGTTCAGTGTTTATTGGGTTTAGTGACATGTTTTAGTAATGTCTAGTGCACATTTTCTTCTCAGTTACAACTTTGCAAAATGTGTGTTCCCCGCGCGCTTTTACAGCATAGACGCCATTTCTCCATTCACTTCTATGGGACTGTACAGTTTGGGACATATCTCTACAACCGCTCATCGTAGCGACTTCAGAGATGGCTCATTTTGTTTGTCTGCCCTTGCTCTATTATCCGGTTAATGTTTTGTGTGTGTTGGGGGGGCTCAGGGGGCTTTGGGCACTGTTGGGGTACTTTTTCTGGGAAAACTACATTTCCCATGAGTGCTTGCTTCGCGCGCTCATTTCTGATTGGCTTACGCCGTGGCAGCCTTTTTGTGCTTTTCCTGAACGAGTATCCTATGCAGGGCTTGAACTCTCCTTCTCTCCTCTGCAGACTAAAATGCATTTTAGCGATTTGCGCTGTGAAATTTTAATCTTATGCACTGTATTTGATTGATTCCATATACTTTAAATGTTTTGACACTATGAGAATGTCTAATCCATTAGAGCTTGGGGCCAGGCCTAAGACTAAGGATGCTGGGGTCTCTGTGTCCCCTATTGCGCATTGCTCCTCTTGTCATTCAAGGTTACCTAGAGAATTCTCAGGTCATTTATGCCCAGCATGTTCTGATGTCCCTGAGTCTCCCCCAGGGACCTCCAGCCATGCATTAGAGCCAGTTTGGGTGCAAGAGTTCAAGGCTGTTACTAGAAACCTTCGGTCTACATTGCAACTCTTTCCATCCCAATTACAGGGGGTCTTCCACTCCTGGCAGACCCCTACGTCAGTCAGATCTTCCTTGCCTCAGGGAGTACCTGACGTATCAGATACCTCTGAAGAAGAACTGTTGGTGGATTCGGAAATTGAGGAATGTTCTGCTGTGGGCTCCTCTCAGTTTTTTGGGGACCCCTTTGTGGCTGATCCTGATCCCTCGGCTGAGGGTCTGATCAGGGCCGTCTTAACCACCCTAAACATTCCCTTACTTCAAGAGGTTTCTTCGGATCCCTCTGATGTATTTCAGGAGCCTAAGAGGCCCCATACTTATTTCCACCTAACCCCATTCTTGACCACCTTGTGTCTGATGGGTGGAAGTCTCCGGACAGGAAACTTTCTGTTTCCAAGAAATTTGCTAAGCTTTACCCCTTCTCTGAGGTGGTGCTTGCTCAGTGGGTTCATCCCCCCACAGTGGATGCACCTGTCTCCAGGCTATCTAAGTCCACTGCCTTGCCAGTTGCTGATGCATCCACTCTGAAAGACTGGACTGACAAGAAACTTGAGGTCTCCCTCAAGTCCATTTTTGCCACTGCCGGTACTGCTATGCCTTCAGCGTTTTCTGCAGCATGGGTGAACCGGGCCATTGTGGTCTGGACTGAACAGCTCACCCTGGCTGTCCGTCAGGGTGCTCCTACTTTGGATATGTTGCGGCTTCTTGCCAACATATTTGAGGCCCAGCATTATGTTTCTGCTGTCTTGTTTGATGCCATCCGTTTGGTGGCAAGGGTTTCCACCATGTCTGTGGTTGCCAAACGAGCTCTTTGGCTCAAGATCTGGTCTGCTGACACTGCTTCCAAGAAATCTTTGCTCTCGTTGCCTTTTCAAGGCACATCTTAAGGATCTGATTAGTGAGGTCACAGGAGGCAAGAGTACCCATCTGCCTATGGTCCCCAGGAAGAAGACACCTATCAAGCATAATCTGCTTTTTCGTCCGTTCAAGACTGAGACAAGTCCGGCGAACCAAATGGTTCCCTCAGCTCCGCATTCCTCCTCCAAGCCCAAACAACAATGGAAGCCCAAGGTCTCCTTAAAGCCCAAGGCTTCCAAGCCTTCTTCGGCATAACTCGCCGAACCCAGGTCCCCACTCGGCTGTGGGTGGCCGTCTGCGTCACTACCACAGCATCTGGGAGGATTCAGTGGCAAACCCATGGGTTTTGCAGGTGGTGGTGGAAGAGTACAGGATCCCTTTCGCCTCTCTTCCTCCTTTTCGGTTTTCCCCTCTCATACTGTCACGGTTTATTATGACTCTCAGACACAAGTTTTAGGTAAAAAAAAATCAATTTTATTGAAATAATAAATTGATAACTTAGGATGGCAATAACATACATTTATATATATACAGGATATAGCACAGACAGAAGGCAGACTCTACCGGTCCTGTCAATATACCGGACAGGACAGTCTATAGGCTCTACCGGCCTTGCCATTACCGGGTAAGGCAACCTGCAGATGGAATAGCATAACGGTTCTACCGGCCTTACCAAATTACCGGGCAAGGCAGCCTCAATAGATACACAATGTCGGCTCTACCGGCCCTGCCAATACCGGGTAAGGCAACCTCAGATGGAATGTGGCAAAAGGTTCTACCGGCCTTACCAATACCGGGCAGGGCAGCCCAGAGATAGTAGCAGCAGTCAGATGAAACTGGCAAATTAGCAGAATCGTTAAGCAGCAAGGCTTTGGAGCAAACCAGCGTCCGCACGCTGGGAACAACACTGAATAGTATAGCCGTAAGGCTTTGCGAGCAAACCAGTGACCGCACACTGGGGTAACAAGTGAGTAGTATAGCCGCAAGGCTTAGGAGCAAACCAGCGTCCGCACGCTGGGACCAACACAGATTTGTATAGCTGATAGGCTTTGGAGCAAACCAGTGACCGCACACTGGTGTAACAAGCGAGCTTGTATAGCCGCAAGGCTTAGGAGCAAACCAGCGTCCGCACGCTGGGACCAACACAGATTTGTATAGCTGATAGGCTTTGGAGCAAACCAGTGACCGCACACTGGTGTAACAAGTGAGTTTGTATGGCCGCAAGGCTTAGGAGCAAACCAGCGTCCGCACGCTGGGACCAACACAGATTTGTATAGCTGATAGGCTTTGGAGCAAACCAGTGACCGCACACTGGTGTAACAAGTGAGTTTGTATGGCCGCAAGGCTTAGGAGCAAACCAGCGTCCGCACGCTGGGACCAACACAGATTTGTATAGCTGATAGGCTTTGGAGCAAACCAGTGACCGCACACTGGTGTAACAAGTGAGTTTGTATGGCCGCAAGGCTTAGGAGCAAACCAGCGTCCGCACGCTGGGACCAACACAGATTTGTATAGCAATGTCACCAACGCGACCAGGCAGAAGGTCGCCAGGATACTGAAGGCAGGTGATGAGATGACAGGAACCAGCAACCATCAGTCAGGTCAGGAAACAGCATAGAAGAAGTTCAGCAGTAACTGCAACACCAGAGACTAGGCCGGAACCAGGACTGGAGTAACTCAGCATCCAGGAAACACTGGAACAGTAGAGATCAGGAACCCAGGAACACAGGAGATCAGGAACTCAGGAACACTGGAACAGAGGCCCAGCTATCACTAGCATAGTGATAGCAAGAAGGTCAGAAACAACACGAAAGGGCACTCAAAGGGTGCCCAATCCAGGTTTAAATAGGCAACAAGAGGCGGGCTAACTGCAGACAGCCAATAGAAGCCCCCTACTGGTGACAGACAGGGAACTGCAGCAATCACGGCACCGTGATAGTACCCCCCTCTCAAAGACCCCCTCTCCTAGAATAGGGTTTAGGTTTCTGTGGGTACTTGGCATGAAAGATCCTAGTTAGCCTAGGTGCATGAAGGTCCTTACTATCCACCCATGAACGATCCTCAGGACCGTACCCTTTCCAATGTACCAGGTACTGTACCCCTCCTCTAAGCCTACGGGAATCAATAATGCTCTGAACCTCGTACTCCTCCTGGCCCTCGACCTCAACAGGTCCTGGCACCACAGGTGTGGTAGTATAGCGATTGCAAACCAGAGGCTTAAGAAGAGACACATGGAACACATTATGGATACGCATGGATGCAGGTAGGTCTAGTGCATAGGAAACAGGGTTAATTTTGCGAATAACTCTGTATGGACCAATAAACCGGGGAGCCAACTTATTAGACGGAACCTGCAGCTTGAGATTTCTGGAGGAAAGCCATACTCTATCCCCAACCTGAAAGGAAACCGCTGGAAGCCTTCTGCGATTAGCATGGCGCTGATGACGCTGAAATGACTGACCAAGTGCCCTCTGAACTTGTGCCCATGTGGAACGGAGTTGCTCGATATGCTCATCCAGAGCTGGAATCTGTTGCGTCTGAAAAGAATCCGGAAGCAAACAGGGCTGGAACCCATAATTAATCAGAAACGGAGAGCTCCCAGATGAAGAATTGACCGCACAGTTCCTGGCGAACTCTGCCCAAGGCAACAAGTCGGACCAATTATCATGATGGTCAGTCACGAAACAACGGAGAAATTGTTCCAATCCCTGATTAGCTCGTTCAGCGGCTCCATTGGTCTGGGGATGGTAGGCAGAAGAGAAGGACAGCTGTATGCCCATCTGTTGGCAAAATGCCCTCCAAAATCTAGACACAAACTGGCTCCCCCTGTCAGACACCAGTACCCTAGGCACTCCATGCAACCGGAATACTTCTCTGGCGAATACCATTGCCAATTCCTTAGCTGAAGGAAGGCCACGGAGGGGCACGAAATGAGCCATTTTAGAAAACCTGTCCACCACCATGAATATAAAAGAGTACCCCTTAGACATAGGCAATTCTCCCATAAAATCAATGGAAACATGAGACCAGGGGCGTTCGCCATTAGGCACCGGTTGAAGCAAGCACACTGGGAGATGTCTCGGGGTCTTAGCGCGGGCGCAGGTGGCACAGGCATTCGTAAATTCGGCACAATCGTTTCTCATGGAAGGCCACCAAAATAACTGAGAAAGGGACCATAACAATTGGTCTCTACCAATATGTCCCGCAGCCTTAGAGGAATGGTAGGTTTCGAGCAGCCTAGTACGAAATGGTTCAGCGACAAAACATTTGCCCACTGGGGTTTCATGGGGAGCGGACCCCTGAGAGGCCAGGATCTCCTCCCCTAAGGGAGAAGTGATACTCGTGCGTATAGTAGCCAGTATTCTATCAGGTTGGATGATAGGTGCTGGTGTTTCCACTCTGTCACTGTCGACCTCAAATTGTCTTGACAGTGCATCAGCCCTGATATTCTTTGACCCCGGTAAATATGATACAATGAAATTAAATCGAGACAGGAACAGTGCCCACCTGGCCTGACGGGAGGACAATCTCTTGGCCTCCGAGAGATACGTCAGATTTTTATGATCCGTTAGGATTAAGACAGGATTCTTAGTACCTTCAAGCAAATGACGCCATTCCTTGAGAGCGAGGATAATGGCCAATAATTCTCTGTCACCTATCTCATAGTGGCTTTGAGTGACAGTCAACTTTTTAGAGAAAAATCCACAAGGTCTGAGAGTTCCACCTTTATCGTGTCGTTGCGAAAGTACTGCCCCAACCCCAATATCTGAGGCATCAACCTCTAACGTAAATGGAAGTAGAGGATTGGGGTGGGATAACACAGGAGCCGCAGCAAATGCCAGCTTCAAATTTTCAAAGGCTTTCTCAGCAGATACCGGCCAACAAGAAGGATTAGCACCCTTGTGCGTAAGATCGGACAGAGGTTTGACAATGGAAGAAAAGTTCTTAATAAACCTCCTATAATAGTTAGCGAAACCCAGGAAACGCTGTATGGCTTTAAGGCCCTTGGGTTTTGGCCATTGTAGGACAGCTGACAACTTATCTTTGTCCATGGCAATGCCATCATTGCCAATTATGAACCCCAAGAATGGCACACTGGTTCTATGAAACTCACATTTTTCCAATTTACAAAATAATTTGTTCTCACGGAGTCGTAGCAATACTGCAGATACATCCTTGATGTGCTGTGCCATGTCTTGGGAGTAAATCAGTATATCATCAAGGTAAACCACAACACATGTCTGTAACATATCTCTCAGAACATCGTTTATCAGTTCCTGGAAAACTGCGGGTGCATTACACAGCCCAAATGGCATTACTAGATACTCGTAGTGCCCAGCTCGAGTATTAAAGGCAGTTTTCCACTCATCACCTGCTCGAATGCGAACCAGATTGTAAGCGGCCCGTAGGTCCAATTTGGTAAAAATCGAAGCGCCCTTAAGCCTGTCAAAAAGCTCGGTGATGAGTGGTATTGGGTATGCGTTTTTTGCCATTAGTTTATTCAGGCCCCGGTAGTCAATGCATGGTCTTAATTCGCCATTTTTCTTTTTTACGAAAAAGAACCCAGCCCCAGCTGGAGAGGTAGATTTTCGTATGATCCCTCTAGCAAGGGCATCAGAAATGTAGTCCTCCATAGCCTTATTTTCTTCACAAGATAATGGATAAGTGCGTCCTTTAGGAGGTACTACTCCAGGCTGCAATTCAATGCAACAATCATAAGGTCTATGCTGGGGTAGCATACTAGCCTCTCCTTTGCTAAAAACATCGCCAAACTGTTGGTACACATCCGGTATAGCAGAGGAGGTGCATAGGACCTTAATAGGCTGGATGACGCACTTGTCCATACAAAACTGGGACCAAGCAGCAATTTCACACTTTTTCCAATCAAATTGTGGGTTATGTAACTGTAACCACGGAAAGCCCAATATTACCGCGTGGTGCGGAGAATTAATCAGTTGAAACTGCTGCTCTTCTCTGTGAAGTGCCCCAATAGTCATAGACAGTGGCATAGTTTCAAATAAAACCTGAGGCGGTTCTAAAGGTCTGCCATCAATCGCTTCGATAGTCAAGGGGTTTTCTCTTTCAATGCGTGGAACTCCGTGCAAGTCAGCAAAGGTATTATCCATAAAATACCCTGCTGCACCGGAGTCAACCAAGGCCAAAACCTCCACAGAGCGTTGTGCCCAAGACAATACCACCTGTATGGTGGGTTTCATTGTGCCCGACACTGGGGACGATTGTACACCACCTAGGGCCTGTCCCCCAAGGTACCCTAGGTGTGTGCGTTTCCCGGACGTACCGGACAGGAATTTAGCAAGTGCCCTTTATTACCGCAGTATAAACATAACCCTTGCTTCTTGCGATAAAGTCTTTCTGCCTTGGTTAGTCTAGTGAAGCCTATTTGCATAGGTTCGCTTGTTTCCCGTACAGGTTCACTAGACTTCAATGCCAAGGGAGGGATGGGTGGGCAAAATATGCTACTAGGCTCATTATCTTTTGATCGTATTTTACGATCTCTGGCAATTGATCTCTCACGTATTCTGGAGTCAATTATCATAACATACTCAATGTAATCATCTAGATCAATAGGTAGATCTTTAGCAGCAATTTCGTCTTTAATGTGGTCATTCAGGCCTTGAGAAAAAGCTGCCAATAATGCCTCGTTATTCCAACCTACCTCTGCTGCCAATGTGCGGAATTCAATGGCATAGTCGCCCACTGTACGCCTGCCCTGTTGTATCTCCATAAGGCGTTTGGCAGCAGAGTTGGTTCTACCAGGAGGCTCAAACACTCTTCGAAAGGATTGCACAAATTCACTAAAGTTCTTAGTACAAGGTTTAGCATTCTCCCACAAGGGGTTAGCCCAGGCCAATGCTCTGCCAGTGAGCAGTGATATCGTGAACCCCACTTTACTACGATCATTGGGAAATGCGTGTGCCGTCAATTCCATAAAGATTTCAAGTTGGTTGATGAACCCTCTGCAGAGACTAGGGTCACCATCATATCTTAGCGGCAAGGGTGCAGAAGCCGTTAAACCTTTAACAGTACCCTCTAGGGGCCTGGTATCACTTTCCGGTGTCTGACTTGGCGAGACCACCGGGCTAGAACTCGATTTGTCAGCGAGTACCGTGCGTTCAAGGATCGTTTGGATTGCAACTGCCAACTGATCCAAACGTTGCTCGAGCACATCCATCCTCCAATGGATATTCTGTGCGTTACCTTCACCCTTGCTGTCTGAGGTCATGGCCCTTTCGTACTGTCACGGTTTATTATGACTCTCAGACACAAGTTTTAGGTAAAAAAAAATCAATTTTATTGAAATAATAAATTGATAACTTAGGATGGCAATAACATACATTTATATATATACAGGATATAGCACAGACAGAAGGCAGACTCTACCGGTCCTGTCAATATACCGGACAGGACAGTCTATAGGCTCTACCGGCCTTGCCATTACCGGGTAAGGCAACCTGCAGATGGAATAGCATAACGGTTCTACCGGCCTTACCAAATTACCGGGCAAGGCAGCCTCAATAGATACACAATGTCGGCTCTACCGGCCCTGCCAATACCGGGTAAGGCAACCTCAGATGGAATGTGGCAAAAGGTTCTACCGGCCTTACCAATACCGGGCAGGGCAGCCCAGAGATAGTAGCAGCAGTCAGATGAAACTGGCAAATTAGCAGAATCGTTAAGTAGCAAGGCTTTGGAGCAAACCAGCGTCCGCACGCTGGGAACAACACTGAATAGTATAGCCGTAAGGCTTTGCGAGCAAACCAGTGACCGCACACTGGGGTAACAAGTGAGTAGTATAGCCGCAAGGCTTAGGAGCAAACCAGCGTCCGCACGCTGGGACCAACACAGATTTGTATAGCTGATAGGCTTTGGAGCAAACCAGTGACCGCACACTGGTGTAACAAGCGAGCTTGTATAGCCGCAAGGCTTAGGAGCAAACCAGCGTCCGCACGCTGGGACCAACACAGATTTGTATAGCTGATAGGCTTTGGAGCAAACCAGTGACCGCACACTGGTGTAACAAGTGAGTTTGTATGGCCGCAAGGCTTAGGAGCAAACCAGCGTCCGCACGCTGGGACCAACACAGATTTGTATAGCTGATAGGCTTTGGAGCAAACCAGTGACCGCACACTGGTGTAACAAGTGAGTTTGTATGGCCGCAAGGCTTAGGAGCAAACCAGCGTCCGCACGCTGGGACCAACACAGATTTGTATAGCTGATAGGCTTTGGAGCAAACCAGTGACCGCACACTGGTGTAACAAGTGAGTTTGTATGGCCGCAAGGCTTAGGAGCAAACCAGCGTCCGCACGCTGGGACCAACACAGATTTGTATAGCAATGTCACCAACGCGACCAGGCAGAAGGTCGCCAGGATACTGAAGGCAGGTGATGAGATGACAGGAACCAGCAACCATCAGTCAGGTCAGGAAACAGCATAGAAGAAGTTCAGCAGTAACTGCAACACCAGAGACTAGGCCGGAACCAGGACTGGAGTAACTCAGCATCCAGGAAACACTGGAACAGTAGAGATCAGGAACCCAGGAACACAGGAGATCAGGAACTCAGGAACACTGGAACAGAGGCCCAGCTATCACTAGCATAGTGATAGCAAGAAGGTCAGAAACAACACGAAAGGGCACTCAAAGGGTGCCCAATCCAGGTTTAAATAGGCAACAAGAGGCGGGCTAACTGCAGACAGCCAATAGAAGCCCCCTACTGGTGACAGACAGGGAACTGCAGCAATCACGGCACCGTGATACATACACCCCAGGGTGTAGAGAAATGCCATCTGTTCGATGGCGCTATCCAGGCTCTTCTGGACAAGGATGTTCTGGAACCTGTTCCAGTTCGGGACAGAGGTATGGGTTTTTACTCAAACCTCTTTGTGGTCTCCAAGAAGGATGGTGGCTGTCGTCCCATTTTGGATCTGAAGGATCTCAACGCCTTTGTGATCAAGACTCATTATCACCAGGAGTCCCTAAGGACAGTGATTGCTGTTATGTCCCCGGGGGAATTCCTTGGCTCTCTGGATCTTCCGAATGCGTATCTACACATCGCCATTCATCCAGAGAGCCGGCAGTATCTCAGATTTGCCTGTGATCAAGGGCACTTTCGGTTTTCAGCTCCTCCCTTTGGTCTGACTACAGCTCCTCAAGTCTTCAATTGTGTCCTGGGAGCCTTAGCATCCGTCCTCCATCGAGACGGCATCGAAGAGAAGGCCCAGGAAGACCAGACGCTGGGATGGGACAAGATCCGACTTGTCCATGTTGATGATCCACCCGTGATGGGTGAGCACATGAATGCAGTCCTGAACCTGCTGATGAAGAAGTTCCGCATAAGGGGCCTTCAGAAGCAGGTCATCCATGTATGGAGTAACTCTTACACTTATAAGTACACTTATATACACACACCACACAGCCTGATCTCCTAAACACAGGGACATCAGGGTGATACACTTATATACACACCACACAGTCTGATCTCCTAAACACAGGGACACCAGGGTGATACACTTATATACACACACCACACAGCCTGATCTCCTAAACACAGGGACACCAGGGTGATACACTTCTATACACACCACACAGTCTGATCTCCTAAACACAGGGACACCAGGGTGATACACTTCTATACACACCACACAGTCTGATCTCCGAAACACAGGGACACCAGGGTGATACACTTCTATACACACCACACAGTCTGATCTCCTAAACACAAGGACACCAGGGTGATACACTTATATACACACCACACAGTCTGATCTCCTAAACTCAGGAACACCAGGGTGATACACTTATATACACATCACACAGTCTGATCTCCTAAACACAGGGACACCAGGGTGATACACTTCTATACACACACCACACAGTCTGATCTCCTAAACACAGGGACACCAGGGTGATACACTTATATACACACCACACAGTCTGATCTCCTAAACACAGGGACACCAGGGTGATACACTTATATACACACCACACAGTCTGATCTCCTACACACAAGGACACCAGGGTGATACACTTATATACACACCACACAGTCTGATCTCCTAAACACAGGTACACCAGGGAGATATACTTATATACACACCACACAGCCTGATCTCCTAAACACAGGGACACCAGGGTGATACACTTATATACACACCACACAGTCTGATCTCCTAAACACAGGGACACCAGGGTGATACACTTATATACACACCACACAGTCTGACCTCCTAAACACAGGGACACCGGGGTGATACACTTCTATACACACCACACAGTCTGATCTCCTAAACACAGGGACACCAGGGTGATACACTTATATACACAACACACAGTCTGATCTCCTAAACACAGGGATATCAGAGTGATACACTTATATACACACCACACAGTCTGATCTCCTAAACACAGGGACACCAGGGTGATACACTTATATACACATACCACACACCACACAGTCTGATCTTCTAAAATGATGGACACCATACCTCCCAACATTTCAGATAGCCAAAGAGGGACCGGTGGGCCGGGTATTACTGAGAATCTTTAGGATTTTCCAAGACCTATTGGCACCTCTTGATGCATCTGAATAAATGATATAGCTCAAGACTAAAATTTTTTATTTCCACAGACAAATTTATAAACATGCACTGATGTTTATACAAACATTAACGTGAGTTTTATTGCTGTGCAGTAATGTGATACATTAATATACACACCACATAGTCTGATCTCCTAAACACAGGGACACCAGGGTGGAAAAGAGGGACAGAGAGATTTGGGTCTCAAAGAGGGACTGTCTCTCCTAAAGAGGGACACTTGGGAGGTATGGACCCCTAATATCTCCTAAAGAGGGACACTTTGGAGGCATGGATCCCTAATATATCTTAAAGAGGCACACTTCGGAGGTACGGATCCCTAATATCTCCTAAAGAGGGACACTTGGGATGTATGGATCCCTAATATATCCTAAAGAGGAACACTTGTGAGATATGGATCCCTAATATATCTTAAAGAGGCACACTTGGGAGGTACGGATCCCTAATATCTCCTAAAGAGGGACACTTGGGATGTATGGATCCCTAATATATTCTAAAGAGGGACACTTGTGAGGTATGGATCCCTAATATCTTCTAAAAAGGGACACTTGGGAGGTATAGAGACCTAATGGGGGCTATGCACTAAGGCTTGATAAAGAGGTGATAAAGTGGAGATGACTTATCCAGTTTGTCACTTCTCCAGTTCCTGTTATTCTATAGAGCCTACTCACGAAGATTTCTCCAATTTTGGAGTGTATAGGCTCCATAGGAACTGGAAAAGTGATATCACTGGAGAAGTCATCTCTGTATTATCACCTCTGTATCACACCTTAGTACATATCCCCCATTATCTCTTAAAGAGGGACTCTTGGGAGGTATGGTAAACTGAAAAAAAAATGTAGGACTTAGTAAGAAATTATGTCTACAAGATGGGCAACACTATTGTATAATGTTGTATTAGCATTCAACACCACATTCATTTCCCAGTGACATTTCCCCTTTAAAGGCCATGGGCCATGGAGAGTGTTATATCAATACTGTCAGAGTTGTAATTCAAGAGTAATTGAATGATAAAGTATCCCCTCCCGCCCCTTTTACCTAGTGTAAACCCCCTCACCTCAGATGTGGAATCTGGCCACTTGACTGGACAGCTCACAGCAAGGGACAATCTTCTTATTGTGATCATAAGGAAAACTTTGCCCCCTTGACAGGTTTTTCAGGTTTGTCCTCATGCTCACTGAAGATTGTCCTCTCTGCGATCCAACCGGACAGTCTTGCTGCTCTGAGGTGAGCAGTGTTACATCAATAAGAGGGGCGGGAGGGGGATACTTTATCCTTCATTTATTCTTGGACTACAACTCTGACAGTATTGAAATAATACTATGAAGATTAATTGGAGCTGCTTTTATTGTGAAACATTGCTATCCCTTTAAATATATTGCAATGTTTAGGAGTTAGAAGTATCACTTTATTTGTTTTATTAGTCAAAAGCCAGGTGGACCAGAAGTGATTTACCCTAAAGGACCAGAGCAATTTTGGCATTATTTTAGTATGCCTTTCCCTTAAGAACTAGCGGTATGGGGCATGGACTCCCCTTAAAGGGGAACTATCACCTCAATTAAAGCCCCCCCCCCCCAATAATTAGCCATCTAACGATAAGCGTACCAATAGTACTATTAGCCAGCATAATTATCCCGTTAGTTGGAAATCCTACTTGTGCTGAGACAGATGGCCAGGCAACAGTGCAGACATCTTTGCTTACAGACATCTGCTCACCTACGCTGTCAGTACCGGTCTCCTATAGGAGGCATTGCATGGTCAGTCCCTTCTGGTACCTAAAGGTACCATGCAACGCTTCCTAGAGGAGACCAAGAAGGAAGATGAAGTTGGTTGGCACACCTGCACACATGACTGATCACGTGTACTGGAGTACATAATGGGGATCTCTTGGAGCTGTCAATTTCACACCCCACTCACAGCGGTCCTGCAGGATCTATGTGAGCGCAAAATATACGTGATGTGCCAGGACTATCACCGGTCCTTTAGACAAGGACACGTCACTGGGCCTTAAGGGATTAAGTACAACTAGGGCTCTCTTTTGATACCACCTTTATATGGATAACCCACCATTTATTTTATTTATAATAAAGAAAACTATAAAAAAAAATTAAAAAACAACTTTTTATAGGTTCTCCTTTGATAATTTGCGCCCAATTGGTTAATTTTTTTTTAAATAAATATTGGATAAAGATATGAACGATAGTTCATACCTCCCAAATGTACAGTTTTAGGTGTCCCACTTTTTTTGGAGATCAGACTGCGTGGTGTGTATATAAGTTTGTTAAAGTGCCCCACAACAGTAAAACTCACACTAGTGTTTGTTTAAACTTCAGTATATCCTATATAATAATTCACTAAATGTATGTTTGTCAGAGGCTATCATGCACAGTACACTTGACTGTGTGCACAGCATTCATACACAGTACAGACTGCCAGCACCACGGCTGATAACGGAGCGGGGCGCTCCGAAATTAAGACCGTAGTCCTCTCGGCTGCAGAGAGGACCACGGTCTGAATTTGGAGCCCCGTGCTCCATTATCTGCCACGGTGCGGGCAGTCTCTACTGTGCATGACTGCACAGCGGCCGTTGCTGCTTGGCACTGTGGCCCGTGTACACTGGCTCTTCAACTAGTGTGTTTATAAATTACTTGGGGTAAATAAAATACTTTGGTCTTGCTCTAAATCACTTATTTACACAAAGAGGTGTCAATAGGTCATAAATAATAATGGCCCTAGTACCAACAATTTAAGTGTTACTGCACCATCTGTGGCCAGTTATATTTTATTTTATGTCTTTTCTTTGCTTCTCTCTTCCTCACTATCACAGTGAGGAAGAGAGGGGCAAAGAACAGTGATAAAGGCAATGTACATAATACACTATCACAGTGAGGAAGAGAGAGACAGAGAACAGTGACAAAGGCAATGTACAGAATACACTATCACAGTAAGGTAGAGAGAGGCAGAGAACAGTGACAAAGGCAATGTACAGAATACACTATCACAGTAAGGTAGAGAGAGGCAGAGAACAGTGACAAAGGCAATGTACAGAATACACTATCACAGTAAGGTAGAGAGAGGCAGAGAACAGTGACAAAGGCAATGTACAGAATACACTATCACAGTAAGGTAGAGAGAGGCAGAGAACAGTGACAAAGGCAATGTACAGAATACACTATCACAGTAAGGTAGAGAGAGGCAGAGAACAGTGACAAAGGCAATGTACAGAATACACTATCACAGTAAGGTAGAGAGAGGCAGAGAACAGTGACAAAGGCAATGTACAGAATACACTATCACAGTAAGGTAGAGAGAGGCAGAGAACAGTGACAAAGGCAATGTACAGAATACACTATCACAGTAAGGTAGAGAGAGGCAGAGAACAGTGACAAAGGCAATGTACAGAATACACTATCACAGTAAGGTAGAGAGAGGCAGAGAACAGTGACAAAGGCAATGTACAGAATACACTATCACAGTAAGGTAGAGAGAGGCAGAGAACAGTGACAAAGGCAATGTACAGAATACATTGCCTTTGACATTAACTCAGCCGGTACCCGTGATCACTGTAGCAGTGATCACATGAACTGGCAAAACGGGAAAGGCTGAAACTGAGTGCTCTAGTCCTGGAAGAGTCAATTTCATTTTCCCCAGGATGATCACAGCACACCCTAAGGAGCAATGTGATCATTTAACCCATGACGTGCCAGGACCATCACGGGTCCTTAACGCAGGGACACTAGTGACTGCCCTGGCACATCACTGGTCTTTAAGTGGTTAATTTGTTTATTAAAGATCTACAAGTGGGAATTGAAAGTAATGTCTAAATCTTGGTGATGCTAAGCTGTGTAAGGAAATACATACAGGGCTGGATGTTTTTTCTCTGCAGAAGGATGTAGAGAAACTGAGTGAATGGGCAGAAAAGTGGCAGATGACAATTAATGTAGATAAATGTAAGGTTATGCTTTTGGGCTGAACAAACTTGCTACATATACTCTAAATGGGAAACAACCTGGGGACTCCTCATTAGAGAAAGATTTAGGAGTGCTGATAGACAATAGACTTCCCAGCAGTGTGCAGAGTCACTCAGCTGCTGCAAGAGCAAATAGGGTACTAGCCTGCATAAAAAGAGTTGTGGATGCACGGGATTCTAGACATCTATACCCCATCTAGAATATGGAGTATAGTTTTGGGCACCAGTTCTTAAAAAAACATTATTGAACTAGAAAAAGTGCAGAGATGTGCAACAAAACTGATAAAGGGGCTGGAGGATCTGAGTTATAAAGAGAGAGTAGCCAAACTGGGTTTGTTTACATTAGAGAAGAGATGTCTAAGGGGTGATATGATTACCATTTACACATATATTCATGGTCAATACAAAGAACTATTCAATTAATTATTTACTCAAAGAGCTGAGCTAAGAACAAGAGGTCATCCATTAAGACGAGAGGAAAGGTGCTTTCAACAACAAAAGCAGGGCTTTTTTATAGTAAGGGCAGTAAAGTTATGGAATTCTTTGCCCCGGGATGCTGTGCTTGCAGATATTGTAACGTCTTTAAAAAAAAAAAAAGCAATGGATTCCTATTTAGCATAGAACAATACTGAGAATTATGACAGCTGAAATAATCTTCTATGTGTGCTTGCAAACCAAGCACATGTAGAAGACCGTTTCAGTGAAGTAATTCTTTTTCACTAACGCGATCTCGGCTCAGCTGCAGAGCCGCATGATGAAAGTCAGACCGAATATCCCTGCAGTCACTACAACGCTGACTTCAGGGAAGGGGGAGGGAGGGGGGAACTTTGCCTTCGGTTATCTCTCAAACCATAAAGGTTTGAGAGATGAACCTGGGGGCTATTATATTATTTTACAAATATCTACAATATGGGGGACAGTAATAATAAAGTATTACTATCCCTTTAAGGTTGGACTCAACTGGGGCCTGGTAATCAGATATTGATTTGGGGTTCAAATCGAATAAGCCAAACAGTTTGTGCTCTTACAGGGTCCTGCGCCCTTTTTTCTTTTTTTGTCATTGTACAGGGAATTAGCATACCTGTGTTGCATTATATTAGAGCTTGCACTCAACAGGGAAACACTGTTTCGAAGATAATCTGACCAGCAGAGTTTATAATCTATATGGATCATGACCCAAATATTTTTCAGTCAAGAGCACATTTGGCTTAAAATGCTTGCACTCTACAAACAAAACGGAAATTAATAATCCTTGTAATAAAAATAAAAACTGAACCATAAAGCTCATAATCTATATAAAGGGGAACTGCTCCATAGGACCTTCAATCAGCATTGATATTGGCTGCTAGTATTCTACTGTAGCAGTAAACCTCACCCTCCACGATTGTATAGTTAAAGCAGAACTGTCACTCAAATTAAAGTGCCCCTCAAATCATTATGCATATAGCAATATGCATATTGAAACTAGTATTATCCTGAATTAGGCTGGCATATTGAGAAATCCAACTTGTTCCAAGACACACGGACAGGCATCTTGCTGTACCGGAATCTGTGCCCCTTTTTGAAAGGAATAAATTGATACCCCTGAGGAAGCGATATAGTATCGCGAAACACCTAGGGTGTTGGGTGTTAAGGATATAGATATATTTTTTATTGTTTATTCCAATTTATTATATGATACTTCATTGTATTTTTATATATATTATTTTACAATAAATATTTGAATTGAGTGGAGAAGCTCGATTCTTTATTGAAGAGAAATACTTCAAACCAGTTCCCATTCTTTGAGGTAAGCTTAAAGCCCACGTATGGGTGATTAATAAGGATATATGGGAAAGGTAAGAAGTTGATCCCAAAAGGACCAGTGAAAGCAATTACGAAGGCTGACCGTAACTGGAGGTCAGATCCAGTTAAAGTCTGTGACCCAGAGGCGGAAGAAGCCTCTTTACCAAGTGAGTACCCATCGGGAAAAAGGGGGGGAGATTGAATTACAACAAGCGGATCACACTTAGAGGGACATTTTGCGCTGTCCCCCTTTTCTGTTTCTTTTCCATATACTACTTCGGGGCAACATACTCCGGTGGAAGTTCTTTCCAACAACTTATGGGACTGAGCAGCAATCTTTAAAGGACGTCCTCAAGTATTGGTGATCCATCTTGGAATAATAGGAAATCCAATAACCCCAGTCCCCTAATGGGAAATAAGGTTACTCAATTATTGTAGCGGTTGTTTTGAATTGTTAGTTGGACGGTTGAAATCTAATCTATTGTTTCCACAATTTATATGTTTTGCTCTGACAATCCACTAATGTATTTGAGCGCTTGAATGAAAAAGTTGTTGTGGATATTGTTAAGTGGTGTATATTGATGCTGTGAGCATGTCTACTCCACTGGAGCCAGGGGCTAGACCCAAGACTAAAGAGGCTGGGGTGTCTGTCCCCCCAATTGCGCTTTGCTCCTCTTGTCACTCTGGGCTGCCTAGAGATTGTTCTGGTGATTTATGCCCTAAATGCACTGATTGTCGTGATAGCAACCCTGGGCTTCCCAGCCATGCTATTGAGCCAACTTGGGTGAAAGAGTTTAAAGCTGCCACTAGGGATCTCAGATCCACACTCCAACTCTTTCCCTCTCAGGTACAGGGGGCTCTCCAGGTTTGGCAGACCCCCTCTACAATCAGGACTTCCCTGCCTAAGCCACAGGGAGCTCCTGATGTGTCTGATTCTTCTGAAGAAGAACTATTGCAGGATTCTGATGCTGAGGAAGGCACTGTTATTGAGTCTAACAGGTCCATTGGGGACCCTTATGAATGTGACCCTGAGGTTTCTGCTGAGGGTTTGATTAGAGCTGTGTTAACTACGCTCAACCTTCCTCTGACTCAGGAATCTACTCATGATCCAACTGACGTTTTCCAAAAACCATCTAAGGCGGTTGTATGTTTTCCAACTAACCCTACCCTTGCCCGTCTAGTCTCTGAGGCGTGGAGGAATCCTGACAAATCCTCCTCAGTGTCCAAAAAGTTTGCTAAACTACCCTTTTCCTGAGACTGAAATGGCAAAATGGGTTCATCCTCCCAAGGTGGATGCTCCTGTTTCCAGGCTATCCAAATCTACTGCTTTAGCTGTCTCTGATGCCTCTGCCCTGCAGGATTGGACGGACAAAAAGCTAGAACTTTCTCTTAAGTCTATTTTTGCCTCCATTGGCACTGCATGCGTCCAACCTTTGCAGTGGCGTGGGTTAATAGAGCTATTGCGGCCTGGACTGAACGACTGACTGAGGCAGTCCGCCAGGATGCACCGGTATCTGAGCAGTTGCAGCTCCTTGCTAACATTACTGAAGCACAAAATGATGTTGCTGATGCTGCCTTTGATGCTGTGCGCATTATGGCGAGGGCCTCCACTTCATCTGTGGTGGCCAGACGTGCCCTTTGGCTGAAAATTTGGTCTGCTGACACAGCCTCTAAGAAAGCCTTGCTTTCCTTGCCCTTTCAGGGGAACTTGCTATTTGGTTCTGAACTCAAAGAAATGATCAGCGAGGCTACTGGCGGTAAAAGTACTCTTCTACCCTCAGTCTTCAAGAAGTTTCCAGCCAAACGCAATCGGTCCTTTTGTTCCTTTCAGACTGAGACACGCTCCACGTCCCAGACGGGTCCGTCCTCTGCGCGCTCCTCCTCCAAGCCCAAACAGTCCTGGAAGCCCAAAGTTGCCCCCAAGGCCAAGACCTCCAAGACTGCTTCGGCATGACTCACCGAACCCGGGTCCGCATCCGGCAGTAGGTGGACGTCTCCGCATCTTTCGCCGGACTTGGGAGGAGTCAGTGGTGGACCCATGGGTCATTCAGGTAGTGTCAGAGGGATACAGGATCCCTTTCTCTTCCCTTCCTCCTTTTCGGTTCCATTTTACTCGTCCTTCTCAGGAACCTACAAAAAGACGTCTGTTCGACGACGCTATTCAGGATCTCTTGGACAAGGAGGTCCTGGAGTTGGTTCCTCCAGAGGACACAGGTTCAGGATTTTATTCCAACCTGTTCGTGGTGGCCAAAAAGGACGGAGGTGCTCGTCCCATTTTGGATCTCAAAGATCTCAATTCCTATGTTGTGAGTTCCCACTTCCGACAGGAGTCCCTGCGCTCTGTGATTGCAGCAATGTCTCCAGGGGAGTTCCTTGCCTCCCTGGACCTTCAGGATGCTTATCTTCACATCCCTATTCATCCAGAGAGCAGGCGGTATCTCAGGATTGCCTGCCACAGGGGACACTTTCAGTTTTCAGCTCTTCCCTTTGGGCTGACTTCGGCCCCTCAGGTCTTTCAGAGGGTGTTGGGTTCCTTGATAGCTGTACTTCATCAAGAAGATGTCAGGGTGACCCCCTACATGGACGATCTCCTCCTGAAAGCCTCCTCAGCGGAGCTTCTCCACCAACAACTGCAGCTGTGTATTCACACTCTGAACCGTCACGGCTGGATCCTGAATGTGGACAAGTCAGACTTGGTCCCATCTCAGAGGCTAATTTTCCTGGGTCTCCTGTTCGACATTCGCCAATGCATGGTGTTTCTACCAGAGGAAGTGGCTCATCAGATAGCCATCCGAGTAGCTGGGATCCTGGAGCTGGACAGAGTTCCAGTACCGAAGTTGACGTCTCTGGTGGGGAAGTTAATTTCCACGATCGAAGTGGTACCATTTGCCATGGCCCACTCCAGGGAACTCCAGAAGTTTGTGATCCAGACGTGCAAGAATCATCCAGATCATCAGCATCTGTCAGTCTCTCTACCTCCTCATGTCGAATCTAGTCTGCACTGGTGGTTGGATCTCTCTCATCTCCTGAAAGGGAGATCCTTTCAAGTTCCCTATTGGACCACGCTTACAACGGATGCCAGCATCCGGGGATGAGGTGCTGTGCTGGGTCGTTTCAGTGCTCAGGGGAAATGGGGATTGGAGGAATCTCTTCTGTCCATCAATGTTCTGGAACTGCGTGCCATCCGGCTTGCCCTGAGGCACTGGGAATCTCAACTGGAAGGTTGCCCAGTCAGAGTGGAGTCCGACAACGCCACCGCAGTGGCCTACATCAACAGGCAAGGCGGCACAAGAAGTTGCACCGCCTGGTTGGAGGTCAAGGATATTTTATCTTGGGCAGAAGATCACGTGCCTGTCATTTCAGCAGTTCACATTCCAGGCGTAGACAACGTCATGGCAGACTTTCTCAGTCGTCACACAGTCGACAGCGGAGAATGGGCTCTTCATCTAGAGGTGTTTCACCTAATCACCCAGAGGTGGGGGGTACCTGCAGTGGACCTGATGGCTACCAGACACAACAGGAAGGTGCTGGCGTTTTGCTCCCGGTGGAGGGACCCTCTTGCTCTAGCAGTGGATGCCTTGTCAATCCCTTGGGATTTTCCTCTGGCCTACATCTTCCCTCCTCTTCCTCTATTGATCAGAGTCATCCAGAAGTTGAAGCTGGAGCGCTGTCCTGTCATCTTGATCGCTCCAAACTGGCCTCGCCAGTCCTGGTATCCGGAGTTGATGGCCATGTCAGTGGCGGAACCGTTTCCTCTTCCTGCCCGTCCGGATCTACTTCTTTAAGGCTATCTGTGGAAGGAGGATGTTCAGCATCTCCATTTGATGGCATGGCGGTTGAATCCTCGATTCTAGAGAAGAAAGGATTTTCTCCTTCAGTGGTGTCGACGATGCTTAGTGCTCGTAAGACTGTGTCCTCCAAGATCTATCATCGTATCTGGGCCACCTTTGTGGCTTGGTGTACTGATCGGAAGATGTCCCTAGATTTTCATCTTCCCACTGTCCTGGCCTTTTTGCAGGACGGTGTTGAGAAAGGGCTCAGTCTGAGTTCCCTCAAAGTCCAGACTTCTGCCTTGTCTGTGTTTTTCCAGGAAAGGATTGCTATCCTCCCTGATGTCAAAGTTTTCTTCCAAGGCGTGACTCATGTTCGGCCTGCTTTCAAGAGTCCTACTCCCCAGTGGGACCTCAATTTGGTGCTGGGAGTTCTCCAGCGACCCCCGTTTGAATCCTTGGCTTCCATTCCATTACGTCTCTTGACTGGGAAAATGGCCTTTCTCTTGGCTATTGTTTCAGTTCGCCTGGTAGCAGAGTTACAAGCTTGTAAACCTCCTTACCTGGTGTTCCACAAGGATAAGGCTGTGCTTCGCACTACCAAGGAATTCTTACCCAAGGTTGTGTCTGAGTTTCACATCAATCAGGAGATTGTGGTTCCCTCTTTCTGCCCTAATCCTTCATCTGACAAGGAACGAGATCTCCATTTGTTGGATGTGGTGCGTTGCCTCAAGTTTTATGTTCATCGCACCGAGTCTATCAGGAAGTCTGACGCTCTATTCGTCATTCCTGAGGGGCCTAGGGCAGGGAGACCGGCTTCCAAAGTTACCATTGCCTCTTGGATTAAGGCTACTATTCGTGAAGCCTATAAGTTGCGGAATAAGCATGTTCCCTTCCGGGTGACTGCCCATTCCACCAGATCTATTGGGGCCTCTTGGGCCTACAAGAATCAGGCATCTGCTGATCAACTGTGCAGAGCGGCCACTTGGTCCTCTGTGCACACATTTTCAAAGCACTACCGAGTTGATGTACTGGCCTCGGCTGATGCCAGTTTTGGGAGGAAGGTCCTGGAGGCAGTTTTGCCTGTCTAGGCCTTCTACTCTGTGGTTCTTAGTGCTTCTTTACTGTTGAGCCCGGTTGGCTCTGGTTCTGTGTGCTGTGTTAGTTCAGGGGTTGTTTTCCCCTGGTTGGTGTCCGTTGACACTTACATTTTGGGCTATGTAATTAACTGGTTCATAGCAGTTCTAGTGACTTGGGTCCTGCGCCTGGTCCTTGCCTTACTTCCCGCCTCTGGGTCAGCTCAATGTTTGTACATGCCAGAGTACCAGTGACCTGTATTGGACGACAGTGAAAATAGGATTTTAGTCTTACCTGTTAAATCCTTTTCACTTAGTCCATACAGGTCACTGGTCTCCCACCCTGTCAAGGGACCATGCTTGGCTCTCCTGTGGCATTCAGTAGGAGACCTTCGGGGCATGCTCACAGGAGTCTTCCTTCTTGCTTACCTATGGTCAGTTTTAGTGTCTCAAATCAATGTAGTGGCTCTGGCCTGAAGGCAGCTTAAGTAGGAGGGGAGGCTCCGCCCCCTGCAATCATTTGCATAATTGTTCCTGCCTATTAAAGGGGCGGATCGCCTCCCAGAGTACCAGTGACCTGTATGGACTAAGTGAAAAGGATTTAACAGGTAAGACTAAAATCCTATTTTCCTGTTAGTTTCTAATGGAGAGGAAAGTCAGAAAAGTCTGAGACATACAGTTCTCCATAGAATGTGATAGAAACTGTCTGTCACTTCCTGTCAGTTAGAACTATCAGGAATTAAACACAGTAAATTCACTTCCTGGTTATTTAAACTGCTATAATTTTTTAATAAAACATCTGACAGCGATGGGAGTGACCTTGTTTTATTCAGCAGGAAATGTTCCATAAAATGTGTTTTCATAAAAAAAAGTTTACTGCTCCTTTAAGGTGCAATGCAATCCCCCCACCCCCACCAATCCTAGAGGAGACCGGGACAGACCTCGCAGGCACACAGATGTCTCCTAAGCAAGATGTCTGCACTGATGCCTGCCTGGGCATCTCTGTACAAGTTGGATTTCTCTATAACGTCGGAATTATTCAGGATAATACTAGCACTGATATGCGTATTGCTATGTGCATAATGATTTGGGGGCACTTTAATTTGAGTGACAGTTCTGCTTTAAGCTACTGGTAGTGTAGATGAAGTGGTTTCCGTAGCTGGCAAATTGTAATTGTCAATTTTTGGTAGTAAAAGCAAATGTATTATATATTCAAAATAATATGTGAAAATGACTTGCTGCGATGTATTTTTATATCTACGTACTGCCTATAATTAGGGATCATCAGGTAGGACTGCACAAACTATTTAAAAAGAGAGATTGCCACTTACCAATATTCACAACAGACAAACCATATTGTTCCCTTTATTTTTCTTTATTTTCTTTCTCCCTTTATGTCAAAGGTGTAATTAAGGTTACAAATACATAAATATAATTATTCTTAGATTTCATTACCAAAATAAACATACTGTGCATAGTAATTTCAATAAATATAGAGCTGTAATGCTACAATCACATTTTCATCAAGGCCTTATAGATAAAATGGGGTACCCTAAGTGGATGTCTGTGGCACACCAAAGTGCCACTGCACCCAGTTTGAGAAATGCTGCACTATATATTTACAGACTGTAGTGCTAATGAACTTGATAATCAGGAGGATATACAAGATAATCTGTGCAGTATAACCAATCACATTCCCTTGGTGTCTTGGGTTCTACATGTGATTGGCTAATAGGTTACTGGGAGGGTCTGAACTGCCCAGTCTGTTTTATAACAATGACAATGAATGGAGGAACATTCAGGGATTTAAGGCAATCATATTAGATGAGGACCTTAAAGTGAATCTTTCACCTCTATAAAATTTTGCCTCTATGTAATCTTCTTATAACGTTAACATGTAATCTGTAATGTTTTTTTTATAATTTAATGAAGGCTTTAACGAAACTTACGTAACTTCAGGACAGGCTGCGGCACAATTCAGCCCGCAGCCTGTCAATCTCCCCTAGTAGTGCCTTGATCTCACCTCCTCCGATGATGGAGGATTTCTTCATGTGAGCTGTAGCAGTCTCTTGCCAATGAGACCTCTCCAACTCACATAGAGAAATACTCCAGTCATGGGAGGAGGTTGGAACGAGGCGCTACGTAGGCAGGAGAAGAGACAAGACTGACAGACCGTGGGCAGAGTTGTGCCTCAGCCTGTCCTGAAGGCAGGTGGGAGATTTGCTTTTTTTTTTAAAGCTTTATTTGTGAAAAAACATACAAGTTCAAAAGCTGTACATCTATAAATGCACAATCAGTATTATATAAGTGTATAGAAGTGTAACATAATAATAGTTTTGGCTACTGGATATCATCCTCCAAGAGGAATCTGTGATTTCTGAAATAAACTTAATAAACATAAGCTTCTTATGTTGCTATAGATGTAATTATTGAAGAAACTTCAAAGAAAAATACAAGGTAGGCCTGTGGCCTTGATAACAGTTGAAGTCGTTACCATTAGGAAAGCTGTTATACCGCTAAAGTATAGAGTTCAAATGTCAAAGGAACGGAATATCATAAAGGTATTTAGAAGAAAAGGTAAGAGAGAAAAGTAAAGTTAGAGAGGTACAGGCCCGGACTGGCCATTGGGTTTACCGGGCATTTGCCCCGTGGGCCGGTCTGGGTGTTTAAAAAAAATTAATCATTAAACGAGTTTGGGCCGTCTTTCACTTACTGAAAGATGGCCACCTCGTTTCAAGTTTCCTGGTGGGCGGGCAATCAACATGCGGCCATGTGGCACACCGCATGTGATTATAAGCTCCGCCCACAATCATCATTGGCCAACAGCCCAACCCTGCGCCAGTCAGTGTCAATGAAGGCCACCGCCCACCGCTCCAGGCTGCTCAGCCTTAAATGCCCGGGCCTATTTTTTGTCCCAGTCCGGGCCTGGAGAGGTAGGAGGGAAGAGTGAGAAAGTGTAACGAGAGAGAAAAGATGAGGGTGAGGGTGGAGTTGAGAGATCTGCTTTAACTGTTTGAGTGCAAGAGAGTTATCCAGTGCATTGTAATGTGTTGGATTACTCTCCGGCACTCAAAGGTAGTATTTTATATATTTTATTTTTCTGTTACAAACACATGGATTCAAGCCCAGGCAAACACACAGATACAGCCCCTGCCTGATTTTCCCCTATCCTAAGTAATCCCCTTTCTGAGTGGGAATAAGGAGTGAGCTGGACGCCTGACATAGTATAATGTCTGTCTGACCTTGTACTGATGGTCGCACACTATAGTGACATCTGTTCTGATGCCCAAAGAATGTATCATTTTTGGCTCTTCCTGCACTGGTAGAATGATTCATTATATCAACATTGTGCTTCACATGTATCATTATTCATTTGAAGTGAAAGCCAGAAGGGAGATTTACTTTGTACAGCCAGCCAGACTGACCGAACAGATTCACCCCTCTGTCACTCAGAGGTAAACCTGTCCCCAATCAGTATTTTGCCCATCTCCAACCATATGAAATGCCTTTTATACAGCTGTCTATAATCCTATATAGCTGGACAGTACCATTTCATTATCTGAAGATAATTACAGGAGTCTATAAAATGTGGTGGTGATGTGTGTGTTTGTAATTTACCTATGGTTTATTTTATTCTGTTATCTATTATGAAGAAGTATGAACCAAATATAGATCAGAAGTATGTAGGGCTCCTTCCAACATACCATCAATTGCTATAGGAATTGCTCACATGCCCACTGGACTTGCTGTAGTACTTATGGGTGCAATCTGATATGAGTTTGGATAAATATGACTTAAAGGGATAGTAATGTTTCATAATAAAAGCAGCTCTAATTAATCATCATAGTATTTGAACTTTGTACAATTCTGTCAGAGTTGTAGTTCAAGAGTAATTCAATGACAAAATATCACCCCTTTTACTGATGTAACACTGCTCAGCCAGATCAGAAGGGAGGTGCCCAGATAGACTGCAGAGAGGGACAATCTTCAATTAAGATAAGAGAAAAACCTGAAAAACTTGTCAAGGGGGGCAGGGCTTTCATTGTTCTCATAGGAAGAAGATTGTCCCCTTCTGTTATATGTCTGGTCTTACAACCAGATTCCCCATCTGAGAAGAGATTGTTTACACTAGGTAAAAGGGGCGGGAGGGGAAACTTTGCTTGTGAATATCTCTCAAACCATAAAGGTCTGAGAGATAAGACTTATATCATTCTTCATGTTTTTTTAATGCCTACAAAATAAAATAAAGATAAAACAAAGTATTACCATCCCTTCAAGAAGAGAAAGTGTGAGCTCTTCCTTAGTGTTTTTGGGAAGGGGTTTTATAAATATTTCACGTATGTCTAAAAAGAGGGCCGTTCGGGTTTCTTAGTATTGACTTATTTCCCAGCAGTCATCTGGATGAAGAACTGTTGTCATGATTTTTCCCCCAACTGTTTGTGCACTAGGGACAGAATGCAAGAAAAGTGACCAATAACTATTTAAAAAGTATTTTTGATCACGGTCATCCACAAAGCCATATTGTGAACCCCCAGGCCAGCCCGCCCATCCCCAATGTTTATATGGAGGGGCAAGTGTGTGTGTGGGGGATGCCCATGCTTTTGATGGACAAGTGATTTACTGAATTAGAGGACGTTTGATTTTTTTTTTTGTCAGAGAATGTATTTCAAAAAGTGGGTTTGGCTAAAATAGCCACCATTTTTGAAAGGATTAACGATTGCACCTAATTCAGCAAAGCAGGTAGCACACATTTTCATATGTCTTGCTAACTGTGTCTTTACTTCAGGAGCAAGTGCTACCCAGAAACAACCCAGCAAGATGTGAGCAATCATAAGTAGCATGTAAATTTCAAAACGTGACTAATGCTCCACTTTCTTGCATTCCTCCCAATAAGGCTGACTTTACAACCCAGGCTCCCCTAGTCAAGGCACCCTCATTCCTTTAGCTCCGCCCATGGCCACACCCACACTTCTCACATAACCCTGCCCCCAGTCCCATCTACTGTTTCCTGGCACAGAACTTACCCTTGGGTTATAACAAGCAAAGACACAAAAAAAGCTTTAACCCCTTGTTTGCTATAGAGATCTTCAATGCTTAGGAGATCTCTATAGCACCCAAGAGGTTAAATAATATCTTGTAAAGACGTATAAAATGATGAAAGGACACTGAGATTGTATTGGCCATACCCATAATTCACTGGGTGGGGGTGGCTAGCACAGCTGAGGCACCCCTCAAAATTTGGTGCTCTAAGCAGTTGCCTACTCTGCCTATTGGGAAATCCAGCCTTGCCACCATGGTGCAATTGGTTTGCACCAGATTTGCACCTTTTTAGCTTAATAAATATGGCTTTTGGTCTTGTTTTGCACTTCATCCTCAGAAAATTCATAATTCCCTCAGTTTGGGGACATTCTACATATGAGAGCTATTTTCTGACTCGTGTTGCAGACAGATATTTTTATTTTAATACCTCTGGAATGAGTAGGGTTGCCACCTTTTCGTAAAAAAAATACCGGCCATGGCATTCTCTCCATAGGCTTAACATTGGACAGAAGACGATTTTTTACCGGCCTGCCGGTAAAATACCGTCTGGGTGGCAACCCTAGGAATGAGAGTAGATTCCAATTCATTACAATGCTTTGTGCTGAAGACCTCTTTGGCCCATTTTCTAATTGGAAAGAAATCAAGATGTTGACATAGGATTCAGGCCAGAAATGAATCCAGGCACCTTGATACTGTTTACCTTGATTCTGTTTGCTTATTTTCTTTATCTGATCCTGCAGTGTATCTGTGTGTGGGAGTCAGACTGTGCATTATATAGGATGGTATGCTTAAATGTATCTCTGCTTTCTTATGCAGTAAGAAAGTTCTATTGCATTCTGTTGCAATAGACCCTGAATTCTACAAGAGTGTATATTAATGTAACATATTAAAGGTATAGTAATGTCAACACATAAAGTAATATTCAATTGTTAATTATAAGTTTATTTAATGCACCGTACTGTATTCAATATCCTTATCATTGTATTCTCCTTGTAATTTGAGTTGAAAGTTTCCCCGTCCCACCCCATCTTACTACGTCACTCATAGTTCCCTCAGATCTGAAAGCCGGTCCGGACAGCTCGGAATGAGGGACACTATTGTGTCAGCATGAGGAAAACCTTATACAGACACACACAGTACTGTCCCTTGTTGCTATCTGTCCCCACTCTGCACATTGCCCCCATCTCCAAATTGCCCCCACATTGCAAGCACTGCAGAATAAGTTGGCGCTATATAAAGATTAATAATAATAAAATTATTGCCGCCATCTCCACATTGCCACCACATTGCCCCCCATCTCCACATTCCCCCCATCTTCACATTTTTCCTCCAACTCCACATTGCCCATCTCCTACCTCCCTGGTGGTCCAGTGGCATGGCAGGAGAGGCACAGATCTCTATACAGCTGGAGCTCCCGTGCGGTCCTCTCTTCAGTAATGCAGTGCGCTGGGAGAGGATGTCATCTTCCAGCGCTCTTCTTTACTAGAGTGCCAGAGGGAGATCAGCTGCTAGAGGTCTGTGCGAAGAAGGCACAGACCTCAGCGATTAGAATGTTGAGGGCGCCAGGCGGGAGGGGTCACAGGGGGGCGGAGTGATGGGCCCGGTCACAGGTGAGACCCCAGCGACCCCTAGTGTAATTAAGCACAGACAGCCAAAATCACAATGACTGAGCCAGTGATTACTCGCTTATGATTAAGCAGGGATATATTAGAAGGCCTGATCTGATGGTGTGTCCTGAGGACTAAAATTGACAAACATGTCTTTAACCCTTTGAATGCCAGAGGGGTACACAAAACATTGCAAAGAAATGCGTTGTGTACCCCTCTGGCACTCAAAGGGTTAATCCTTTGAGGACCAGAGAGGTGCGCAATGCATTTCTTAAAGTGCTACACCTCTGGTCCTCACAGGGTTAAGACTATCCTACGCTTGTTCTCTATTAGTATCTTCAGAAGTTGACATTCTTTTACACCCTGCACCGCGATAGCTCGCCAATGGCCTGTGTCATTCCTGCTCTACACAGCATTGCTATGTGTGTGTAGAGCATGACACCTTCCTGTATCTATCTCTCACCATGTGCTGTGCCATGCAGCATTGACCACAAATCCATCTCTCACAGCAACCAGGCTGTAAAATCATAAACTGAAGTAATCCCCTAGAGATGCTGTGTCCTTCTCTGGGAAATGACATGCTCGTATGCTGAACGCTGATAAGTACAGCCGGGCAAAGTCTGCCCAGTTCTTTATGGAACATTTAAGGTTCGTAGAGAGACTATGGCTGTGGGATTTGGAGGAGTCCTAAGGGCTTCATCATTTCTGATCCCTCACTTCCAGGAATTTGTCTTTTGGTTCAAAGTACATTTTTCTACCTCTGTTAATATCTACCAAGCTATTACTCCAGGTCTCAGACTTAACCCTTTGAGTGCCAGAGAGGTACCCAACGCATTGCTCTCCTGCGCTCAAGGGGTTAAAGCCCCTGATCCTATTGCCAGCTTGGGGCATGTAATGGTCCTATTCTCCATACCAGCGCACAGTGCGCTAGTAAGAAATGCCTCCCAACATTTCAAATGGTCAAAGAGGGACAATTTTGATTTAGATGGGTTTGCTGCAGGCATGAGCGATAGTCAGGTCATTACCAATTAATTTTTAGGTTATTTCATGACTGACTGAGACATCTTTGTGAAACTGAATTAATCATTTAGAGCAACACCAAAGTATTTTATTTACACTGAATAACTTACAAACATGCATACTGAAGATTACATAAAAGTTAATCCCAATTGTACAGCGCTGCGGAATTAGTTGGCGCTATATAAATAAAGAATAATAATAATAATAATAATGGGAGTTTTATTGCTGTGGAGCAATGCGATACATTTATACACACACACAACACACAGTCTTATATTTTTAAAAGAAGGACATCAGGGTGGGAAATAGAGACATCAGGATTTGTTTCTCAAAGTGGGACTGTCCCTCCTAAAGAAGGACACTTGGGAGGTATAATAAGGTATTTGTTTGGCTCAAGACCTGGGCCTTTTGGTTACCTGGTAAATCCCTTGATGGCTGGTATCAATAATATACAGTACTTATGTGGATTCCTATAGTTTAATGTGGAGGTGGTGAGGAGAGATGTTATATTTAAGATTTTAAGGATATTCATGCATTAGCACTGGTTTACATATGTGGATATATTCATACCTGGGAACGTTTGTTGTGGAGTCCCCGGAGAGGAGAGTCCTGTGGTGCCACTGGGGGAGAAAAATGACGTGATTTTAGTCAAAGAGGGGTGGAGCTTGTAAAATGAAGTGAAAGTACAATCAAAAGGCTGGGGAAGGAGGAGAAGTGGGAGGGAAGTGGAAGGGAAACACTGGGAAGGAGCAGATGTGCGCAGAGTTTCATTAGAAACGCCTCACATCCAGAAAATCAACCTCTGCCCCGGAGACCCGGTAATGCAGAGAGTCAAAACTGGAGTCTCTGGGGAAATCCGGAGAGCTCCCAGCTATGGATATATTGTAAATTTAGAAACCTGTATGCCAGAGCTAGGAGGTGTACAACAGTTAGGGATAACCTGATTCGGACCAAGACAGTCTCCCCTGACTGGATTTTTCAACACTGTCTAGGTTTCAGAGGTTTCTGAAACAGAACAGGTTCCATTTCAAGCTCTTGTGCTCCCACTGGCTATAGCACACATCTTTCACCAGAGCTCTAATCCTAATTGGCCGGTCGTGCACTCGCCACTAGCCAATAGCGAGTGAAAATTTAGCCCTGGTGAGTAGAAATTCAGTCCTGGTTGGTAAGTTATGGCTTGCAGTGGCGAGTAACTTTTCAGGTCTGGCTAGTAGCAAAGGACTTAAACTTTTAAGCCCTGATTGGGCATATGTGTCTGAAATGTAGACACACTGATAAACACAGACATATTCAACACACAGGCAGACACATACACACAGTGAGCATCAGAAACATACAAAAGACATGCATACACACATACCAGAGATGCACACATGTACACACACATGTAAGAGAGATATACACACTCAACAAACATGCAGACACACACAGACACGCAACAGACATGCACACACAGACACGCAACAGACATACACACACACACGCAACAGACATACATGCACACACAACAGACATACGCACACACACACAAACACTTGCAACAGACATACGCACACACACACACACGTAACAGACATACACACACAACAGACACACACACTCACAGAGGGGACACTGACACAGTGATAGCCGCCCCCGTGTGTGGAGGTTCCAGCTCTGAGTGTATAAGTGTGGGCTGTGGCCACCCTGGGATTAGTTTAGGAGCTTTACAGTGCTGTGTAGGTAACAATGTTGTATTGAAGTGAATATCTGCTCTGCAATAGTCAGAATGTTAAAAGCCAAACGTAGCCCTCTAAGGGCAGAGGACATCGCTTCACAACTTGTTGCCATCCTCACTGTGGTCTTCAAACCATGAAATCAATGGTATTTGTTATTGTCTTTAGTTTGGGGCAGAATTGCAGTATTATGCCTATGTGTGTTTGGCGTGTAGAAGTGGAAAGCAGAAAATAAAAGATTATGTGAGAGAGACACTTATGCTAGCATGTTAAGCCATAGAGTGGCCTACAGTATACAGTCGTGTGTCATGTGAGTGTTAACCGTTTGAGTGCTGGAAAGGCATCCAATGCTTTGTGGTGCAATGTATTAGTTACCTCTCTGGCACTCAACGGGTTAAACAGAGTGGTGTTAATGTATAAAGAAGTTGTCCCAATGACATAAATAATATAGATTCATCTCCCAACGTTAATGGCCCTGGTACAGCGGAGACACTCTTCTCCCCACAATGTGCCTCGCAATGTCCGGATCCAGTGCGGGAGGAAGAAGCCGCTGTTGATTCTGAGGAAACAGTTTTGAGACTAGGGGCTGGCAGTGGTATCAGCTGTGGAGAGGGCATACTGGGTGTTGAGGAAAGAACAGGGATCCTCCTGGGCATCCACTGTCCATGTAAAAAGAAAAAATGAAGGAAAAAAAAAGAGGCTCCAAAAACCCCCAACATGGTCACATCGGAAAAATTCAAGAATATATAATGTTTTAAAGGGATGGTAATACTTCTATTAAAGTTTATCTCTGAGTCTTCATTATATTTTTTGTAACATGTACCACTATATTTAATTAGTTAGAGTGTTGTAGGTAAAACTGTATTCAAGCCAAAAGGATCCCCCTCCCTTCCCTTCTGGCAGCCTCCCATTAGATGTGGAATCCAGTTGTGGGACTGGATGGATGCAGCAAAGGACAATCTTCATTTGGTAACTATAATGAACTCCTTGATGAAGGAGTACAGGATTTTCTTTCTGCTTAGTGAGATTGTCCCTTGCCGCGCTCCATCCGGACCAGACTGAGAGGCTGAGGAGGCAGGAAAAGGGGCAGTAGGGGGATCCTTTTGGCTGGAATATCATTTTAAGTACAACACTATAAATGAAATAAAGTGCTACATGTTAAAAAAAAATATAAAAACGGCTCAGAGCTAAACTTTAATAGAAATATTACTATCCCTTTAACCATTTTAGTGCAGAGGGTTTGTGAACGCATTGCAAAGCACTCCAAGGGTTAACTGTTTGAGTAGCATAGGTGTCCAACATCCCTACCTCCCTTGTACATTACTTCCCCTGCAAGTTAAGAGTGTATAAGGGTTTAAACCTATTAATACATGTTTGTGTAACCGAATAAATTATTTGCAGCTAGAGTATTTTATTTATACAGACTCATTTAGAAACACATATATTGAAGATTACCTATACATTTAAGTGAGTTTTATTGCTGTGGAGCAATGTGATACACACTACTTATTGTGATCTCCGAAAAACAGGGACAAAAGGGTAGACAAGAGGGACAGAGGGATTTTGATCTGAAAGAGGGACACTTGGGAGGTATAACATTCCATCAATGTTATTTTTTATTTCTCATTTACTTTGGGGCAGATTTGCAGTATTATGTCTGTGTGTGTTTGAGTTGTGCAAATGGAAAGCAGAAAATAAAAGGAGCATTATACCAGCATGTTAACCCTTTGTGTTGTGCACCCCATGTGGCACTCGAAAGGTTAAGGTATAGATAGGCATGCAGTATACACTGATGTGTCATGTCAGAGTTAAATAGCAGTGGGAAGTGTATTCGTACCTTGGAACTTTGTCTTGTGGAGTCCCTGGAGGGGTGCTGGTGGGGAGAGATCAATGAGGTAATCTGGGCTAACAAGGGGCGGGGCTTAATCACAAGGAGGGGCAGGGCTTAACATACATGTGAAAAAGTTTTAGGAATAGGCTGGGAAAGGAGGAGAAGTGGGAGGGAAATTTAAGTTTACAGTGTGAGGGGTTTGAGGACACTCCCCGCTATGCTGCTGGTCTGTCCTGAGGGGTAAGAGGTGATACACAACCCTGTGGCAGTCAGGGGGTTAAGTGTGTACCTGATGGCTGCCTGTCCTCTGTCTTGCATGGCAAATGATGACACCCATGAAATAATTGAGCAATGAGGGCCTTCCTTAACCTTTTGAGTGTCATTATGTTCCCCTGGTGCTGCAGCTTCCCTTTAGTGGCTGTACTACAGTGTGTGTGTGTGTGTGTGTGTGTGTCACAGTGTGTCTGTGTATATGTTTGTGTATGTGTGTGTCTGTGTGTGTGTCGGCCATATTTATATCTGGTTGAGCAGAAAGTTTAGGTAGGGCAAACCCTGCCCACTCCTGTGTCTCCATCACTGCTAGTAGGGAAGAGATTTCTATATCCCCTCCTTACTGCCACCCCTAGGTGTGTGTATCTCCTGAGGAGACATAAATTATGTAATGAGGCTTTCTCTTATATATATATATATATATATATATATATATATATATAGTAGTGTTTATCTTACTGAGTAAAACAAGTGCAGTCCCACTGCTAAGAGGTGTTTTATTCAAAAGTTATTCCAGGTCAAACTTGACTTTTGTAGCTGCTGTATGTCAGTTACCTGATATTTTACAGTGGCGCTGTTGCTACATCGTCCTATGGAGTTTTATGGTCAACTGACTAGAGCTGTCCATAGGATGGTGTGACAACAGCGCCACTGTAACATTTCAGGCCATTGAGAAACTGCACATTATATAATTCAACTTTGAGCTGCAATAACTTTTAAATAAACAGCAGTGGGAGTACCTTGTTTTACTGAGGAGGATAAACCCTACAACATGTATTTCTGTACGTTTTAAGTGTTACTATCCCTGTAAAACAAGTCTGCAGGACATAAATTATGTTTCCTATTGGAAAGAAATACAACTCTAGAAATTGATCACTAAAAATATGGCGTTTTGTGCTTCTTTTTGCACAAAGCAACATACCATTGTTCAGTCTGGCAAGAGTAAAAGGTGGCAACCCTAACCACAAGGCTGAAACATACATCTGGGGTTGGCTGCTTCTCGTGTTCAGAGAGGAATTGCCTGGTACTTCTTGGATGGACTGTCATTTTGGTAGGACCAGTATGACACGCTTTAGGATATGTCCACTCTGTGAAAGGCACTAGTGAACTGGGTAGGACACCTTTCCTGGCGGGGAGTTTTAAGCGTCATCATAGGAAATGTAAGAACTGTGAATACATGATGGATGGGACTATTTCTTTTTCTGATACTATGGATAGGACTTCATATGATATTAAGCAACATATTGATTGTAATGTTGCTTTTGTGATCTATATGTTAATATGTGGCTGCGGACATACATATATAGGTAGAACTACCAGGAAGTTAAAAATAAGAATTGGAGAACATAAAGGCAAAATTAAAAGGGAAGAGAATAATCATGGCTTCTCACGACATTTTCTACAATGTCCATTAGGAGGATTAAAAAACTTGAGGGTTATAGGTCTAGAACATACCCCGGAAGGTACTGGGGGTAGGTACCAAAAATGATGTACGAGGGAGACCTTCTGGATTTTTAATCTGGGGACTATGGGGGATAGAGATCTTAATGCTGAGATAAATTTAGCCTCTTGTTTATAATTGTCATCTATTCCCGTTTTTACAGGTTTTTTGTATAGATTTAGAGTTTTGCAATATGTGTATTTTATTTTTTTATATATGCTTTCCTGCCTGTTTCTCATAGGTCCAGCACTGGCCGAGGTGACTCTCCTTGGATGTAGTGAGTGTGGGGCTTTAAACTTTGGGAATGTGTAACCTTTTCATTTATTTGTGGAGTCTGGCCCGCTCTTTGGATGTCAGGGATTTTTTTCCACAGGAGTGTGTGGTTGTGAACCCCTGGTACTCAAGTGGTGGGCTGGCTACTTGTGGGTGGCTGTTTATTCGGGCCCCTACATTATTATTTATTATGAGGATTATTATTTAATTTGGCAGTTCACTTCCCTCTGTTTTACAGCTTTAAGGGAGAGGTTTTTGGGATCTCTGAAGCCTTTGTATGCCTTCTTCTCCTCTGCCGATAATAGGCGTTATTGTTGGAGGAAGGTATTGGCTTCGTGGGGTTGCCATGGTTTTTCCCCGTCTGTTTGCGTTCCATAGTTGGGACGCATGCACACACAGGAGTACACTCTTCCGGTTATTGCCTCACTTCCACTTTCTCCTTGGAGCGCCGAGCAGGGTCATGATGCTGAGTATATAAGACGCAAGGTGGGTATTAGTTTTCTGATTTTTGATTTAATATTTATGCTGCTCTTGAGAAAGTGACATGTATATGATATTGGTCACGAAACGCGTTGAGCGATTTTTTTTAAGCAAGTGTACTTTGTATTATTTTGAATGATTTTTTATTAGTATATTTTTGTATTGCTTTTTATATTTTACATTGGCATATTTATTTTTATATGATGTATGGTGCTAGTTTTTAGTATCTTGTAAAATGATATATAGCAATATGCCCCATTCTTTTCAATAAATAGGATATCTTGCACAAGATATACTGCTCCCGTATTTTTATCCATTCTTTAAGTCACTTGGATTGGGTGGCTTCTAGGCTGAAGCCTTTAATATCAGTAAAGTTCCTTGTGGTCATAATTTAGTGGTCAACTTCACAGCTTGCATTTGTTAATATGCAAGTTGTGATATTTGAGAGGAACAACATCTCTGTGTAGAGGAAAGAAGGTGTTTGGTCAAGATTTGTGGGGTGTGAACCGACCCGGACTGAATTCCAAACAGGTGAAGGTGATAAAAACTGGGAGGCAGTTACAACCTCAGATACAAGTGTGTGCATACCTAAAGGGAAAGTGGTGAAGGGGCTATTGCATCTGTACTAATTACTATGCTCAGAGAGTCTGCGCTGTGTCTATCTTTTCGTGTTCACCTTTCTTATAAAGCCTACTCGATTCTATGCATAACTTCCTGGAAACATATGCCACTGTTAAGGTTACTCAAGTTCTCAACATCAAATAATAATAATGGGATGAGAAGAGGATTTCCATTTCTTTATTGTATGACACAGCCTAAAAGAGCAAAAGAGGACTTACATACAATAACCACAGCAGTCCATTCCTTACCTATTTCAGAGATGCACAGGTCCCCTTCATCAAAGGATAAGACTGCCCATTCTTGAACAAACTTTATATAGACAATGTATAATTGACATCACACAAAAGACATGGAAAGGAAGGGCATCTAACGCACCCCACCGGAATGCACCGGTTGCCTTCCTGGCACCCAAGAGGCAAATTAAATCCCATAAGGTATACATTAATAAAAAACATAAAAAAAATGCATACCCCGAACAGTACTAGTTATATAATATGAATACAGATCAAAATAAAATGATAAATATGTAAATACAGAGGGCATGATGTGCTCAACAAGATGAATGGTGGCTATGGGGCACACCACCCAATCTAATAATTTAAATCTCATTCGGTATTCAAACTCTGTGGCCATCTAATTTCCAACTCAAAAATCCAAAATGCTTCCCTCCTATTAGTACTGCCACCATGTCACCTCTCCTTGGGGAACACGCCAACTTCTCTGTACCCCGTAAGGAAACAAAATGAAATGTCTGCATTCTGTTCATCCACAATATGTACTGCTACATTAGATCTACCATCTTTATTAGTAATAGAATTAAGATGTTACCTTATTCTATATCCTAAAGGATGAACACTACGTCCTATGTACTGCTTGTAAAGGATGAACAGTATGTCCTATATACTGCTTGTAAAGGATGAACACTACGTCCTATGTACTGCTTGTAAAGGACGAACACTACGTCCTATGTACTGCTTGTAAAGGGTGAACAGTACGTCCTATGTACTGCTTGTAAAGGACGAACACTATGTCCTATGTACTGCTTGTAAAGGATGAAAAGTATGTCCTATGTACTGCTTGTAAAGGGTGAACAGTATGTCCTATGTACTGCTTGTAAAGGACGAACACTACATCCTATGTACTGCTTGTAAAGGATGAACAGTACGTCCTATGTACTGCTTGTAAAGGACTAACAGTACCTCCTATGTACTGCTTGTAAAGGGTGAACAGTACATCCTATGTGCAGCTAGTAAAGGACGAACAGTACCTCCTATGTACTGCTTGTTAAGGACGAACAGTACCTCCTATGTACTGCTTGCCCCACTTACAAGTAACTAACATTTCCGGAATTACAGTTTATAAAATCCTTCCTAGAATATACCTGTCCTGTAACCACATATCTAACTTCTTTGGATCTCACTACATGTTCGCAGCAAATGTACACTCAGTGTGCACATCCAAACACGCCTACAGATAGCCAATTGGTCGGCATTTCAGCTTTTTAGATTTAAACATACTAGGAGAAACCACATTAGCAATACTTTTACCTTTCCTAAATACAACAGTTGGTGTAGTATGAAACAGGTGCTTCAATCTATCATCTAAACACAGCACCTTCCAATGTCTTCAAAGTATATTTTTAATCTGATATGCATTATCACTAAACCTAGTCATAAAATTAGGAATATTAGTTTCTCCATTAAAGTGATAGTAATACATCAGTAAAACTTTAGCTCCGGTTAGTATTTAAATTTTTTTTTAACATGTTGCTCTCTATATATAGTTATTTACAGCCCCTTCTGGCCTCCTACCCTTAGAGCTGCAATCCAGTCGTGGGACCAGACGGATGCAGCGAGGGACAATCTTCATTCATTAACTATAATGAACCCCTTGATGAAGGAGGGCAGGATTTTCATTTTGCTTACTGAAGATTGTCCCTTGCCGCTCTCCATCCGGACCAGACTGAGAGGCAGCGTGCCGCGGCCAGAAGGGGCGGGAGGGGGATCTTTTCCTTTTGAACTGTGTTTGAACTACAATTCTGTAAGTAACTATAAATAGCGCAACATGTTAAAAAAATTGTAAAGAATAATCAGAGCTAAAATTTTATTGAGGTATTAATATCACTTTAAAACCAACCAGCCATCTGCCTTTACGTTATTTAGGTCTCAAAAGATTTTCTGTATGCGTTTCCAGTGCTCTCCTATATGCTCATTCCACATCACCTCTATCCAGAAGTCTTTTCTTTATAATAAATTCATGTACCTCAGACTCATCCATTGTGGAACAATTGTGTTTAACTCTCAGAAATTGTCCCACAGATAAGTTCTTAAAGAGATACTAACATTTCATATTGCACATAGCTCAGAAAGATGACCATATGTAATAGTAGTGCTAGTTACAGTGTAATAATATGTTGAAGATGATCCCTCTTGCCCCTTTCTTCGAAGTAAGCATATTTGTCCCAGATCCGTCAGCGGATCACGATGGGCAATCTTCACACAGTATTAGGAAAAACTTGCCATCCTTTGTCATGGAGGGCATCCTTATACTGAAAAAAGGAAATCTGAGGGGAGGTAGCTTGTGAACGGGGAAGGGGTGGGAGGGATCAGCTTCAACATATTATTACACTGTAACTATTACGTTTTGAAGCCTATGAACATCCCGCAGAACTACTATTACATATGCGCAATGTTCTCAGCTATGTGTAAAATGAAACATTACTATCCCTTTAATAAGACTCCTTGGATGATTGGAAGTAACATGCAACAGAGTATTCCAGCATTTGGCTTATAGTACATTGTAGTACTAACACCTCCACAACCATCAGATAATAAATTGACATACAAAAAATGTATCTGATGTTTATGAAAACTCAAAGTAAACTTCAAATTAAATGGATTATTATTAAGACATTCGACGTATGTCAACAACTGCCAGTGACATCCCACACCATCAGTATGTCATCCATGTACCTATAATATGTCTTAATACATCTGTGATGGGGTCCCTCACCCCCCAAAGACGTGGCACCTCTCCCACCATTCCATAAAGAGATTGGCATATGAAGGCGCAAATCGCACCCCATTGATGTGCCACGTCTCTGGAGATAAAAATCTCTGGAGGTAAAAGACCCCATCAAACATGAAGAAATTATGGCTCAACAAATAATCAACACACTCTAACAGAAATTGTTGCTGCACTGCACATGTGGAATATTATCAACCGTCATAAACCAATATTCCAGGGCCCTGAGACCATCTGGGTGTAATATAGATCAATACAAAGCAACAACATCAAGCGTTACCCACAAATACTTATCTAACCAATTGCTCTCAAAACACCTCTGGCATCGTGTACATATGACAGTAAATCAGTAACCACAGAGTATAGAAACTCATCGACATATCCGGATAGGCCCTCATTTATGGAACCAACCCTAGAAACGATGGGCCTCCCTGGAGGGTCGACGAAAGTCTTATGGACTTTTGGGCAGGCTTGTTCCTAGCTGAGCGCCTCAAACTAGTTCTTTTGCTTTTCCAAATATGGCCCCATGTTAAAGAGGTATAATTCGACAGCGGACTAACTTCACCATAGCAGCTAAATACAATTTCCCACATTGCACAGCCCTTTGGCTTACATAGGGTTAATTAGTATGCACTGGTAGAATATGTGAAATGAAAAAGGAGGTTGACTGTCACTTTAAAACAATAGTTGATAAATGGTAAATGTAATAATTCAGGCTTTATGCAATTAATAGCAGTGGTTGGAACGGTTCACTGTCATAATGTCGCACACTATTGTGTGACCAACTAAAGAGTGCATTAACCATGTCACCATGATGAAAAGGGTGACATGAGAATCTTGCCCGCATCAAAAGAGTGAGATTCTCATGTCACGAACTTAAGTGTCGCTCATTTGAGTGGCCGCATACAATACAATACAGTACATAATCTGTGAGTAAATTAGAAGTGAAGTAGTGCACAAATATTTTTTTACCGAATATATGTGACCATAAACATACCAGATGGTGATATTTGAGCTAGGTGCTGGAAACAGCAGCTGTCATTCAGACCGTGGCATCTAGTGCAATGTCCTCAAGAAGGAAAACTGGAGCCAGGTGAAGTGCTTCTCATGAGGGAAAGCTGCTATCCTTCAAACCCCTTTACCACTGGTGGGTCCTGCTCATAGCTAAGGGGTTAATAGGCATTAAACAATTATCCATTTAGCCACTGAGAATGTACTGAATTGTATTGTATTATATGTGGGTGCTCAAATGAGCAACGCTTAAGCCTGCGACATGAGTATCTTGCCCTTTTGATGCGGGCGAGATTCTCATTTCCCCCTTTTCACCAGAGTGACATGGTTAACGGGCCGTTTAGTTGGTCGCACAATAGTATGCAACATTTTAAAGTGATACCATTGGGACAGACCTCTGCATGTATGGATTGTGTTACAAACAGGTGGACACATCCCAGGTTTTGAAGTCCCTGTGTACTCACTGGAGGTATCCCCTAAGACCAGGTAATTGTGGATCTATAAAGGCAGGGGTGTGCAACCTGAGACCCTCCAGCTGCTGCCAGACCACAACTCCCGTCTTCCACTCCCAGCCGTTGGCTGCCAGACGATGATGTGGGTTGGAGTCTGACATAAGCATGAGGGCTTCACATTGCCAAACCCTACTATAAAGGCATGAATAGAGGTTAGACATATGATATGGTACAATGTATTAGATAGGACTTGCCTACAATGGGATGCCTGTTGTGGCAGCTTGAATATACTTTGGCGAAACTATGCAACCAAAACCTCAACTTAAAGAAAATATCAGGGAAAAAGTGGAGAGTATGGGCAGTAATATATGCTAATCACGTTCACATTTAGCCTGTGTTCACAAATTGATGTTAGCGCTTCATTTCTACATCTGTATTAACTTCCCCAAAATTAAACCAGTTTGCTGCTTATGGAACTGTTCACACAGGCAACTACTGGCTCGTATTTCAGAGCCCCAAAACAGCATGCTGCATCTTTACTGCACTCCCAACAGTATGGGGGAGATGTAAGGTGTGATAAAGAAGTGATAAAGTGGAGATAACTTCTCCAGTGATATCACTTCTCCAGTTCCTGTGTTATTCTGTGGAGCCTATGCACTAAATTGGAGAAATCTTAGTGCATTGGCTCCATTCTATTAACACCTTAAGGACCATTGCCGTGCCAGGACCGTCAAGGCGGTACGGCACTTTAGGACCAGTGACGGTCCTGGCACGGCATGGAGTTCGGGGCTCCCGGCGCGGCTGCCCTGAACCGGAAGCAAAAAAAAAAAAGCCCCGTGGTCCTCAAGTGCCAGTTGCACGTGCGCTCGCCGGTTCTTAAGGGGTTAAAAAGGATTTGGAGAAGTGATCTAGCTGGAGAAGTTATCTTCATTTAATCACCTTCCTATCATACCTTAGTGATATCTCTTCTCAAAGTCCTGTGTCATTCTATGGAGCTGATGCACTAAGATTTCACCAGCTTTGGAGATCTTAGTGCATAGGTTCTATAGAATAACACAGGAACTGGAGAAGTGATATCATTGGGGAAATCATCTCCACTTTATCACGTCTTTATTACTGCTTAGCACAGCTTAGCACAGCTGATCTTCCTGGTAGACTATGGGGCTGCCATGCAGAGTATTTACACACACAATGGTATTGTTACTGCAGCAATCCATTTAATAGAGGCCCATGTGCGTATCAGCCAGTCATGATAGTCTTGTCCATCAGTCACTTCTATAGAAAGCCCCCTCCAGTGACTGGATTGCTGGGTGAACACAGATACATCAGAGGTGGATTTGTACCGCATTACAGCACAGTGCTGCCAATTAGCTGTGTGAATCCTGTCTAAGGCAATCTATATGAAGTAGCGCATGTTTCTCTTATTTTTTTAATTGTGAAACAAAGCATTGGAGACATCTCTAGCATGCAAGGGGTTAAGGTGTAGGATAGATTTTTGTGCTAATCTGGAGGACGGTAAGTAAGGATAGGCAAGTTTAACCTCTTGGTTCCACACCCACTGAATATGTGTACGTGGTAGCATCCATAGTAATTAGCTTGGATCTGTAACATAATCTCTCTGAATCAGCCATGAACTGTTACTTGATATTTCATTCTTCCTTCACTAGCACAAGAATCGGACGTCTAAGCCCATTGTATAGATCAGTGGTCCTGAATCTGTCTTTGTTCAAGACACTCCTAACAGGCAGTCTAGAATTTTCAAGGCTCCCCTAATATCTAACAGATCAATTGTCAAGGAGTAACGAAGGCTACAAATACACAGGTCATTTTTAACCCCTTAAGGACAATGGACTTAGCTGGTACGTCCCACAAAAACTGTCACTTAGTGACAATGGACGTGCCAGGTACGTCCCGGAAATCCGGGTCCCCGCGCGGCTGCACGTCGTTCGCGGAATCATTTGGTAAAAAAAAAAAAAAAAATGTTAGCCGGGCGTTAAGTGACATCTGCGTGCGCACGCAGCCTGTCACTAAGGGGTTAAGTCTGTCAGTCAGAATGACGAAAACAAACATTGTGCATAACAATTTCCATAAAAATACAACAGAAACTCAGAATTCACATTTTTGCCAAAACTTTATAGAAAAGAAGGGGCACCCTGTGTGAATGTTGGTGGCACAGCAATGTCCCCTGGCACTCTGGTTGTGAATCACTGGTGTAGATGTACACATCTGTACTTATTAAAGGGATAGTAATGTTTCATAATAAAAGCAGCTCTAATTAATCATCATAGTATTTGGAATTTGGAGAGTGTTATTTCAGTTCTGTCAGAGTTGTAGTTCCAGAGTAATTCAATGACAAAGTGTCCCCCTCCCGCCCCTTTTACCTAGTGTAACACTGCTCAGCCAGATCAGAAGGGAGGTGCCCAGGTAGATTGCAGAGAGGGAAAATCTTCGATTAAGATAAGGGAAAAACCTGAAAAGCTTGTCAAGGGGGGCAGGGCTTTCATTGTTCTCATAGGAAGAAGATTGTTCCCTTCTGTTATCTGTCTGGTCTATGGACTGGATTCCACATCTGAGAAGAGATGGCTTACACTAGGTAAAAGGGACGGGAGGGGAGACTTTGCTTGTGAATATCTCTCAAACCATAAAGGTTTGAGAGATAAGACTTATATCGTTCTTCATGTTTTTTTAATGCCTACAAAATAAAACAAAGATAAAATGAAGTATTACTATCCCTTTAAGTACATATGATAGGGGCTTTATACACTAAGTCAGAAGTAAGCAATCTTTTGGTGCTCCAGCTATTGGAGACGACATATCCCATCATCCCCAAACCAGCCAACAGCTGGAGATAGGGAAATTGCCTTTCCCTGCAGAAAGGTGAGATAAATCCAACTAGTGAGATAAACTCACCATACTGTATGTTATTCTATGGAGACTATGCACCAAGATCTCTCCAGCTCCAAATACTCATCTATCCTCCCCCTGCGCTCTTCACATTACCTTCGCCTCTCATCCCTCCTCATAACCATTGATTTAAATGGGACTTTTAACCCCTTGAATGTCAGAGGGGTCTCCAATAAAAGCCCTATTTGTATGAATGGGATTTTTTCTATTTAGATGAGAAATGCTCCAGTTTGGTTTTATATATATATATATATATATATATATATATATATATATATATACAGCCTCTGTGGTACAGAAGAAATGAATCTAGCATTGTCAAATTAATAAATCAATACATGAGTCACTATTAAATATGCAGCACTCAATCACCCAGTGTATCCACAAATCAAACACTCACCGCTATTCATTGGAAATCAGACATGGTGCAAGTTGAATCCAAATTAAGACAATGTAGCAGACTGCTCTCTTTGTCAAAACTCCAGTTAGTGAATGTATAAAATGCAAAGCTTAAAGAGAGCACTTAGACAGATGCTGAACCAACAATGAATGGTCTCACGCGTTTCACACACACAGTGCTTAATCATAGACCTCATTGTTCATTCAGCGTCTGTCTAAGTATTCTCCAAAACAAATAAACTTTGTTTTTTTTATACATCCACTGAATGGAGATTTGACAAAGAGTTCAGTCTGCTATATTGTCTTAACCCCTTCAGGATCCATGACGCTCTAGGACCGTCACGGCTTGTTTTCTGATAAGGACCCATGACGGTCCTGGACCATCATGGAATTCCAGGCTCCCCGCGCGGCTGCACGCCGATTGGGGAGTCCGGAATCGGATTAAAGAAAAAAAAATGCTCCGTGGTCCTTAAGTGACGGCTGCGTGCGTGGCCAGTCCTTAAGGGGTTAAAATCAATAAGTCTATACAGTGTGTGTGTGCAGACTGAGCAAATCAGCGGCTGTTTGTATGTTTGTTTATTTTTCTTATTTTGCACATATTTAATAATTCTTTTGAGTGCCAGACAGGTATCCACACATTGCGTTTCAATACTTTGCACATCTCTGTGGACCACAAGGGGTTAAAATGAAATTTTCTTAATGAATAGGATAACTCTCTGGCACTCAGAGGGTTAACCCTTTGCAATGCTTTGCGTACCACTCTGACACTAAAAGGGTTAAAGTTGGCGCTATATATAAAAACAAAAACACATAGGGGGTTATGCATGATAAAAAGGTGATAGAGTGGAGATGACTTCTCCAGTGATATCTCTTCTCCAGTTCCTATGTTATCCTATGGAGCCAATGCACTAAGATCTGTCTCACTTCAGAGATCGTTGGTTCCATAGAATAATATAGGAACTGAAGAAGTCTTCTCCACTATCCTCTCTTTATCACCGCTTAGTGAATCTCCCCCCCCTGGTTTGATGTGAAGGATTATTATGATCATGTCCATTAAATAGCCTGTGCTCTTGTGTATTTTCAGAAAGGAGGATAATGTGACGAACCCTAGATGGGAGGCGCCCCCACCCACCTCAAGATGCTGCGGCTGGGGAAGCTGAAGATTGTGCACCGGCGTCTCCTGCAGCGTTATGAACACCAGCCGTTCATATCCTTCCTGGCTGGACTGTACAGCTGCCGGTGGAAACGTTACCAACGCCAAAGGACTGAGCCTGGGCAATGCTGCTGCAAGAGGGTAAGAGACACTGAACAGCAGGCTGAGGGTAAATCTTTATGTAGTTTTAACCCCTTGTATGCGATTCATGGGAGACAACTCTAGCTATCCAGAGTTTAAATCATTATTTTAATGAAGAAAGTACATATATTAGAGCTCTTCTTCTTGGAGATGCTCCATTCAGAAGTTATTGTAGTTCAAATCAGAGAAGCATTTTTCTATTTCAGTGCCTGAGGACCTTTACAGGCATCAGTTGTAATTCTCCATTGACTGTAATAGTAACAGTGCCACCAAGTGGTTTCTTTTCATAGTAGATATAATAAAAAAAAAGTTTACATACTTGCCAAAATTTAACCCTTTAAGTGCAGTAGGGGTAGCCAACGCATTGCAAAGCAATGCATTGGCTACTCCTCTGTCACTTGAAGGGTTAAAAAAAATTCAAGGGGGCTTCTCCCTTGGGCAGTCACATGGCAGAGTTTCACTAGAAGTCCATAATGTTGTGTAGTGCAGAACCAACTAAAAACCACATACAGCAGATTTAAAACTGTATATCTACAGCGGAATCAACATTACAAGCACCAAAATACACATGCAGTGATACAAATAAGCAATACTGAGGAGTGTTATGTTTATAACCTATAAATATTTGAATAATAAGCACATAGAATATGGATTAAGGTTAAATTTTAAAACTACGGGCAAAAACCAGGGACAGCGGAAGCCAGTTACTGGAGGCCAAAACCAGGGACTGTCGCTGAAAATCAGGGAAAGTTGGCAGGTAAGAACATACCTGGGAACTTGCTGATCTCGAGCCCTTGGAGAGGGCACATATGCTGCGGACCAGAGGATGTCAATGATGCAACTCATGTCATAAAGAGGTGGGGATTAGTCAAGTGGGTGGGGCTTAGGCATATTTGTGTCATAGAGTGGGCAGGAAATGGGTGGGAAGGGGGCAGAGGAAGAACGGGGAGGAAGAGAAGTGGGTGGGAAGTGGGAGGAGCAGGGTGGGAAGCGGGAAGCTGGAGGAACAGAGTGGAAAGGAGGAGAAGAGGGAGGAACAGAGTGGGAAAGAGAAGAAGTGGGAGGAACAGGGTGGGAAGGAGGATAAGTGGGTGGGAAGTGGGAGGAACAGGGTGGGAAGGAGAAGAAGTGGGAGGAACAGGGTGAGAAGGAAGAGAAGTGGGATGAACATGGTGGGAAAGAAGAGAAATGGAAGGAACAGAGTGGGAAGGAGGAGAAGTGGGAGGAAAAGGGTGAGAAGGAGAAGAAGTGGGTGGAACAGGGTGGGAAGGAGGAGAAGTGGGAGGAACAGGGCGGGGAAGGAGGAGAAGTGGGAGGAACAGGGCGAGAAGGAGAAGAAGTGGTTGGAACAGGGTGGGAAGGAGGAGAAGTGGGAGGAACAGGGTGGAAAGGAAAGAAATGGAAGGAGCAGAATGGGAAGGAGGAGAAGTGGGAGGAACAGGGCGAGAAGAAGGAGAAATGGGAGGAACAGGGTGGGAAGGAAAGAAATGGAAGAAGCAGAGTGGGAAGGAGGAGAAGTGGGAGGAACAGGGCGAGAAGGAGAAGAAGTGGTTGGAACAGGGTGGGAAGGAGGAGAAGTGGGAGGAACAGGGTGGAAAGGAAAGAAATGGAAGGAGCAGAGTGGGAAGGAGGAGAAGTGGGAGGAACAGGGCGAGAAGAAGTGGGTGGAACAGGGTGGGAAGGAGGAGAAGTGGGAGGAACAGGGTGGGAAGGAGGAGAAGTGGGAGGAACAGGGTGGGAAGGAAAAGAAACTCCCTACCATGTCTACATACATTTCCATAAAATTCTGCCTAGTGCACCCATAGCTGTCTGATTTCAGATTGCTACCAGTACAAAATGGATGCCATCAACATGTTTTTTTTTTACAAAACAAGAAAATCAACGAACCAATAAATAAATCAATTAAAAACAAGGGAGTGGTAACATTATATAAACTGCACTGACTGGTGTCCAGTGTGCACATTTTTTTCTATTACTGTCTACATTTGGAATGTTTAGCAGTGCTTCTCAACATTAGTGCTCAAAGCACATCAACCAAATTTGCAGCCCTGTTTACCTGGAGGTCCTCAGGTTGTCCAGCCCTGAATTAAAGTAATATACCAGCAATATATTATTTTCGGCTAAAAAGGTGTCTGCTCTAAATCCGAATATTATCACATTGTGGATTAGCCATTACAACAGAGTCCCACTGGGAGTGTTAATACCGTTGACACTTCCAAAGGATGACTGCAGTTTCATCACACTCCTTTACCATTGAGTGATCAAAGAATCTGGGTCTGGATTGCTTTCTGCAATGTGTTCTTATTTATCTATATATCATGCCTGAGTAAGAGACCTGAGAAGTCTAGAAATCTTGCATTCTAAATCTGCTTAGTTAGCCAGTAAAGGTATCAACTTTACTATATTTGCCTCCTCTAAATCAGAAAAACAACATAATTATACCAGGGAACTCTACCGGGTCCCAAGGGACAGAGTCTAATTCTGAGTTATAAGGAGCAACTAGCCAAACTGGGCTTGTTTACATTAGTGAAGAGACGTCTAAGTGGTAATATGCTTACCATTTACGCATATATACGAGTTCAATACAAAGAACCCTCCAAGGAACATATGGCATGGGCTGAACTTGATGGATGCATGATGTCTTTTTTCAGCCTGATCAACTATGTTACTATTGGTAGGATGCAGGAAACATGCACAATCTCTATTTCCATTGTGAAAACCACTAACAAATAAGTTTGTTGTTGAATTGCTCATGAAAAATCAGCTGCCCATATTTTTTCTGGGCGTAGTCACGATAAACGAATCTGAGTGGAATAGCGAATGCACCTAATGCAGAAAGTTCTATTGCGCAAGTTTTTATATGTCTGTGTAATGTTGTAAAAGCAAATCTTTTTAATGTATAATTCAAAAAGCTTACGTTATATGGCTTCCTGGATTAGAACCTGTGCAATACCTGTCTGTGCATGAAAAATACCTTTAGCGCATGTGCACATTTCTTGCATCTCCCCATATGTTACTATACTCCTCAGGGCTTAAAGAGATAGTAATGTTTCACAAAAAGCAGCTCCAAATAATATTATTTGGGCCATGGAGAGTGTTATTTCAGTACTGTCAGAGTTGTAGATCAGGAGTAATTGAATGATAAAGTATCCCCCTCCATCCCCTTTTACTGATGTAACACTGCTCACCTCAGAGCAGGAAGACTGTCCGGATGGATAGCAGAGAGGGACAATCTTCAGTGAGCATGAGGAAAAACCTGTCAAGGTGGGCAGGGTTTAATTGTTCTCACAGTACGAAGATTGTCCCTTGCTGTGATCTGTCCAGTCAAGTGACCATATTCCACATCTGAGGGGAGGCGACTTACACTAGGTAAAAGGGTCGGGAGGGGGATACTTTATCATTCAGTTACTTTTGAACTACAACTCTGACAGTATTGAAATAACACTCTCCATGGCCCAAATACTATGAAGATTAATTGTAGCTGCTTTTGTTATGAAACATTACTATCCCTTTAAAGGGATAGTAATACTTGAAATGTAAAAAAAAAAATGTTGTAGGGTTTATCCCCCTGAGTAAAACAAGGGTACTCCCACTGCTGAAAGGTTTTTTATTCAAGTTATTACAGCTCAAAGTTGACATTTTTAGGTGCAATATCACAGTGGCCTAACATTGTACAGTGGCACTGTTGCTACACCATCCTATGGACAGCGCTGGTCCCGGGACCATAAATCTCCATAGGATGGTGTAGCAACAGTGCCACTGTACAATTTCAGGCCACTGTGATATTGCACCTAAAAAATTCAGCTTTGAGCTTTAATAACTTTTGAATAAAACACCTTTCAGCAGTGGGAGTACCCTTGTTTTACTGAGGGAAATAAACCCTACAACATATTTTTTTTTACATTGTAAGTATTACTATCCCTTTAATGAGTACCCACTTTACTGCCAGTTCCAGTCACTCTCTACCGTGTTCTTCACACCCTCTGCTAGTTTTAAGAGCAAACCCCACCTTCGCTCCTCCCAATCCCACCCACCCCAGTCAAGCACCACCCACTTTATAACCCATTGGTGTTTGGCCCTTCCCACCCCAAGACCTTAGTGGACCTCCTTAGTCTTGGAACAAGCAAGTTCCCAGTAGAGTGACCACATGTCCCTGATTGCCAGGGACAGTCCCGTAATTTATGCGTGTGTCCCATGTCCCTGGCAGGCCCCATCAGGGACAATAAAAAGTCCCTGAATAAAGAATCTAAACACTAGAAACATAATTGCCTATTGCCTACTGTGACACAAATTGATGCCTTTGTGGGCTACAAGAAAATGACTTCTAGACAGAGCCCTAAGCACTAGAGACAGAACTGAGCCTTGATCCTGACTTGAAACAGGAGCTGCAGTGCAATTTTATTGTTGTGTAATACTAGTCTAAGGCTTTGGGCCTTATGTATATTATCTTGTAGTCCACCAGAGACAGCACTTCCTGTCACAGCAGTCACTGGACAGTTCTCCCTCTAGTGTTCAGAACTCTGTGGTGCACCAGATAAAGAGCAATTTGCGCACTGATGTCCAGTGATATATACTGACCCCTCCAATATAGCAGCCCTAGATCTGGAGAGAAGTACTCTCGTCACCACACTGTCCCTGAATGGCAGAATGGATATGTGGTCACCTAGTTCCCAGGTATGGACATAGTAGCACAGCAGGAATCCTTCAATACAATAAAATGCACAGTAATACTGGCAGAAACTTCACATTAACAACGTTGAGTGCCTGGGAGGTATCACGTGGGATATCTCTCTGGAACTCAAAGGGTTAATCTTGTGGTTCATTAGTTCCTCAAGGGGTTAATGTGTTTTCCTGCTTTGCCATGCACAACACTATAGCACTCTCCCTGAACATGCAGCATTTTGAATGCCAAGTAATTAATACCTGGTGGGAGTCGAGCTATAGAAGAAACTGTTGGAATTGTTCTGCTAGAAAACAACAGAGTTTAAACTACAGGAATTCAAAGAGAGCAGCCACATGTACAGACAAGTGAATAATGTCACACAACAGTGCTTATATTTACTGAAATATATATATATATAGGGGTTAGGAAACTTAAGAAAACCAACAGACTTAAAAGAGCAGCTTTTTATTTCTCAAGTTATGTTATTTTCTGCATTAACCTCTTATTTTTTTAACCACTTCACATAAATGGACATTCCATGCCGTTATTAAAGCAGTGGTCCTGTTGCAATGGCATGGAACATCCTCTACTGAACATTGCATCACACTCTGTTAGTTCATGGGGCAGGGGAAGAAGCAGTGTTCTTGGAACCATTCAGCTGTTGCCAGTCATGTGATCTTTGTAATTAAAGGGATAGTAATACTTTGTTTTATCTTTATTTTATTTTGTAGGCATTAAAAAAACATGAAGAACGATATAAGTCTTATCTCTCAAACCTTTATGGTTTAAGAGATATTCCCAAACAAAGTTTCCCTCCCGCCCCTTTTTCCTAGTGTAAGCCATCTCTTCTCAGATGGGGATCTGGTTGTAAGACCAGACAGATAACAGCAGGGGACAATCTTCTTTGTATGAAAACAATGAAAGCCCTTCCCCCCTGACAAGTTTTTCAGCTTTTTCCCTTATCTTAATTGAAGATTGTCCCTCTCTGCAGTCTACCTGGGCACCTCCCATCTGATCTGGCTGAACGGGGGGGGATACTTTGCTTGTGAATATCTCTTAAACCATAAAGGTTTGAGAGATAAGACTTATATCATTCTTCATGTTTTTTTAATGCCTACAAAATAAAATAAAGATAAAACGAAGTATTACTATCCCTTTAACAATCACAACTGTCACATCATTCATGTGTAAAAAAAAAAAAGAAATAAAGCTCTGGTTCTTAGGGTGCAAAATACCCTTGATCATGAATGGGGCTAAAGAAGCATATTGTAATAATTTTGTGTAACTTCAAAAAACTGCTTAGTTAGAAAGAAGAGGTTAATTATATAGTCTTAGACCCCATTCACACAGGCGTCACCAATGTAGCATATGTGGCCTGTTGTGAAAGTTTCTCTGACATGCTAGGGTCCCTTTCGCTCACAAAACTCCAGCATTCTGCAACTTCACTGCATTCCCTCAGGAACACAAGTTGCATTAAGGATACAGAGGCATATGGGACTGTATTATTACTGTACTAGTTAAAGAGCCCGTTACACGGGCCACAGTGCCACTGCCAGCCTGTCGTGGGGCAGTCATGCACAGTAGAGATTGCCCACGCCACGGCTGATACAGTGCCAGCCGGTTGTGGTGCAGTCATGCTCAGTAGAGACTGCCCGCGCTGCAACTGATACAGAGCGGGACCCTCCTTTGGAGAGCCCCACTCTGCATCAGCCTCATCAAGGGCCGTCTCTACTCCGCATGACTGCGTCGTTACACACGTTTTTGCGAATTATTATATAGGATTCCTTCAGCAACGCAGTAAAGTTACAGTAAGGAAGGTTCTGGACAGAGGCTTATGGGGCTGTATTATTACTGTACTCCCTCAGGAACACAGTAAAGTTACAGTAAGGATGGTGTGGACAGAGGCCTATGGGACTGTATTATTACTGTATTCCCTCAGGATCACAGTAAAGTTACAGTAAGGAAGGTTCTGGACAGAGGCTTATGGGGCTGTATTATTACTGTACTCCCTCAGGAACACAGTAAAGTTACAGTAAGGAAGGTCTGAACAGAGGCATATGAGGCTGTATTATTACTGTATTTCCTCAGGAACACAATAAAGTTACAATAAGGAAGGTCTATGCAAATTTGGTTTGACTCTCGGAGTAGGGTTGCCACCTTTTCTTCGAAAAAATACCGGCCATGGCATTCCCTCCATAGACTTAACATTGGAAAGAAGCCAATTTTTTACCGGCCTGCCGGTAAAATACCGACTGGGTGGCAACCCTATCTAGGAGCCAGACCAAAAAATTAGGAGCCAGAGGAAAACCTTCCCTCTGAAGCAGACAGTGTCTGTGTGATTATTTGGCTACCAACAGAACAAGCTTGACTGTCAGACGGAGTAATGTGTGGTTCTGTGGCTACCAGTGAAACCAGACTAGGGGTTCAGACAGTATATGTGGGGCTCTGTGACTAGCATTGTATCCCAGCTGGGGGGACCACAATGTATGTGGGGTTTTGTGACTAGCAGTAGAACCAGGTTGGGGGGGGGTTCAGATGGTGTATGTGGGCTTCTGTGATTAATAGAGGAACCAGACTGGGGAGACAGACAGAGCATATGGGGACCACAAATACATCCTCCTGAAGACTTCATAAGAATACTTCAGTGGGAGCAGTTTGCAGTCCTGGAGTCCTGCCCACAAAGAATTATGTCTGCCTCCATAGACATAAAATTCATTAGTTTTGGATAACCAATTCACACAGAATTAATTTCTAGTGGCCATAAGGAATTTGTGTTCAGGTTGTAGTAAGTGGGGGTTTTATTACAATGGTTTAGTATTGATGTAATAGTCACTAACAGGGGTGTAATATATTTATAGTAAATATGAGACCATGATATGTGGTAAGATACCTTATAATATCTATGTTTTCCTCTTTCAGTGGGAGTATGTCTTCTTTATGATGCTGGTTGCAGCCTTCTGCCTTTCCTTGGTCTTCTTGTATTTCTGGCAGGAAGCAAAGAACGATTACAATGACTTTGACTGGTAAGTGCTTGGCTTGGGACATTCTCTATGTTAGAGTATTTGGGCAATACAGCAGAGTCTGAGTGCTAGGTTATAATTATAGAGATGCATACTCCGCTGCATGTAGTACTTGAAGAATGGTAAGTAGGTTTGTTTGCTTTAAAGGGATAGTGATGTTTCACAAAAACAGCAGTTCCAATTAGTCTTCAAAGTATTTGGACCATGGAGAGTGTTATTTCGATACTGTCAGAGTTGTAGTTCAAGAGTAATTGAATGATAAAGTATCCCCATCCCGCCCCTTTTACCTAGTGTAAGCCATCTCCCCTCAGATTTGGAATCTGGTCACTTGACCAGACAGCTCACAGCAAGGGACAATCTTCTTACTGTGAGTATAAGGAAAACCCTGCCCCCTTGACAGGTTTTTCCTTAAGCTCACTGAAGATTGTCCCTCTCTGCGATCCATCTGAACAGTCTTGCTGCTCTGGGGTGAGCAGTGTTACATCAGTAAAAGGGGAGGGAGGGGAATACTTTATCATTCAATTACTCTTGAACTACAACTCTGACAGTATTGAAATAACACTCTCATTGGCCCAAATTCTATGAAGATTAATTGGAGCTGCTTTTATGGTGAAACATTACTATACGTTTAAGAGAAGTAAGGTATTATTATTTCACAACTTCTGTAGTAAAGGCTAGATTTGACCCCAGTAGCTGGTAGCAGAACTGATGAAATGCTATGGAGTAGATAATGAGGGAGCCAGTGAGGAAATGTACTTTTTTCTGACAAGCTCTTCATCCTATAACCCCAAACGTCTCCAGAAGTGGGACGTTCGACTTTGTTGGGAGGTCCGGATTTATGCTCGTGTGTCAGTATCTAAATGAGTGTAAAACTTCCTAGGGTTTTATTAGGCAGAAGGACACAGTCTTAGAAATCCCTCATTGAATCATTGTTCAGAGCAATAATGGAGAGGCAGGGAAGTCAAATTGGTGCCAGGGTCAGCATCCAGGAGCCAATCAGGGCAGCAGGACCAAGACTGGTCGCAGGAAAAGCTGAAGTCAGGATAGACGGGTCACAACAGGGATCAGGATGCACAAGCAATGACAGACTATGGTTTATATAATATAATATCTAATATAATAATCTAGCAAAGGTTAATGGGAAGACTGAGGCAGGGCTGATGGGTTGAGTCATTGTAAAGCACAGATTAACCCCTTTGAATATTACATCCCATTGAAAGTCTTCTAATACTGCTTTTAGCACTGTAAATTAACCTTTTTAATACTGAATACTATAGCTGAACCCTTGTTAAAGGGTTTCTTATAACAGATTTAAAATTATATCATATTATGTTCACTACTGCAAAAATTCTCCATTAACTGTGTATTGTATACCATTTCAGGATTGTTTGAGATCACTAGGTCCAGCAATGCCTCATATTGGGACAATAGGTTGTCATTAAGCATACTTATACAATTATTTCCCTTTGTTATGCTGGAAGCCTAATCACTCCAGCAAATTAGAGGATGGTTGAAACCTCATGTTATGATTACATTTTCTGACTTAGAAGTTTTTTTACCATTTGCAGTAGCAATTGAGCTTCATCAACCTTTCCAATATTATTTTGTTTATAGTAAATGCCCATCAACATCTTTTTATTATTTTTGCCCCCAGTGCGTATATCAACCTACAAGGCCTCTACAATGTCAATTAACCCTTCGTTTATATCTTACTTCAGGGCTCAAAATTTTCACTCGCCAATGGCGAGTGAAAATTTAGCCCTGGCGAGTAGAAATTCAGCCCTGGTGGGTATGTTATGTATTGCAGTGGTGAATAACTTTTCAGGTCTGGCTAGTAGCAAAGGACTTAAAATTATAAGCCCTGTCTTACCTTATACTTGATGTTAAATTGGAACTTTCACCTTAATTCTAGTTTACATATTTGTTTCATATGATACTTATGATTTTTAGTAACTTTACATATGCTAATGAAACACTTCAGTGACGTGTCATATGCTAATGAAGCACTTCTGTGATGTATCATATGCGAATTAATTTTCAGTGACTTTTCATATGCTAATGAAGCACTTCAGTGACGTGTCATACGGTAATTAAAGTTACAGTGACGTGTCATATGCTAATGAAGAACTTCAGTGACCTGTCATATGCTAATGAAAGTTTCAGTGACTTGTCATATGCTAATGAAGCACTTTAGTGACGCGTCATACGGTAATCAAAGTTTCAGTGACCTGTCATATGTAATGATGCACTTCAGGGACCTGCCATATACTAATTAAAGTTTCAGTGACTTTTCATATGCTAATGAAGCACTTTAGTGATGCGTCATACGGTAATAAAAGTTTCAGTGACTTTTCATATTCTAATGAAGCACTTCAGTGACATGTCATATGCTAATGAAGCACTTTAGTGATGTGTCATACAGTAATTAAAGTTTCAGTGACTTGTCATATGCTAATTAAAGTCTTGGTGACTTTTCATATGCTAATGAAGCAATTCAGTGATGTGTCGTATGCTAATGAAAGTCTTGGTGACTTTTCATATGCTAATGAATCAATTCAGTGATGTGTCATATGCTAATGAAGCACTTCAGTGATGTGTCATATGACAGTGCGTGAAGAGCATGCCTCCAAGAGAAGGGGAAGGCTTAAAGCAGAAGATTGACAGCTCTTCTTAAGGAGCGTGCTGCCATTAATTTTAAACATAAGCAAGATGACAACGTTCTCCCTCCTGAATATGATATCAGAATTGGTTACATTTTAAGGCTGGGGGGTATATATTTGTAAACAAATGGGGTGGTAAAGCATAATTACACACAATTATTATTATTCTTTATTTATATAGCGCCAACTTAATCCACAGCGCTGTACAATAGGGAATAGACATACAGGGATATTAAATAGTAAATCATATGTGTCGAACAGAAGGATCAGAGGGCCCTGCTCGTGAGATCTTACAGTCTAGATAAAGATATGGGGGAGGGGGAGCAGGAAGGGGACAGGTCCGCTTTTAAACCAGAGCAAATCAAATTATCCAAACTGTGTCCATCTGAATGTTTATTAGAAAAGCAAGTTTAGGATTAGATCACCGGGATCAAACATTAACCCTATGAGTGAAAGAGGGGTGTGCAAAGCATTGCAGAGGTACCCCTCTAGCACTCAAAGGGTTAAATAATTGAATCAAGGTTTTCCTGGGTTAGATGATATTTAAATGTGTATAATCAAATTTAATCTGGTAAAATCTGAATTTTTTTCATTGTAGATAAAATTTTTCCCTTGTACCTTTGCTCATGAAATAAAATATCATCATTCCTGGGTGTTCTATCCATGGAGGAGGACATTACAGTTACTGACAGGACCGCAGGACCTCATGCCTGCTTCAGTATGAAACATACTGCTAGTAAGTGTCATGTCTGCCTCCATGGACATAGCAACCAGGACTGATGGATGATGTTGAACAAAAGCACAAGGATAAAATTCATGTGGGCCATTAAGTTTTCCTGTGTTGGATAACTCTCTGGAATTCAAAGGGTTTTAATAAAAGAGCGCTAATGGTAAAATCTGAAATTCCATCGTGGATAAAGAAGTTGACACTGGGATGCACAGACTGTGCAGCAGGGAATGTCACCTGTCATATATGCCTCGGTTTGATTAGTCTGATACCAGACAGGGGCATCACTAGGTACTGGCTGAAGCTGCCAAAGACCCAGATCTCATGTTTAATCCTTTGAGTGCCAGAGAGGTATCCAATGCATTGCAACGCAATGCATTGGATACCTTTTTGGCACTCAAAAGGTTAAAGCCCTGGGTGTTGTTACCAATTTGGTTCATGTAATTGGGTAAATCTCCCGACTAGTAATGGTGAATTGGTCTACATTGTGCGCACTTACAGTGCATTAAATTGGGCCATGTCCCGGGTCTCTTGGAAGTCTAGAAGCTTCCATTCTGCATCACCGATAAGAACCTTCCATTATTTATAAAAAGGTACAGATTGGGTTGTTAATACTTGGCACCCAGAGTGAATCTTCACTCTTGAACTGTGCAAACAACCAAAAAATAGACTGTTACAACCAGGACCGGATTTACATCCCAGACACGACTAGGCAAGCCACTCAATCCTCTGATCATGCCCACACATGCCCACAACCCTGCCCCCTGTCCCGTTCACTATTATCTGGCACAGGAAAAACACCCATAGCCTATAATAAGCAAGGGAGAAAAAAAGCTTTAACCCATTGGTTGCAATAGAGATCTCCAATGTATTGCTCCACAATGCATTGGAGATCTCTATAGCACCCAATGAGTTAAATAACATCCTATAAAGGTGGTACTCTAGGCAGCTGACTACTCTGTCTAATAGGAAATCTGGCCCTAGTTACAACTTGCCCCCCCTTTACCCTTTGAGTGCCAGAAGGGAGTCAAAAGAATTGCTGACGCATACGTAAAGGGATAGTAATACTTCGTTTTATCTTTATTTTATTTTGTAGGCATTAAAAAAACATGAAGAACGATATAAGTCTTTTCTCTAAAACCTTTATGGTTTGAGAGATATTCACAAGCAAAGTTTCCCCTCACTGACCAAAATGGTCAAGTCTGCCGGCCGTGGCTCTACAGCAGAGCCGAGATCGTGAGATATAAGAAGGACTACTTCATTCGAATAGTCTACAAAGTGTGCCTGGTTTGCTAGCGCACTTTTTAGACCCTTCCAATGAAATAGTTATTTTTATATCTTGCAATCTTGGCTCTGCTGAAGAGCCACCAGTTGATCTGTGGACCGGATTCCAAATCTGACAGCTAGATGGCAGACTTGACCATTTTGGTCCGCGAGGGGAAACTTTGCTTGTGAATATCTCTCAAACCTTAAAGGTTTGAGAGATAAGACTTATATCGTTCTTCATGTTTTTTTAATGCCTACAAAATAAAATAAAGGTAAAACAAAGTATTACTATCCCTTTAAGTTAGATTTTTAACTTGTCCCCATGGTGTAGTTGGTTTGCTCCACAATTGTTCTACTGTTTCTAGAAATGCTTCTGAAATAAACCCATTTTACAATCTGATCCGTATTAGGAACTGCCAAACGTTCTAAAACCAATGCCGTGGGGTCTCATTAAGACAACAGCTGTGGTTTACTTGAAGTTTTATGGCATCTTTTAGCACCACTTACACTGAAAGGAAGCCCTGACAATGCTGACATATCAACCCATGGGCATTTCCTGATCATTGTTGATGTTGCATATTTTCTGAATTATTCTTTATCTTCATGGTTTTTGAGACATCTGGTGCTTTCTGGTCTGTATTAACAAGGCAGTTTGTGTTCCCATCACATTTGGCTCTCTCTTGTATACTGCTGAGAAATGCTACAAAATACAAGACGATGCGATTCAAGTCCTATTTTTGAAAAGAAAAAAACGTCTGCATTGGTTTTATAATTCATGGAATTGTTGTAAAACGCCATATTATAGGGAATGTATGTATGTGATTCAGCACTAGAGAAAAGAGCAGGTACTAATGTTTTTTGTGCTGACCCTGCCTAATGCCTATGTACTAAGCCATTTACTCTAAAAATTCTCCTTTCTACACCAGCCGCATTACACTTATCTGTAGATAGACTAGAAGTGGGGAACCTGTGGCTCTCTTCCAGCTGTTGTTGGGTTACAGTACCCATCACCATAGCTCCCAACATTTCAAATTGCCAAAGAGGGACACTTGTGTTTTAGGGGGTGTTTCTGGGGGTGTGGCTGATAGGCGGGGCATTACCAGGAATTTTTAGGCTATTTCATGACCTATTGACACCTCCTTGTGTAACCTAATAAATGATTTAGAACAAGACCAAAGTATTTTATTTACACAGACTAATTTATAAACGCATATACTGACATTTAAACAAACAATAATGGAAGTTTTATTGCTGTAGAGCAATAAGATACACTTATATACACACCACTCAGTGTGATTTCCTAAAAAGAGGGACATCAGGGTGGGAAAGAGGGATAGAGGGATTTAGGTCTAAAAGAGGGGCTGTCCCTCCTAAAGAGGGACACTTGGGTGGTATGCATCACCTGGATTTCCCATTAGGCAAAGCAGGTAACTGCAAGGAGAGACTCTATTTTGAGGGCATCTCAGTTTTACTGGCCAGGCCCACATTCTGTGTGGTGGATGTGACCAGAGTAATCTCGGTCCCCCTGCTCCCAATTTTATACCCCTTTCCTGGCCATTATTTATCACCCTGACAAAGGGTTAATAGCTTTTTAGTGTAAGATGTTACTTTCGGTGCTAACAACAGTGAATTAGTCTTTGGGCAGAGTAATGTAAGAAGTGGGAATGTGGCCTAAGCGTGACTGGGATGTCTTTGCCTAGAGGTGCCTGAAATATAAGAACTGGCAGTGCCAATCTGGCGCACATCCATTGATTATTTTGGAAATACAAAGGTCCATTATATGTTGCTATAGCAAAATGTACTAAATAGACACCAAATCCACACAGATTTTATGGGTTACTATTTGTTTTCAATTACAACGTACCCGTTCCTGGGATAACTAGGTTTATGATTACTCTGTATGTGCAGTACATTTTTATACAGACAGTTATAATTCATGATGTTGGCTTTCTCATCTCACAGTATAATGTGCTTCATTCACTACATCCACTTGTGTGCTTCATTCACTACATCCACTTGTGTGCTTCATCGAGTATGGAAAAATCCAAAGGCCACCTACGCGGTTGAAGGGCAAGGAACATATGGTTTTGTGTGTTTTGTCCTATCTTGAGTGAGCTTGACGAAGCAGGCAAAACTCACTTGATTAATCCACATATAACATATGAATAAGCATAGTTAAAGGGATAGTAATACTTCGTTTTATGTTTATTTTATTTTGTAGGCAATAAAAAATCACGAAGAATGATATAAAGGTTTGAGAGATATTCACAAGCAAAGTTTCCTTTTACCTAGTGTAATCCATCTCTTCTCAGATGTGGAATGCAGTCCATAGACCAGACAGATAACAGCAGGGGACAATCTTCTTCCTATGAGAACAATGAAAGCCCTGCCCCCCTTGATAAGTTTTTCAGGTTTTTCCCTTATCTTAATTGAAGATTGTCCCTCCCTGCAATCTACCTGGGCACCTCCCTTCTGATCTGGCTGAGCAGTGTTACATCAGTAAAAGGGGCGGGAGGGGGATACTTTGTCATTGAATTACTCTTGAACTACAACTCTGACAGAATTGAAATAACACTCTCCAAAGTCCAAATACTATGATGATTAATTAGAGCTGCTTTTATTATGAAACATTACTATCCCTTTAAGGTACTGTCATGCTTTTTAATCGATCAAGCAAGCTTGATTGCTCAAATTGAATAAAAACCTTAAAATTCAATCAAATGTGCAATAAAAAAATGTGTAACCCTTTAAGGAGCAGAGAGGTGTTTAACACATTGCTTTGTGATTGGGCTCAGCCTTCAAAGGGGCCCAGTGGGTTATAGTTATTCCCTTGGGAGTATATTTTTTTTTTCCTCTGGGAGACCCATAAAATGTTTGCAACTGGGCCCTACAATTACTACTTAAAGGGATAGTAATGTTTCACAAAAACAGCAGCTCCAATTAGTCTTCATAGTATTTGGGCTGTGGAGTGTGTTATTTTAATAATGTCAGAGTTGTACAAGAGTAATTGAATGATAAATGATCCCCCTCCTGCCCCTTTTACTAATGTACCACTTCTCACCTCAGAGCAGCAAGACTGGCTGGATGGATCACAAAGAGGGACAATCTTCAGTGAGTATAAGGTAAACCTGTCAAGGGCCAGGTTTTTCCTTATGATCTCTGTAAGAAGATTGTCCCTTGCTGTGAGCTGTCTGGTCCCAGGACCAGATTCCACATCTGACGGGAGACAGCTTACACTAGGCGAAAAGGGCGGGATGGGGATACTTTATCATTCAGTTACTCTTGAACTACAACTCTGACAGTATTGAAATAATACTCTCCATGACCCTTTAATCTCATCTCCTGCTGGAGCCAGTGGCAGCCTCATTCCTATTAGTTGTGCTGGTGGGTGTGAGGTCAAAGAAGCCAATAGGAATCATCAGCTGCTTCTCTTTAACTCACAGTACCAGCTCTGGAGAGTAGAAGCCCTGGTGCGACCTGTACACTGACTGCTGCAAGTATATAATGGTGATACTAACAGAGATAGGACTAGCAGAGATTAAAAGACTGAGTTTTATACTTCTATCATGGTAGCTGCCCTTTAAAGGAACACTAATGTCCCATACTTTTTTGTTGTTGATGTGTAGAGTTTAAAGGGATAGTAATACTTGCATTTTACTATCCAGCATCTTGTAGAGCCGCTTTTATTATGAAAGTTTACTATCCCTTTAAAGACAAAATGATGGTCCAGGACCATCATTGGTTGAAAGCAGTTAAGGACCCATGACGGTCCTGGACCGTCATGGGTTAAATGATAGCAGCGTGCCTCCGTGCACGCTGCTATCATTCATTCCAGGCTGAGACTGAGCGCTCCGGTACCAGAGCATTCAGTCTCAGCCCTTCTCAGTTGTAGCGGCTCATGTGATTGCTGCAGCAGCTATCACATGTACTGGCATTCTCAATGAATAAGGGACAGAGAAGCATAGAGGAGACACCTAGTGGTTAAAGAAAATGCAGCAGCTGGGGGTATTAACCCCTTCACTGCTGTGCTGGGGGCTGGCTAAATGCAGGTCCATTTTTGACCTGCTAAAATCAACTCTTTTTTTTTTTTTTTTTTTTTTTTTTTTAAAGACAATTTTTTATTTATTTATTTATTTTTTTATTTTATTTAAAAAAAAACAAAAAAACATGTCAATAACCAAAATTGAGAGTGTGATTGTTGTGGAGCCATGTAATACATTTATACACACTGCCAAATGTCATCATTAAAAAAGTGGGAAAATAGGGTAGGACAAAGGGACATGGAGTTTTTCACCCAGAGGGGACAGTGCCCACTTAAAACTGACCATTTTGTAGGTATGACTGACTGGTCATACATTTCATGTATGTAACCCCTTGTGCCCAATTGATCCCAAGAGGAAAAAAAAATGGTGTCTTTTAAAAGACCCTGGTGTCCCGGTGTTTAGGAGATCAGACTATGTGGTGTGTATATAATTGTATCACCCTGGTGTCCCTGTGTTTAGGAGGTCAGACTGTGGTATGTGTATATAAGTGTATCACCCTGGTGTCCCTGTGTTTAGGAGATCAGACTGTGTGGTTTGTATATAAGTGTATCACCCTGGTGTCCCAGTGTTTAGGAGATCAGGCTGTGTGGTGTGTATATAAGTGTATCACCCTGGTGTCCCTGTGTTTATGAGATCAGATTGTGTGGTGTGTATATAAGTGTATCACCCTGGTGTCCCTGTGTTTAGGAGATCAGACTGTGTGGTTTGTATATAAGTGTATCACCCTGGTGTCCCTGTGTTTAGGAGATCAGACTGTGAGGTGTGTATATAAGTGTATCACCCTGGTGTCCCTGTGTTTAGGAGATCAGACTGTGTGGTGTGTATATAAGTGTATCACTCTGGTGTCCCTGTGTTTAGGAGATCAGACTGTGTGGTGTGTGTATAAGTGTATCACCCTGGTGTCCCTGTGTTTAGGAGATCAGACTGTGTGGTTTGTATATAAGTGTATCACCCTGGTGTCCCAGTGTTTAGGAGATCAGACTGTGTGGTGTGTATATAAGTGTATCACCCTGGTGTCCCTGTGTTTAGGAGATCAGACTGTGAGGTGTGTATATAAGTGTATCACCCTGGTGTCCCTGTGTTTAGGAGATCAGACTGTGTGGTGTGTATATAAGTGTATCACCCTGGTGTCCCTGTGTTTAGGAGATCAGACTGTGCGGTGTGTATATAATTGTATCACCCTGGTGTCCCTGTGTTTAGGAGATCAGATTGTGGTGTGTGTATAAGTGTATCACCCTGGTGTCCCTGTGTTTAGGAGATCAGATTGTGGTGTGTGTATAAGTGTATCACCCTGGTGTCCCTGTGTTTAGGAGATCAGATTGTGGTGTGTGTATATAAATGTATCACCCTGATGTCCCTGTGCAGTCTGGGTCCCGCGTCCCACCTCACCCTCCACCGAGACAATGAACATTCCCAGAATGATGGTAATGTCTGTCAGCAGTGCCAGACACACAGTAAGTCAGCCAGCCCGTCTGATATATGACTGTGCTAGTACTAACATGGCTGGTAATATAAGCAGTTCTCTGCTGTTCCACTTTCAAAGGCACTGACAGCAGAGAGTTGCACTTACCTGTCTTACCACCGCACTGGAGTCGGACTCAATATAATCTGCTCATTTTTCCTACTGTGAAAACTTCACACCTTATTTGGTCCTGGGTCTTGTCTTATGTTCAGGATACCCTTATGCCTATGCCATGCATGCTTAAAATCCGTCACTGTATTAACCCCTACCACTTCTGCTGGTAGGCTATTCCACTTATCTACCACTCTCGCAGTGACGTAAAATGTTCTTACATTACATCTAAGCCTCTGTCCCTCTAGGTTTAGGTTATTACATTTTGCACTAACATTTTTATTCCTTTAAAATGTACTTCCCTCCTGTAATAAATAATAAAAATATTAAAAAGAATGGGCCCCAGTACAGATCCCTGAGGTACACCTCTAGTAACACAACTTTCCTCTGAATATTCTCCATTAACTCCAACCCTCTGTCTCCTGTCACTCAGCCATTACCTTATACACTCAACTATTTTTACATCCAGACCCAAACACTGAAATGTATTAATGAGTGTTCTGTGAGGGACAGTGTCAAATCCTTTACTGAAATCTAGATAAGCTATATCTACTGGTGCTCCTCCCGGTCTATAATTTTAGTTACCCAGTCAAAAACATCCATGAGGTTAATTACTATTAGCGGAATGCAGGAAACATGCACAGTGTGAAACCACTAGCAAATAGGTTTGCTCATGATTTTGTTGTATTGCGCATGAAAAATAAAGATTAGTGAACAGCTGCGCATTTTTTTTTGTTAGATGTGGTTAGAATTAATGAATCTGTCTGAGTGGAATAATGAATGCGCCTAATGCATGAAATGATTTTGCGAATGATTTTATACGTCTGTATAGTTTTGTCGTAAAAGCTAATTTTTCATGCGCAATTCAAGAAGCGTTCAGTATATGGCTTCCTGCATTAGAACATGCGCAATATCTATCTGCGCATGAAAAATGCCTTCAGCGCATGCGGGCATTTATTGCATTCCGCCACATGATACTATTTTATGTTAGTATGACAAGATCTCCCTGCTGAGAGATTTGGGTCAAAACCCTGAGTCTCAGGGTCAAACCCAGAGAGTTCCCTGGTATGATTAACCATGACATGCCAGGACCATCATCCGTCCTCTTAGGACGGTATTGCGTGACAGTCTGGCACATCATGTGACTTTCTGTGGTTAAAGGGAAATGACAAAAAAAAAAAGTGTTTTATTCCTTCCTGTGTGCAGAAGCACGTTAAAGGGATAGTAATGTTTCATAATAAAATCAGCTCTAATTAATCATCATAGTATTTGGACTTTGGAGAGTGTTATTTCAATACTGTCAGAGTTGTAGTTCAGGAGTAATTCAATGACAAAGTACCCCCTCCCGCCCCTTTTACTGATGTAACACTGTTCAGCCAGATCAGAAGGGAGGTGCCCAGGTAGACTGCAGAGAGGGGCAATCTTCAATTAAGATAAGGGAAAAATCTGAAAAGCTTGTCAAGGGGGGCAGAGCTTTCATTGTTCTCATAGGAAGAAGATTGTCCCCTTCTGTTATCTGTCTGGTCTATGGACTGGATTCCACATCTGAGAAGAGATGTCTTACACTAGGTAAAAGGGGCGGGAGGGGAAACTTTGCTTGTGAATATCTCTTAAATCATAAAGGTTTGAGAGATAAGACTTATATCATTCTTCATGTTTTTTTAATTCCTACAAAATAAAATCAAGTTAAAACGAAGTATTACTATCCCATTAAGTCGTGTAGTGTTTTAAAAAGTACTTTATGTCATCACAAAGGCTGATTTAATAAGAACTGGAGCAGTTCTAGCGCAAGCAAACTGCAACGTAGGGGCAAATAATTAGTCTCTGATTTAAACAGTGCTTTTAACCCCTTTAATGCAAGAGAGCTCTCCAACACGTTACTTTTCAAATTCCTCCCACTGAAATCGTCCTTCCTCCTTAACTCTTTGAGTGTCAGAGGGGTAGGAAACACATTGCAAAGCAATGTGTTGCCTGCCCCTCTGACACTCAAAGGGTTAACCACAGGAATGCCACAGAGGTCTCCACATAGGAATAAACTTTTTAGTATTTTTACGTGAATAAAGAAGGTGACAATTAGACAAAAAAACCCAGATCTGATTTTTTTTTTTCTGTTAACAAGATTAACTCAATTTTATGCTACGGGGAACTACCTATTAACTGTTTGAGTGCCATGCGTTGGATAACTCTGTCACATTCAAAGGGTTAATTAAATGGTGATGCCTGTCATTGTTTATTTTTCTTCACTAGTATAATTCTTCCATCTTGTCCTTTCAGGTTCACATATGGCAGTCTGGGCTACTGGTTTCTGTGGTCCATGTTAATCCTAGTACTCGCCGCTGTTTTGTTTACATATATTGCAATATTACTGGTAAGTATATATTTATTATATATAGCTGAACAAATCAATCTGCTGCTTTCTTTAACCCTGTGAGTGCCATGAGGGGCGTGCAATCATACCATTCTGACGCATTCAATGGGTTAAATATTTAGGTCAAAACATCCTGAATCATTACGCCCTTACAGGGGTGCTGCTGTGTTCTGACATCCTGTTGATTTAGTGACCCACCAAGTGGCGCTTTTAAAATGTCGCCTGCATGAAAAGTGCAACATCAGAATGTCGTCCGCATCAAAAGGGAGACATTTTGATATCTCAGGCTTAAGTGTTGCAACCATCTGTGCCTTAACTCTCCAATAATTAATTGCTTCCGCATCACAGTCACGCTAATAAGAAAAGGATAGACGCACCAGATGAAGTTAAGGGTAAAGAGTTAAGATGCATACCCTCTATCTGTGCCTTAACTCTTTGAGTGCCAGAGATGTCCACAATGCATTGAAAAGCAATGCGTTGTGGACTCTTCTGACACTAAAAGGGTTTAGATGCCCTCTTCCACTCACAAGCCCGCATCAGCATGTCAGCTGCATCACAGTCACGCTTAAGTGTCCATCTGTGACTTAGCAGATTTGCAGCACTTACGGTAAAATCTTGGGTATAATACTACCAATTTTACCCCTCTTCACCTCATGTGAAGTGGGGGGTACATATTATACACGAGAATTTTGCCGCAATAAAAAAAAAAAAAAAAGAGGACTGCCAGATACCTTCCTTCCCTCCCCCCAACGCAATCCGCTCACATAAAACAATGTTTACTTCGACTGGAGTCGACATCTTCCCTGCAGACGGGATTCTTGCATTTGCTGCCCACTCCCTTCAGTGTGCTGTCAGGACCTTCTGCCTATGGTATTGCCCTGTGAGGACCTTGAGATCCTCACAGGGCATTACCATTGGCTGGTGGCGGAAGGTCCTGACGGGGCATTGAAGGAAGTGGGCAGCAAATGCAAGAATCCCGTCTGCAGGGAAGATGTCGACTCCAGTCGAAGTAAACATTATTTTATGCGAGCGGATTGCGTTGGGGGAGGGAAGAAAGGTATCTGGCAGCTCTCATATTTTTTTTACTAAGGGGGGGGGACAAGGGTGCCTATTATACAAAGGTACTCTTGTTTTCACCTAAAATCTTGGGTATAATGTACACCTGCGTATTATACACAGGTGCGTATTATACCTGAGATTTTACGGTAAGCGTGACTGTGATGCGGCCAACATGCTGATGTGGGCTTGTGAGTAGAAGAGAGCATCTTAACCCTTTGAGTGCCAGACGGGTCCACAATGCATTGCTATGCAATGCATTGCGGACTTCTTCGGCACTCAAAGGGTTAAGGCACAGATGAAGGGAATGCATCTTAACTCTTTGAGCGGCACGTCACTTCATCTGGTGCATTTATCCTTTTCTATTTATTAGCATGACTATGATGCGGGAGCAAATAATTACTGGAGAGTTAAAGCACAGATGGTGGCGACACTTAAGCCTGCGACATCAGAATATCACCCTTTTCATGCAGGTGACATTTTAAATGGTACGTTTTGTTGGTCAACCCGGTCTATTGTTCTCCACCGGGGACTAAATTACCTGGGTCCGACACATAACTCAATTATGTCACTCCGGCTCTCCAACCAGTGGGAACCGGAGCGACAAGCAGGGAACAGTTGGCGACCAATCAGAAGGCCGCCTACATTCTACACACAATCCAGTACAGTTTAGCTGCCTACACCTTACAGTACAGTAGGCGTCCAATCAGAGGGCCGCTTACATTTTTTCAAGGGGCAGCAATCCTCCTGTGGCCGGCTGGCCTCCGTGCATTCGGTCTTTTGGTTATTTGTGCTGGGAATTTACAAATGCTTCTTTTCTTCCGATGCAGTGCCCCCAGCCTTGGGCCCAATCCTGTCACATGGCCCGCTCCGTTCCAGTACTCACACATAATAAACTTGTGACAGTGGAGGGTTACACAGGACAGTATAAGTTCCTATAGCCAGTAGGTGACCAATCAGAAGGCCGCATACATCCTACAATCTGGTAGGCAACCAGTCAGAAGGCTGCCTACTTGCTAACATGAACAGCAGGGAATTTGACCTACCCGGCCATATTACTGTGGCTGCCCAGCCGCCAGGAACTGGGTTTTTGATCTGTGTCCTCCAGTCTTATGGGATCCTTCTGCAGGCACTTACAAGTGTCCATAATAATGGCCTATGGTGTTACAGAGAGCAGAATGGAATGTTAGCATCAATCTAGTAGGGAGTGGCAGGTAGGAAGGAGAGCAGTATGGAATGTTAGCATCTGTCTGGTAAGCAGTAGCAGGTAGGAGGGAGAGCAGTATGGAATGTTACTATCTGGATTACAGGGAGTGGTAGTTGGGATGGAGAACAATGTGTAATGTTAGTATAAGGCGCAACAAACAACCCCTGCCTAACACCCCTGCCCAATTCCACTTCCTAACTGAATTGTAATCGTCTATTTTGACATTAAATATTCTGAGAGTACATAATATGTATAGACCAATTGTCTTTCATTTTTATTTTCAGTGTCACCTGGATATGTTGGCAAGTATAGACAGTTATATGCACATCCTTATAAAGTCCTAGAATGCGTCACTCACTGTGTGCGTAACCGCACATGCACAGTAGGGACTTGCAGAACGGGCTGATCCAGAGAGGAAAGCTCCGTAAGGCTGACAGCCTGTCACCCAGCACCTCTGCTGCTGCCCCAGAGCACAGACAGGCTGTGAGCCATCCGGAGCTCCCCGCTCCGGATCAGCCCGCGTATACGGGCTTTGTAACTAGTCTTGAATAAAGTCAAAATAAAGGGTTACTATTTCTTTAAAGAAAAACATTGACAGGATTAACTCTTTGAGTGCCATTAACAAACATTGCATCATAACAACCCTACAATATCCTCACTTATCAATACCTGAGGGAGGAGGGGGTCCTTAACACCCCCTCCTACTTCCAATGGCCACTTCACCAGACCAGCTGAGTGGGTTCATCATAACCAGCCGCTTATATCAACTTCCCAATGACCCTGTGCCCTTAGAAAAGATAGGTGTTACAGACAGGATCCCCCATCCCCCCTCTAACCAACCTTTGTACAAATCAGCCCAGCTCAACCCCTACTAAAAGAGGACCATACATAACCTTTAACCAAACCCTTTCCCATAATCCCAAAACCCCTATCCCCACCTACCTAAACCTGCCTAGCCTACTCTTCTAGTGCTGGTTCGCTCATAGTTGATAACCTTAGATCATACATGTCAAGATGAAATAAAGTCAGCTGCCTCCTACTCAGTATTGGAGTTCATGGAAGGGCATAACATTGACTACAAGGACGATTTGTGTGTATGTTTGGGCACATTAATTTGTATATGTAAGTCTGACACTCCAGAATTGTTCCACTGTCTGGTAGTCACAAAACCACATGTATTCACACTTGATGAATAAGGCACAACTGGTTTTGGGGAGGATGAACGCTATTGTACTAATCAACAATGGCACAATTATGGGGCAATTCAAATGGACCATAGGCAACAAATAGAAATGCCCATTGCTTTAATTAGGCTTTTAGGCCCTTGAACTTTACGCATGTGTCTAATACCTCTGCAATGCATTCAGTGGGAATTTGTGAAAATGTTATCTATTCGCGATGACAGTGGTTGGCAACCAGTGTGCCTTGGACACCGTCTTGGGGTGCCCCACTTTTCTATGAAGACTAAGACAAAAATGTTAAAACTGAGTTTCTAGGGTATATGTATGAAAGTTTTTATGTAAAATATGATCTTTGATGTAATTCTATAAGACTCAAGAATAACTATACATTTAGGTATTATACCCTTCTCTAAATCCATGTGAAATTACATATAAAATGTTAGGGAGTACCCTGAAGATTCAAGATTGCATGTTACGGGTGCCGCAAGTTAAAAAAAAGATTGAGAACCAATGCCCTATGTTGACTTGATTTACAACATATTTGGCCAACTATTTCTTTGTACATCAGCCCCAGTGACACCACAATACCTGAGAACTTTGTACTCTGGAGTCCCTCTGTGGTGCCTCTGGGAGATAAACAAATTAAAAGGGGCGGGGCTTACTCACAGGTGGGGATGGGGCTTAGTAGGAGTGTCACAAAGTGGGCTAGAAGTGGGAGGAACTGGGTCTGGAATATGGAGAAGTGGGTGGGAAGTAGGAGAAACTGGCTGGCAGTGGCGTAACAATAGGGGTCACAGCGGTCGCACCTGCGACCGGGCCCGTCACTCCAGGGGCCCGGCCGCCCCCTGGGACCCCCTCGCCCGCATCAGCAGCTCAGCAGATCTCCCATTCGGCACGCTGCTCTAGTAATACAGAGCGCTGGGAGATGACATCATCTCCCAGCCTCTGTATTACTAGAGCAGCGTGTGGGAGCTTCAGCTCTAGAGATCTGTGCTGAAGGAGGCACAGATCTGTTAAGCCACACCACTAGACCACCAGGACTGGAGGTAGGGGCAATGTGGAGATAAAGGGGAAATGTGAAGATGGGGGCATTGTGGAAGGGGCATTGTGGAAGGGGCATTGTGGAGATGAAGGGGGGGCATTGTGGAGGTGAAGGGGGCATTGTGGAAGGGGCATTATGGAGATGAAGGGGGCATTGTGGAAGGGGCAATGTGAAGATGAAGGGGGGCATTGTGGAGATGAAGGGCGCATTGTGGAGATGAAGGGGGCATTGTGGAAGGGGCATTGTGGAGGTGAAGGGGGCATTGTGGAAGGGGCATTATGGAGATGAAGGGGACATTGTGGAAGGGGCAATGTGAAGATGAAGGGGGGCATTGTGGAGATGAAGGGGACATTGTGGAGATGAAGGGGGCATTGTGGAAGGGGCATTGTGTAGATGAAGGGGGCAATGTGTAGATGAAGGGGCAATGTGTAGATGAAGGGGGCATTGTGGAGATGAAGGGGGCATTGTGGAGATGAAGGGGGCATTGTGGAAGGGGCATTGTGTAGATGAAGGGGGCAATGTGTAGATGAAGGGGCAATGTGTAGATGAAGGGGGCATTGTGTAGATGAAGGGGGCATTGTGGAAGGGGCATTGTGTAGATGAAGGGGGCAATGTGTAGATGAAGGGGCAATGTGTAGATGAAGGGGGGCATTGTGTAGATGAAGGGGGCATTGTGGAGATGATGGGGGCATTGTGGAAGGGGCATTGTGGAGATGAAAGGGGGGGCATTGTGGAGGTGAAGGGGGCATTGTGGAAGGGGCATTATGGAGGTGAAGGGGGCAATGTGGAGATGAAGGGGCATTGTGTAGATGAAGGGGGCAATGTGGAGATGAAGGGGGCAATGTGGAGATGAAGGGGGGCATTGTGTAGATGAAGGGGCATTGCGGAGATGAAGGGGGCCAATGTGGTCGGGGGGGGGGGGCCCATGGCAATTCTTGCACCAGGGCCCGGTGGCTTCTAGTTATGCCTCTGCTGGCTGGGAAGGAGCAGAAATGGGCGGAGTTTCCCGGAGTCTCTGGGCAAATCCAGAGCGTTCCCAGCTACGGACATCACAGACCTCAACATATCTCAACAAGAACCCTAGGTAGAGGTAAGGAGGGAGGCAGAAGATGCTGGGCCACAGGGCATTTAAAAAAGCTTCTCTATGTAGGGCTCCATGTTTGACATGCCTACCTTAGAGGGAACAATGCTTTCAGCCTGGGCAATATTTTCTTTTTCTTATGGAATCATTTCTCTACCATAGGCCTCAATCAGATACAATTTCTCTATTAAGCCTTTCAGTGCCAAAAGACTTATTAAATTCCCAAATTAACCCTTTCAGTGCCAGAGGGGTACGCAACTGGCACTGAAAGGGTTAACCTGAATTGACTAATATGCGTAATTAAAAAAAAATGAAACAAAGTATTTTACTTTTACCAGTGTGAATAGGATATAAAATGAACCTTGAGGAAAGACATCATCAATGGTCCGCATTTTTTTTTCTTCTTGTTGGCCGCTCATGTTTGGGCACAAGACACTGGCGCCCTTGTTTGCTTGTGTGCACTTGTTAGGCGATTGGCAGCCTGCTGTTATTGTCAGTGTTTGTTTAGTGGGACTGAATTCTTTCCAATATTTCAAATAATCCACAAAGGATTTTTCCCCCGGTGCACAAAGCAAGGGAGATCATCTTCTTTACTTGATGTGGTGAATGCAACGTTCCTATTGCTGATCGGGGTAATGTAATAACATGTCCGCTATCACCAGGATATCATTCAACTGATCAAGTAGTTTGGAGATGTTAACTCTTTGGATGCTAGAATAATGCAATGTGAAGCAGTGTTGAGCAAATCAAAATTCACATTGACTTCAATGGATCTTTTTATAGGGATAGTAATGTTTCATAATAAAAGCAGCTCTAATTAATCATCATAGTATTTGGGCCTTGGAGAGTGTTATTTCAATACTGTCAGATTTGTAGCTGAAGAGTAATTCAATGACAAAGTATCCCCGTCCCGCCCCTTTTACTGATGTAGCACTGCTCACCTCAGAGCAGCAGGGAGTGTCCAGGTAGATTGCAGAGAGGGACAATCTTCAATTAAGGTAAGGGAAAAAGCTGAAAAACCTGTCAAGGGGGGCAGGGCTTTCATTGTTCTCACAGTAGAATGTTGACCCTTGATGTGAGCTGTCTGGTCTATGGACCAGATTCCATATCTGAGTAGTGGGGGCTTACACTAGGTAAAAGGGGCGGGAGGGGGAAACTTTATCATTCAATTACTCTTGAACTACTACTCTGACAGTACTGAAATAACACTCTCTATGGCTCAAATACTATGAAGATTAATTGGAACTGCTGGTTTTGTGAAACATTACTATCCCTTTAAAGCGGAACTTTCAGTATAGGTAAAGTCACCCTGCAATAATTAGGCATAATAATAGTTATCATACCTCTTTGAATTACACCATTCTAGAGAAATCTTACTTTTCCAAGACCGGAAGCCAGGCATCAGTGCAGACATCGTGTCTGTGCATCTGCGCTATCAGTACCTTCCGGTTACCTTGTGGCACACTGCAAATACTTCTTAATGGAGGCCGGGACTGACAGCGCAGGCACACAGACAAGATGTCTGCACTGATGTCTGGCTTCCAGTCTTGGAAAAGTAAGGATTTCTTTAAAATGGTGTAATTCTAAAAGATAAGATAACTATTATTAACCCCCCTATAACCAGCGTGTGCACGCGTGGTCGGCACTTGGTGACCACAGGGTTTTTTTTTTTTATTACTTCTGGTTCGGGGCTCATGCCCTTAACTCCATGATGTGCCAGGACTGTCACTGGTCCTTAAGTGCCAGACCACCATGACGGTCCTGGCACGTCAGTGGTCGTGAAGCGGTTAAGCTAGTCGCCACCTGCCTAATTATTACAGGGCGACTTTACCTATACTGAAAATTCCGCTTTAACAGCTTGGGGGTTATTCATTAAGGAATGATAAAAAGGTGATAAAGTGGAGATATCACTTCTCCAGTTCCTATGTTATTCTATGGAGTTTATGCACTAAGATATCTCACGTGAGAGACAACTTACTGCATAGGTTCCATAGAATAACATAGGAAGTGGAGAAGTGATATCACTGGAGAAGTCATCTCCACTTTATCACCTCTTTATCACCTCTTTATTACGCCTTAGTGCGTTGATTCTTCCCTTGCAAAGCAATGCGTTGGTGACCTTTTTAGCGTTCAAGTGATTAAAAACCCCATTAGTCTCAAACTTGTTCATTGGTATCACTAACAGCCAGTTTCTTTAGGATTTCCCTGCTTGTGCACAGGTGGGTTTATTAAATGACTGAGCCTCTGATTGAGTCACCTGGGCACACACAGGGAAATCCTAGTGACAAGGCCTGGTAGGGGCCCCTGAGGATAGGAATGAGAACCACAGCCCTATGTACAGCGCGTGTGCCCCAGAGGTGCTTCTTATTAAATCATCCTCATGGTCCCGCTTGTTTGCAGGACTCACTGCAGGTAACCAGTTGACTTTTATTGGCTTTGTCCCCCCAAAAAAACAAAAAACAAAACATGAATTTGTTGAATTTTATTTGTCCCATAGGATGCAGTTGGTTTGCTCCAAAATTGCTCTAGATCTTCTTAGAACATCAGCGTCAGTGGATTTTAGACCATTCTAGCATCCAAGGAGTTAACCCTTTGAGTGCAAGTGCAAAGCAATGTATCGGCTACCCCTCTGGAACGCAATCAGGGCCGGATTTACATCTCAGGCGTCCATAGACACAACACCTTATGGCACCCCTAGCCCTGCCTTTACCCCCACCCTAACCACACCCCTCCCTAAGCCACATCCATCTGTTAACCACACCCTCTTGTGGTCAAACCCATGTTAACCCTTTGGATGAGTTTAAGATCCAAAGTTTGCATTGGAGATCTCTATAGCATGCAGGGGGTTAAATTGAGATATTATACAGGCTCTGAAGCTCTCAACATCGGTGTAAAACGTCTCATACCTCACTCTGCACTGTCTCCAGTTTAAGCCTTTTGGTGCCAGAGGGGTATTCAATGCATTGCAAGGCAAAGAGTTGAATAACTCTCGGGCATTCAAAGGATTAACCCCCCTCCCACCTCATCAGGACTAAGCAATGCTTTGAAGAAATCTCTAGCATCAAAGGGGTTACATTTTTCAAACTATTCTTTAATCTTTGATTTCTTGCTGTACTGGGCAGGGACATGAGAATGGCTGTACGTTGTAATTCTTCTGCATGGTCTATCAGTCAGTCTACTCTGTGAAATGTGTGGAAACACAGTGCCTAGGATCAATCCTGCATCAAACCAGCCTGCTTCACAGCGTGGACAAATATATTTCAAATGACTTAAAGGAGCAGTAAACTTTTTTTTGTGAAAAGTTTTATAGAGCTTTTCCTGCTGAATAAAACAAGGTCACTCCCACCGCTGTCAGATGTTTTATTCAAAATGTATAGCAGATTAAATAATCAGGAAGTGAATTTACTGTGTTTACTTCCTGATAGTTCTAACTGACAGGAAGTGACTCAGCAGTTTCTATCACATTCTATGGAGAACTGTATGTCTCTGACTTTTCTGACTTTCCAGCAGACGCTAACAGGAAATCTAATTAGAATTTGACCACTAGAGGGCACTGCTAATGTAAAAAAAGATGTGTGTAAACTGTAATAACTCTGGAAATATAAATCGCTCCGCTGTGGGAGTAACCTTATTTTACTCAATAAGAAAATCCCTACAATATATATTTTTACATAAAAAAAAATTACTGCTCCTTTAAATGAGGCTTTTGAAATCCCAGTTGAAATCAGATGATATTCTGGCAAATTGCACTTTTATTCCCCGTATGGTACCATTTGTGTGATCCTTCTCCCTTTTTATTTTGTGAATAAATGCATGTGAGTACTAGACATTTGTATAGTGTTAATCTTTGGGGCACACCAATTGGGACATTTATGGCTATCTACCACTGATCAGTGTGCCTGTTGGTTATAATTGCCATTGATCTCCTGAGAGATGGTCACACAGCCTCTGCCCCCAGTGGTAGCTTGTCAGTCACTATCCTCTGACCCTACCTCAGATTCTTCCTGGTTGGGTTTTGATTGTGTGATATTAGGGTGATCATGGACAGCAATCCATATCACTTCCTTCAGTTTCCCCACTCTGCAGGGCCTACCTGTATCTCAGCTTCCTTCTCCCCAGTCTCACTAGGGTCAAAAGTCCTGTCTGATTCAAGTTGAATCAAAGAAGACTTTTGACTCTAGTGAGGCTAGGGAGGGGGAAGCTGAGGTACAGGTAGGCCCTGCAGAGGGGGGAGCTGAGGGGGAAGCAACAGCTGAAGGAAGTGTTATGGATGACTGTCCGTGATCATCCCAATATCACACAGAATTTGAGGTGGGGTCAGAGGATAGTGACTGACAAGCTACCACTAGGTAGGGGCAGAGGCTGTGTGATGAGCATCTCTCAGCAGATCAAAGGCAATTACAACCAACCTGCACACTGATCAGTGCAGTGGTAGGTAGCCATAAATGTCCCCATTGGTGTGCCCCAAAAAATAACACTAATAAAGAAAAAGTTGTAGTCTGGCAGCAGCTGGAGGGCCTCATGTTGTCCATCCCTTAGTTAAAGACTTAATAACATTTTATCATGGAAAAAAAATCAGCTTTATGTGTTGAGTTAAACAAGGGTACTGTCACTGCAGATAGTTGCTTTATTCAAAAGTTACAACAGGTCATACAGGGTGGAGCTGTTACAATCAAATTCCATGGAACATTGTGGTCACTGGCTCACCTCCAACAGAATATAGTAGAATAATGGTCAGGAAGTCAGGTGATCAGTATGGACACCAGGTGGCACTGTCCCTAGCAGCTGTAACACATTTGGAACAACTTATCTCTCAGTAGTAGTGGAGCCCTTGTTTTACTCACAATTAAAAACCTTATTCTATGTGTTTTTCACAATAAAAATTCAGTTTCCTTAAATGTATAGTAATGTTTTATAATAAAAGCAGCTCTAATTAATCATCATAGTATTTGGACTTTGGAGAGTGTTATTTCAATACTGTCAGAGTTGTAGTTTAAGAGTAATTCAGTGACAAAGTATCCCCTCCCGCCCCTTTTACTGATGTAACACTGCTCAGCCAGATCAGAAGGGAGGTGCTCAGGTAGACTGCAGAGAGGGACAATCTTCAATTAAGATAAGGGAAAAACCTGAAAAACTTGTCAAGGGGGCAGGGCTTTCATTGTTCTCATAGGAAGAAGATTGTCCCCTTCTGTTATCTGTCTGGTCTATGGACTGCATTCCACATCTGAGAAGAGATGGCTTACACTAGGTAAAAGGGGCGGGAGGGGAAACTTTGCTTGTGAATATCTCTTAAACCATAAAGGTTTGAGAGATAAGACTTATATCGTTCTTCATGTTTTTTAATGCCTACAAGATAAAATACAGATAAAACGAAGTATTACTATCCATTTAAAGGAAATGTGCTGTTTGCTAGGCATATCATGCAATGACTCTGTTGTGTCTTTTAGGTTTTAGCAGTATGTCTTCTCTCTGAAGGACAACAGTTACACCTCCACTGGAGTCACAAGGTAAGATACACTGCATACATACGGTGACCATATATCCCTTTAAAGCGGAACTACCACCATAGTTAAAGTTGCCCTGCAATAATTAGACAGATGGCGACTAGCTTAATAATAGCTTTATTACCTCTCAGAACTACACGATTGTAAAGAAAACCTTAATCTTCCGAGACTGTAAGCCAGGCATCTTGTCTGAGCGCCTGCTCCGTCAGTCCTGGTCTCCATTAAGAAGCATTGCACTATGCTGAAAGGCAACGGAAGGGACTGACGGCGCAGGCGCTCAGACTGCACTAACCTGGCTGTCAATATCGGCAGATTAAGGCTTTATTTATTATTATTGCAGGGTGACTTTAACTATGGTGGTAGTTCCGCTTTAAATCAGGGACTATTACGAAAGCTTCATTATTCTGGACTGTACAGCAATCATTGCAACCCTACTGTGTGTATAATAAGCATCCCTGACTTAACCCTTTAAGTGCCAGAGATGTATCCAATGCATTGCAACGGAGATATTTGGTCACCTTCTTCACATACCAATTATTGTCCTCTTGAATCACTGCACTGTAGCTTTTAAAGGGGAACTGTGACTTAGGAATAAGACACTATTAATTTGTTTATTTGAAGGACTGCCTAAGTAGGTGTCCTTCATACAGCAGTCAGATATATCTTTATACCTTATTTTTTTCCTTTTGTATTTGATCTCTATTGTAATCTACTCTTATGCAGTTTCATTTGCAATCTTAAAATGGCAACTGACCCTCACAAACTTGTCAGGCCTATTGAAGCCAGTTGTATTCTGCGAGGAGGTGTGAATTAGAGGCAGACTTCAAGGGATAGTAATGTTTCTCAAAAAAACAGCTCCAATTAATCTTCATAGTATTTGGGCCATGGAGAGTGTTATTTCAATACTGTCAGAGTTGTAGTACAAGAGTAATTGAATGATAAAGTATCCCCCTCCCACCCCTTTTACCTAGTGTAAGCCACTTCCCCTCAAATGTGGAATCTGGTCTCATGACCGGATAGATCACAGCAAGGGACAGTCTTCTTACTGTGAGCATAAGGAAAACCCTGCCCCCTTTGACAGGTTTTTCAGGTTTTTCCCTTATGCTCACTGAAGATTGACCCTCTCTGTGATCCATCCGGACAGTCTTGAGGCTCTGAGCAGTGTTACATTGTTAACAGGGGCGGAAGGTGGATACTTTATCATTCAATTACTCTTGAACTACAACTCTAACAGCATTGAAATAACATTCTCCATGGCTCAAATACTATGAAGATTAAATGGAGTTGCTTTTATTGTGAAACATTACTATCCCTTTCAATATATATATATATATATATATATATATATATATATATATATAAAGGCCTCATTGCATAATTTATGTCTCCTCAGGAGACACACCCAACCAGGGGTGGAAGTAAGGAGGGGATATAGAAATCTCCTCCCTACTAGCAATGCTGGAGATACAGGAGTGTGTGTGATTTCCACACGAGTTGCCAGGTTTTGCCCTCGCTCAACTTCCTGCTCAACCAGAAAATAAATATGGCCAACACACACACTGTGACATACATACATATACACACAAACACACACACACACACTGTGTCACACACACACTGTGTCACACACACATATCACAGACACACACAGTGTCACAGACACATACATACTGTGACATACATACATATACACACAAACACTCTGTCTGTTGCGTGTCTGTGTATCTGTTGCATGTCTGTGTGTGTCTGTTGCATGTGTGTATATGTATGTTGCGTGTCTGGATCTGTTGCATGTCTGTGTATCTGTTGCGTGTCTGTGTATGTCTGTTGCATGTCTGTTGCATTTGTGTGTGTGTGCGTATGTATGTTGCGTGAGTGCATATGTCTGTTGCGTGCATGTGTGTCTGCTGTGTGTGTCTATAGCGTGTGTGTGAGTGTGTCTGGTGTGTACATGTGTGTGCATGTTTGTTGCATGTGTGTGCGTATGTCTGTTGCATGTGTGTGTGCATGCCTGTTGCATGTGTGCATGCATGTCTGTTGCATGCGTGTGCATATCTTTTGCATGTGTGTGTGCATATCTGTTGCGCACATGTGTGTCTGCACATGCATGTTGCGTGTGTGTGCATCTCTGTTACATGTGTGTGTACATATGTGCATCTCCAGTGTGTCTGTGTGTGTGTGCATGTCTTTTGCACTTTTCTGTCGCTCATTATGTGTATGTGTGTTGCATATGTCTGTGTTTATCAGTGTGTCTACATTTCACACACGTATGCCCAATGGTCATAAAACGATGGGCAACGCCGTCTCACATTGCTAGTATATATATTATATATATATATATATATATATATATATATATATATATATATATATATATATTTACAGGCAGATGATGATAATACAAACATATATATAAATACCTACATCTAACTTCTATAAGAAGTACTCTAGGAAAGCCATCTTATTAAACAAATTAAGAAACAAGCCAAGGGATGTGAGAGGCTCTGAACACAAAAAAAAGCAAAGTTGCCTGTTCTTTATTTCTTTAAACATAAATAAAAAATCATAGTATGAAGGATAACACAGATCAGACTTTTCCTCCCACTGCTTTTTGGCAAATTTAGTCCACTATCTGCTTCTAAACCTATAGTGAAATCAAATTTGCCAGAAGCACATCGTCATAACATCGTTCCTTAGTGCAGAGCTGTCCAAGTTTAGTCCTCAAGGGCCACCAACAGGCCAGGATATAAGAATTTCCCTGATTAAGCACAGGTGAGTCAGTCACAATGAATGATCCACTGATTAACTCACCTGCATACATGTGAACATTCATATGACTACTCTGATGCCACTGGAGAGTTTATTTGCTGAAAATCATGCAAAAAAGGGGGAGGGGTTTACCTGAGTGTGGGGGCGGGGCTTTACAGGGCATCACACATGTGGGTGGGAAGTGGGAGGAACTGGGTGGGGAAGGAGGAAAAGTGGGGGCAACTGGGTGGGAAGGAGCAGAAATGGGCAGAGATTTAAATGAAACTCCCCACATCCGGGGAATCAGTAATGCTCTCTGAAAACCATAGACTGTGGGGCAAATCCAAAGTTCCCAGGTATGCTTACGTGTGCTTGACCCTTTGTGTGCCAGAGAGGTACGCAACTCATTACTCTGCAATGCGTTGCATACCCCTCCGGCAGTCAAGGGTTAATCAGGGAACTCCTTACATCCTGGCCTATTGGTGCCCCTTGAGGACTGAACTTGGACAGCCCTGTACTAGTCCATCTTCCCCCAGGAGTTTCTAAGAAGAAAGCGCTATGGCAGCTTCACAGCTTATCAGTGATTGGGCACAAGCAGAGTGCAGGCCACATGTTTGATGTCCGTGATTTACATAGTACATAGTGGCCTGGTGCGTGTTGCACAGCTGTGCAGGGCCGAGTGCAGAGGATGAGTATAAGAGATGTGCGGTATGATTGTACTGAGGAATAGAACACACATTGGGCCATATGTATAAAAGCAAACTGGAACAATTCTTGCACAAACCAGCTGCACCTTGGGTGAGCAATAAAAATTCCTGAACTTTCCTTTAATTTAAATTGGACTTGCAGTAGAGACCTCTCTGTCGTTAAAGAGGTTAAATGTCCTACTTAAAGTGTAACTATCACAACTAAACTGCCACCTAAACAATTATTCATATGGCAATATGCATACCAATAGCTGTAAGACCTTGAATAAGTCCAACATTACTGAAAAATCCATCTTGTTCGGAGACTGACGGGCAGGCATCAGCGCAGACATCTCGCCTTTTCGGCATCTGTGCTCCTGCGATGTCCATCCCTGGATTGGTGAGGGGGAGTTGCATTGTACCTTAAGGTACAGGAAGTGACTGATGGTACAGGCACACAGATGATGCTACAGTAAGAAGCTTCCTGTCAGTCTCCGAACAAAATGGATTCTTCAATAATGTTGGACTTATTCAGGATAATATAACTATTGGTATGCATATCACGATATGAATAATTATTTGGGGGCACTTTAATTTCAGTGATAGTTCCACTTTAAGGGCATAGTAATGTTTCACAAAAACAGCAGCTCCAATTAATCTTTATAGTATTTGAGCCATAGAGAGTGTTATTTCACTACTTTGAGCACTGTAGTTCAAGAGTAATTGAATGATAAACTATCCCCTTCCCGTCCATTTTACCTAGTGTAAGCCTCCTCCCCTCAGATGTGGAATCTGGTCCACAGACCAGACAGGTCACAACAAGGGACAATCTTCTTACTGTATGAACAATGAAAGCCCTGCCCCTATTGACGTGATTTTCCCTTGTTAATTGAAGATTGTCCCTCTCTGCAATCCACTTGGATGCCACCCTGCTGCTCTGAGCTGAGCAGTGTTACATCAGTAAAATGGACAGGAGGGGATACGTTATCATTCAATTACTCTTGAACCACAACTCTGATTATTGAAATAACACTCTCCATGGCCCAAATACTATGAAGATTAATTTGAGCTGCTTTTATTATAAAACGTTACTACCCCTTTAAATAACTGTGTAGTTTTATTTGTCCCATTAGGTAGGTGCAGTTGGTCTGGCCCAGAATTGATCTGGATTGCTTTTGTACATAAAGCTCAATACTCTGAACAGTGAGCAGTGAAGACAGGTACAGATAGGGGGAGCTCTTGGTAAAGGCAGTGACACAAAATGACAGTCTGGTGTACAGAGTGTTTCTGATTTTCCTCTGCAGGTTGGGACTATTCTTGTCCTGTTGATCTCTATAGCTGCTCTGGCTGCTCTGTCCCATTTGTGGGGGACAGAATGGGACACTGTTCACCTTTCATTCCAGGTACCATATACTGTTTAGTTTTCAATACAATATTTGCATGTACTGCTATTACTATTTATGAGATAGAATAATTACATTACAGAATTTAGATAGAATAATGTTTAACCTTTTAAGTGCCAGAAGGGTAGGCAGTGCATTGCTTTGCAATGTGTTGCGTACCCCTCTGGCACTCAAAGGGTTGGACAATTGTAGCTCCATGCAGGGCCAGGTTTGTCTCACAGACACCCCTAGGAAAGACACTTCAGGTGGGTCATTAAGCCCCACGTAAGGTCACATCCCCATTTCTCTCATCTCCCCACCCACTGTTGCTTAGCACAGACAAAAAACCTTACTCGATAACATAAAACTTAACCCTTTGAGTGCCACTCAAAGGGTTAAAACTCATTAGCAATACATTAGAGATCTTTCTTACGTCCAGTATAGGGCTGTCTAATGCAGTAGGATTAGGATTATGTTGGCCGCACCCATGAATCAGCATGGTTGATGCAGCAAACTCCGTTGTAAATAAGAAGAAACAGAGAGAAGGCGCTCCTGGTGTAACACTATATGTATAATGTCAAAGACACCAATGCCCTTCACCAATGAAACGCTACTCACAAAGGTTGTGTCCAGTCAAACACTTATGTGTTTACTAGCAATAAGTGCGGGAGGGATATCAACTGTCCCAACAACAGTGCTGCTTGGTGATTTTCTCAGATCCAGTAGACGGGCCACTTCAAAGAACATCCACAAGGAGATATATACAAGGAAAAGAACAAATGACAGGGTGCCCAGTAGTGCCTGATCAGCCATCTATCAGTTGCTAACTGATCAGGTACTCTTAGGCACCCCTGTCTTTTGTTCTTTTTCAACTTCCACACACATTCCACCGAACTCCCTCCCACATGATAGCCAGATACTAACATTCAACACTGAACACCCTCCCACGTGACAACCAGATACTAACATTCCACGCTGAACTCCCTCCCACATGCTAGCCAGATACTAACAATCCACATTTAACTCCATCCCATATGCTAGCCAGATTCTAACATTCCACACTGAACTCTCTCCCGCATACTGGCCAGATATTAACATTCCATACTGAACTCCCTCCCGCATGCTAGCCAGATACTAACATTCCACACTTAACTCCCTCCCAAATACTAGCTAGATTCTAACATTCCACACTGAACTCTCTCCCACATGCTAGCCAGATACTAACAATCCACATTTAACTCCATCCCATATGCTAGCCAGATTCTAACATTCCACACTGAACTCTCTCCCGCATACTGGCCAGATATTAACATTCCATACTAAACTCCCTCCCGCATGCTAGCCAGATACTAACATTCCACACTTAACTCCCTCCCAAATACTAGCTAGATTCTAACATTCCACACTGAACTCTCTCCCGCATACTAGCCAGCTAATAACATTCCACGCTGAACTCCCTCCCACATGCTAGCCAGATACTAACAATCCACATTTAACTCCCTCCCATATACTAGCCAGATACTAACATTCCACACTGAACTCCCTACCGCATACTAGCTAGATTCTAACATTCCACACTGAACTCTCTCCCGCATACTAGCCAGATAATAACATTCCTCACTTAACTCCCTCCCAAATGCTAGCTAGATTCTACCATTCCACACTGAACTCCCTCCCACATGCTAGCCAGATACTAACATTTAATGCTGCTCTCCCTCATATTCTCCATTGTCCAGTACTTGCTAATTTAAATAAACTGAAAATAGTGCAAATAGTGAAAGATGAATGCACGCTCTGTGGTAAGAATTTGGACACAGAATGGTTCCATTTTAAATATCCCTTACAACTGGGCATCTTAAGAGGCTGCCCTGAGGTGATTTTCTGAAATAGAGAGGTTTCAGGTCACCCTTAATTTATTGGCAATGGTGTATTAATCCCCAAACTAGCCTGTGTGGTCTGCCCTAGGATATAAAGCACATATGAGAAAGAGGATAGTTAGACAAATGAGGCAGAGATACACAGAATAGTCAGAAATAAAGTGTGTGACATTTGGTTATAAAACATGTTAAACTGAAAAAAATTAAAAAAGATGTAATAACTTTTCAACAAGGCATCGCCCAGCAGTAAGAGTACATTTGTTTTACTTAGCAGAAAATAATCCATACTGTATATAGTTTTTCATCCTAATGATTTTTACTGTCCTTCCATTTTGCATCTGGGTTGTGTTATAACTGTTTCAACCTTTCTCCATATTTTATTATCACAGGTGACTGCCCCCTATCTGCATGTTGGTTCCATTGCAGCAATGACTGCTCTTTCCTGGCCAGTAGCTCTTTATTTTATGAGAATGAACAAAAGGGGTAAGATGTGTATAGTATGGGACCGTTTCTATTGCTTTTTCTCCATAAGGTGGAAAACCTGAGGCTGTTCTGTGGTTGTTGGACTACAACACCCATCATCCCCATGGGATGGGAATTATAACCTAACAGTGGCACGGGGGCTGCAGCTTACCCTCCCCTGTCATTATGGACTTTCCCGTTTCTTCTGTTTCCAATATTGATGTCAACTGGAACATTAGATTAGATAAATGAATGTTTATTTCATCTTCTGTATAGAACAGAGATAGGTAACATATTGGGTGTGATGTTCAGAAAGTGGTGGTAACTGAAATTGTCTGTAATCAGAATAAAAAAATTGTTACGCCATGTAGGGTTGCCAACAGCCGGTATTTTACCGGCAGGCCGGTAAAAAATTGGCTTCTTTCCAATGTTAAGTCTATGGAGGGAATGCCTTGGCCAGTATTTTTTTGAAGAAAAGGTGGCAACCCTAACTCCATGGTCCGTCACTTCTCACACGTTTCCATAATTTTGTGCATCCAATCTGCCATCTCCGTCAAAGGGAAAAACCCGTCTTAAAAGTGGGTGTGGTTTAATCTACCATCATATTGTAAGGTATTTTCAGAAATAAATATTAATTTCAATGTAATGTTTTAGTCTGATTAACATCATTTTTTTTCTATACAAAATAAAAATGGTCTAGACTTGACGTTTAATCTACCGTCATATTGTAAGGTATTTTCAGAAATAAATATTCATTTCAATGTAACGTTTTAGTCTGATTAACGTAATTTTTTGCTATACAAAATAAAAATGGTCTAGACTTGGAGAAGACAAGTTAAAGTTCTGTTAGCAGGAGTGAGAAGCAATTTATCATTTCAAAGACAAAAAATGTCTTTGTTTCTTTGAAAATTTTCACTTCAAAGACAAAATCAAAGACATTTTTAACATCAGATGTTTTAAGGGCATCATTCATCAAAATCTTCGTACAATCATTTATAATTCTTTAGACCCATTTCAAACATAACGGATTACTTCTGAAAATATTGTCCTTCTTTTACCACCAACTCATGATCTTCCAATTTTTTTATTGTGACGACTTTTTGAACATCTCGCCCATTGACTCTGCTGCAGTTGGAGACCAAACATTCCATCCTCCCCAGCAGTGCACGAATGGCTAATAAGTAGTTGTTCTATTCCAAAATATGCTAGTAAATATAGAAAGAGCCGGAAAAACGTAGTTCAAAGCTACTTCTTCAAGAACAAGGCCAAGAGAAAAAATCCTTAGAAATGAAAAGATAATATACATCTTAACTGGTGAGTGATGCTATTACAGCATGAGTAGTATAAATGTGATAATTGTGATTTAACAGAAAATGACATAAGACTAATCAGATAAAGGACAAGATAAAGAGATCAGATGCTTATAGATGTAATTATGCATTGAAGAAAGATGAAATGAGATGAAATGGAAATATTGTCCCTTAGATCTTTGATGGAATGATGTTACTCCAGTGACTATGGATGGAAATATAAAAAGAGGAAAAATATGCAGTTATAGCTTGTTTGATTTCTGTAATCAACTGAAAAATATATAATCCTTTAAACTAATCACATAAAGATGTATGACCATGGCTGGATTTACATCCCAGGCTCACTGAGACAAGGCATTGTATGTTCACTCAGCTGCACCTATAGCCACACCCCCATTCATCACATGACCCCACCCACAGTCCCATCCAATATATACTGGCACAGAAAATACCCCTGGCCTCTAACAAGCATGAATACATTTTGTTTTTAACCACTTTTGGTTGCTGGAGAGCTCTCCGATGCATTGCGTTGCAATGCATCGGAGAGCTCTCCAGCAACCAAGGGGTTAAATAATAGCCTGTAAAATGATATATAAACTGGTATAGGGACAATGAAATTGCTTTAGCCACAACCACAATTCAGAATGTGGGTGTGGCCAGCAGAGCTGAGGCTCCCCTTAAAATATGAAGCTATAAGCAGTTGCCAACTTGGCCTGTTGGGAAATCTGGTCCTGTGCACGACTTGCTAGATTAAGAATGGGCAGCTTGCGGTCCTACAGCTGTGGAGGACTACAATTCCCACCATCCCCAGCCAGCCATTACTGGGGATGATAGGAATTGTAGTATTCCATAGCTGGAGAACCTAAAGTTGCCCAACCCTGTGCTAGATTCTAACAGATAAGGGGCTGTCATATGTAATGACAACCTGTAAGTGTTTGAAGCCAACAGCTTTATCGCTAAAGGGGGAAACCAAAGGTGCCCACACACATGCATATCAGAATAAACAGATATTGGTATTCAGGAAGTGCAATATTAAATGAGCACTGGGATTCAGTCAGACCAAAATGGCAAGAAGGGGAAAATGTTGCTAGCTGTTCCCAACCAGCAACTCTTGAATACTCCTGGAAGAGTTGTCCCCACAATTCCACATTTTTATTCCCCTTTAGCTGATCTCCCATATAACATTGCAATTGATATGGTCTTCACACACAGTGGAGGACATTTTGTATGTGTCTGCTGAAAGTCATACCTGCAATCAGCTAGGCAGTCCAAAATGGAAGTATAAGAGTATCTAAAAATGTTGACAAATACCTGAACTGAGAATGCAAAGTATTTATTGGTAGCATAAAGGCTCAATGCGTTTCACAACAAAGTTATTTCATATAGTAGGTAAACATCACAGTGGGGTGGGGAGTAAAATATGATCATGAAAATCTTTAAAACCAAGAATTTTATAGCATATGACAGTCATAGTACATCATGGGTCATTAAAGGGATAGTAATACTTCGTTTTAACTTTATTTTATTTTGTAGGCATTAAAAAAACATGAAGAATGATATAAGTCTTATCTCTCAAACCTTTATGGTTTATGAGATATTCACAAGCAAAGTTTCCCCTCCTGCCCCTTTTACCTAGTGTTAGCCATCTCTTCTCAGATGTGGAATGCAGTCCATAGACCAGACAGATAACAGCAGGGGACAATCTTCTTCATATGAGAACAATGAAAGCCCTGCCCCCCCTTGACACGTTTTCAGGTTTTTCCCTTATCTTAATTGAAGATTGTCCCTCTCTGCAGTCTACCTGGGCACCTCCCTTCTGATCTGGCTGAGCAATGTTACATCAGTAAAAGGGGTGGGAGGGGGATACTTTGTCATTGAATTACTCTGGAACTACAACTCTGACAGAATTGAAATAACACTCTCCAAAGTCCAAATAATATGATGATTAATTAGAGCTATTTTTATTATGAAACATTACTATCCCTTTAAGTCAGATCTACCCATGACGTATTATGACCGTCAAGGGTCGTTAAGGGATTAAAAATATGCAAACATTAATTTTGGTGATAACATCCCTTTCACCAAAGTGAGGTAACTGCTGTTACACAAAAGCTTTAGTGGGATCAGAACTACAAGGCGTAACCCTACCTCTACCAGTAGTAGCCGACCTTGTTCATCCAGCGTTACTAACAGTACAGGTTTTCAGGCTGTCCATTCTAGAGTACAGGTGGACCAATTAAAATGACAGAGGCACTGACTGGTTCATTTGTGTTCAAAATGAGATATCCAGAAATCCTGCACTATTAGTAGCTTTTGAGGTCTACAGACGAGTACGTTTGGTCTACCCTGTTCCCAGGGCAAGAAAATCCACGCTAGGAGCCGTTCACACCACACCGAAGGGAAGCGTGAACGCTCTCCCTGGGGCACCTGGGAGGGAGGTGGGAGGAGAATTAAATAGTGCTGGGAAGTCCTGAGAGCTGTGTCAAAGGTACACAGTGCCGCAGAATGCGGAAGCACGCAGCTTGGACATTAAAGATCTTAAAAAGTAGGTAAGAATAAAAAATAAGAAGCACAAATCTACAGGAGAAATTCTAGAACAAACCAACTGTACCATAAGGGATAAATGAAAATTCTCATTAACCCCTTAGCGACCGGCGGTCCTGGGACTTTCCATCCCATATGGACCGCGTTGATGCACGCCGACGCGCAGGTACACGTGACGTGTTGCGTGTATCGGCGCGTCACTTTTGGGCCTGATAGAGATCACATCGATCTTGGAGCGGTCAATTTCAGGCCCTATTTTTACTTACAGCGCATCCGGTAGAGCGCTGTAAGTAAAAAGTACGTGACGTACTATGACTGTCATCAGTCCTTCAGTATTTCAAGGATCGTGACGGTCATAGTACGTCACATGGCGTTAAGGGGTTAAAGGGATAATAATGTTCACAGTAAAAGCAGCTCCAATTAATCATCATAGTATTTGGGCCGTGGAGAGTGTTATTTCAGTACTGTCAGAGTTGTAGTACAAGAGTAATTGAATGATAAAGTATCCCCCTCCCGCCCCTTTTACTGATGTAACACTGCTCACCTCAGAGCAGCAAGACTGTCCAGATGGATCACAGAGAGGGACAATCTTTAGTGAGCATAAGGAAAAACCTGTCATGGGGGGCAGGGTTTTCCTTATGCTCACAGTAAGAAGATTGTCCCTTGCTGTGAGCTGTGTGGTTAAGATACCAAATTCCACATCTGAGGGGAGGTGGCTTACACTAGGTAAAAGGGGCGGGAGGGGGATACTTTATCATTCAATTACTCTTGAACTACAACTCTGACAGTATTGAAATAACATTCTCTATGGCCATAATACCATGAAGATTAATTGGAGCTGTTTTTTTTTTTTGTTTGTTTTTTAAAACATTACTATGCCCTATAGTTAATCTTTAATGGAGCTTTTCTGTCCCTTTGTGTAGTGTTTCAGGTGATAATAATAAGCACCTACCTTGCTGTGCTGCTTTTTCTGTATCTGATTCCCCTGGGTATGTACTCGCCCTGCATCAGAGAGGAAGGGACACTCGGACCAAAGCCTGCTCTAATTGGACACAGAGGAGAGCCAACGGTAATTAACTTCTGAGAAATTTATGATAATGACAGTCCAGTCCTACACTAGAATATGCAACTTTACAGTTCTAATCAAATATGTTTATAGCATAGTCAGAGCAAATACATTGGGAAGCATTAGCTTATACAGTACATTGATTGGTTTTTGTGGAACACCTCTCAGTCCCTGGCTATCTTCAGTAGGCTTCCTATGGGGTGAAGGCTATTACTTGCCCAGGTCAGGATGGGACAATTTCAAGATTCTTCTTACCATCTCCTTAATACTGGCCTCCTAGGCAATATGTATACTGGAGTTCTGCATAGTAACCATTGCAAGGGTAGGGTGCCATTCACTCTCCAGCACATAGACTATAGTTCCCATCATTCACAGCTGTTAAACAGCCAGCTGAGGATGGTGGGAGATGTATTTTTTTACTTAGAATGTCTGCGGTTGAATTGGAAAGCCAAACAGACTAAAAGCACCTTTAATTGTACTTCTACCAAACCTAATAGCTCCAGTACATAAAGGCCTTATGAGTTTCACATGTGATAGTCAAGCTTAATCATAGACCATAAGGCCTTTTTGCACTGGAGATGTTTGAATTTGTACAACTACAATTAAAGGTGATTTTAGTCTATGTGAATGTGACTTTCCCATCATGAGTGAGAGCTTCCGGTCTAAGTATCGTGTACTTTATGAAGCAGACAAACTTCTTAGCTTAGATATAGTACTAATAGCCATCATAAGTACAGCATTATTAAGAAATCCTACTTCTTCTGAGACAGCCAGGCATCAGAGCAGACATCTTGGCTTAGAGACATCTGCAGGCCTGCGCTGTCAGTCCCGGTCTCCTCTATGGTACCTTAAGGTAACAGGAAGGGACTGACGGTGCAGGAGCGCAGATGCCTCTAAAGCAAGAAGCCTGGCCGTCAGTCTCAGATGATGTAGGATTTCTTAATAATGCTGTACTTATGAAGGATAAAACTACTATTTCCATGCTTATCACTATATGACTAACTGCTTTGCAATGCATTGCGTTCCCCTCTGGCACTCAAAGGGTTAAGAGGCCAGTCCTGCTCTGCGTCCTGCTGCCGCACTGTAGACACTGCCCAAAAGCACAGAATGCTCCCAGCACAGAACTCCCAGCATTCCGTACTCCCAGCATTCCGTGCTCCCAGCATTCTGTGTGTTCGGGCAGTCTTTACTGAACATGACAGCTTCTGACAAACATCCTAGCAAATTATTAATAAGATTATTGGGGGGGACCTTATTTGAGGTGATAGTTACTCTTTAAAGGCCCAGTTTGGTGCAGAATACACTTTAATTTGGGCCATTTATTAGTTGCCACTAGTATACTCTCTTTGACAGGAGTTGTAGTCCAACAACAGCTGGAGAGAAACATATTCCTTGCCTCTGCTTTACATCTACAATGATTATTATGCAGCCCTGCAGTATACGTCATTAATAAGAGGCCAGTATCAAAGGGGTGAGCTTGCAACCTTAATTTCAGGATCTTCCTTCCACTTTCCAGATTTGAGCTTTTCCACAAGATGCAAACAGTAGTGTGGGTGTCAGTCCTACAGTACTTTGGGGAAAGCATGAGATGTCGCTTGTAGAAATAGTTTGCTAGAGGCTTTTAAGACATATTTACTAAGATGCCTTTAACATCACAGGATTAAACTAAATGAACGAGTTCACAGGGCACAGGGCTAATTTGCATCTCAGTAAACAGGTTCCAGTTTAGGTTTTAGATATATTTTAGCAAGGTTTTTAAGTACGCTTCCACTTTGCATCCCATAGTTTATGATTACACATTATTACAAACTAGTTGAAGAGCCCGTTACACGGGCCACAGTGCCACTGCCAGCTGGTCGCGGTGCAGTCATGCACAGTAGAGACTGCCCACACCGCGGCTGATACAGTGCCAGCCGGTCGCTTGGCAGTCACGCACAGTAGAGACTGCCCACACCGGGGCTAATACAGTGCTAGCCGGTCGCTTGGCAGTCACGCACAGTAGAGACTGCCCACGCTGCGGCTGATACAGTGCTAGCCGGTCGCTTGGCAGTCACGCACAGTGGAGACTGCCCACGCTGCGGCTGATACAGTGCTAGCTGGTCGCGGGGCAGTCATGCGCAGTAGAGACTGCCCACGCCGCGGCTGATACAGTGCTAGCCGGTCGCTTGGCAGTCACGCACAGTAGAGACTGCCCACGCCGCGGCTGATACAGAGCTGGACGCTCCTTCGGAGTGCCCCTCTCTGTATCAGCCTCGTCACTGGCAATCTCTACTGCGCATGACTGCGCCATTACACACATTTTAGAGAATTATTATATAGGATGTGAAATGCGTTAACTATCTAGCTGTGGACAATTCCAGGTTTTATCTATAGGTGGAAAGCCTTGTTATAATCTTGTACAAAATAATCCTTGAATTTTTTTGAGTACTTACCTGGAGTGCAGCCTGCTTTCCTTGTTTAGTTTTTGGGTGTATTCCTGATTCTTATACAAATATGGTGATTAACGGCTTAGTCATTTCTGACTGGACATTGTATAAAATCAGGGATACAGTCTGCAGTTACTATATAATTAAATATATCTTGGAGAACATGCAGCTTCTACATGAATGTATGGATAACTATGCAGCCTGGCTTGGGGTGCAAAAGTTAAAAATGTTAACTAAAAACAACCACAAACAAACCTTAACCCTTTGAAATCCAAAGTGGTATGCAACACATCGTGAAGATATGTTGTGCACCTCTTTGGCACTCAAAGGGTTACGACATTCAGTAAAATGATAAGAAACTGTCTACAGTTAATAAAATGGGATATTTATATATATTGCTCCTTTATAGGTATAGTAATACATAAAGTGTAGAAAAATATATATTGTGGTATTTAGCCCCCTGAGTAAACCAAGGGAACACTCACTGCTGTAAGGTGTTTTATTCAGAAGTTGTTACAGCTCAAACTTGATTTTTTTAGGTGCAGTATCACAGTGGCCTGAAACTGTACAGTGGCACTGTTTCTACCCCATCCTTTGGAGATTTATGGTCAACTGACCAGAGCTGTCCATAGGATGATATAGCAACAGCGCCACTGTACAATTTCAGGCCACTGTGATACTGCACCTAAAACATTCAACTTTAAGCTGTAAGAACTTCTGAATAAAACACCTTTGAGACGTGAGAGTTCCCTTGTTTTACTCAGGGCGATAAATCCTACAACATATATTTTTTTACATTTTAAGTATTACTATCACTTTAAGATCTAGATGGGTGTTCTTTGTAATGCGTTGTAAAATGGTTAATATAAATATAAACAAATCAAAATGAATTTTTTAAATAAAAGATGGGTAATCCACCATACAGTTTATTTTGAAATATCTTTCAAAATCGACAAAGCTGTTTTTTAGGTGATAGGGTCTCTTTAACCTCTTTTTGCTCTGCATTGCGTTGTGTAACCCTCTGGCACTCAGAGGGTTAAAATGTGTGTAGATAAAGCAACATCCAGCTTTTATTTCAGTATAAATATTTCCTTTCACACCTCCTTTTAGCTGGCACCAGAAAACACAAAGATGTCATTTGAGAAAACCATCGAACATGGGGGAAACGGCCTTGAAACCGACGTCACAATAAGGTAAAACCATCAGACGTTCTCGATAACCCCTGTCTTTTGTGTGCTGGTTTCCATTACAAATTAAAAAAAAAAAGAAATTAAGGCTTTATGACAGTGTAGAACCCCTGAGGGAGCTCTGATGGATTGGATCTGAAAAGATAAGCAATTCAGAAGACTGCTTTTGAAATCTGCAAATCTTTTGGCTTGAGTTGTACTAGGTGTAGGGTTTATCTGTAAATGTGCAGATGGGATGGTGTCCAGTGAACTAATACACTGCACGGCACAACCAAGAAAGAGTAACTGAAATGCGTTGGTACTTCATCATCCAGCATCTGAAACGCTGTGTGAAAGAAAGGGGTGCAAGGCCAGTGAAACTGTGATCGTAAAATGACTTTGATAGGACAATACTGGCTAGACTTTCATTCAGTCCTATCAAGTTACACATTTCAACAGCCAGTTATTATCTTTCATTCACCAAATTAGATGGTGATGCTATCAAGCTGTCTACATAGTCCTAGATGGAATAGACAACCTGTGATTATCCGGCTCTGGCTGGAGTACAACTCCTTTCATCCTCAGCTGGCCAATGGGAGTTGTACTCCAACAACTGCTAGAGTACTGGATATTGCCCATAACATGTTTGGTGCTTAACTTGCAGGGCTGGATTTTCTAAAATGTTAAGTAAAAGTTCACCTGATTCTGTAATGGTGTATTTCCCTACAGGTGACATGTAATGTGGTATGTAATGATGTATTGTCCTGCTGGTGATATATAATGTTATATTGTCTTGCTGGTGGTATATATTGATGTATTGCCGTGCTGGTGGTATGTAATGATGTATTGCCCTGCTGGTGGTATGTAATGATGTATTATTGTCCTTTTTATGGTATATAATGATGTATTGTCCTTCTGGTGGCATGAAATGATGTATTGTCCTGCTGGTGGGATGTGATGATGTATTGACCCTCTGGTGGCATGTAACGATGTGTTGTTGCTGGTGGTTTGTGATGATGTATTGTCCTGCTGGTGGTATGAAATGATGTATTGTCCTGCTGGTGGTATGCGATGATGTATTAACCTGCTGGTGGCATGTAATAATGTGTTGTCCTGCTGGTGGTATGTGATGATGTATTGTCCTGTTGGTGGTATGTAATGATGTGTTGTCCTGCTGGTGGTATGTAATAATGTATTGTCCTGCTCGTGGTATGTGATGATGTGTTGTCCTACTCATGGTATGTGATGATGTATTGACCTGCTGGTGGCATGTAATGATGTGTTGTCCTGCTGGTGGTATGTGATGTTTGTGATTATGTATTGTTCTGCTGGTGGTATGTGACAATGTATTGTCCTGCTGGTGATATGTGATGATTTATTGTCCTGCTGGTCAGATGTAATGATGCATTTTCATGCTGGTGGTGCGTAATGATGTGTTTTCCTGTTGATGGCATGTAATGATGTATTGTCCTGCTGGTGGTCTGTAATAATGTGTTGTCCTGCTGGTGATATGTAATGATGGCTTGTCCTGGTGGTGGTATGTAATGATGTATTGTCCTACTAGTGGCCTGCCATGATGTGTTGTCCTACTGGTGTTATGTGATTATGTATTTCTTCATGGTGGCATGTAATGATTTGTTGTCCTGCTGGTGGCATGTGATGATGTATTGTCTTGCTGGTGGTATATAATGATGTGTTGTCCTGCTGGTGGCCTGTAATGATGTGTTGTCCTGCTGGTGGCATAAGATGATATATTGTCCTGCGAGTGGCATTTGATGATGTGTTGTCCTGCTGGTGGCATGTGATGATGTATAGTCCTGCTGGTGTCATGTGATGATGTATTGTTTTGGTGGTGGTATGTAATGATGTGGTGTTCTGCTTGTGTCATGTAATGATGTATTGTCCTTCTAGTGGTGTGTGATGATGTATTGTCCTGCTGGTGACATGTAATCAAGTATTGCCCTACTTGTGGTATATATTGATGTAATACCTGCTGGTGGTACATGATGATATATTGTCCTGTTGGTGGCATGTAATGATGTGTTGTCCTGCTGGGGGTATGTGATGATGTCTTGTGCTGGTGGTGGTAGGTAATGATGTGTTGTCCTGCTGGTGGTATGTAATGATGTAGTGTTCTGTTTGTTGTATGTGATGTGTTGTCCTGTTGGTGGTAGTATGTAATGATGTGGTGTTCTGCTTGTGTTATGTAATGATGTATTGTCCTTCTAGTGGTGTGTGATGAGGTATTGTCCTGCTGGTGACATGTAATCATGTATTGCCCTGCTTGTGGTATATATTGATGTATTACCTGCTGGTGGTGTGTGATGATATATTGTCCTGTTGGTGGCATGTAATGATGTGTTGTCCTGCTGGGGGTATTTGACGATGCCTTGTGCTGCTGGAGGTAGGTAATGATGTGTTGTCCTGCTAGTGGTATGTAATGATATATTGTCCTGTTGGTTGTATGTGATGGTTTGTCCTGTTGGTGGTGGCATGTAATGATGTATTGTTCTGTTGGTCGTACGTGATGTGTTGTCCTGTTGGTGGTATGTAATGATGTATTGTCCTGCTAGTGGTATTTGATGTGTTGTCCTGCTGGTGGTATATAATGATATATTGTCCTGTTGGTTGTACGTGATGGTTTGTCCTGTTGGTGGTGGCATGTAATGATATATTGTCCTGTTGGTTGTACGTGATGTGTTGTCCTGTTGGTGGTATGTAATGATGTATAGTCCTGCTGGTGGTATGTGATGTGTTGTCCTGCTGGTGGTATATAATGATATATTGTCCTGTTGGTTGTACGTGATGGTTTGTCCTGTTGGTGGTGGCATGTAATGATATATTGTCCTGTTGGTTGTACGTGATGGTTTGTCCTGTTGGTCGTGGCATGTAATGATGTATTGTTCTGTTGGTTGTACGTGATATGTTGTCCTGTTGGTGGTATGTAATGATGTATTGTCCTGCTGGTGGTATGTGATGTGTTGTCCTGCTGGTGGTATGTGATGTATTGTCTTGCTGGTGGTATGTAATGATGTATTGTTCTGTTGGTTGTACGTGATGTGTTGTCTTGCTGGTGGTATGTAATGATGTATTGTCCTGCTGGTGGTATGTGATGTGTTGTCTTGCTGGTGGTATGAGATGATGTATAGCTTACATCCAAAACCACTCAGCCAGTAAAGGTATCACTTTTATTCTGCTAATCTTTTGGAGAATGAATATAATGTAGAAATAATTTGCAGATACCTGGATAAGGAGGCTCCACTGAATAAGAAAGAAACAGAAGAGATTTTACAAATTAAAGCATTTTCCTCTTGTAAAGTCTAGAAAAAATGGGGGAGATTTATAAAATGTGTTCTCATTCGTTTGTGTGAACGGACCCTTAAAACATCCTTATTCCTTATTATGAGAGTTGGTATTTACAAAGTATTCCAGTTACATTTATAAATGTGGTGACACCAAAGAATAAGAAGAGGTCATGGCGGGCTTAAATATTTGGAATAAATCCTTTGCTAAATTGTTGCAAATAGTGACATTTCTTTATAAATGCGTTGCTCCACTTTTTACAGACTTCCTTACTCCATTTAAAAAAAAAAAATTACTACACAGAGTTATGTGCTCCTAAACTGTCCTTAATACTATTATAACTACCAGAGACAATCCTACAGCCATTTTAACGCTTAATTTCTATTAAATGCATGCAGTCTTAAAGGGATAGTAATACTTCGTTTTATCTTTATTTTATTTTGTAGGCATTAAAAAAACATGAAGAATGACATAAGTCTTATCTCTCAAACCTTTATGGTTTAAGAGATAATCACAAGCAAAGTTTCCCCCTGCCGCCCCTTTTTCGTAGTGTAAGCCATCTCTTCTCAGATGTGAATCTGGTTGTAAGACCAGACAGATAACAGCAGGGAACAATCTTCTTCCTAAGAGAACAATGAAAACCCTGCCCCCCTTGACAAGTTTTCCAGGTTTTTCCCTTATCTTAATTGAAGATTGTCCCTCTCAGCAGTCTACCTGGGCACCTCCCTTCTGATCTGGCTGAACGGGGGGGGGGGGGATACTTTGCTTTTTGCTTGTGAATATCTCTTAAACCATAAAGGTTTGAGAGATAAGACTTATATCGTTCTTCATGTTTTTTTAATGCCTACAAAATAAAATAAAGATAAAACAAAGTATTGCTATCCCTTTAAGCTTCCCATACATCTGGTGATTTCATCATTGAAAACCATCCAGTCTGGGTGGAATTAATGAGACTGACCGGTCATTTCCCTGTGTATGGGCCAGCTCTGGAAGATCAGGCCAACCAAATTGTTCGGTTTGGTTAGTTTGTCCAGTTTGAACATTTTCACTGGCTAGCGATCAGATCACTGTGTGAGATTGAGTCGATCTGAATCAATCAACACAGCCCCATACTCTGACCAATAAACAGGATATATGACCTTTGAATGATCATATTGCCTGAATTTGGTCTGCCTGGGGAGGAACCGCTGGCAATCTGATTGCCCAAGAATCAGATTGCAGGTCATTTTCAACCAAAATTGTCCTGTGTATGGGCACCTTTAGACTAAAGCGTTCTATAGTAAGTAATAGGAAAACTGTCACCTGGTTGACACAAGAGAATTGCAATAAAAAAAGGTGAATATGAGGTTTAAACATGTTTGACTTAAACATCTCCCAGCTTCCATAATGAAGTATTTCTGTTTCTTTGCAATGTTTTAACCCTTTAAGTGCTGGCTACCCCTCTGGCACTCAAAGGGTTAAATAGAACAAGGGTTTATATATTGTATGTACAAGTACAGTTAAGGGGGTACTTTTTAGCTGTTGCCAGATTGTTCTCCAGAGCATTGCTTAAAGGTACTTTGAAGACCATTTTAGCATTCAAGGGGTTAAAACTCTTGTTTTGCAACATACTGTGTAGTTTCCTGGTGCATTAGGGGTTAGAGATTCTGTCTAGATTCTGCATACAATAGCTACCTGAAGACAATTCTGCTGGGTTGATTATCTGCTATTCTAGTTTATAAACCCACATTTCTGCGGGTGGATTTCTGGAAAAATTGAAGAAGCATCTACACAAGATAATAAACAAGATAAAACAAGATATTTTGCTTATTGACAGTAATAATGTTTGAGTTTGAAGTTGTATTTTCATTAATTAGGCAATGATGTCCATGCCATTTCCATGTCCTTCTGATCAGTAATCTGAGTCGGAGTGATTTAGAGCTGGATTATATCATTTGGAAAGGGAAAAACATTTCACTGCTTTAGGCCATACAATATCTTTCAGTATTTGAACTTGCTAATGAGACACTCTTGACTATAATTAGTGAGCTGCATGTCCACTAGCGATCAAAAGTTTTGGGACGCCTTAATTTTTGCTACTTTTAGTTATTGCCATATAACTTGACAAAAACATTAGAAAAACATGTAAACATTGGGTATTTCTAAAATCAAAGCAAATATTATAATCTATTTAGCAGGATTTTTTTAGCGTTTGTAGATGTGTAAAAGATTTTTAGAGCAAAAGTTTAAAAAAAAATACATTTGTTTCATCATACTTTATAAATTGTTTTACAAGAAATTTGATGAAAATAATGGTATCTTTAGAAAGCCCATCTTATGGCAAGAAAAACATAATATAATATATGTGGATACATTAAATGAGTAAGAGGAAAATTACAGCTAAACACAAACACAGTAGAAGTGTTAAAGGGATAGTAATGTTTCATAATAAAAGCAGCTCTAATTAATCATCATAGTATTTGGACTTTGGAGAGTGTTATTTCAATTCTGTCAGAGTTGTAGTACGAGAGTAATTCAATGACAAAGTATCCCCCTCCTGCCCCTTTTACTGTTGTAACACTGCTCAGCCAGATCAGAAGGGAGGTGCCCAGGTAGATTGCAGAGAGGGACAATCTTCAATTAAGATAAGGGAAAAACCTGACAAACTTGTCAAGGGGGGCAGGGCTTTCATTGTTCTCATAGGAAGAAGATTGTCCCCTGCTGTTATCTGTCTGGTCTATGGACTGGATTTCACATCTGAGAAGAGATGGCTTACACTAGGTAAAAGGGGTGGGAGGCTGAAACTTTATCCTTCAATTACTCTTAAACCACAAGAATGATAGTATTGAAACAGCACTCTCTATGGCTCAAATACTATGAAGATTAATTGGAACTGCTTTTTTTGTGACACATTACTATCACTTTAAAGCTTCCCATAATGTAGATTTCATACATCATATACCTGCTTGCTGTAATCCAGAGGTGCTCTGGTTGATCTGCACAGAATTTTTAACGTGCTATAATTTAGACATCTCACTGCCTAAACACAAACAATAAAGTCTTTCTGGTACAACTGGCATCAATCTAAAGACTAAAAAAAAACAAAAACAAAACATTTAATTGGGGCAAATCATATAGTAGGTAAAACAGAACTCTGAGAATTTGGACCTTCACCCTGAGACCCTGGGCCAAACCCTGAGAGTTCCCAGGTATGGTAACATAGAGGATTACTGACCCAAATAGTTTTCAGTACCACAAAGCTTCAATTACTAGTAAAGTGAAAACCCACAAATCAATAGAACTGGCCCACAGAATTTTCTAAAAAAGATAAAGACAATGATTTGAATCAACAGTAAAGCGGAATGTTGTGTCTTGTAATATATAGGATTCCTGGCTTACACCTTTGACAGTACAGATAGACTGGGCCACTGTGCTCACAGTCAACAGTAAAATAAACTCAATGCACTCAGAAGGGTTAAATATATTGTGATTTACCTAGATCACTTACCCAAACCTTAAAGGGATAGTAATATTTCACAAAAACAGCAGCTCCGATTACTATTCATAGTATTTGGGCCATGGAGAGTGTTATTTCAATACTGTCAGAGTTGTAGTTCAAGAGTAATTGAATGATAAAGTATCCTCTTCCTGCCCCTTTTACCTAGTGTAAGCCACCTCCCCTCAGATGTGGAATTTGGTCCTGGGACCAGACAGCTCACAGCAAAAGACAATCTTCTTACTGTGAGTATAAGGAAAACCCTGCCCCTCCTTGTCTGATTTTTCCAGTTTTTTCCTTATGTTCACTGAAGATTGTCCCTCTCTGCGAACAGTCTTACTGCTCTTAGGTGAGCAGTGTTACATTAGTAAAAGGGGCAGGAGGGGAATACTTTATCATTCAATTACTCTTGAACTACAACTCTGACAGTAATGAAATAACACTCTCCATGGCCCAGATACTATGAATTTTTGCCCCTTAGTGACCAGCCGCTCGCACACGCGGCCGGCACTTAATGCCCGCTGAACATTTTTGTTTCATTTGTTTGAACGACTTCTGGGAAGTACATGTATGTCCTCTGTCCACCTGGGACATCGTGTACATTCTCAGGCAGTAAGGGGTTAATTCAAGTTGTTTTTATTGTGAAACATTACTATCCCTTTAACATAGTTATCTGTGAATTTTGCAGAATTCTGGTTTATATAAGGGCATGCATTTTAGCATTAGTGTTTCTTTAACATTTTGGGTTCCAGAGCAGAGAGGTACCCAGCACATTGTACCACAAGGGTGCACAATAAATTATGAAGCAATTTGTTGAGTAACCCTCTGGTTCTGAATGGGTTAATATAACCAGCCAAGATACAAGATACATTAATTGCACAGAGAAAAAGCTGAGATTGGGAATGTGAAAGCCTAAGAAATAATATTGTTTTCTTTTGTACATAAACGATGACTGTTCTACAATGCACTTAGTTCTCACATAATGGCCTTGATAAAAATGAAGTGGTTGAGCCTTGCCTTTCTTCTATCTTTCTAGCTATGATGGCGTACCTTTTCTCATGCACGATAGCACTTTAAAGAGAACCACAGATATACAAGATGTCTTTCCCAATTTAACCAAAGTAAACTCAGCCATGTTAAGCTGGGATGCCCTGGAGAAACTGAATGCTGGCAAATGGTTCATTAAGGTATTTTAAATTTTTTATTGATTTGCATGATAAGAAAATTCTGCAACTAACAGATTCAATTGGTACAACAAGCTTTCAGAAAAATCAGCAGATTCTATATATTCCAGGGCTATAATTTTGTGTGACCTTTTAACATGCTGAGTGTCAGAGCAGTGTCAGTCTATGCAAGTGAGCTCCTACTTCCTGGTAGGAAGAGGCAGTTGGGGCCTGCCAGTGGCTAAAAATTTGTTCTGCCAAATAAATTAAGCTAAATATAGCATAAATGTTTATTTTAAATAGAAAACCGAGCAACATAAATATAGGTGCTTTTGAAAGCTCTTTCACAAACACCTATTGGTCCCAAAGTGCCCGTTCCACTCTAACCCTTTGAGTGCCAGAGGAGTATGCAACTCATTGCTTCTTGGCACTCAAAGGGTTAATATGTATAGCTTGGAGGATAAATGGATTAGGGGTGCTATGACTGAAATCTTCAGATATATTCAAGGATTTAACAATATCAAGGTGTGGACCATGTTTTGGAAAAAGAGGACACTGAAACCGCTCTCACCAGGGTGGTGAATGATCTACACATTGCCAAATCACAAGGTCACCATTCTATACTTATCCTTCTTGATCTCTCTGCTGCTTTTGACACTGTTGATCATGAACTTCTCCTCCAAATTCTTCACTCCTTAGGAATCCATAACTTAGCACTGGGCTGGCTGTCCTGATATCTAACTAACCGATCCTTCAGTGTCTCCTCTGCCACTTCATCATCATCTCCTGTCCCCCTCTGTGTTGGAGTTCCTCAAGGTTCTGTTCTAGGACCGCTTCTGTTTTCTCTGTGCACAATAACACTTGGCGATCTTATTAACTAATTTAGACTCAGATATCACCTCTAGGCAGATGATGCCCAGCTTTATTTATCTGCACCTCAACTGACTTCTGATATTCAATCTAAAGTCACAGATTGCCTCTCAGCCATCTCAGACTGGATGGCTCATAGACACCTCAAGCTCACTATGTCTAAAACGGAGCTAATACTCATCTCACCCAGGTCTGGCCCAGTATTGCCCTTCCAGGTGACTGTGAATGGCACTACCATAAATCCAATATCAGATGCATGGTGCCTAGGGGTGATAATTGACACATCTCTCTCATTCTCTCCTCATATTAACAGCATTGCTAAATCCTGACGCTTTCACTTATGTAACATTGCTAAAATCAGTCCCTTCCTTTATTCCTCCAGAGCCAAAATTCTCACACAAGCACTAATCATTTCCCGCATGGGCTACTGTAACCTTCTTCTCTCTGGCCTTCCTGCATCCCAGCTCCATCCTCTTCAATCCATACAAAATGCTGCAGCAAGAATTATCCTATTGTTACCTAGATTTTTCCCTGCCCCCCTCCTCCTCAAATCCATCCAGTGGCTGCCTATAAAACTTTGGATCTCTTACAAAATTCTGCTTCTCTCATTCAAAACTCTTCTCACCTCTACCCCTTCCTACATTTCCACTCTAATCTCCCGCTATACCCCATCCCGTCACTGACGATCAGCCAATAACAATCTTCTCTCAGCTCCTTTTGTGTCTACAGCCCTGATACGTATCAACCCTTTTCCTCTCATTGCTCCGTATCTATGGAATGCTCTACCTCCCACCCTGCTCCACTGCACCTCTCTGATGGTCTTCAGATCACGACTGAAACTACACTTCCTTAACTAAACTTAATCATGTTACATGGCACTCACTTTGTATAACTTATGCTCTTTTATAAATTATTTACTTTATGTCCCCTATCCTAACTAGTACTCTGGCACTGTATTCATTACTTGATCCTCATTACCACTTTAGAGTGTAAGCTTTCGGGCAGGGACCTCACTTCCATTGTTTCACTTAGCAAAGCACTTGTAACCCTGTATTGTCTAAAGCTTTAAATTGTAAAGCGCTGCGTACACTTGTGGCGCTATATAAATAAACATATTCATTCATTCACATGATCTAGAACAGGGCTGTCCAAGTTCAGTCCTCAAGGGCCTCCAACAGGCCAGGATGCAAGGATTTCCATGATTAACCACAGGTGAGTCAGTCACAATGAATGATCCACTGATTAACTCACCTGTGATTAATCAGGGAGATCCTTACATTCTGGCCTGTTGGTGGCCCTTGAGGACTGAACTTCGACAGCCCTGACCTAGATAGAATAGCTTCCCAATTTAAGCAGGAGAAGCTAAAACAGTAAATGAATGAATATAACAACTCATACAGCCAGATGCAGAAAGACAGTGGAGCAATTCTGGGGCAAACCATAGGGGAGAAAAGGGGATTTTTATACTCACTGGTAAATCCTTTTCTCTTTGTTCATTGTGGGTAGCAGGAACAGTGGATAAACTTCCCTGCAACCAGGAGGCAGGCTCTTAAAGAGTTAATTATCTAGAGACCTCAGCTCCTCCCACTCCCTAGCCTTAGTTTACGCTCTAGGCTCCTCCTTCCAGACAGTTTTGTTCTAGCAAAATATAGGACGGTAAAGGAACAAGGACAGAAAATCCAAGAATCATCAGGATACCCCAACCCACACAGACTATGAGCTTTCGCAGGGTGGGATGTTCTATATCTCCCAGTGGACTATAATAAAAGGATTTAATGATAAGTATAAAAATCCCCTATTCTCTTGTATTCAGTAGGGGACACAAGGACAGTGGGATGGCTTAAAGGGATAGTAATACTTCGTTTTATCTTTATTTTATTTTGTAGGCATTAAAAAAACATGAAGAACGATATAAGTGTTATCTCTCAAACCTTTATGGTTTAAGAGATATTCACATGCAAAGTTTCCCCCCCTGTTCAGCCGGATCAGAAGGGAGGTGCCCAGGTAGACTGCAGAGAGGGACAATCTTCAATTAAGATAAGGGAAAAAGCTGAAAAACTTGTCAGGGGGGGGGGAAGGCTTTCATTGTTTTCATACAAAAAGATTGTCCCCTGCTGTTATCTGTCTGGTCTTATAACCAGATTCACATCTGAGAAGAGATGGCTTACACTAGGAAAAAGGGGCGGGAGGGGGAAACTTTTCTTGTGAATATCTCTGACTGCTGTAAGATGGACACCTACCTGTTAAGAAAATTAAGACCCACTTTATTCTGTTGATATAGTGGCCCTTTAAGTGGGGATTTTAATTCAATGAATGCAACCAAGGACTCCAATCTATTGCTTGTTAAAGGGATAGTAATGTTTCAAAATAAATGCAGCTCCAATTATTCTTTATAATATTTGGGCCATGTAGAGCAGTGTTATCGTTCCCTACAGTAGGTAGTTCCAGAGTAATTGAATGATAAAATATCCCCCTCCCGCCCCTTTTACCTAGTGTAAGCCACCTCCCCTCAGATGTGGAATCCGGTCACTTGGCCGGACAGCTCATAGCAAGTGACAATCTTCTGGCTGTGAGCATAAGGAAAACCCTGCCCCCTTTGAAGGAGGAGGGCAGGTTTTTCCTTATGCTATACCTATTGCCCTTGGAATAGAAATAAGGCTATTGTAATATATCTGAACTTTTTCAATAAATAGCCAGATTGGATTGACCCATTGTTTTATATCTACATTCAGTTTCTATATTTAACATGTCAATGAGATTGAGATTTAAACTATGATCCATTTTGTGTCCTAGGACAAGCCTTTCTCTTACATGGGGGCCTTATCAAATGAAGATCTCCAAATTGCTGCCAACCAATCCATATATAAACTCACGGATTTCCTGAGACTTGCCGGCAGTGCCAATAAGACTGTGCTGTTTGATCTTTACCGACCACCAAAGAATCATCCGTACCGGGAGTCCTGGATCAACAGAACCCTGGAAGTCATCATCAATGAAACCTCTATAGACCCCAAGCTGGTACAGGATTACAGTAATTTTAGTCCACAATAAGGCATATTTATGAACCAGTCACATAGCTGCATTAACATTAAAATAATATTTGGGAATATTCATGCTTAGTTATTAAAGGCAATAAACTTTAGTGAACTTTTAATGACACGTTGATATATATATATATATATATATATATATATATATATATATATATATATATATATATATCCCAAAGTATTTTGTAATTTTTTAGTAATTTACAATATGATATTGTGCAGTCTTACATTGCATTAACTATAGGCAGGACACTTTTAGCAGTAGGTCAACTTGTGGGATGGGGCCACTGGTTGGACAGGCCCACTATGGTCAAGCCGAAACCTTCCCTGTCATACATCCCAAAATTTGGAACCCTCTGGATCTTTCTCTACCTATTGATCTGAGGAAAGCTATATAGTCTGATCCAATTGTGAAGACAGGTGTGAAAACTCAGCATTGTGTGAAGATAGATGTGAAAACTCAGTTATTTTGTTATGCTTCTCAGGAAATCCAAGAGAGCCAGACAAAGTGACTCAGTCTTCAGACACTTTTGTGTTTGTGACAGATACTGAAAACCAGAGTCTCCAGGGCAGATGCAGAAAAACTATGGCTAAGTGTTTATGTCTCAGCCATGGGAGGACCCTTGTTTTACATATACTGTGCAATAGTCTTAGGCAGTTGGGAAAAAAGCTGTAAGAAAGTAAGAATGCTTTCAAAAATAGACTTTATCAGTTAACAAAATGCATTGTGAGTGAACAGAAAAAAATTCTAAATCAAATCAATATTTGGTGTGACCACACTTTGCCTTCAAAACAGCATCAATTTTTCTGGGTATACTTGCAAGCAGTTTTTTAAGGAACTCGGTAGGTAGGTTGTTCCAAACTTTTTGGAGAACTAACCACAGATATTCTATGGATTTAGGCAGCCTCAGTTGTTTCTTTCTCTTCACTTAATCTCAGAAATGATGATTTGACATCAAGGCTGTGTGGGGGGCCATACCAACACTTCCAGGACTCCTTGTTCTTCTTCACACTGAAGATAGTTCTTAATGGCTTTTGCTGCATGTTTGGGGTCGTTGTCATACTGCAGAATACATTTGGGCCATTCAGATGCCTTCCTGACGGTATTGCATGATGTATAAGAACCTGCCTGTAGTTCTCAGCGTTGAGGAGACCATTCATTCTGACCAAATCCCCAACTCCATGTGCAGAAATGCAGCCCCGAACTAGCAAGGAATCTCCACCATGAATCACTGTTGCCTGCAGACATTCATTCTTGTACAGCTATCCAGCCATTTGGCGAACAAACTGCCTTCTGCTACAGCCAAATATTTAAAATTTTGACTCATGAGTCCAGAGCACCTGCTGCCATTTTTCTGCACCCCAGTTCTTGTGTTTTCAATCATAGTTAAGTCGCGTGGCCTTGTTTCCATATCGGAGGTATGAATTTTTCTCTGTAGTCAAATATAAGTTACTGGTAACTTTGGATTGGCGATCAGCCCCTTTAAGTAGATCAGGAATGCAGGGGTGGAGCCTACCTTCCCTCCTTGGCTGCAGCTAGCCAACCAGATCCAGTAAGATTTGTTCCTTGGTGAACACACAGGGCAAGAGAACATTTCTGCTATAATTTTAGCTTGTTTATTATTTTTCTGTTAGATATGGGATACCACCATTAGGCGGATTACCATCACTGACAATTCCCATCACCCAAATGTGGATAGCTCAGTTTACCAGGTGCTTTTGTGGACCTAAGCCCTGGGGGGAAATCTTGGCTGCAAGTTCTTTCCACAGGAGTTGCCCACTGAGGCTTCTTCTTGATACATGGTAATCTGAAGACAGAAGGGCCTAGATTTAAAGGCAACCGTTAAACCAGCCGCTAAGTGAAAAAGGCACATCGCTCGCAAATAATACAGGAGTTACGGCAGATTCAATAACTACTCTACGAGAATAGCTATCGAGCGTAGGCACACAAAAAACACGTAACACAAAACCCGTTGTCGCTCATGTTAATGCACAACGGGCGGACAAATCACACGATAACTGAGCTCCAAACAACATGTAACATAACGGCTGCCGTTGTCAAGCAACCATGATTGATGCCAAAACAAATTCAAACACACATCCAATCCCAAAGCCCCAATGTATCAAATAACTTCAAATACACCTATATATACCCAAAAATAACCGCCACACACTGTCTGTTATCGAGTTCTTCAGAGCCAGATATCAGGACCCAGGAGCGGAGGATAGTGATCAGAGAGAGGGAGACAGGAGCGTTCATTGGAGGTAGAGGAGTTTTGGAGTTTGGAGAGAGGAGAGCATTGCACAGAATACGACACATAGCACACCTTTGCACATATTACATACACACATACAAACACATACACATACATACACATAGTCCTTTTATTTTATAACACCTCACACATTTTACTTTTATTTTTGACAGTGTGAATCTGGGAGTGAAAGTGTGTGACAGAGAGTGACTGGATCGAGTGTGTCTGTGAGGGCCTGTGGGAGTGCCTGGGTGTGACTGGGTGAATGATGGCGAGGAGAGGAGGACAGGAGAGAGGGATGGGGAGAGTAGTGGAGGAGGAGGAAGATCAGGAGGGGATCCCTCAGCAGAGCAGGGGTGGGAGAGGGAGATCCGCAGGGCGGAGGGGGACCCGGCCCACAAGAGCAGGAACACGCAGGACAGGGACAGAACCTGCAGTGGGACGAGGGGTAGTTGCTGGGGAGCACCCCACACAGTCAGGGTCAGACCAGGCAGGGCACTCCGGCTCTGAGTCATCCCATGCCGGAGCTGATGAGGCCAGGATCAGAGACCCAAAGTATACAGAGGAGGAGAACACGGCTCTTGTGGAAGCTGTCCTGGAGAGGCAGAGTGTTCTCCACCCGACAGCGAAGGTCCCTGGCCTGTCAGCGAGGAGGAAAGCAGCCTGGAACCAGATCTGCAGCCGGGTCAACGCGGTGGCTCCATGCAGACGGGACGTGGAGTCCATCAAGAAGCGATGGGGCGACTGCCGGAGGGTGGTCAAGACCAAGCTCTCCGAACTCGCCAAGCACGCCCGAGGCACTGGAGGTGGCCCACCTGTCCCTATCACCTTCTGCGGCTGGGAGGAGATGGTGCGCCAGAATATGTCCCCAACCCTGATCGAGGGGGTTGTTGGAGGAGCTGACACTGGGGATGAGAGGACCCTCCACACTACCGGTAAGTGCAACACTACAGAACAACACACTACAGCAACCAACACCAGCTGCACACACACTCACACCTCAACACATGTCCATCATTCATGCACACAACTGCACCAACACAGCACCCTGAGGGTTAAAAACAGGACACAACACAAGGACAAATATCAAGGTCCAACTTGGAACAAACCTGTCCAAGTCCTACTTCAACCCTCCTGTCGCTGTGCTCATCACACACAATACACAAACCATGCAGTTCCAAATGTCGACTGTCATCACTGTTCACACACAATGTCACCCATGTCCCCGCTGGGATGTCAGCACTTAACCCCTCGAGTGCTAGAGGGATCATCAATGCATCGATCAACAATGCTTTGGCAACCCCTCTGGGACTCAAAGGGTTAACCAGACAACAATCAAGTCAATAGGCCAACGATCACATGCTACACAGGGGACATTCACTAAGCGGTGACAAACACATGGTGGAGAGAAATTCACCCTCACACATCCTCATTTCACCAATACCAGTGTTAGCCTATGGAGAATATGCAATAACATGAATCAAGTTGCTAAGGTCCCATCGTATACACTCCATAGAAAACACTGGAAATGGGGAAATGAGATCACTGGAGAAGTCAGCATTATGTACACTCCATCATGTCAACAACACCGCTTACTGAATCACAAAAAGGATGGAGCAGGTCACACATCACAGTGGCACTGAGAATAACTGCTTGTATGTGCAACACACAGGCCTCAAACAATACCCCAGAATTAAAGGGGGAAAAAGTAGGCCTTGGTGTTGTGTCTGCAATCATTTACCCTAACTTCAAATGACATATCTCACATCTGATTCCCACATGGATCCTCAGGGGTGCTGATGCCATGGATGGATGGTACACCAGACACTGTTTGCAGGATACACATGGGAACCAAATATCATCCATTGTACCTTGGTCACCAACAGGCCATGAATGATAGATATCTCGGATTGAGTACGGTTGCCTCACTCAGAAGGATGGATGGGCTCATACTCAAAGAAAAACAGGCCTCAATCAGAGATATCCCTCACTACTGGCGTGATTGTTGCCCTTCAGGATTCAACTGGAACACACGACATGGACAGGATCCTGTCCAGTTCATCAATCTCTGATTGCCAGGGTGGTATCCCATGCCCTACAATGAAATGCATAGGATATGATCCTGACAACCAGAGAGTCACCTGTCAAGTAATGAAAAATTGTGAATTGGACGGGATCAGCTAAGAAGATAGGGTTGAATAACACTTGATTCCCACTGCACATCTGTTCAAACAAAGATATGCACACAAAGGAAAATGGTCAGATATGTACCTTTCAAATGGCTCAAAATATGTCCCAACACGATGTGAACCCAGAGATCATCTCACTGCCTGTGATTGCCCTACTGGCCAGATATGTGCATCCATCAGAAACTAACTTACATTGATACCATCCAAATACACATACCTAGTATATCCCACTCTACGTAGATGGGATATACGAGGTATGCTCATATCCATCATATCAATCCAATGTATATTTTGATGGGTGCACATATATAGCCAGTAAGGCAATCACACCTACTGAAATGATCTCTGGCTTCATATCTGGAAAGGATATATTCATATCCATATGAAAGGTACACATCCACATGCATATATGACCATTTCTCCTTGTATGTAACTGTAATGGCATAGCAATTGTTAATTTCACCAACATGTGGATCCATGTTAGTCCTATCCCGCCAACCCTCATGGTTAGACAGATATCGCTCTATTTGACAGCTGGAGATTCCAGTCATTAGAACACACGGAGGCTCTTCAGCAGAGCCTAAATTGCCCCATTCAGAGATGGAGACATCTTTGAGATGGTCAACAAAGTGTGTCAGGTTTGCAAGCACACTCTGTTCACCATTCCAATGAGGTTTACATCTCTGAATGGGGCAATTTAGGCTCTGCTGAAGAGCCTCCGTGTGGTGAAATGACTGTCAAACATGTCAAAATGACTGTCAAATAGAGCAATATCTGTCTAACCATGTGGGTTGGAGGGATAGGACTAACATCGATCCACATCTATCTCTTACAATGCCTACAATATTACATCATGGTGAAATTAACCATTGCTATTCCGTTAAAGGGATAGTAATACCTAACATGTGAAAAGAAAAATATATTGCAGGGTTCATCCCCCGAGCAAAACAAGGGTATTCCCACTGCTCAAAGGTGTTTCATTCAAAATGTAGCACAGCTCATAGTTGACTACTCCAGCGGCAATATCACAGTGGCCTGGAACTCTAAAATGGCGATGTTGCTAGACCATCCTATGGACAGCTTACGTCCAGACGCAATAAATTCTCATAGGATAATGTAGCAACAGTGCCAATGTACAACTTCAGGCCACTGGGATATAGCACCAAAGCAATTCTACTCTGAGCTGGGAGACTTTTTGAACAAAAACCTCCTCCAGCAGTGGGAGTACCCTTGTTTCACTCAGGGTGATAAACCACAAAACATATATTTCCCTTTCTGCATTTCATGTATTAGTATCCCATTAATCCCATCATGGCTACGTTTACTAATCACACAATCTCAATTCTCCACACAGCTTATGGGCCTCCATCGCAGCAGGAGCCCGTGGAGGAGCCGACCACACCACCCAGTGAGGAGGATACAGAGGAGGGGACTAGCCACTGGGAAGCGTCTACAACCACCACACCTCCTCCCCAACTGGCTGCATCACCACTGCCTGCCTCTCAACTGGCTGCCTCTCAACTGCCTGCCTCTCAACTGGCTGCCTGTCAACTGCCTGCCTCTCAACTGGCTGCCTCTCAACTGCCTGCCTCTCAACTGGCTGCCTCTCAACTGCCTGCCTCTCAACTGCCTGCCTCTCAACTGGCTGCCTCTCAACTGGCTGCCTCTCAACTGCCTGCCTCTCAACTGGCTGCCTCTCAACTGGCTGCCTCTCAACTGCCTGCCTCTCAACTGCCTGCCTCTCAACTGCCTGCCTCTCAACTGGCTGCCTCTCAACTGCCTGCCTCTCAACTGCCTGCCTCTCAACTGCCTGCCCCACCACAGGATGCTCGACAAATGTACAGCGGCTGGATTCAGGGGGAGAGATGGATGCATCCCACTAGCACCGGGAGCTATTACCCTCCAGCAGCAGCACCACCACCACCAGGGAGGCAATGGCTGCCCGGGAATGTGGCCACCAGCCAATATGGGCCATATTCCACCGAGATGGATCTACCCTCCTGGATGGCTCCCCAGCATGGCCCCAGGTATGATCCCAGGTGGGGGCCAAGCACCTACCACTGGCCAAGGTATGACCCTTGGCCACTTGACTACCAACACCTGGGCCTGATTGGGGAGCCCCAGCGCCCTCAGCCAAGGGACTTGTTCACCCCACCACCTCAACCAGCACAGACATCAGTGGGCAGCAGTGGGTCCCTTGATGTGGTGGGCACCCACACACCGTCTGTGCAAGCCACTCCACCAACACAAACAGCAGTAGCAGCCACAGCACACCCAGTACCAGCAGAGGAGACAGCAGAGGCTGGGGAGATAGAGGCTGAGAAGACAGCTGAACCTGTTGAAGCAGAGGCTGAGGAGACAGCTGAAGCTGGGGAAACAGAGGCTGAGGAGACAGCTGAAGCTGGGGAAACAGAGGCTGAGGAGACAGCTGAAGCTGGGGAAACAGAGGCTGAGGAGACAGCTGAAGCTGGGGAAACAGCACATGTGTCATCGGCCACTCCCATCTCCAGCAGTCAACGTACCCCAGATCTGGAGGCTGAGTGCATGGCCCTTCAAAGAGGACAGCTCCGGGCAACCCACGCCACCAACGACAACCTCACGAGGAACCGGAGGGAATCCCGGAGGAACACGAACAGGTTGGAGACCAGAATCCAAGCTCTGGAGTCAGAGGTTGCCAGGGGGAACACACAACTCCACCAGATACATACGGGGATGATGGACATGTTTGCACAGGTGCTCGTGGAGTTGCGAGAGATTAACCGCAGGGAGAACCTGAGGATGGAGAGGGAGAACCTGCGTTCCACAGAGGGGCCCACTGCACCCACCACCCCTTCCAGTGTTACCCCAGAAGCCACACCTAGGGGACAGAGGGTGACAAGGCAATCAGCCAGGGCATCCACCTCTGGCACCAAGTCTAAGGCCCCCCCCCCAAAAAAAAAGAAATGAAAGGCCCAACCTGTCATCTGCCCCCTCAATAAATGAAAATTGTGCTTTTGAATCCTGTCTGATCTGCTGTGTAATCACTTATAGATTGGGTGTCAGGGTTGTCTCCAATGCATTGCCAAACAATGCAGTGAACTCAACTCCTGCCTGGGGGAAATGTTTGTGTGATGTTACAACATGGGTTCACACACACCCACACCGTTGTCCAAATTCACCTGGCAACCCATCCCTGTAGCCATATAACACAACAGTGTTACATGGCCATGATGTGTGTCAGATTTGATCAGAACATACCCCTTAGCACAACAACTGGTGCAACACTGAACATTCGTCTGCATCAATTGTTGTGTTTGAGGGGAAAACCAAACTAACAGCTATGCGACTTAGCAGAGAAATAACAAGCAGGACAGATTGAACATGCATCAATATGGTCTTTAAATCAAAATTCTATTGTGCAGCTGACATACTGGGGAACACAATGTACACCCTAGGATCTCAATGTGTGTGTTACACATTGTGATCCTAGGGTGAGCATTGTGTTCTCCAGCAAGTCAGTTGCACAACAGGAGTTTGAATCACAGCCTAACTTACTGCATAACCCAAAAATCTTCCTAAGATTTCATTGTGTAGCACGCACATTGGAACCTTAGGCTGAGCATTGGCTTATGTATTAAAGGGATAGTAAACCTTGAAAATAAGTTCATTCTATATTGTAGCCCTTAAAAAAACATGTAAAATGATATAAGTCTTATATCCCAAATCATATATGTTTGGTAGATAAGACTGATATCATTTTTCATGGTTTTTAAAGGGCTACAATGTGAAATAAACTTATTTTCAGGGTTTACTATCCCTTTAAGTTGTGTTGTTGTTTAACTAAGGTTATAACACACTTCACCAGTAATAACACTTGTCCACATGGTTGTTTTTGTTGATGTAGCCCATGTACTGAGATATGACAACCTACAGCAATCTCAGGACATTGATTATATTGAGCAACACACAAACCATGGACATCACATCACAGTGGAAGTGTGTCCCCTGTATCACCAGCTAATCACTCACAACACACATCAGTGTATCACTGCCATCATGTCATTGCATGTATACATCACAAAGTCCACTCATGGTCAGGCAACTAGTGGACTCCTGTGATGTAAATCATGCCTTCCTTTGTATGAGGGATACTCTAGCCTTGGGTACGGTTCCACATTGACAGGTGTTTGATCCAACATTCATTCATACAGACACGGATTGAGTAGTGATGTTTCTTGTGTATGTAGCCAATATGCATTAAACACTTGTATGAGCACAAAAAGGTACATCTGAACTAAATAGGAATACATTTGAAATGCTAGTGAACTGCTCATGTGTTGTCTACATCGTTTGGCATCTGTGTATGAGCAGTCTTACTGTACAGGTCTGATACCTGGATGTTAGTACACGCATAAATTTGTGTCCATATGTGAATGTTCCAGTAGAGGTTGCTGTGAACATCAGGTCAAACATTGCATCACCAACACAATCACTTGGAACGCCAAGGGGTGAGCTTCATGGAAGTGTTGTCCAGACTTCAGTCCAGTCATATGGAAACTCCTCTGTTCAAGGATGGATCGTGCTATGGATGCCTGTGGGACAAGAGGACAGGATTTGGAACATCACCCTCGAAGTGATCGTCATGCAACAGCTACAACATCATGATCCTCTTAATCTTTCCCGTTACATAAGTCTACACAAACCACTGCTTTGTAATGTGTTGTGTACTGGTCTATGAACCATCATGGGGGGAACTAAGGGGATGTTAACCATCCTTAGGGATATTTGCCCCTGACATGGTTACACACATCAACAAATATGTCCTAATTAGTGTTGAGCGAGCGTGCTCGGCCGATGCTCGGATCGGCTCGAGCATCGCTCTGCTCGGCACATGGCGGTACTCGTACGAGTACCGCCATGTGCTCGCCCGACATGTTCGGGTGAAGAGGATCTGTGCCGGAAGAGGCACAGATCCGAAGACGCTCCGCTGGACCACCAGGGAATGGAGGTACGGGGGCATTGCGGAGATGAAGGGGGCATTGCGGAGATGAAGGGGGACATTGTGGAAGAGGGGCATAGACTCTATGCCCCTCTTCCACAATGTCCCCCTTCATCTCCGCTATGCCCGTCTTCCACAATGTGCCCCTTCATCTCCGCTATGCCCCTCTTCCACAATGTCCCCCTTCATCTCCTATGCCATAGAGGAGATGAAGGGGGACATTGTGGAAGAGGGGCATAGCGGAGATGAAGGGGGACATTGTGGAAGAGGGGCATAGACTCTATGCCCCTCTTCCACAATGTCCCCCTTCATCTCCGCTATGCCCCTCTTCCACAATGTCCCCCTTCATCTCCGCTATGGCATAGGAGATGAAGGGGGACATTGTGGAAGAGGGGCATAGCGGAGATGAAGGGGGACATTGACCAGGCACCCTCCGCTCATCAGAGCAGGGGGTGCCTGGTTTAATGCTCGAGTGCTCCCATTCATTTGAATGGGGCTCGGGTGCTCGGCCGAGCACTCGAGCATCAGGGGGTGCTCGGTCAGAGCACCCGAGCATCGGGGTGCTCGCTCATCCCTAGTCCTAATAGCTTCCTGACAACAATATATTTGGGCTGCCACTGTCAGAGACAGGCCAAATATGTTTGGTTCATGGAGCTAGTAGGACATATTTGTTAATGTGTGTATTTCTTTCTGGGGCACATATCACTGCACACACACACACACACAGGGCAGCATGGTGTCCATGGAGATGTGATCCACATTTCATGAGCTCCATGTTGTGTAACACACTATTACTGTCGATCCACCCCTCTGCTGCTTTCTTCAACTGTAGCAAGCTACTGGTCCCATGTCCCCACGAATGCCCCCTGAACCCCTTATATGACAGAGTTCTATCCGATGCATTGGCTTGGATGAGACTCCCTTGCTACAGGGGTACCATGGTTGCTATGGGTCTGATCCTAGCAGAACACTTTAGTTGGTGCCTAGGGAGCTGTGGGATATGCTGAACAAGGTTAAAGTGTTGTACCTTGGTTTCCAGGGGGGGCATGCATGATATCCTTGAGGTAGCAGTATCAACATGGACGACAGGTTGTCAGGTGTATTCGGAATCTCTAGGCCCAATCTGACTGGTCCACGGAATAGTTGATGCTGGTGGTCCATACTGCAGCCAGTGACAGGGCTGTGTCACTGATCCTGTGGGGTGAAACAGAACATGTGTGTTGTGGTGGGTGTGTATGCATGGATTGTGTGCATACATGTATTATACTCACAGCAGAAGTGATCCCTGATCAATCTGTCCCTTGTCTGCATCCCTGTTGGGGTTTCCTCACACTCAACGATATCCACAGGGTCTTCAGGTCTGGGTGGGGGATGGACATCGTCGATGAGTCTGGTGTCCACCGCGATATTATGTAGGATGGCACATGCCACGATGATGTCGCAGACCTTGCCTGGTGCATACTGCAATGCTCCCCCCGAGTGGTCCAGACATCGGAATCGGGACTTGAGGAGGCCGAAGGTCCGCTCAATGGCATTCCGTGTTCTGGCATGAGCCTGGTTATATCGTTCCTGGGCATCGTTTTGGGGATTGGCGACCGGGGTGAGGAGCCATGGCTTGCATCCATAGCCAGCATCACCTGTGGAAAGTGAGTGACATGGTGTGACAAGGAGCACATATTGTGGTGAACATACTAGCACATGTGTATGTGGTGTCATTTGGTGCTGTTAACTCACCCAGTAGCCATCCGCCTGTATAGGTCCCATTTTCGAAATCCCTCTGCACAGATGAATTTCTGAGTATATGTGAATCGTGACAGCTCCCGGGAAATTTCGCACAGACATTCATTATGGCCAGGTTGCTGTCACACACCATCTGCACATTCATGGAGTGGAAGTTTTTGCGGTTCAGGAACATATGTCCCTGACGTGCTGGTGCTTTGATACGGACATGGGTGCAATCTATTGCACCCATGACCCTGGGCATGCCTCCCCTTGCATAGAAGCCCTGCTTCAGATGTGTCCACTCCATATCGGTGATGGGGAAACGTATGTAGGTACTGGCCTTGGCTTTGAGGGCTGGCAAGACCTGGGCCAGCACCCTGGAGAATGTGGCCTGGGACATGCCAGATGCGTAACCCTCTGTCGACTGAAAGGCGCCACTTGCCATGAAGTGTATGGCACACAGGAGTTTTTGAAGGCCAGTTAGAGCATGGTTATGGGTGCATATGGGATCCACCTGCTCCTTGATGACCTCATACAGGGCTATGATGCTGTGTGGCCTCAACCTGTAGCGATCAATAACCTCGTCATCAGTCATTCCAAAGAGAGTGACCCTTGGACGGTATACCCTGGGCCTTGGTGGTCGTCTATGCATCCTGGGCTGCTGCAGGGGTCCCTGTGGCAGCTGGGGAGCATCCTGTTGCTGCAGCTGTGCATCTGCAGGCAGGTGTCCTCCGGGTGGGGATGGGCTCCTGTGTGGCTGCTGAGCCAGAGCCTCCTCACTTGCAACAGGTGGTGGCTGTTGATCAGGCATGCTTGGAGGTTGCTGATGTTCCCCAGCTCTCTCCCTTGCACGCCTTCTCCGCAGCCTTCGCAACAATATGTAACCCAACATACTGTTTGCTCTCTCTATCTCTCTCTCTCTCTCTCTCTCTATCTCTATCTATCTATCTCTCTCTCTCTCTCTCCCTCCCTGAGTGGAAAACAAGCCACAAGTGAGTGTGTTGAGTTGTCCCTTTAAGTACTTGCTAGGGCGTTGTGTAGGTGTGTTGATGAGGTGAGTGCTGACCAATGGTGAGTTGTTTTTGTCCAGGTAAGTGTTAGCAGGTGTGTGTGTGTTATAAGATGTGGTGTGTTGTGCTTGTTCTGTGTGCCATTTGCGGACGTGCAGTTGTGGGGTGCAGGTGGCGTGTTGATGTTGCCCAGGTGAGCTTGTATTTGCAGGTGTCCGCTTTGTGTGATGACCCCCATTGTTCCGTGCCATGTTGTGTTGTTGTTTTTGTGTGTTGTTGTCCCTGTGGTGTTGGTTGTTGTTGTTTGTGTAGTGATTTGTGTTGTGTGTGCATGTTTTTGTGTTGTTTTGGCATTGCACGGGTTAATTTTCCCATTTACATGGTTGTGCGGTAAGCCTTTTGTGTGTTTTTCTCTGTAACGGGTGTTTAGTTTTGGCCGTTAAGTGTCTAACGTGTGTGAGAAGTGGGTCTTAACTTTTAGCCGTTAGGTGTGTCTTTTTTTCAGCCGTTATCAGTACCGCAAGCCTTTGAATAGCTCTGGGGTATGTTGTTCCATGCGTCTGAATGCACGTAGGTGTATCGGCCGTTAGGATTGTGCAACTGCCGTTAGCTGTTGTTTAGACGGATCTTTGAATTGCAACATGACACTTAACGCACCCGTTTGTGAGTTTTTTGGCTAACGGTTGCCTTTAAATTGAGCCCAAGATCTGCAGAAAGGTGAGCAACCCTTTGAGTGCTGAAGTCCACATGTCCCACTTTGCCTCTCCGCACAGGGGTCTCCTTTGGAGTTCCTATTGCATACTTCTGCACTCATTGGGTTTATCTGTATGTCTGTCAGGTGTTTGGAGAAAGTTGCTGTGGTAACTTAACCCTTTGGTTGCTGGTTAGCATCTTTTTGGGGGTTTTGGGCACTTTCCTTACTGGGTTCAGTATTTATTGGGTCTAGTGACCTGTTTTAATGATGTTTGGTGCAAATTTACTTCACAGTTACAACTTTGCAAAAACTGTGTTAAAGGCACGCTTTTACCGCATAGATGCCATTGCTCCATTCACTTCTATGGGACTTTACAGTTTGGGACATATCTCTGTAACCACTTAATGTAGCGACTTCAGGGATGGCTCATTTTAATTGTCTGCCCTTGCTCTTCTATCTGGTCAACGTTTAGTGTGTTGTTGGGGGGCTCAGGGGGCTTCGGGCACTGTTGGGGTACTTTTTCTGGGAAAACTACCTTTCCCATGAGCACTTGCATTGCAAGCTTGTTCCTGATTGGCTCCCGTCACATCAGCCATTTTGTGCTTTCCCTGAATGAGTATCCTACGTTGGGCCTAGACTGTTCTTTTCTCCTCAGCAGATTAACCCTTCACCTGCCAGATAAGTATTTTAGAGATTTCTGGGGTGAAATTTTAATCATACACACTATGTAATTCCTTATACCTTGAATGTTTTGACACTGAGAGTGTCTATTCCTTTGGAGCTTGTGGCTAGGACTAAGATTGAGGATGCTGGGGTCTCTGCGTCCCCCTTTGCGCGTTGATCCTCATGTCAATCAGGGTTGCCTAGAGAATTCTCAGGTTATTTATGCCCAGCATGTTCTGTTGTCCATGTGTCTCCCCTAGGGACCTCCAGCCATGCATTAGAGCCAATTTGGGTGCAAGAGTTTTAGGCTGCTACTAGAGACCTCCAGTATACATCACAACTCTTTCCATCTCAGTTACAAGGGGTCTTCCACTCCTGGCAGACCCCTACTTCTGTCAGATCTTCACTACTGAAACCGCAGGGAGTAACTGATGTATCAGATTCCTCCGATGAGGAAGTGTTGGTGAATTTTGATGCTGAGGAATGTTCTGCAGTGGTCTTCTATCAGTTCTTTGGAGACCCCCTTTTGAGGCTGACCCTGATCTCTCTGCTGAGGGCCTGATCTGAACCGTATAAAATTCCCTAAACATTCCCTTGGTTCAAGAGGTTTCGTCTGACCCCTCTGATGTATTTCAGGAGCCCAAACAGCCCATACATGTTTTCCACCTCACCCCACTCTTGACCAGTTAGTGTCTGATGAGTGGTAGTCTCCCGACAGAAAACCTTCTGTCTCCGAGAAGTTTGCTAAGCTTTACCCCTTTTCTGAGGCAGCGCTAGCTCAGTGGGTTCATCCCCTCAGACTGGATGCCCCTCCTTCTAGGACTTTGCCAGCTGCTGATGCCTCTGTTCTTAAAGACTGGACTGACGAGAAACTTGAGGCCTCCCTCTAGTCCATTTTTTTGCCACCTCTGGCACTTCCCTTTGTCCAGCATTTGCTGCAGCATGGGTAAATAGGGCCATTGTGGTTGGACTGAACAGCTCACACTTGCGGACCGTCAGGGAGCTCCTACTTCTGCCATCTTTCGACTTCTTGCCAACATTCTGAAGTCCAGCACTAGGTCTCTGCTGCTTTGTTGATACCATCAGTGGTGGCAAGGGTTCCGCCATGTCTGTGTTTGCCAGACGAGCTCTTTGGCTCAAGATCTGATCTGCTGACACTGCTTCTAAGAAAGCATTGCTCTCCTTTCCCCTTCCGGCCAGGAAGCAGACACTTATCAAACGTAATTGTGTTTTTAGTGCTTCCAGACTGGACACATCTGGTGAACCAGGCAGTTCCACCAGCTCCACATTCCTCCTCAATCCCAAACCACTAGGGAAGCCTAAGGCCTCCTCCAAGCCCAAGACTTCCAAACCCCTGGGTTTTTTGCAGGTGGTGGCAGAGGGGTACAGGATCCCTTTCACCCCTCTTCCTCCCTTCAGGTTTTCCCTTCACATGCTCCTCAGGGTACAGAGAAACTCCGTCTGTCCAGGCCCTTCTGGAGAAGGAAGTTCTGGAACCGGTACCTGTTCAGGGCAGGGGTTTGGGTTTTTGCTCATACCTGTTTGTGGTGTCCAAAAGGGATGGCGGCTGCTGTCCCATTTTGGACCTAAAGGACCTCAATTCCTTTGTGGTCGAGAAGCATTATGACCAGGAGTCCCTACGGATGGGGATCACTGCCATGTTCCCTGGGGCATTCCTTGCTCCCCTGGATCTCCAGGACGCGTATCTGCACATCGCCATTCATCCAGAGAGCCAGCAGTATCTCTGTTTTGCCTGCGACCAAGGGCATTCTCAGTTTTCTGCTCTTCCCTTTTGGTCTGACTACAGCTCCTCAAGTCTTCAATCGTGTCCTGGGAGCCTTAGTGTCCGTCCTCCGTCGGAACGGCATCAGCGCCACTCCATACATGGACGACCTGCTCCTGGAGGCTACTTCCCTGGAGCTCCTTCATTGACAGGTTCAGGACTGCATTCCAGCACTCACCCATCATGACGAATCGGACCTTCTGCCATCCCAGAGGCTGGTCTTCTGGGCCTGCTCTTTGACACTCAGCAGAGCATGGTGTTTCTCATGGGTGAGGTGGCTTACCTGATAGGTTCTGAGTTCTGGCTCATGATCCAGTTCCAGCCTAGATATTGTCCTCTCTAGTGAGGAAGTTCTTTTCCACCATAGAAGCAGTCCCGTTTGCCATGGCTCACACCAGGGACCTCCAGAGGCTTTTGATCCAGGTGTGCAGGGGTCGGCTGGACATCCTGAAGATGTTAGTGTCCCTTCCTCTTCATGTGGAACTGAGTCTGTCATGGTGGCTCGAATTATCCCATCTGCTGAAGGGCAAGTCCTTCCTGGTGTCCTTCTGGAACATGGTGCCAATGGATGTCAGCCTATCCGGCTGTGGAGCAGTTCTGGGTCATCTGACTGCTCAGGGATGGCAGTCTCCCGAGGATTCTCCCCTTCCCATCTATGCAATGGAGCTTTGGACGCTATTTCATGCCCTTCACCACTGGACACTCCTGCCAGAAGACTGTCCGGTCCAGGTCCAATCCGACAACAACACGGCTGTGGCTTTCATCAACAAGCAAGGCGGAACAAGCAGTCTCACAGCTTGGTTAGAGGTCAAGGTTATTTTGTCTTGGGAAGAGGAACATGTTCCTGCCATATGCGCAGTTCATATTCCCAGCATAGACGACGTCCTGGCAGACTTCCTCAGTCGACACACAGTGGACAGTGGAGAATGGGAGCTGCACCCAGAGGTGTTCAACCTCATTGTTCAGAGGTGGGGTCTTCCTTGCATCGACCTGATGGCAACAAGACCCAACCGGAAGATTCCTAAGTTCTGCTCTCGCAGGAGGGGTCCTCTGGCTTCAGCAGTGGATGCCATATCCTTTCCTTGGATGTTTCCTCTGGCTTACATCTTTCCTCCCATTCCCATGTTGCACAAGGTGATATGGAAACTGAGACTTCAGCGCTGTCCAGTTTTTTCTGATTGCTCCGTTCTGGCCTTGTCAGACATGGTTTCCAGAGCTTCTGGTTCTCTCAAAGGCGGAGCATTTCCAGCTGCCTTGCCGTCAGGATCTTCTTCTGCAGGGTTACCTGTGGGAGGAGGATGTCCGTCGTCTAGCTTGACAGCTTGGAAATTGAATCCTCATTTCTGAGGAAGACAGGGTTTTCTTCTGGTGTGGTGGCGACTATGCTTAGTGTACGCCAGCCTGTTTCCTCTAGGGCTGACCATCGAGTCGGGTCTACTTTTCTCTATTGGTGTGCTGATAAGGACCTGTCTCTGGATTTTGATTTTCCTTTGGTTCTGGCCTTCCTACAGGAAGGTGTGGACAAGGGCCTCAGTTGAGTTCCCTTAAGGTTCAGACATCTGCTCTCTCTGTTTTTCGTTCGGAGGCACATTGCTGTTCTTCCTATTGTCTAGTTTTGTTCCAGGGTGTTGCTTATACCCGTCCTGTATTTCAGACTCCTGCTCCTTAGTGGGATCTTAACTTGGTTTAGGGCATCCTTCAGCTCCCTCCCTTTGAGTCTTGGCAACTATTCCTCTACATCTGCTGATGTGGTACATGGCATTTCTCCTGGCGATTGTGTCTGTTCGCTGTGTCGCGGAGTTGCATGCTCTGTCTTGTACACCTCCCGTTTTTTGGTGTTTCACTAGGACATGGCGGTGCTTCTAACTTCGCGGGAGTTCTCCCGAAGATGGTTCTGAGTTCCTCACTTCTCAGGAGATTGTGGTTCCTTTTTTCTGCCCTGACCCTTCCTCTGACAAGGAGAAGGATTTCCACTTGTTCGCGTTGTCTCAAGTTTTATGTGCCGGTTTTATGACGGTCTGATGCGGTGTTTGTCATTCCTGAGGGTCCCAGGGCAGGGTGATCTGCATCCAAGTGACCTTTGTGTCTTGGATTAAGTCCACTGTTCGTAAGGCTCACGAACTGTGGAAGAAGCCTGTTTCCTTTTGGGTCACGGCTCCTTCCACTAGGTCTATTGGGACATCTTGGGCTTCCAAGAATCAGGCCTTAGCTGTTCGGTTGTTTAAGGCCGCCACTTTGTCATCTGTGCACTCCTTTTCGGAGCACTACTGTGTTGCTGTGCTGGCATCGGCTGATGTCAGTTTTGGGAGACAGATGCCAGAGGCAGTCTTGCCTGTCTGGAATCTTCTTTGGTTCTTTAGTGCTCCGTCACTTGTGCACCCTGTTGGCTCTAGTTCAGTGTGCTGTGTAACAGTTCCTGGGGTGTTGTTAACTCTGTTTACTGTCCATTGACACTTCATTTTTGTTGGTGGGCTATCTCTGATTTGATGGTTCATATAAGCCCTGGTGACTTTGATGGCCCTGTGCCTGGTCTATGCCTTACTTCCCGCCTCTGGGAAACTCAATGGTTGGACATCCCAAGGTTACCAGTAACCTATATTGGACAACAAAGAAAAGTGGATTTTAGTCTTACCTGTTAAATCATTTTCTCTTAGTCCATATAGGTTACTGGTCTCCCACCCTGTCAAGGGACCATGCTTGGCTCTCCTGTCGCAGAATGTGGGGGTCCTTTCAGGTTCATGCTCACCGGAGTCTTCTTTTCCTTCTCAATACCTAGTCAATAGTTAGTGTCTCAAATCTTACTGGAGCTGGTTGGCTAGCTGCAGCTAAGGAGGGAAGGTAGGCTCCACCCATGCATTCACTTCTCAGAATTGTTCCTGCCTACTTAAAGGGGCTGTTCGCCTACCAAAGTTACCAGTAACCTATATGGACTAAGAGAAAAGGATTTAACAGGTAAGAATAAAATCCTCTTTTGGCTGCAAGTCTTCCGTGAAGACCACGTCTGACCAAACTTCTCCAGACAGTAGATGGGTGTACCAGGTTCCGACAGTTTTCTGCAAATTCTGAGCTGATGGCTCTGCTGTACATCTTCCGATTGCAAAGGGAAGTAAGCAAGATGCGTCTTTCATCTGCTGCACTAAGTTTCCTTGGCCGACCACTGCGTCTACTGTATTCATTGTTGCCCGTTTCTTTGAGCTTCTTCAAAAGAGCTTGCAGTTTCTGCCTGTGAGAGACCTTGCTGTTGCAGTATAACTACCTTGTGTCTTGTTGCTGTGCTCAGTGTTGCCATGGTATATGATGTTTGACATTAAACTGTCTTCAGCAACCTTACCTTGTTAGCTGAGTTTGGCTGTTCCTCACCCAGTTTTATTCCTCCTACACAGCTGTATCTGTTACAGTTGATGATTATGTTTCAACCCACATATTAAATTGAAGATCATTAGCACCAGCTTGGTATAATTGTTTAATCATACACCCGACTATATGCTTACAAAATCCCTGACTTTGTGCAAGTGTAACTAGAAGAATTGACGCTGTGTTGAAGGCAAAGGGTGGTCACACCAAATATTGATTTGATTTAGATTTTCCTTCTGTTCACTCACTATCATTTTTCTAATCGATAAATATAAAGTATTAATATGTTTATTTTTGAAAGCATTGTTACTTTACAGCATTTTTTCACACCTGTTAAAGAAGTGTGCACAGTACTGTATGTATATATATATATATATATATATATATATATATATATATATATATTATATGTATTCTTTTTTTCTCCATAATAAGTGTTACTATCCATTAATTGAGAGATGAGCAACACATTGCTTTGCAGAACCCACTGACACGCAGAGTTCTAACACCATTCATACATTGTGATTAAACTCTGAAAATCCTCACCTTTAGTTTTATATCAGGGACCGTGTGGTCAAGGTTCAGAAATGGAATTAGCTGTTTTTTTCCTTATTTGCAGATTTTTTGGTTGTCGAATGACCTTAGGTCATTTGTACACTCTGTGGCTCCAGGATTCCAGCAGACATTGGGCATGAAGGCACCAGTGGATGAACTTGTAAACAATAATATTGTGAAATTAAACCTTCCATACAGTGAGATGTCCCAGGAAGATATCAGGTTATTATGCAGAGTGTGGTGGGAGAATTTTTTAATTTCTGTTTTAAATATTAGCAAAAGAAAAATGAAAAATACATACTCTCAAAGCTGAATCTACAACTCAGGCGCTCCTAGGCAAAGCCGCCTAGGCTGCCTTAGCTCCACCCATGTCACACCCACTCAACATGACTGTACCATCCATTGTTATCTAGAACAAAAAATGCCCTTAGCCTTTAACATATAAACGCAAAAAGTGACCTTAACCCCTTAAGGACCAGCGGTCCTGGAACGTGTCTGTTCCATAAGGACCGCTTTAATCCTTGGCGACTCGCCGGTACACGTGACCTGTTGCGTGTGTCGGCATACCGCTTCGGGGCCTAAGAGAGACTGCTCCAGTCTTGGAGCGGTCAATTTTAGGCCCTATTTTTACTTACAGCGCTCCCGGTGGAGCACTGTAAGTAAAAAGTATGTGATGTAATATGACCATCATCGGTCCTTAAAGGTATAAGGACCATGACGGTCATAGTACGTCATGTAGTCCTTAAGGGGTTAATCCCTTGTATGACAGATACTTTGCAGACTGGTATCCAAGTGCTTAAAGCAGAACTATCGCCCCAAATAAAGTCTTCGCCTATAATTATTCATATAGTGCTAAGCATAGAAATAGTAGTATTAGCCAGCATAAATACCGCCTTATTAAGAAATCCTACTTCATCTGAGACTGACGGGCAGGCACCAGTGCAGACATCTTGGCTTAGAGACATCTGCGCACCTGCACTGTCCCTCCTGGTCACCTCTAGGGGGCGTTACATTGTACCTTAAGGTAACAGGAAGTGACTGATGGTGCAGGAGTGCAGATGCCTCTAAAGCAAGACGCCTGCCTGTTAGTCTTAGATGAAATAGGATTTCTTAATAATACTGTACTTAATCTGGGTAATACTACTGTTACTAAGCTTATCGCTATATGAATAACTAGTAGAAGAGCCCGTGTACACGGGCCACAGTGGCCGGCGGTGGCGGTTCAGTCATGCCCAGTAGAGACTGCCGGCGCTGCGGCTCATACAGAGCTGGACGGCCCAGCTCTGTATGAGTCTAGTCACGGGCAGTCTCTACTGCGCATGACTGCGTCGTTACAAACTTTGTAGCGAATTATTATATAGGATTATTGGGGGGGACTATATTTGGGGTGATAGTTCCACTTTAAATAATTTTATAACCTTATAACTGCTCATAAATATGCAGTTTGCAGATACTTGTTTCATGTTAAAATTAAGACTTTTCATTGTTGCTTTAAAGAAATGGCAATGTCTCAGAATTTCTTTTATTAGCTGACAGTATATGAATTTATAGAATGACTGATACTGGTCACTTGCTATAAAACACTTCCATTTACAAGAAGACTTTTAAATTCCCTCCTACCACTCCATTCAGTGACATCAACCTGTTCATGCAGAAGGAGCTGACTGTTTGCTTGGCCAGACCACACTCATGGAGCTGGGGTAGCTATTGGAATCCTACTTACTATGTGCAGTGGTGTAACTATAGGGGTCGCACCTGCGACTGGGCCCGTCACTCCAGGGGCCCGGCCGCCACCTGAGACCCCTCCGCCTGACACCTGCAATCTCCCTCCGGCACTCTAGTAATGCAGAGCACTGGGAGATGACATCATCTCCCAGCGCTCTGCATTACTAAGAGGACCGCGCGGGAGCTCCAGGGAGGTAGGAGATGGGGGCATTGTGAAGATTGAGGGACATTGTAAAGGGGATCAGTGTGATCGAGGGGGGCCAATGTAGTCTTGGTGGGGGCCCGTGGCACTTCTTGCACCAGGGCCCGGAGGCTTCTAGTTACGCCTCTGACTATGTGTTAGGATCAAAGGAAATATTTCAATCATGACTGTACCATCCATTGTTATCTAGAACCAAAAATGCCCTTAGCCTTTAACATATAAACACAAAAAGTGACCTTAACACCTTAATGCGGGAGAGCACAGCTTGAAGATTAAATATCTTTAACCCTTTGAGTGCCAGAGGGGTACGCAACACATTGCAAAGCAATGCGTTGCGTACCCCTCTGGCTCTCAAAGGGCTAAAAGTACATAAATTAAAAAAACACACAACAACATGTCTCCAAATGTTGAAAACCAGAAAAAAAGCTCACAGCGCTGAACTAACCACAGTGAATACGTATAGTGAATGAGACAAAAAGGGATACAGACTAATTGGCATGTAAATGGCGGCAAGGAAAGAAAGAGGTTCTCCCTAACCCCCAAAACCTTTAGGCCGAAACCCAAAGTGCAAGTGCAAAGAAGAGCAATCCTGTTCTCTATATCAATATGTGAACATGTGCCCCAATTTAGGCATATATAATAATAATTGATGAAAATAAATATGAGGATTTAGTCCCCATTTTGGCCAAAATGGTGTAAGCTTGCCACCCCGCCAAGGTACCTCATAGTTTGGCAAATACCTACTCTAACATATCCACACAAGTCTGTCTAAACTGGAAACACATAAATTGAAGTAGGGCCCCTTTAAGATGGCAGGAATGCTAAATTCATGTGTCCCAATGTGTATGCAATTAAAAACACCTATCTAACCCTAAAAAATCTTTTATATATCTTTTGAAAGGTTTCCTAATGCTACTTTAATAACTAAACATATGGTAAAAGAGGAATGTTTCCCTTTAACCAAGAGTTTAAAAGAGTTTTTTGTTGCTTCTCTGCAATAAGGTAAGGGTATTTCTGTTCAGTGGAATAATGGGTGGGAATAAGGGTGAAGTCCTCAACACAAACCTTTGTTAGTGCGTCTCCATTGGTCAGAACTTGGAGTATCATTGCCATAGCTACCCAAGCTCCATAGGCAAAGTATGGTCAAGTGAAAATAGTTTCTTCTGAATGTAGGAGCTGATGTTGCTGAAAGGGGTAGGAGGGGAGAAATGAAAATATGGCTTTCTCATGAATGGAAGTGTTTTATAGAAAGTGATTTGTAATAGTTATTAACAGGGCTTCAAATTTGAAGTCCTTTGCTACTAGCCAGACCTGAAAAGTTACTCTCCACTGCAAGCCATAACATACCCACCGGGGCTGAATTTCTACTCGCCAGGGCTAAATTTTCACTTGCCGTTGGCTAGTGGCAAGTGGAAATTTTGAGCCTTGAGTTATTATATAGTCTTAGATTATCAGCTAGAGGGCACCTCAAAGCAACGTTGGAACTGTTGAGTTTTCCACATTACCTATAAACAGTATTTTTTAATTTGGAAAACTGTTATCAATCATTATAAAAGCATATACTATCATTTAAAGGGACCCTATGGCCTTAAAGGGATAGTAATATTTCAAAATAAAAGCAGCTCCAGTTAATCTTCATAGTCTTTGGGCCATGGAGAATGTTATTTCAATACTCTCAGAGTTGTAGTACAAGAGTAATTGAATGATAAAGTATCTCCCTTCTGCCCTTTTATCTAGTGTAAGCCACCTCCCCTCAGATGTGGACTCTGATCTCTTGACGGAACAGATCACAGCAAGGGACAATCTTCTTACTGAAAACATAAGAAAAACCCTGCCCCCCTTGATAGGCACTCAAAGGGTTAAACAAAAAAGCCATTACTGTTTTTTTAATTTCTGTGTTTTTTTTTTCACACGTTTATCTCAGAATGTATGCCGCTGCCAACATCACCACCAACCTATATGTGGTGAGTGAGCCTTGGCTGTTCTCTTTGGCTTGGTGCTCTGGTGCCCATTCCGTTACCACTAACGTTGTGCACAGTCTGAAGAAGATGGACAGGCCCATGTTTCTTATGGTAAGAACCAAGGGAGCCTCGGACTCCTCCGTAACAGACACCCTTAACCCTTTTGCGTGCCAGAGAGGTATCCAACGCCGTGCAACATAATGCATTGCATAGCTTTCTGGCACTCAAAGGATGAAAGCAGTATGCCCAAAAGAAAAATGGAGTGGGGCATAGCATAGGGCGAAAATACAAATTCCCCAAACTCCTGTTGGTTTAAAAAAAAAATGTAACCATTAGAATTCCAGAGAGGTCTCCAACACATTGCAAACCGATACGCTGGGGTCCTCATTAGCATTCAAGATGATAAGAGCCCCTTGAATGATTGGGAATTTGCAGAATTTTCATATCACCCCTATAGTGTAGTTGGTTTGGTCCAGAATTGCACTTTTTTATCTTGATGAATATGGCCTTTTTTATTAATTCCCTAGACATGCGTTAACATTTATACAATCTTTCCAGCATGCTTGGGGTTAAAAGTGCCTTTAATTATACTTTTAATAACCCCTCCTCCCACCCCTTTATTGTGATGGTAAGGCCTAAATTTTAGCTCTCACTTGTCTGTTCCTTTAGGTATTGATAGTCATGTGATCATGTGTTCCTTGTGTTGTGTTCCAGACCCCATCTGAATACCGTTTAATGTGGATTCTCACAGATGCCGTCTCTGCTTTGCTGATTACACTGATATTTCTACTGCACTGGTAAGTCCGACTGTCTGCTCTCATAACTAACAGCAATACCCCCATGACATGGTTCCTAATTGTTTTTATGGATTAAAGACTAGGGGCTCGATTTAAAGGGATAGAAATACTTTGTTTTATCTTTATTTTATTTTGTAGGCACTAAAAAAAACGTGAAGAATGATAAAAGTCTTATCTCTCAAACCTTTATGCTTTGAGAGATAATCACAAGCAAAGTTTCCCCTCCCGCCCCTTTTACCTAGTGTAAGCCATCTCTTCTCAGATGTGGAATGCAGTCCATAGACCAGACAGATAACAGAAGGGGACAATCTTCCCCCTGCCCCCTTGACACGTTTTTCAGGTTTTTACCTTATCTTAATTGAAGATCGTCCCTCTCTGCAATCTACCTGGGCACCTCCCTTCTGGTCTGACTGAACAGTGTTACATCAGTAAAAGGGGCAGGAGGGGGATACTTTATCATTGAATTACTCTTGAACTGTAACTCTGACAGAATTGAAATAACACTCTCCAAAGTCCAAATACTATGATTAATTAGAGCTGTTTTTATTATGAAACAATACTATCCCTTTAAAGAGGTCCGAGGCCAAAAAAAAAAAACCTTCAACGGCAGTTTTTCAAGCACAGTAAGCAATTCAAAGAACTGTGCTATGAAGAACCGCCAGCGAAAATGAAGTATATCGGTCGCTAAACTTAGCAGACATTTCCCTGCATTAAACATACAACAATTCAATTCACTGCAATTTAAAAGATTCTGTTAGGTGCTAAGATGCGCCAAGGACCCGCTTTAACATGGGAAATTCTAGGATCATTTTTTTGGGGTGTAGGATCCCTTAGTGCATCTTTCTTTTTTTTTTTTTTTAATTCAGTTTTTATTGGAATTTTTGTTAAGAAATCAGGGATACAGAAAAGCAAAAAGGGGGGGGGGTACAGTGACCATTAAATAAATAGATGAAAGTATAAATAACATAACATGAAAAGAGGAAAAAAAGGGGGGGAACAAGGGGGAGAGGGGGGGACAAGGGAAAAAGGTAGGGATCAAGGGAGACACCTAGGATGGACCATTACTAGAACAACCCACTGATTTAGAGGAAAAGCATGTTGTAGTGAAGCTCGGGAGGCACTACAGACCCCATCCAAGGAGTCCAAATACGGTCACTAAGGGATTAAGCTCTGTCTCACACCTTTAAGCCCTGCCACTTTTTGACATGATTCACATCATTTTTCACACCCCTTATGGCACCAGAGGACTCCCCTCCGGGGAGACAACAATTAAAAGTTCCCTGGTATGGTCCATATCAACCTGGTCCCGCCCTCAGACAGTCCATCTTCAAAATGTCAGGCAAATTCTCTGCATGAAAGAAACAGTAAAACCACAGATTTACTTTTTGGCCTATGTGGCCCTCGTCGGTGTGGTACAGCTGATTCCCTCTAGGAACATAGAGAGCACTTCCACTTAGGGCAGTGTTTCTCAACTCCTGCCGTCAGGACCCACTAACAGGCCAGGACATAGGGATTTCTCTGCTAGAGCACAGGTGTGGTGATCAGAGGCTCATTCACATTGATTAACTCACCTGTGCTCTAACAAGGAGATCATGTGATCAGAGGCTCATTCACACTGATTAACTCACCTGTGTTCTAACAAGGAAATCATGTGATCAGAGGCTCATTCACATTGATTAACTCACCTGTGTTCTAACAAGGAAATCATCACATCCTGGCCTGTTAGTGGGTCCTGAGGACAGGAGTTGAGAAACACGGACTTAGGGAGACCTAGTAATAAGGATTGTGTCCGTGTTATCACCAGTTTTTGCTTTCTCTTCCAGCACGGACTGACAATGCAGTAAACTAACACTCCCTCTTATACTGAGGTAGCATGAGGGATTACAAGGGGAAATCACTACACCTGGGAGGGAATTACATTATTATCAGTGTTTAACCCTTTGAATGCCAGAGGGGTACACAATGCATTGCTTTGCAAAGCGTTGAGGACCCCTCTGGCACTCAAAGGGTTAAAACAATAAGTGGGGAAAATTGTACTTTTTACTGGAATTCCAGCACAATGAGGAAAGTGCTACTCTTTGCATGTTTCTCTTTTGAGACAAGTTTTCTCTCATCCCTACTCATAAACTACTGTTTGAAATAAAAAAATGGCTGACATAAAGTATACGTGATCTTGAAAGCTCCTTCAAAATGACATACGAGTTATAAATTAAGAGTTCCACTTTAAGGTTAGGTTTTGGTGCATGTGCTTATGTCGCCACTATGAGTGAGACTTCACCCTTCAACATTCCAGAAGTGATTATGTGTAGATCACACAGGCCGTGTAGTGTTTGGCTACCAGTCATACACTTCTACACAGGGCTGGATTCCCCAATAGGCAGAGCAGGCCTGGAGCTGTAAGGTTTGAGGGGTTCATCTGCTGTGCTGGCCACACCCATTTTTCTCTGTTGTGGGTGTGGCCAGAGCAATCTCAATGTCTATGCACCAGTTTTATACCCCATTACAGGCTATTAATTAACCGCTTGAATTCTAGAGAGATCTCCTGCACATTGAAGATCTTTTTTAGCAACCAAGGCCAAGGGTATTTTCTGTGTCAGGAAACAGTGGACTGAACAGGGGGCGGGGTCATGTGAGGAGTGTGGGTGGCCATGGGCAGAGCTAAGGGCAGCTAGAGTGCCTTGCCTAGACGCGCCTTGGATGTAAATCTGTTCCTGCTTCTACACAACTTCTCCTTACACAACACTTAGTTTTGATATTGTATGATCATTGCTCAGATGTATTTCTTGTACTGTTCCATCTCATTCTCAAATGATATTTTACTATTTGCTGGTTCATGTCTCTTAGCATTTACTGTATAGAATTACAGCTTCATCCTATCCTTCAGTGTTCTCCATTGTTTATCTTATTACTGTAGAACAAGATCTCAAGGGCCTTCCTTTTAGGAAGCTAAAAAGGTGCAATTCTGGAGCAGCTCCTTATGTCACCCTCCTGAATACCACCTCTACAGTCACCTGCCAGAATAACACCTCTATAGTCACTCACCAGAATAGCACCTCTATAGTCATCTGCCAGAATAGCACCTCTATAGTCACTCACCAGAATAGCACCTCTATAGTCATCTGCCAGAATAGCACCTCTATAGTCACCTGCCTGAATAGCACCTCTATAGTCACCTGCCTGAATAGCACCTCTACAGTCACCTGCCAGAATAACACCTCTATAGTCACTCACCAGAATAGCACCTCTATAGTCATCTGCCAGAATAGCACCTCTATAGTCACCTGCCTGAATAGCACCTCTATAGTCACCTGCCTGAATAGCACCTCTACAGTCACCTGCCAGAATAGCACCTTTATAGTCACACAATAGAATAGCACCTCTATAGTCACCCCCCAGGATAGCACCTCTATAGTCACCCGCCAGAATAGCACCTCTATAGTCATCTGCCAGAATAACACCTCTATAGTCACCCGCCAGAATAGCACCTTTATAGTCACACAATAGAATAGCATCTCTATAGTCACCCCCCAGGATAGCACCTCTATAGTCACCCACCAGAATAGCACCTCTTTAGTCACCCCCCAGGATAGCACCTCTACAGTCATCTGCCAGAATAACACCTCTATAGTCACCCACCAGAACAGCACCTCTATAGTCACCCACCAGAATAGCACCTCTTTAGTCACCCCCCAGGATAGCACCTCTACAGTCATCTGCCAGAATAACACCTCTTTAGTCACTCACCAGAATAGCACCTCTATAGTCACACAATAGAATAACACCTCTTTAGTCACCCGCCAGAATAGCACCTTTATAGTCACACAATAGAATAGCATCTCTATAGTCACCCCCCAGGATAGCACCTCTATAGTCACCCGCCAGAATAGCACCTCTGTAGTCACACAATAGAATAGCACCTCTATAGTCACCCGCCAGAATAGCACCTCTATAGTCACCCGCCAGAATAGCACCTCTATAGTCACCCGCCAGAATAGCACCTCTATAGTCACCCCCCAGGATAGCACCTCTACAGTCATCTGCCAGAATAACACCTCTATAGTCACCCGCCAGAATAGCACCTCTTTAGTCACCCCCCAGGATAGCACCTCTACAGTCATCTGCCAGAATAACACCTCTTTAGTCACTCACCAGAATAGCACCTCTATAGTCACACAATAGAATAACACCTCTTTAGTCACCCGCCAGAATAGCACCTTTATAGTCACACAATAGAATAGCATCTCTATAGTCACCCCCCAGGATAGCACCTCTATAGTCACCCGCCAGAATAGCACCTCTGTAGTCACACAATAGAATAGCACCTCTATAGTCACCCGCCAGAATAGCACCTCTATAGTCACCCGCCAGAATAGCACCTCTATAGTCACCCGCCAGAATAGCACCTCTATAGTCACCCCCCAGGATAGCACCTCTACAGTCATCTGCCAGAATAACACCTCTATAGTCACCCGCCAGAATAGCACCTCTATAGTCACCCGCCAGAATAGCACCTCTATAGTCACCCCCCAGGATAGCACCTCTACAGTCATCTGCCAGAATAACACCTCTATAGTCACCCACCAGAATAGCACCTCTTTAGTCACCCCCCAGGATAGCACCTCTACAGTCATCTGCCAGAATAACACCTCTATAGTCACCCGCCAGAATAGCACCTTTATAGTCACACAATAGAATAGCATGTCTATAGACACCCCCCAGGATAGCACCTCTACAGTAATCTGCCAGAATAACACCTCTTTAGTCACTCACCAAAATAGCACCTCTTCAGTCACTCACCAAAATAGCACCTCTTTAGTCACCCGCCTGAATAGCACCTCTTCAGTCACCTGCCAGAATAACACCTCTATAGTCACCCGCCAGAATAGCACCACTATAGTCACCTGCCAGAATAGCACCTCTATAGTCACCCGCCAGAATAGCACCTCTATAGTCACCCGCCAAAATAACACCTCTTTCACCACCCATCAGAACAGCACCTCTTTAGTCACACACCAGGATAGCAGCTCTTTAGACCCCGCCAGAACAGCATCTCCTTAGTCACCCACCAGAATAGCACCTCTTTAGTCACCTGCCAGAATAGCACCTCTATAGTCACCTGCCAGAATAGCACCTCTATAGTCACCTGCCAGAATAACACCTCTTTAGTCACCTGCCAGAATAGCACCTCTATAGTCACCTGCCAGAATAACACCTCTTTAGTCACCTGCCAGAATAGCACCTCTATAGTCATCTGCCAGAATAGCACCTCTATAGTCACACAATAGAATAGCACCTCTATAGTCACCCGCCAGAATAGCACCACTATAGTCACCCGCCAGAATAGCACCTCTATAGTCACCCGCCAGAATAGCACCTCTTTAGTCACCTGCCAGAATAACACCTCTTCAGTCACCTGCCAGAATAGCAACTCTATAGTCACCAACCAGAATAGCACCTCTATAGTCACCTGCCAGAATAGCACCTCTATAGTCACACAATAGAATAGCACCTCTATAGTCACCCGCCAGAATAGCACCTCTTTAGTCACCTGCCAGAATAGCAACTCTGTAGTCACCTGCTACAACAGCACCTCTATAGTCACCTGCCAGAACAGCACCTCTTTAGTCACTCGCCAGAATAGCAAATCTATAGTCACCTGCCAGAACAGCACCTCTATAGTCACCCGCCAGAATAGCACCTCTATAGTCACCAACCAGAATAGCACCTCTTTAGTCACCTGCCAGAACAGCAACTCTATAATCACCCACCAGAATAGCAACTCTTTAGTCACCTGCCAGAATAGCCACTCTATAGTCACCAGCCAGAACAGCACCTCTATAGTCACCTGCCAGAATAGCAATTTTATAGTCACCTGCCAGAATAGCACCTCTATAGTCACCTGCCAGAACAACACCTCTATAGTCACCCACCAGAATAGCACCTCTATAGTCACCCACCAGAACAGCACCTCTATAGTCACCTGCCAGAATAGCAATTTTATAGTCACCTGCCAGAATAGCACCTCTATAGTCACCTGCCAGAACAACACCTCTATAGTCACCCACCAGAATAGCACCTCTATAGTCACCTGCCAGAATAGCACCTCTATAATCACCTGCCGGAACAGCACTTCTATAGTCACCCACCAGAATAGCACCTCTATAGTCACCTGCCAGAATAGCACCTCTATAGTCACCTGCCGGAACAGCACCTCTATAGTCACCCGCCAGAATAGCACCTCTATCGTCACCCACCAGAATAGCACCTCTATAGTCACCTGCCAGAATAGCACCTCTATAATCACCTGCCGGAACAGCACTTCTATAGTCACCCACCAGAATAGCACCTCTATAGTCACCTGCCAGAATAGCACCTCTATAGTCACCTGCCGGAACAGCACCTCTATAGTCACCCACTAGAATAGCACCTCTACAGTCACCTGCCAGAATAGCACCTCTATAGTCACCTGCCAGAACAACACCTCTATAGTCACCCACCAGAATAGCACCTCTATAGTCACCTGCCAGAATAGCACCTCTATAGTCACACAATAGAATAGCACCTCTATAGTCACCTGCCAGAATAGCACCTCTATAGTCACCTGCCGGAACAGCACCTCTATAGTCACCCACCAGAATAGCACCTCTATAGTCACCTGCCAGAATAGCACCTCTATAGTCACACAATAGAATAGCACCTCTATAGTCACCTGCCAGAATAGCACCTCTATCGTCACCCACCAGAATATAACCTTAGTCACCCGCTAGAATAACACCTCTTTAGTCACCCACCAGAATAGCACCTCTTTAGTCACCCGCTAGAATAACACCTCTTTAGTCACCTACCAGAATAGCACCTCTATAGTCACCTGCCAGAACAGCACCTCTATAGTCACCTGCCAGAATAGCAACTCTATAGTCACCTGCCAGAACAGCACCTCTATAGTCACCTGCCAGAATAGCAACTCTATAGTCACCCGCCAGAATAGCACCTCTATAGTCACCTGCCAGAACAGCACCTCTATAGTCACCTGCCAGAATAGCAACTCTATAGTCACCCGCCAGAATAGCACCTCTATAGTCACCTGCCAGAATATAACCTCTTTAGTTTTCACCAGAATAGCACCTCTTTAGTTTTCACCAGAATAGCACCTCTATAGTCACCAACCAGAATAGCACCTCTTTAGTTTTCACCAGAGGAGTTTGATTGTGGATCATTTTCAAGAGTGGATTTCCACCAATTAATCTTTCTTTATTATTTTAATTTAGGTGGCGAGAGAGAGAATTGCCGTGTTGCCCAGAAAATAACGTTCACCTTGAAAGTGGTTTGTACAACACGTTTAAAACTGGCAAGTAAAAAAAAGATGTGATTTGAAGAGTTTTAGCTTTTAAGGGGCATTAGCATGTATGTATATATATGTTTAATAACTTACAGGTCTGTAGTATTCAATGTAAATGGATCCCAGTCCATCACCTTCTGGCTGCCTCCCGTTAGAGCTTCAATCTGGTTGTGGGACCGGATGGATGCAGTGAGGCACAATCTTCAGTGAGAAAGTGTAAGGAAAACCCTGCTCCCCTTGACGAACGAGGGCAGGATTTTCCTTTGCTTACTGAAGATTGTCCCTCTCCACTCTCCATCCAGACCACACTCACAGGCAGAGTGACGTGGCCAGAAGGGGAGTGAGGGAGATCCTTTTACATTGAATATCTTTTGATCTACAGAACAATAACTTATTAAACATAGCATAAAGTATTATAAAAACAATAGAGAAGACTCAGAGATAAACTTTCTTGTAGACATTACTATCCCTGATATTTTTTTATCAATGTTTCAGCCCCCTCATTCATCATTAATATAAGTCCTAAGAGTGCTATTATTTCATATTCACTATTTCTAGTTATTTATACATATTTATAGTAAATAGTTCCAAGGCATTTTTTTAATTTATTTATAATTAGAGTGCCCATATCACATGAATTTTCATGTGTCTATCTATCTATCTATCTATCTATCTATCTATCTATCTATCTATCTATCTATATCAAAAAGCAGGGAAGCACTCACACTTGCAGGTGCCTGGATGCTATTTCAAAAACAATGTCCACAAAATATGTTTGTAATAGAAAACACTCTCAGGACTTTAAAGTTTCACAAGAAAGAACAACATTTTAATTGATCATTGTTTTGGTTATATTGGAGTAACCTTAGTTATGCCAGTGTAACCCAAACTTTGATCAATATAGCATTTTTTATATATATATATATATATATATATATATATATATATATATTTATATACAGGGCTCAAAAAAGTCGAGAACTATGCCATCGGGATCATATACTCATTACAGGGTCATCCAAGGGGGACAGATCAAAGCTAAGACACCAGTCTATTTCAATCCAAAATCTGCCAACCCACACTGAACCAGCATGGCAGATTATCATCCATTCCCTCAGCATGGATTTACAACAAAACAATGGCCCTCATTTCCCAGAGGCTTGAGAGTTACTTCCTACTGTAGTGGGAAGAAAAGCTCAATGGTAGAGGGTGCTAAGAATCACCAGGTTCTATCAGACTTCCTTTGGTCTTTAGACATTGAAACACTTAACATTCGATCTCTGAGTACGGTTTCACACAGAGGGCCATATGTTCAAAGGGATAACGACAAAAAATTGTCGTATGAAAGACAAAAATAAGTAATTGAATGCATGAACGACATATTTTCTATAGAGTATACGACAGAAAACTAGTAATGTCCTTTGTGGACGACACAACTCCAGGGGCGGGGCAAGGGCGTGGCCAAACCATTCTCCAGTGTCGTATAAAGGAAAAGAAAATTTGTCGTAATTAACGACAAAAAATGTCTTTCAAAAGACAAAATTTGTTCGTTAAGAAAAAAGTGGAGGGAATGTGATGTTCGAATGTGAGAATTTTTGTCTTTAGTTAAGACATTTTTTAAGACATTTTTGTCCTTAGGACATTTTTTAAGACATTTTTGTCCTTAGTTAAGAAATATTTTTTGTTGTTACATACGACGTTACATACGTTTCAGTCAGGACTATCGACATATTTCCAATCACAACCGACACTCTCTGGAAATATTAATGATCCCAACGACACTGTACTTTGAAAAGTCATTACAAACGACAAAAACTATTTCGCTGTTTCTTTGAACATATGGCCCTTAGAGGAACTATATTTGCTTTTAGCTATTTTGGTCAAAATTGGTTGCACTCCAGCAATTTTAAATGTGTTTTTTTCTTTGGATGTGCTTACCAAAACCTGGACTGGAATTGTACTTTTGGAAGTTTTGACCAGCTTCTATTGGTTTAAGCACCCCTCCCTCCCCCAGGTGACCAGCTTCTATTGGTTTAAGCACCCCTCCCTCCCCCAGGTGACCAGCTTCTATTGGTTTAAGCACCCCTCCCTCCCCCAGGTGACCAGCTTCTATTGGTTCAAGCACCCCTCCCACCACCAGGTGCAAGGCAAGCTTAGTATTCTATGGCCATATGATGTGACCAAATCCTCATCTTTAATATAGTAGTGATATGCAGGCACAGTGCCGCAGAGTAAAGGGTTAATGGCGATGAAAATGTGGATGTGCACCAATATTTTGTATATTTGCTTTTAGCTATTTTGGTCAAAATTGGTTGCACTCCAGCAATTTTAAATGTGTTTTTTTCTTTGGGTGTGCTTACCAAAACCTGGGCTGGAATTGTCCTTAGAGGAACTAGTACAATAACTAAATAACATCAATTGGGACATTATCAGCTTATGTGAGCCTCGTAAAAAAAGGTGAAGATTTATTCAATTTAGAAGATGGACACTGGCTATACTATAAAGGAACCAATGACGGGCGATGTGGAGGAATCGGATTCTTGATTAACAGAAGACGGACAGACTCAATCGTTAAAGTAGAAAGTATTTCTGAAAGTACCACTTCCTGTGCTATCAAACTAGACAGTCGCTATGGTCTTCAGATCTTTTATATTTGAAAATGAAAATTCCTTTGAAGGCAGATCTCATTGGAAAAAAGAAACCAGAAGATTAAAAGGCGTGCTGGATGGATTAGAATGCACAGAAGAAGAGGATGATGGTCTAACGCAATATGAAATACAAATCTTTATAGCAAGCAATCACTCCAATCACTCCTTTTACAGCAATTGACTACAATGGAGACAATGTCTGAAGGAAAAATGTTACAAATACTGCCTACTACATGGTCACAAGACTGTAACAAGTAGAGAAAATCCTATAACATAAAGTGATAGAATACGTCGCTCCCTGTGAGCAGTAGAGACTGTGCGTGTGTGGTTTCGCACACAGGGAGATTCGCTGTGAGCCGTCTGGAGCTCCCCCTTGAGGATCATCACGTTCGGTGAGAGACTCGCCGAACGCGCTGATCTGGAGCGGGGAGCTCCAGGCGGCTCACCTCCTGTCTCCGCTCCGGGGCAGCAGCCGGGGCCGCTGGGTGCACTTTAGCCCATGTATACGGGCTTTGATACTAGTATATAATAAAATAGACCTGTATGTTATTGAACAATTTAAAAAAAGTTATAACAATCGTTGGAGTTTAACTCTTTGAGTGCCGGGGGTATGCAACGTGTTCAGGAAGGAGAGGAAAGGTGAAGACACACGCAATGAAGGGAGCGTGCTCGCTCCTAGGGAGAGCTGGAGAGGTAGGTGAGAGGAGAAATTCAGAACAGGGGACGTCCTGTAGAGCTGTGTGATTCAACTTGTATGGCATGTAGAAGAAACAGAAAGGGTGCCCAACAGTGCCTATTATCCTTACCTAAATACCATAAAGCGCTAGAATGCATTGCTCCCTGTGTGCGTAACTGCACATGCTCAGTAGGGAAAGATGCAGTCATGCGCCGGCTTGCAGTCAGAGGCACTGCTGATCCGTAGTGGGGCTCTCCGAACAGCCGGCTGCTAATTTGGCCTGTGTACACAGGCCTTCAATACAAGTAACAAATATATTGATAAGGCAGCAATTATATTCACAGGTAGGATGGTTGTGGAAGGGTATATACCCAACAACAACAAAACAGGCATGCAGAAATATTCTCCTGTCTCTGCTCAGATGACCACGACTTGAAAATGTAAGATCCCACAATTTTGGAGACTAATTTGAACACTAAATCAACAATAAATTAGTGTAAATCATCCAGTATAATAAAATGCTAGAATGTTTGTCAGGCAGTAGAGACTACCCGAATGCACAGAATGCTGGGAGTTCTGTGCTGGGAGCGTTCTGTGCATTCGGCCAGTCTCTACAGTGCATGACTACATCGCGTGCGCTGCCAGTGAGGTGGCAGCAGTACGCAGAGTAGGACCGGCCTCTTGACCCTTTGAGTGCCAGAGGAGTATGCAATGCATTGTAAAGCAATGCGTTGCGTACCCCTCTGGCACTCAAAAGATTAACATCACCCAGACCTTGGCCATTGTACACGGACATTTACACTAGTAAAGTATAAAACACCAGACTCTCTCACCCTGAGATTTTTGCCCTTCACTCTGAGACTCGGTTCGAAATCCTGAGTCTTCGGGTGAAACCCTGAGAGCTCCCAGTTATGAATATAGGACCCAAGGGGTTAAATAATAAAAGTTTACTGCACCTTTCAAAATAATCTGTAACAACTAAAGTACTAATCTGTGATTACAGCAAATATAACAGCCTCAGATTTTGCTGTTCCCGCTGCTTAGGGATGGATGACTTATTTTCTTGGCATTTTCTCTTGCATTCAATATCTCAGCAATTTCAGGTTTAAATAGTGAATTGTCATTGTGTAGTGAGTGTATCCTCCTCTGAATGTACTCACAGGCTACAGAATGCCAACTAATAACTAATAACTATCAACCAGCACAACATTCTTCAGCTTTAAATGGAAGCATTAACTCAGTGTGGGACTGGAGGTTTTTATAAAGAAAGGGTACATTTTGTCATATGTTGTAAAGTCATTTAAATGCAAAAAAACAAACAAAAATACATTTCACGGCAGCTTGTATACGGAAGAAATTAAAGGCCATATGTGTAAAGTTTAAGGGGAGCAATTTGAAAACAAGCCATCTCCGACAATGGGAGAAATAAAAGCGGCTTTTAACCCTACGAATGCTTGTGAGGTCGCCAATGCATTGCTTTGCCTCTTTAGCATTCGAGGTGTTAAAACGCCCATTTAAAATCTGGGAGAATTCAGCAAATTTGTAATTTGTTCTCTAAAGTACTGCTGATTTGTCTCAGAATCAGCGTTTCCTCTAATATTATCAATGGTTAGCAACCCAGCACTGAAAGAGTTAAAAAAATAAAAAGGCAGAGGGAGAAGTCCTGCTGGTCTTGTGAATATGTAAGAAGTGATATCTTAGAATAGTGCATGGTAAAAGTTCCGTGAGGCCTGATTGGATCATCTCTGGGTTAGAGAAAACACTGACACAGCACTGAGATTCAGCGTCTACAGGTACCTTCTCCTCCTCAGTATTGGACAATGCGCACTACAAAGGAATACAAAGCTCTCCAGCCATGAAGCTCAACCTGAGGAGCCGCCCACTCCAACAAAGCTCCTTCTATAACCAATTGGCAATGCTGTTCTGCATTTGCTAGTATAGGTGGCAAATATAAATTCCCATTGGTTTAAAAGAGCAGCACAATGTATTTTATGAAACTATGTGTTTAACCCCATAAGGACCAGTGCACGCACGCGCGGCTGGCACTTGCGGACCACGGGGCATTTTTTTTTATTATTGCTTCCGGTTCAAGGCTTCCGGAGTGGCGTGCAGCCGCTCCGGGAGCCCTGAACTCCATGCCGTGCCAGGACCGTTATTGGTCCTTAAGTGCCGGACCGTTGTGATGGTCCTGGCACAGCAATGGTCCTTATGGGGTTAAGAGCTTTTCGTGCTGAAAAACCAAGTGTACTCCCTCTGCACTCATAAGTTATAACTGTTCAAATTGTCAAGAAGTGAATTACAGCGTGATTACTTCCTGAAAGTTCAAACTGACACCATGACTTCAGCAGTTTCTATCACATTCTGTGGAGAACTGCTTGTCAGTAATTTCTCCCAAACTATTTATATTAGAAACCAATGGCTAGAACAACATTTTTTCCTTCTCTTTAAAATTAACTAAACATATTATAGTAATGGGTTTATTATGGATTTATCCCAATGCCCTTATTGAAGTGCTTGTTTTCTTCTCTTGCAGAGATTGACATGTCGGTCTCTGAAGAGAGTGATGGCAGGAGTCTGTCCAACACTCCGAACGTGAGATCCAGTGATGATCACATCGGGTCTGCAGACAGAGACTGAATGTCAGAGACTGAATGTGCAGAAGGAATGTCTGAGTCTCTCTGGAGCTGCCACTGCAACCTGTGTGTTCTGTGGGTGTGCAAGTCTTTCCTCTGTGTCCCTGGGTGCCAGAGACAGAACATGGACAAGACAGAACTTTTAGTAGCTATGCCACATTTCACCATTTCAGGAGACTTCGTAGATTGCTCTTCCGCTAGCTGGGCTCGGATTTTTGGGTGGTAGGGTGGCCTGTCTCTGGTTTTGTACAGTGTCTGAGTAAGAAGAGCACACAATCTATCTGTGTGTAACTAAGAGCATAAGCATGTGTGCGTGTGTATATATATATATATGTGTGTGTGTGTGTGTGTGTCTGCGTTTGTATGTCTGTGCATTTGTGTGTGGGTACGTGTATATGTTAGCGTATATGTTTGTGTGTGTATGCATGTGTGAATATACGTGTGTGTGTTTGCGTGCATTTGGGGGTGGTTATGTGTATATGTTAACGTATATGTTTGTGTGTATATGTGTGTGCATATTTGTGTGCGTGTGTGCATATATGTGTGCTCGTGTGCGTATATGTCTGTGTGTATGTTTGCATATGTGAGTGTATATGTTTGTGTGTGTGTACATGTGAATATAGGTATGTGTGTGTGTGTGAATATGTATATTAGTGTGTGACAGTGAGCCATAGGTATAAAGTGAAGCAGAGATGATTTTTAGCCAGGTCAGTGACCCTGTACCTTTTGCTGGTGACCTGGTAATCTTTGTCAGTTGGTCGATATATATTTTATCAGTGAGTCTGTACAGTATTATGATACTTTGTCCACCAAGTATAAGGTGGCCTGGTACCTTTCTTTTTAGAAAATCACCCATGAAGTGGAGTAGGCCAATACTGGAGCAAACCAACTGTACCACGGGGACAAATAAACATTCCTATCTATTAAAACTGAGTTTTTAACCCCTGAATGCTGGAGTGGTCTCCAACTCATTGCAAAAGCTCCATCATTCAAGGTGTTCTGGATTGCCCCAGAAATGGCACAACTCTGGTATTGGGATGCTATTCCTTATGCACAAAAGAAAAGAGAATCTATTTTGCTGTGAACCTACCACATCATCGGGAAGAGAGAGGAAAACAAGTTCCTGTTGAGTTAATGTGACATTTAGCACCTACAATTTTTGCAACCTCTCTAATTAGGGAAGGAACAACCGGCGATGCAGTCAGTGCAGTGCACCTAGGCCTGCAGTGTAGAAGGGACCCAATGCCCAGCTCAGCCCAAAAGGACCCTGTGTCATAACCATAACATTTGTTGTGGGCTTCTCTTCCAAAAGAATTTGCCTCCCTCAACCTGACACTGGGTCCTTCCAACCTCTCCCCAGATCATGGTGATACTGTGCACACTGCATTAAGAGAGGAGCTGACAGTGTGAAAAATGTAAGTGTTACAACTTTGAATAAGATCTCCCAGCTCTTCTCTCTTTCTGCTACACACTATGCAGTCAGCAGGAATGTAGTAACATAGTGATATTGCAAGTTGGGTGAGGAGCTGTGCAACATCATTTTTATGTGGGGATCTTTGCTTCGGAAATGGGAGATTTATCTGGATGGCTCTCTCCTTGAGTTATGATTCCTGTGTTGCCAGTGGACTACAAATCATCCTTCCCATGTGGAGCATCAAGTGAGCAAATCATTGGACTACAGATCCCATGGATATCTGAGAATGATGATGGAAAAGAACTACTGGTTGCCCACTGCTGACATTGGCTTACAGATTTAACTTGACATTCTTCACCATATCTGGTTAAGTTAACAACAATTCCACACAAGTCAACGTACGTTGTTTATCAGAATAAGACAACTTAATGGAACAATAATAACTACAATGAAATAGGTTCATGACATTTTTACTATCATGGTCTTAAAGTGTTAGTAATGTCCACAAAACAAGTTTTTTTGCATTTAGAAGAGCTTAAAAAGCTGAGCTGAATGCAAAAAACCATATCTCTCAAACCGCTACGGTTCAAGAGATATAGGCATTTAATGTTTGATCTCTCCTACTGACAGCTGTAAAGCTGTCAGCAGGACAACTGTGTCGGCCGACACGGAGGAGCTTGAGCAGATCCGCGATCTCGTTATTTACCACGAATCCCTTCATTGGAATGGTCTAAAACGAGTTCCTGGTTTTCAAGCACTCGTTTTAGACCATTCCAATGAAGGGATTTGTCGTAAATAAGGAGATTGCAGCACTTCTCAAGCTCCTCCGTGTCGGCCGACACAGATCTCCCATACTTTAAACGCCTGTATCTCTTAAACCATAGTGGTTTGAGAGATACAGTTTTTTTGCATTTAGCTCAGCTTTTTAAGCTCTTCTAAATGCAAAAAAACTTTTTTGTGGACATTACTAACACTTTAAAGCTAGCCTATGTAAAAATGAATTATTCAGAACAAGGTTAAGAAAATCATACTGATGTTTCTCTCTGCAGTTGGAGCTTTCTCCAAACCGATGAATGGGATTTCCTTGCTATTCTAGTAGGCCAGTCAGACGCGATGTTCAAAAAGTCAACATGATCAAAAAAGGATCATGAGTTGGTGATAAAAGGACAATATTGTCAGAAGAAAATCCATCATGTTTGAAAATGTGTTATCAAAATTTAAAAATGACTGTAAGAAGTTCTTGATGAATATTGTCCTTAAAAATTCTGATGTTAAAAATGTCTTTCATTTTGTCTGTGAAACAAAATGTTCAAAGAAACAAATACTTTTTATCTTTAAAATGGCACTTTTTTAAGAAAGACTTTTTTTGCCAGTTAACTCCATACTTCTGCTTCTCGCTCCTGCTAACAGTACTTTAATTTGTCTTCTCCAAGTTTAGATCATTTTTATTTTATCTGGAAAAAATGACATTAATTAGACAAAAAAGTGACGCTGAAAGAACATTGCTGGAATTGGATACAAAAAATGACAGTAATATGTCTGAGAATTAACAAAACGTGGCGTAAGAACTTTTTTATTCTGATCACATACAATTTTTGTTACCACAACTTTTTGAACATCTCATCCTTGTTTTTTTTATTATTTTCAGAAGCTTAGCAGCTTATCATCTACTTAAAACGCCTCAAATAAGTGTCTTTGCCTTATTTTGCATACTGAACAGAATACCTGATGTATTACTTTAAAAGAGACTGTTTCTGCCTGGAAGGAATGAAGTTGCCTCTCCCCTACCTCTGGACATCCATGTGCTTACTAGGGGATAAGGAAGGGCCCATGAATCAATCTATTGAGGGGAACCAACACCTTAACATTTTTATTTTTAAAGGAGCAGTAAACTTTTTTTAATGAAAAAATATATATTGTAGGGTTTTTTTTTTAGTAAAATAATGGTGCTCCCACTGCTGAGAGATGCATATTTCCAGTGCTACTACAGTTTAAACCTGTGTTTTTTTTACATTGGCAATGCCCTCTAGTGGTCAAATTCCAATTAGTTATGGAGAGAAAAGTCAGTGAATTGCAGTTCTCCATAGAATGTGATAGAAACTGCTGAGTCACTTCCTGTCAGTTAGAACTTCCAGGAAGTAAACACAGTAAATTCACTTCATGATTATTTGAAGCGTTATAAAGTTTGAATAAAACAACTGACAGCGGTTTGAGTAACCTTGTTTTACTCACCAGAAAAAACTCTATAACATAAATGTTTTCATAAAAGAGAGTTTACTGCTCCTTTAAGTGTCATATTAGACCTGGATGCTCAACAAATGAGGAATCAAGCTGGCAAAGCACAGGGCCAAAAGAACCTCAGACCGATACGTTTTACTCTGCTGACAGAGCTTTCTCACAGTCCCTTCTCAGGATGTCTCTGGTAATTTGGTAGGCTAGGGCCATATGTTCCAGTGGAGGAGTTCTGGGGTAAAACATTTTTACTCTAGGGAAGAACTAACATTTCCCATTGATTAAAATGGGGATTTTAACCCCTATTATTTGGGATTTTTAGTTCTCCCCTATAGTGTAAATGGTTTGCCCCAGAACTCCTCCACTTTTCCTTTGAACATACAGCCCCAAGGTTTTTATTGTTTTCAGAAGCAATGCAGAGTATCTGCTACTTAACCCTTTGAGCGCCAGAGCAATGCATTTCGCACCAGTCTGGCACTCAAAGGGTTAAAAATGTCTCTAAGACGTGGACCTTCATTATTTTACAGACAGAAGATGTTTTATTACTTTAACCCCTTAACGACCCTTGACGGTCATAGTACGTCATGGGTAACTCTGAGTTAACGACCCATAACGTACTATGACCATCATGGAATTCTGGGTCCCCCATGGCTGCACGCCGTTCGGGGAGTCCGGAATCTGAATTTAAAAAAAAAAATGCTCGATGATCCTTTAGTGACCGCAATGCGCCCGCGCGGACGGTCGTTAAGGGGTTAAGGGGAATGTTGTCCCCTGATCTGTTTTGTTTATACTGAAGAGGTTCCACTCTGGAAGGGACTGACTTGTTTCTCCCCTACCTCCAGATGTCCCTGCACTTGCATGGGGATAGAACGAGGTCCTCCATCAACTCCATTTGGTGGAACAGACATCTTAGAATTTGCATTTCCAGGTTTATAATTTTATTTGCCCAGGATACACATCACATAGGTGAATGAACAAGCAGGCAAAAACAGGGTTAAAAAATACAAAGACTGATTAATTTTGCACTGTAAGATGAGCTTCCACATCCCATATCTGGGGTCTCCTTGGTATCCTGGTAAGCCATTTTCATTTACTGTATGGTTTTCAGAACTGTTGCAGCATATTGACTGCTTAGATATGACTCTAAGAAGTGGCTTTCCTTTTATTACAGAAGTAATTGAAGCTATTAATCTCCTATTTTATTATAATATATTGAAGTGGTTTTGCTGTGGAAGGGAACATCTAGGATATCTGCCAGCCCTTCCTTATCCATATGTTCATTACATTAGGAGCAGGAAAGGGATCCCTGGATCCCATAGAAATGACTCTAAGAAGTGGCTTTCCTTTTATTACACAAATAATTGAAGGTATTACTCTTCTATTTTATTATAATATATTGAAGTGGTTTTGTTCTGGAAGGGAACATCTAGGATATATGCCAGCCCTTCCATAATGTGTTTATTACATTGGGATCCCTTAGACATGACTTTAAAGGGATAGTAATACTTCGGTTTATCTTTATTTTATTTTGTAGGCATTAAAAAAACATGAAGAACGATATAAGTCTTATCTCTCAAACCTTTATGGTTTGAGAGATATTCACAAGCAAAGTTTCCCCTCCTGCCCCTTTTATCTACTGTAAACAATCTCTTCTCAGATGTGGAATGCAGTCCATAGACCAGACAGATAACAGAAGGGGACAATCTTCTTCCTATGAGAACAATGAAAGCCCTGCCCCCCTTGACAAGTTTTTCAGTTTTTTCCCTTATCTTAATTGAAGATTGTCCCTCTCTGCAATCTACCTGGGCACCTCCCTTCTGATCTGGCTGAGCAATGTTACATCAGTAAAAGGGGCGGGAGGGGGATACTTTGTCATTGAATAACTCTTGAACTACAACTCTGACAGAATTGAAATAACACTCTCCAAAGTCCAAATACTATGATGATTAATTGGAGCTGCTTTTATTATGAAACATTACTATCTCTTTAAGTAGTGGCTTTCCTTTTATTACAAAAGTAATTGAAGGTATTAATTTCCTATTTTATTATAATATATTGAAGTGGTTTTGTTTGTCTAGGATATTTGCCAGCCCTTCCATAACATATGTTTATTACACTGAGGACAGGAGAGGGATCCATGGGTCCCTTAGAAATGACTCTAAGAAGTGGCTTTCCTTTTATTTCAGAAATAATTGAAGGTTATGCCAGCCCATCCTCACCCATATGTTTATTACATTAGGGGGCAGGAAAGGGATCCCTGGATCCGTTAGAAATGTGTTAGACTGCGTTTTGAAGGGTTAATGATCTTCTCATAGTATACAGATAGCAACTGAAGGTTAAATTCTTTCATTTACAGAGTTGGAGAGAGTCAAAGAAGTTGAGTAGATTTTCCTTTTCTTCAGCAAAGATTGACAGGGGCAGATGATTCAACCTCACATGATGTTACAAGATGTTTCCGCATTTCAGAGGTGAATTATGTTCTGTTGGCATGGCAGTCATCATTTGATGGTATCAGCTGTCAAGGTCTGCCTCTGTCTCAGTACTAGGCCTAATGACCAGGTATTTGTACTGTATAATGCACACGGTCATCACCTCATGAGAATAGAAACCATTGCATAAGTTCAAACACAGATGTACTGTGAAGCCTACCATGCCTAGAACAAGACACTTTATCTTGTTCGTGCTTGATGGGTGCTTCTCACATTTCTTTGTCTCTCTAAGTATAAGGGCATCCCAGACATGGGCCCTTGCTTCCATGTGCCTAGAGGGATTCAGCTGCACCACACCGACAAGGCCCACATAGGCCAAAACGTACGTCTGTGGTTATGCTGTTTCTCTCGTGCGGAGAGGATTTGCCTGACATTTCGGAGCTGGACTGTCTGTGGGTGTGATCAGTCTGATATGGATGGAGATTTCCTCCCAGACATGGGCCCTTGCTTCCATGTGCCTAGAGGGATTCAGAGGCACACCAATGAGGTCCACATAGGCCGAAACGTACGTCTGTGGTTATGCTGTTTCTCTCGTGCAGAGAGGATTTGCCTGACATTTCGGAGCTAGACTGTCTGTGGGCAGGACCAGTATGATATGGATGTAGATTTCCTCTCTGCAATGGCACATGGGAGTGAAAAACGTGAGTTGTAGCACCATTGAGAGGTTACCATGCCTAAGAACAAGACACTTTATCTTGTTTGTGCTTGATGGGTGCTCCTCACATTTCTTTGTCTCTTATGAATATTAAATTATATGAATTATCCACATGCTATGCTTATATATGCATTTGATTGATTAGAACAGATGCTAGCTATAGGCTAACTTGGTGGGCTGGGACTGGCTGGTCAGGAGGCGTGGCAGCTATAATTAACTTAACTTTGGAAGCAAGGTGACTGCTTGACCATATACCACAAATTATCTGTTAATAACTTAAAGAGACAGAGAAGCATTTTTGATTTAACAAAATCACTCTAAGAAGTGGCTTTCCTTTTATTACAGAAATAGATGAAGGTTATGCCAGCCCTTCCTTACCCATATGTTTATTACATAAGGGGCAGGAGAAGGATCCCTTAGAAATGACTCTAAGAAGTGGCTTTCCTTTTCTTACAGAAATAATTGAAGCTATTAATCTCCTATTTTATTATAATATGTTGAAGTGGTTTTGTTCTGGAATTGAACTTCTAGGATATTTGCCGGCCCTTCCTTACCATGTGTTTATTACATTAGGGGGCAGGAAAGGGATCCCTGGAGGCTCCAACTGGTGGACTTGTCATGATAGACTCTACAGTGTAGAAGTGAGTGAGATTGATTCAAAGCTTTATCTTCTAGGGAGCCTTCAATTTCTTGTTTCCTACTACACCCTTTTTATTTATTTTAGCAAAACAGGAGTTCCCCTTCTAAAAGAAATTGTCTATATCATTGTAAAATACTTCAGGGGTGTTGCTTTCCCTTACGAATTATATTATATGCACTCAGGAACAGGGCTGGATTTCCCATAAGACAGAGCAGGCAAGCAAATAGAGAGCCAAGTTTTAAGGGGCAGTGCCTAATTTGTGATGGACACACCCACATACTGAATTGTGGGTGTGGCCAGAAAAATTCCACTGGCCCTACACCAGGCACCAGCTCCTGGATTATTACTGGAGTTCTTCTGGAATAAACCATGCACGTGAATAGGTCTTTGTAACCCCTTGAATGCTAGAGAGGTCTCCAAGTCATTGCTTCGCAAGGGTTAAAAGACAGATTTAACAGGAATTTTTATTTGTCCCCTATGGTACAGTTGGTTTACTCCAGAATAACTCCAGTATATATTTATAAATATGGGCTTTAGCGCTTACAATAAGAAATTGTACATAAATCTAATCAATAATTTTGAAAACGTGAAACGTAACCCTTTGAGTACCAGAGTGGTACGCAACGTATTGCAGATTCAATCAGATATTTCTCCCATTAATGTCCAAGACGATACATGTCCAAAACTTCACAGGCAAACTCTGTGTACATGAAAATAGACTAAAGTCTTTCCCACGTGTATTTAAGGGTTATCCAAAAATAGAGCTATGTTCGTCCTGCTGTATATATCTATCCTTGAAAGATGGAAATACTACAAGGGTATGAAATTCTAACACAGAAACATAGTTAACCAACTGAGCTGCTCCCTCTGCTTTTTTTTAATATCTTTATTCGTATATAAGACTACCAATTTGTATGCACACTTTGCACAGAATTTTTAAGACACAGTGAGTCTCTGCCCTGCAATATGCTGGTAAGATAGTTCAGTGGTAAATTTGCTGACTATGGAGCCTGTTCAAACCTCAAGGTGGCAGGTTCAAATCCCAGTAGTGTCAGCTCAGCCCTTTATCCTTCCTAGGTTGATAAAATGAGTACCATTGATTGGGTCATAATAACATCTATTATTTCAGCAGCCAATTTAGTTAATTCCAAGAGCATGCACTGAAAGCACTTTTTGAGTCCACTGGGAGAAAGGCACTATATAAATATGAGTTGTTATTATTATAATACAATCTAATCTTTTTATTGCCTGAGGCACAGGAATATAAAGTGACTTACCTAAGGTCACAATGGGGAAGATGCACTAAAAAGTGTTAAAGAGGTGATAAAGCAGAGATGACTTTTCCAATGAGATCAGTTCTTCGTCTCCTATGTAAACAATTGGCCAGGGAGATGCTGAGGCTGCACAGCATTGAGGCTACCGTTTCCAGCTATCCTGTAAGTTTTTATTTGTCTTGCGTGTCTCTTACTTGTTAATAAACACCATTTTTAGATCCTTTTTTATTTTTATTTTTTTTTGCACTCTTGTGTTTTTTGTACAGCAAGTCCCTTCCCTGCAGAAAATACAATCTAAATTTTTACTGCCTGAGGCACAGGTATATAAAGTGACTTACCTAAGGTCACAGTGGGGGTTATGTACTAAACTGTGATAAAGAGGTGATAAAGTGGAGATGACATTTCCAATTCCTGTGTTATTCTATGGAGCCAATGCACTAAGATTTCTCCAGCTTTGGTGATCTTAGTCTGTAGGCTCTATAGAATAACATAGGAACTGGAGAAGTGATATCACTGGAGAAGTCATCTCCACTTTATCACTTCAATATTGCAACTTAGTACATAAACCCCCAATGAGTTGTTGACACCAGGAATCGAACCAGTTTAACATCTCCCTCCCTACGGTTACAATGCCTGCAGGTTTGGTGTTATAGGAAGATATAATGCCTGCCTTCAACCAGAAAGAAAGATACTCTTGTTATATATTATAAGTAATGAAAAGTGTAAACATTTTTAAAAAAAAAAAACGCTTGTTTGGAGGAATTAAAAGAATAAATGCAGCGCTGTACCCACTTCCGGGCATACTGTGATTAACTGATCTGTACTGCAGTCTGACACTTCTATCCAGACTCGTCTGATGACAGAGGCTTCTGTCTGTAACATGGAGCGCTCTCATTGGCCAGAAATCGATCTCTGCCAATGAGAGCGCTCCAGTTTACAGACAGAAGCCTCTGTCATCAGAGGAGGCTGGATAGAAGCGTCAGACTGCGGTACAGATCAGTTAAACACAGTCTGCATTTATTCTTTTAATTTCTCTAAACAAGCTTTTTTTTTTTTTTTTTAATGTATACACTTTTCATTACTTATAATATATAATGAAATGATTTAGGCAAAGTTGTAAATGGGTTAAACATCCCCTTTAAAGGAGACTTATCACCTCAAATAAAGTCTCCACCCCAACAATTAGTTATCTAACTATAAGATTAACAATAGTATTATCCAGCATAATCACCGCTTTACTGAGAAATCCTACTTGTGCCGAGGCTGACGGCCAGGCGATAGTACTTTAGAGGAATCTTCGCACCTGCTCCATCAGTCCCTTCTGGTACCTAAAGGTACCACGTAACTCCTCCTAGAGGAGACCAGGACTGACAGCGTAGGTGTGCAGACGTCTGTAAGCAAAGATGTCTGCGTTGTTGCCTGGCCATCAGTCACGGCAGAAGATAGGATTTCTCACTAACACAGTAATTAGGCTGGCTAATACTACTATTGTTAAGCGTATAGCTAGATGCCTAATTGTTGGGTGGGCACTTTATATGGGGCGATAGTTCCCCTTTAAGAACCTAATGCAGCCTTTTACCCATTTGCAAATAATGCAAGGATCAACTACTTTATATAAGTGTTACAGATCTTATTGATCTGTATTCGTATGTGTATTTGATAGACAGTGTTTGACAGACATCTACCACTATGCTGCACCAGGATTTATGTAACATACAGTGTTCCATCTGGGAGACGGCCATAATTTTCTCTGTAGGCAATATACTGAAAAGTCAACAACGTGCAGGTGTGAAATTCATATAATAGGTGCATCTTGTTTTATCTCCATTTATGGGAATGTTTGCTACTGTATAATTCATATACCCTACCTTGTGGACTGCTGGTTGTCGGAGGCCACAATATTCTCATACAATGCCAATCATGTGTTGTATGTGAATGTCAACATTACATACCCTTGTAGTATAAGCTTCTTTTAGGGATAAATATATACAGTAGGAACAACATATCTCTGTTTTCGGATATTCTATAAATGTTTGAGTGCCAGCTGGGTGTGCAATGCATTACAATGCCTTGTGCACCCCTCTGACACTTAAAGGCTTAAAGTGGATCTAGCACAAATAGAAAAGTAATGCTCATTAGTTAGAACATTTAGCAAAAAAGTTAAACATGTTAGTCATTTTTTAAAAAACCTGTTATCTGCGCAAAAATTGAAGTTTAAAAGGTGCCCAGCAGCCTACTTCCTGCTTGCCGCTGAGGTAAGCTGCTTGCCGCACAGAAGACCCAAAGCAAAACAAATCTGCGCTCCTCCATATATACTATCCAAATGTGAACCCTGTATAAAGCATATATCATACAACTTTAATATATTTTGGGGTTTTAGTTGCATAGATTGGCCAAAGTATGTTTAAGCCTGACTGCCACGTCAAGGCTCCCCAATACAAGGCGAGTACCTAACTCTTCATACAGTCATTCCTACATTAAAAATACCCTTGAGATTTCTTGTGTGTAATGCGTAGGGTTCATTTAAAAACAGATGACACATTTCAAAACTACAGTTTCAAACAAATTCATGTTAGGACTCACCTTCAGTGACCTGTAGGGAGTGGGCTTCTGCCCAGAGGGCTGGAGCTCTCAGTCCCCTTTATATCACTTATCCACCCACCCCCACAGGTCACATGGGGCTTGCACAAAGCCTTAGCTGCATTAAGACATAGGTCAGACAGCCCAAAACACCAGGCCAAAACCTTGCCTTTAAGAACCCCAATGCAAGTGGTAGCAAATGTGCAAATACATATTTAATTGTAAAACATTTATTAGTATGAAATTAATTATAGCAATAGTGAGGCACAGAGGCTGCTCCCGTCCCACTACTCAGCATCCTCCGATGACGGAGGCTGTCTGTCTCTAAGCTGGAGCGATCTCATTGGCTAGATGTCGATCTCTGCCAATGAGATCGCTCCAGCTTAGAGAAAGAAAGCCTCCGTCATTGGAGGATGCAGGATAGTGGGATGGGAGCAGAGGCAGTACTGCAAGCTGGAAGTAGGCTGCTGGGCAGGTTTTAAACTTGAATTTTTGCTCAGATAGTGTTTGGTTTTTTTGTTTTTTTTAAAAATGAGTAACATATTAAACTTTTACACTAAATGCTCTATCTTATAAGCATTAGATATCTATATGTGATAGATCCACTTTAAAGGGATAGTAATACTTCGTTTTAACTTTATTTTATTTTGTAGGCATTAAAAAAACATGAAGAATGATATAAGTCTTATCTCTCAAACCTTTATGGTTTAAGAGATATTCACAAGCAAAGTTTCCCCCTCCCGCCCCTTTTTCCTAGTGTAAGCCATCTCTTCTCAGATGTGAATCTGGTTGTAAGACCAGACAGATAACAGCAGGGGACAATCTTCTTTGTATGAAAACAATGAAAGCACTGCCCCCCTTGACAAGTTTTTCAGCTTTTTCCCTTATCTTCATTGAAGATTGTCCCTCTCTGTAGTCTACCTGGGCACCTCCCTTCTGATATGGCTGAACGGGGGGGGGGATACTTTGCTTGTGAATATCTCTTAAACCATAAAGGTTTGAGAGATAAGACTTATATCGTTCTTCAAGTTTTTTTAATGCCTACAAAATAAAATAAAGATAAAACGAAGTATTACTATCCCTTTAAATCAAAACTGGAAAGTAATACACAGCTCACTCTGTTTTTTGTTTTGTTCCTTTTCATGTACTCGGAGCTTCGGACATATATCACCTTGGACATTAATAGGAAATACATCTTATTGGATCTGATCGCTCCATTTTTATAATTTCATCACTCAGCTCCATACTATTTATTTGTCTTGGGTTCATGTGACTGTATATCAGTGTAGAATGCATATGTTTTTTTTGGGTTTTTTTTTCAAAAAATAAACTGTGATAACTTTTGAATGCAGAATCTCCTAGCAGGGAATATTCTTGTTTTATTTGGCAGGAGAAGCCTTATAACATATATTTTCATAAAAAAAGATTACTGCTCCCTTAAATACATATTTTGTAACCTATGATAACTTGGATTACATGGTGATATTTATATTTAAAGCAGAAATATCACCCAAATTAAAGTTACCCCAAATAATTATGCACATAACAATAAGAATATCCATACTAGTATTATCCGGAATAAGTCCAGCTTTATTGACAAATACAAATCGTTCTAAGATGGTCAGGCAGGCATCAGTGCAGACATCTTGCCAAAGAGACATCTGTGCACCTGAGATGTCTGTCACGGTTGCATTGTACCTTAAGGTACAGGAAGGGACTGATGGCGCAGGCACACAGATACCTCTACAGCAATCTGCTTACCTGACTATATCAGAACTAGTTGGATTTGTCAATAACGGTGGACTTATTCTGGATAAGACTAGTATGGATATGCTTATCGTTAAGTGCATCATTATGTGGGGGTAACTTTAATCTGGGTTATAGTTCTGCTTTAATCCCCTATCAATTTTTAGGTTCCATTAAACAGAAATCTAATGATAAAAATGATGCATTTTAAAGTTTCCATAACATGATGCACTGGAGGGGATTCAGAAAGTGCCATTGTTCTGGGACCCATTCAAAGGGGCCCCATCTTCCTCAAGATCCAATAAGCTCTAGTTATGTCCCTGTCAAAATATTTTTTGTGATAGGGGGCCCAAAAAAATATATGTACCGGGCTCCTCCACTGATTAATTGCGCCACTAATGCACAGATTTGTTTGCTTTTATCAGTTTTGGTGAGTCCATTTTCATTATACCTCTTGGTCCCTGCTTTGTCTGAATGCTGTTGGCCTGGTTCAGTCTTGTTTGACACAACAGGAAGAATGAGGTGCTAGCCCAAGTCCGCTGAAAACCAGCACAAACACATTTCTCAAATATTTCTTGTATGGAACGGTACCCTTGGAATACATATTTCCTAGTACTCTTAAGGAGCAGAGGACACGTAAATGCAATTGTCTAGAGCTCGAGATTTTGAGAGGAACCTCAGCAGTGCTGACAGCACACACATTCTGAATTGTGGATACGGATAGCGCAATCTCAATTTCCTTGCACTAGTTTTATACCATTTTGGCTATTATTTAACACCTTGCTTGCTAGAGAGATTTCCAACACATGGTGAAAGGCTTTTGCATATGAAGTCTGTAGTCTAAAACAGAACACAAAGTTTTTCTACCATCGTGTCCATTTAGAATCATGGGCAGGACTGGTGAGAAGTACAGAAACAGAACCCTGCCCATGATTCTAAAGGGCCTTGTAAATAATATCCAGGTAGTAAAATGTCTGTTCAGTTATAGGTAACAGCAGAGTTTAAATGTATCCCCCCAACACCACCACCACCACCAAGGAACATATATAAACCTGACTGAGAGGGAAAGCAGTGTGGATTGTTAATATCTGGCTGGCAGGAAGTGACATCTGAGAGGGAGAGCAGTGTGGAATGTTACTATGTGACTGGGAGGAAGTGGCAGGTGGGAGAGAGCAGTTTGGAATGTTATCTGGCTGGCAGAGAGAGACAGATGAGCAGGAGAAGTGTGGAATGTTAGTATCTGTCTGACAGAGAGTGACAGATGAGCGGGAGAGTAATGTGGAATGCTAGTATCTGGCTGGCAGAGAGTGACAGATGAGTGGGAGAGCAGTGTGGATTGTTAATATCTGGCTGGCAGAAAGTGACAGATGAGAGTGAGAGTAGTGTGGAATGTTAGTATCTGTCTAGCAGAGAGAGACAGATGAGCGGGAGAGTAGTATGGAATGATAGTATCTGGTTGGCAGAGAGTGACAGATGAATGGGAGAGCAGTGTGGAATGTTTGTATCTGGATGGTGGAAAGTGACAGATGAGAGGGAGAGCAGTGTGGATTGTTAGTATCTGGCTGGCAGAGAGTGACAGATGAGAGGGAAAGCAATGTGAAATATTACTATCTGACTGGGAGAAAGTGGCAGGTGGGAGAGAGAGCAGTGTGGAATGCTAGTATCTGGCTGGCAGAGAGTGACAGATGAGTGGGAGAGCAGTATGGAATGTTAGTATCTGGCTGGCAGAGAATGACAGATGAGTGGGAGAGCAGTGTGGAATGTTAGTATCTGGCTGGCAGAGAATGACAGATGAGTGGGAGAGCAGTGTGGAATGTTAGTATCTGGCTGGCAGAGAATGACAGATGAGAGGGAGAGCAATGTGGAATGTTAGTATCTGGCTGGAATGCCAGTCAGTACTATCTAATTTGCAAAAATTGAAAAAAAAAATAAAGTTAAATATGTCAAACTATTTTTTAAAATAAAAAAATGGCTACCATAACATATAGGTGGTTCTGATAGTGCTTTTAAAATCACCGAAGTTGTTATAAGGTGTTAGTACCACTTTAAGTTTTATCAAGGATGGAAGCTTTTTATATATATATATATATATATATATATATATATATATATATATATTTGTGAATGTAATACCATAATTTCTATATAAGAGCAAGTGACAATGTAACCCCTTGGAGATGAAGACTTCTCTAACATGCAAGACAGTGTTTCTCCATGTTAGTCCTCGGGGGTACGACAACAAGTTAGTAGCTTTTCATGATATCTGTGCATAAAGGAGCCATAAACCTGTTATATAAAAAATATTTTGTAGAGCTTTTTCTGTGGACAAAATATTTTGTAGAGCTTTTTCTGTGGAGTAAAATAAGGATACTCCCACTGCTGATAGATACATATTTCCAGAGTTATTACAGTTTAAACCCAATTTTTTTTTACAATAACAGTGCCCTCTAGAGGTCAAATTCCAATCAGATCTCCTGTTACACTCTATTTGAGAGGAACGTCTATGACAAACAGTTCTCTGTAGAATGTGATAGAAAATACAGAGTCACTTCCTGTCAGTTAGAACTAATCACACAGTAAATTCACTTCATGGCAATTTGAACTGTTATAACTTTTGAATAAAACAACTGACAGCAGTGGGAGTGTCCTTGTTTTACTCAGCAGAAAAAGCTCTATAACATACACATTTTCATAAGAAAAATGTACTGCACCTTTAATCACAGGTGAGTAATCAGTGGCTTGGTTATAGTGAATGAACTATTTGTGCTTAATTAGGGCTATCCTGAGAACATGGGCTGCTAATGGACTAGAGGGGAGAATCATGGCTACAAGGGGTTAACCCTTTGAGTGCTTTGCAATGTGTTGCGTACCCCGCCGGCACATGAAGGGTTAAAACAGTATTTTCTTTATTTTCATACACTGAACTTAAAGCAATATCTCTGTAATTGTCTCTGTCTCAGTTGCTATAATTTCACTGGTCCTCTGTTTTTGATATATTTAATATGTAAAATACTACATTTAGACTTTGTTATTAACTCTAAAAAGGTTTTTGATCTTTTAGGTAGACTTTATCTAATGGGATAGTTGTAATATTTTTATGAACATAACATTTCGTTTATCTCGTTTCCATGAAGGAAAAGGTTTGAAACTGACTTTTACGTATTTTAAAGGGATAGTAAGACTTCAAATGTAAAAAAAAATATGCTGTAGGGTTTATTCCCCTGAGTAAAACAAGAGTACTCCCACTGCTGAATGGTGTTTCCTTCAAAAGTTATTAATTTTCAAAGTTGAATTTTTTAGGTGCAATATCACAGTGGCCTGAAATTGTACAGTGGCGCTGTTGCTACACCATCCTATGGAGATTTATGGTCCCAGGACCAGAGCTGTCCATAGGATCGTGTAGCAACAGCGCCACTGTACAATTTCAGGCCACTGTGATATTGCACCTAAAAAATTCAACTTTGAAAATTAATAACTTTTGAATGAAACACCTTTCAGCAGTGGGAGTACTCTTGTTTTACTCAGGGGGATAAACCCTACAACATATTTTTTTTTACATTTTAAGTATTCCTATCCCTTTAAAATTGTATTTACATATGCAGCATCAACACGTTATATAACATACATGGGAACTTTTTGGTCTGGGCTTCCTGAAGTGGAGTCCTGTGGTGCGGCTGAGGGGAGAGAAATGACACGATTCGTGTCATAAAAGGGGCAGGGCTTAATCATGAGTGGGGGTGGGACTTGTAAAACATAAAGAAATAGGCAGAAAAGACTGTGGAATGAGGAGAAACTCCCCACCACTGGAGAATCAGCCTCCTCCCCGGAGACCCGGTAATCCAGAGTCAAAACAGGAGTTTCCGGGGCAAAACCGGTGAGTTCCCATCTATGCATATACTGTAAAATCTCTGGTATAATACGCAGGTTATATTATGCCCAAGATTTTAGGGGAAAACAAGAGTGTCTATGTATAATACGCACCCTCGTTTTTCCCCTTAAAAAAAAGTATTGCTGCCAGCTACCTTCCCTCCCTCCCCCCAACTCAATCTGATGTCAAAAGAATCCTTACTTTCTTTTGCTGCACTTGAATACTGTACTGTATTTGGGTTAAGCTCTGTCCCATCTTCCCTTCAATGGACTTTTAGGACCTTCCGCTTCCAGCCAATGGTAATGCCCTATGAGGAGCTCAAGGTCCTGACAGAACAATACCATAGGTGGAAGCTCCTGACAGAACATTGAAGGAAGATGGGAACTTCAGTGGAAGGAAGTAAGGCTTATTTTGAGAGCGGACTGTACTTGGGGGAGGGAGGGAAGGTATATGCCAGCCCTAATTTTTTTTTTGTAACAAAAAACTCTTTTGTTTAATACACACCCCCCACTTCACATAAGGTGAAGAGGGGTAAAATTGTGTGTATTATACCCAAGATTTTACGGTATATATTCTTCTCCATTTAAAGGGATAGTAATACTTAATTTTATCTTTATTTTATTTTGTAGGCATTAAAAAAACATGAAGAACAATATAAGTCTTATCTCTCAAACCTTTGTGGTTTGAGAGATATTCACAAGGAAAGTTTCCCCTCACTGACCAAAATATTCAAGTCTGCCATCTAGCTGTCAGATTTGGAATCCGGTCTGCAGATCAACCGGTGGCTCTTCAGCAGAGCTGAGATCGCAAGATATAAAAATAACTATTTCATTGGAAGGGTCTAAAAAGTGTGCTTGCAAACCAGGCACACTTTGTAGACTATTTGAATGAAGTAGTTATTTTTATATCTTGCGATCACGGCTCTGCTGAAGAGCCACTGGTTGATCTGTGGACCAGATTCCAAATCTGACAGCTAGATGGCAGACTTGACCGTTTTGGTCAGTGAGTGGAAACTTTGCTTCTGAATATCTCTCAAACCATAAAGGTTTGAGAGATAAGACATATAGTTCTTAATGTTTTTTTAATGCCTACAAAATAAAATAACGATAAAAAAAAGTATTACTACCCCTTTAATTCCTTTTTTTGTCTTTAATTTGGTGCCACTTGTACCAGGAAAGCAGAGGGAGAAGTCTTGCCTGTCTTGTGTGTGTTCTTGCAGTGATATCTTTAACCCCTTAATGATTGCCTGATTCAGCAGGGGGTGGCCATTAAAGTGTTATTAATGTCCAAGAAAAAATATTTATTGTTTTGTAGTGCTTAAAAAGTTGAACTAAATGCTACAAATCCTTTCTCTCAAACCGCTATGGTATGGTAAACAGTCATGTAGAAATACAAAAGAAAAACACAAGGAGGTGGATTATAGCATTACACCACAAATAGAATAGTGAATATAAAAATGATTAGAAATGTACTCCTTTTTAGATAATAGCAACGATACCATTTATGTGTAGGGTGACTAGCACACATGGGGGAGATTCACTAAGGTGTGATAAAGAGGTGATTTCTCCAGTAATATCACTTCTCCAATGCCTATGTTATTCTATGGAGCCTATGCACTAAGATTTTGAGAACCTTTGGCGAAATCTTAGTGCATAGGCTCTATAGAATAACATAGGAATTGGAGATGTGATATCACTGGAGGTCATCTCTGCTTTATCACCTGTTTATCACACTTTAGTGAATAAATCCCATGGAGTTATGGATCTGCCCCACTTAGACCACAGCTGAAAGGCGTCCAGTAACACAAGTCCACGACACAGAGGTGTAACTAGAAGCCTCCGGGCCCTGATACAAGAAGTGCCACGGGTCCCCCCTCCCACCACATTGACCCCCTCCATAATGCCCCCATCTCCTACCTGGAGTTCCCTCGCGGTCCTCTTAGTAATGCAGAGTGCTGGGAGATGATGTCATCTCCCAGCGCTCTGCATTACTAGAGCGCCGGAGGGAGATTGCGGGCGCCAGGCAGAGGGGTCGCAGGGGGAGGCCAGGCCCCTGGAGTGCACGGGCCCGGTCGCAGGTGCGACCCCTATAGTTACGCCACTGCCACAACACCTTCTTTGCTGGTAACCTCCTTTCCAGTATAAGCAGGGAGGAGAAAAAAAGTGAAGAACTCAGGATTATATACAACAGTGTATGAATTGACTAGAGTATACACAGTTCAACTGCTTACCCGATTCCCAAAACCAGGGTCAGTAGAAGTACCTAATAGTGTGTGGAGATGTATGAGCTGATCTCCACTCAGCTAATTCTGTGATTCGTGTTTTCCAGTCTAAAGCAAGAATCAGACTCATGCAGCAGTCAGATGTAAGAGAAAATGTATTAAAGGCACAAAACGTTAACCCTTTGAGTGCAAGACAGGTATCCAAAGTCTCTGGCACTCACAGGGTTAAAAACAACACTTGAGTAAATAAATTTCTCTGTCGTCCAATACAGGTTACTGGTAACTCTGGGTAGGCGATCCACCCCTTAATTTAGGCAGGGACAATTCTAGAATTGTATGCAGGGGGTGGATCCTACCTTCCCTCCTTGGCTGCAGCTAGCCAACCAGTCCCAGTAAGATTTGTTCCTTGGTGAAGACACTGGCAAGAGAACAGTTCTGCTATAGTTTTAGAAATCTTTTTATTTTTCTGTTAGAAATGGAATACCACCATTAGGCAGATTGCCATCACTGACAATGCCATTAGATGTGGCTAGCTCAGTAACCAGGTGGTTTTTGTGGACCTTAAGCCCTTGGGGGAAAATCTTGGGTTCAAGTTCTTTCCTCAGGAGTTGCCCACCGAGGCTTCTCCTTAATACATGGTAATCTGAAGACAGAAGATCTGCAGGAATGGTGAGCAACCCTTTGAGTGCTGCAGGTCCACATGTCCCACAGTGCCCCTCTGCACAGGGGTCATTCCTTTGGAGTTTTATTGCACACTCCTGCACTCATTGGGTTTATCTGTATGTCCGTTGGGTGTTTTGGAGCAGGTTTATGTGGTAACTTAACCCTTTAGCTGCTGGTTTTGCATCTTTGGGGGGGTTATTGACACTTTCCCTACTGGGTTCAGTGTCTTTTGGGGCTCCTAACATGTTCTAGTGATGTTTCATGTACTTTTATTTCACTCCTTCGACGCTGCAAAATTTAAGTTCCAGGGCACTTTACCGCATAGACGCCATTGCTCCATTCACTTCTATGGGACTGTACCGTTTGGGACATATCTCTGCAACCGCTCAAAGTAGTGACTTCAGAGATGGCTCATTTTAATTGTCGGCTTTTGCTCTTTCATCCGGTTAATGTTTAAAGTGTGTTGGGAGGCTCAGGGGGCTTCGGGCAGTGTTGGGGTACTTTTTCTGGGAAAACTTTATTTCCCATGAATGCTTGCTTCACACGCTCGTTTCTGATTGGCTCTTGCCGTGGCAGCTATTTTGTGCCTTTTCCAGAACGAGTATCCTACGCAGGGCTTGGACTCTCCTACTCTCCTCAGCAGATTAACCCTTCGCCTACCAGATAAGTGTATTTTAGCGATTTCTGGGGTGAAACCTTAATCTTACACACTGTAATTGGGTGATTCTTTATACTATAAATGTTTTTGACACTGTGAGAATGTCTAATCTGTTGGAGCTTGGGGCCAGGCCTAAGACTAAGGACGCTGGGGTCTCTGTGTCCTCTATTGTGCATTGCTCCTCATGTCATTCAGGGTTGTCTAGAGAATTCACAGGTCATTTATGCCCAGCATGTTCTGATGTCCCTGAGAGTCTTCCAGGGACCTCCAGCCATGCATTAGAGCCAGTTTGGGTGCAAGAGTTCAAGGCTGCTACTAGGGACCTTCGGTCTACATTGCAACTCTTTCCATCCCAGTTACAGGGGGTCTTCCATTCATGGCAGACCCCCTCTTCAGTCAAATCTTCCCTGCCTAAACCGCAGGGAGTACCTGACATATCAGATTCCTCTGAGGAGGAACTGTTAGTGGATTCAGATGTTGAGGAATTTTCTGCAGTGGGCTCCTCTCAGTTTTTTGGGGACCCCTTTGAGGCTGATCCTGAGCCCTCAGCTGAGGGACTGATCAGGGCTTGACTACCCTAAACATTCCCTTAGTTCAGGAGGTTTCTTCAGATCCCTCTGATGTGTTTTAGGAGCCTAAAAAGCCCCTTACTTGTTTTCCACCTAACCCTACTCTTGACCGCCTTGTGTCTGATGAGTGGAAATCTTTGCCAAGTTTTACCCCTTTTCTGAGGCAACGCTTGCTCAATGGGTTCATCCCCCAAAGTGGGTGCTCCTATTTCCAGGCTATCTAAGTCTACTGCCTTGCCAGTTTCTGATGCCTCCGCTTTGAAAGACTGGACTGACAAGAAATTTGAGGTTTCCCTCCAGTCCATTTTTGCCACTGCTGGTACCGACATGCGTCCAGCATTCGCTGTGGCATGGGTTATCCAGTCCATTGTGGTCTGGACTGAACAACTCACCCTGGCTGTCCGTCAGGGTGCTCCTACTTCGGATATGTTGCGCCTTCTTGCCAACATTTCTGAGGCCCAGCACTATGTTTCTGCTGCCTTATTTGATGCCATCCGTTTGATGGCTAGGGTTTCCACCATGTCTGTGGTTGCCAGAAGAGCTCTTTGGCTCAAGATCTGGTCTGCTGACATCGCTTCCAAGAAAGCCTTGCTCTCCTTGCCTTTTCAAGGCACATCATTGTTTGGGCCAGATCTTAAGGATCTGATTAATGAGGCCACAGGGGGTAAAAGTATACTTCTGCCTTTGGTCCCCAGGAAGAAAATGCCTTCCAAACGTAAGCGGTATTTTCCTTCCTTTCAGACTGAGACACTTCCGGCGAACCAGGCGGTTCCTTCAGCTCCGTGTACCTCCTCCAAGCCCAAACAGCAATGGAAGCCCAAGGTCTCCTCTAAGCCTAAGGCTTCCAAACCTTCTTCGGCATGACTCACCGAACCCAGGTCCCCACTCTGCTGTGGGTGGCCGTCTGCGTCACTACCACAGCATCTGGGAGGATTCAGTGGCGGACCCATGGGTTTTACAGGTGGTGGCGGAAGGATACAGGATCCCTTTGTCTCTCTTCCTCCTTTTCGCTTTTTTCCCTCTCATACACCCCAGGGCGCAGAGACACGTTGTCTGTTCAATGGCGCTATCCAGGCCCTTCGGGACAAGGATGTTTTAGAGTCGGTTGCAGTTCAGGACAGAGGTATGGGTTTTTACTCAAACCTCTTTGTGGTCTCCAAGAAGGATGGTGGTTGTCGTCCCATTTTGGATTTGAAGGATCTCAATTCCTTTGTGATCAGGACCCATTATCACCAGGAGTCCCTAAGGACGGTGATTGCTGCTATATCCCCGGGGGAATTCCTTGCCTCTTTGGATCTTCAGGACGCATATCTACACATCGCCATTCATCCAGAGAGCCAGCAGTATCACAGATTTGCCTGCGACCAAGGGTACTTTCAGTTTTCAGCTCTTCCCTTTGGTCTGACTACAGCTCCTCAAGTTTTCAACCGTGTCCTGGGAGCTTTAGTATCCGTCCTCCATCGGGATGGCATCAGAGTTACTCCATACATGGACAACCTCTTCTGAAGGCCCCCTCTGCAGAACTTCTTCATCAGCAGGTTTAGGACTGCATTCATGCTCTCATGATCATCAACATGGACTAGTCGGATCTTGTCCCATTCCAGCGTCTGGTCTTCCTGGGCCTTCTCTTCGACACTCAGCAGAGGATGATGTTTCTCACGGATGAGGTAGATCACCAGATCTCCCTCAGGGTTTCTGCTGTTCTGGCTCAAGATCCAGTTCCAGCCAAGAAGCTGTCCTCTCTAGTGGGGAAATTCATCTCTACCATAGAAGCGGTCCCATTTGCCATGGCTCACACCAGGGAACTCCAGAGGTTTGTGATCCAGATGTGCAGGGGTCAGCCGGACCTTCTGAAGATGTCAGTATCCCTTCCTCTTCATGTGGAACTGAGTTTGTCGTGGTGGCTTGTCTTTTCCAATCTGCTGAAGGGCAAGACCTTCCTGCTATCCTTCTGGACCACGCTCTCCGGCTGGGGAGCGGTCCTGGGTCGTCTGAGTGCTCAGGGTCGGTGGTCATTTGGCTAACACCTACCTACCTCCAACAATCTGATCAGAGGGGCAGAATCTTTGAAATTCAAAGGCAAAAGGATAACTATCATCTAAAAGTGACAGTCCACCAACTGAAGAAAGGATGGAAATGAGGACCTTGATCCCTGAAATTATGGGGATTTGCAATATGTTGGAGATCCCTCTGGCACTGAGAAGGTTAATAAATTGGCTGTCACATATAACTGCTCATTGGTCTGATTGTTGCATTAGAACAGGAATCGGAATTGTTAGCCTGTTAGAGTGGAGACAGGTTCACATCACCTCCACCCAATGTTAGGCTGGTGAGCTGCTGCTGACACTGATTTTAGGAACTGGGTAAGCTACTGGACTGTGTATACACTATTCAGTTGATGCAGTGTTATGTGTACTTCTGTGACGATTGCTTAGTTTCTTCCCTCAGCTACATTATAAATAAGGCGTTATTGTATTGGCTGTGCTATTTGTTTCACTTATTTTTATCTCTATTGCCCAATATAAATTATACATGATATTTTTTTAGATAAAAATCCAATGATAACCTTTTCATACGTAAGTGAACACTAATGCCGCCTAATGGCCACTATGAATACATTCCACATAGATTATTCCCCAGAAGTAATCTGAAATTATTACTGGATATAATATCCATTGCAACAGACATGATTCTCTCTGCAGGACTCTAGGACCACAAACTTCTCCACTGAAGGAATCCTTTAGTGGTAGGATCATGAGGTCCCGGAATCCTACATAATCATGATGTCTGCCTCCATGGACACAATATCCACTACTACTTAAAAATTATTTTCGGACAAATAGCCCACACAGGATTTATAGGATTTTGTGCCCAGATTAAGGACATAATTGGAAGTGTTGGTGTTTCTTTATTGAAACCCATCCCACATTACGCCAATGTTATTGTAAAAAAAAAAATATCTATATATAATGCTTGTGCCATAGATAGTAAATTGTTTTTAGCTTTTTAATATATTTTGCAAAACTAAATTGAAAACATGGATGGCAATTACATAAATTATATTCTAATGTAACGATTAGACTTCTAAGTCTGTGCCAACCTCAATAAACTGGTATTTTTATATTAAAATATTTTGGAGTTCCATGTAATTTTTATTTCTTGTGGTATAGTCCATTATTGCAAAACATAAATACATTAAACTGATAATTATAAGTGGAAGGACCATGCCTGGGAGATCTCTGAACTTGTCTCAGATATTACGGTATTTCTGAATAAAGATCAACTATCACTTTTCTAAGTCATCACCTCAGTGGGAGCATCCATCTTTGAAGGATTTACATTTACTACACCACTTTGCTGGAAACAGAGGAGTGAGAAAAAGTAGAACAATTTCAGTACAGGTGAGTAAGTAATCATGCAGGCTTTGCCACACTGGTTAGACAACTAGGCTATGCTGTGATTACGGGTCCCTAGCTACTTGACCAAAGTTCTTTAAAATCATCACACTCACTAAAAAATAGTTAAAGGGATAGTAATGTTTCATAATCAAAGCAGCTCCAATTAATCATCATAGTATTTGGACTTTGGAGAGTGTTATTTCAATTCTGTCAGAGTTGTAGTTCAAGAGTAATTCAATGATAAAGTATCCCCCTCCCGCCCCTTTTACTGATGTAACACTGCTCAGCCAGAGCAGAAGGGAGGTGCCCAGGTAGACTGCAGAGAGGGACAATCTTCAATTAAGATAAGGGAAAAACCTGAAATGCTTGTCAAGGGGGGCAGGGCTTTCATTGTTCTCATATGAAGAAGATTGTCCCCTGCTGTTATCTGTCTGGTCTATGGACTGCATTCCACATCTAAGAAGAGATGGCTTACACTAGGTAAAAGGGGCGGGAGGGGAAACTTTGCTTGTGAATATCTCTTAAACCATAAAGGTTTGAGAGATAAGACTTATATCATTCTTCATGTTTTTTTAATGCCTACAAAATAAAATAAAGATAAACCAAAGTATTACTATCCCTTTAAGGCTAAACATTGTGTTGGATTGAATCAATGTTCTAGTAGATGCCAATATCCATAATTTGTGCCTCCTCTTGAGAAAGAACAGAGCTATGAACATGTTGAGGCTACCTGAATGAAAAGAGTCAACAAGGGATGACAAACTTTTGTGGTGCCAGAACCAGCAGGAAAAGCTAAGCTGTGGCTCTATTGCCTATCCAAAGGTCAATCCAGCCATACAGCTGAATTGTCCTGTGGAGGCAGGCATACTTCTCACTTTAACTATTTAGGCTTGTTCTCCTGCATCTCTTTTAGCTATGTGAGTGCCATAGATTTATTCAATGAATTGTAATGTAAAGGTCTCTTACACTCAAGCAGTTAGAAAAAAAAACATTTCGAATAACACACCCCACTCCCTAAAACAGAATAAAAGGATCAGACCTAAGTCCTGATCATACATTAAATTGGCAAAATTAAATGTTACTTTCTATATCAAGCATAACACATTTCAGTATCACATAACTGGTATTATATTATTACATAGCATAAGTATTTCATAGCATTAGAAAGCCTAATTGTTATATAGCATACATGTTTCAGAAGTCTTGATGCTAGACCAAAAAGTCAGCAACCTTTGACTCTCCATTGTTGAGGACTACAACTCCAGTTATCCCTAACCAGATGCTGGGGATGATGAGAGTTGTAGTCTCCAATAGCTTAGTAGCCAAAGGTTCCTCCCCCTACTTTAGACTATGAATATGATTACTTCCCTCTGCAAAATCCTGAATGCCAGGTCTCCATTCCAGCGCATTGTGACATAATGTATTAGAGACCTTTCTAGCAATAAAAGCACTAAAGCAGGCATGTCAAACTCAACATGTTTGTACATCTGGGAATGTTCAGAATTATCTATTATACACTGTCTGCCATCCTAGTCTTGTTCCACTGTCTGCCAGTAGTCATACCTGGGAACTCTCAGGGTTTGCCCATGACGCTCTGAGTTTCATATCTCATGATGAAGGACCAAATTCTCAGGGTGAGATATTGCAGTGTTACTCACTACATGATCTGCACCAATTAAGTGCTTCTTTAGTCTGTTTTTCTGGTGTGTTGGAGGTTCCTTGAGGACTGATTGATGCACCTTTTGGTTAGAGCAAACAACTAGAATGTGTGTTCTTGGGAAACTTAAGGTTCATATTGTAAAGATGCCAGCTATGCTAGTAGTCAAAGAACCACACATACACTGTCTGACACCACAGTCTTGTTTTACTATCTGTCACGGACTCAATGACGACACAGCAGAGAAGTACAGAAATAGAACTCCACCTTTATTCAATAAGCACAGGAACGAGAATACACAGCATGAATACTACCGTAAGAATGAACCCGAAACCTGAGCAAGCGGTCCCTACCAGAAATAGGAGACTGCTCAGGGGGGTCTCACAGGAGATGTCCGTGAACTGGGGATATGACCCAGCCAGATGCTAGGATAGGAACTGGATACGGCAATGCCCACAGGCAACAAAAGATGTAAGTCAACTAGAGCCCCAGGTCAGCACCAGAATGGATGGTCAGACTATGCCAGGGGTCAAACACAGAGTGGGTAGTCAGCCAGAGCCACAGGCCTGCACAAGAAGAGATAGTCATACTTGCCAAGGGTCATACATGGAGAAGTTAGACAAAGCAATGGTCAGCACTAGGTCATACACAGGAACACTACACAACTGAACTGGACACCAATGAAAGGGTGAATGAGCCTGGTGTCCATTCAGTTTATAACCACTCACCAATTGCGGGGGGCAGAGCACATAAGAAGCCCTGAGAAGAGAAAAGCGGTGCGCACATCACGGAGGCTCCCTATGACGCGTGCCTGCTCAAGGGCACTGGAATGCGGAAGAGAACCGCATCAGAGGACGTGGCTCAGGCCGCAAGGAGGTCACAACTGTGACAGTACCTCCCCCTCAACGACCCCTCCTCTGTGGACAGGGATGAAGTTTAAGAGGAAATTGAGAGTGAAAGTTACGGATGAGTGAAGGAGCATGAACATCCCTTGAAGGAATCCAGGAATGTTTCTCCGGCCCGTAACCAGTACTGCAACTGCCCCCTGACTCACTGAGAATCCAAAATACTGTGTACCTCGTATTCTTCATGATCTCCAACCCTGAAAGGAGCAGGACGGATAGGAGCGGAGATGTAGCAATTGCAAATCAAGGGTTTAAGTAAAGATACATGAAACACATTGTGAATATGCATCATAACCGGAAGATCAAGGACATATACCACAAGACTGACCTTACGAAGGACACGGAAGGGACCAACAAAACACAGGGCCAGTGTCTTACACGGTACCTGGAGGTTAAGGTTGCAGGAAATAACCAGACTCTCTCTCCTACCTGGAAGGTTGGTGCTGGTAATCGCCTACAGTCTGCTCATCTTTTTTGTCGTTGCATGGAACCACATAGGGTGATCTGAACCCGTACCCAAGAGGAATGGAGTGCCCTCAAATGCTCCTCAAGAGCCAGAATATCTTGTGCTTCGAAGGGCTCAGGAAGGACAGAAGGTTCAAACTCATAATTTATCACAAACGGGGAACTCTGTGATGAAGAGTTCACAGCACTATTCTGGGCAAACTCCGCCCAAGGTAACAAGGTAGCCCAATAATTGTGGTGGTCTGATAAATTGCAACAAAGGAATTGTTCCAAGGCTTGGTTAGACCTCTCTGCTGCACCGTTAGATTGAGGATGGTAGGCTGAGTTGGATCCCCATTTGAGCACAAAAGGACCTCCAGAAACAGGAATGAAATGACTCCCACGATCGGAGACTATAATCTTAGGTATCCCATGGAGTCGGAAGACTTCTTTAGCAAAAATCACGGCCGATTCCTGAGCAGAAGGTAGACCCTTAAGCAGGACAAAGTGTGCCATCTTAGAAAATCAATCTACATTCCCCATTAGGAATGGGTTGAAGGAGACCCACCGGAAGGTCCCGTGGTATTTTGCTTTGGGCACAGGTCAGACATGCTGCCACAAATGCAGACCAGTCAGCTCTCAAGCTAGGCCACCAGAAGACCCGAGAAATGGACCATATCAGCTGTCTCTCCCAATGTGACCAGCTGCCTTGGAAGTGTGATGCTTTTCGAGCAGTCTGGTGCGTAAGCATTACGGAACAAAGCATCTACCACTAGGTTTGTCAGTAAGTGCCGAAGTTTGTAAAGCCAAGATCTCTTCTCGCAACAGAGAGGCAGTTCTCGTACGTATGGTAGCTAGTAAACTGTCAGCAGGAATAATAGGCATGGGCGTACTCTCCACCTTGGAATTTGAGCAAATCAGACATGATAAGGAATCTGCCTTCACATTCTTAGAGCCAGGAAGGTAAGAAACCACGTAATGGAATCTTGAAAGAAACAAAGCCCATCTGGCCTGTCGAGAAGATGATCGTTTGGCCTCAGACAAATACGTGAGATTCTTGTGATCCGTGAGAATAAGGATTGGAGCTCTAGTCCCCTCGAGGAGATAACGCCACTCCAGAAGAGCTAAAACAATGGCACGGTCACCAAAGTATTCGTCCCCTTACGAGTCATATCCGTCAATGGTTTGACCACAGTAGAGAAGTTCCGTATGGACTTCCTGTAGTAATTGGTGAAACCCAAAAATCTTTGAATTGCCTTCAGCCCTACAGGAAGCATCCACTGTAAAACTGCCGATGATTGGTGAGGATCCATAGCCAGACCGGAAGAGGACATAACATACCCTAAGAATGTCACCTGTGGTCTATGGAATTCACATTTTTCCAGTTTACAAAATAAATTATTCTCCCTGAAGAATTGTAATACCATGGAGATGTTAGCAAGATGAGCCTCCAACGTAGGGTAGTGGATAAAAATGTCATCCAGGTAGACAACCATACAACGTTGCAACAAATCTCTTAGAACATCATTTATGAACTCCTGGAAGACAGCAGGAGCGTTGCAAAGACCAAACGGCATAACCAAATATTCATAGAGTCCGCTCTAATCCTACATTGGATTTTCTGGTAATATATAACACCATTATTCAAGGGACGTTTGAACAGGGGATTGTACCTAAAACAGAAAGGGATTACCTGATCATGAAAGACCCCAAAGTCCCTACGTTTTACATGATCCCTAAGATTCACAAAAATAAGTCATTACCTCCAGGAAGACCTATTGTCTCCGGTATTGGGGGCTTATGTGAAAGAGCTAACAAATATCTAGAGAAGAAGCTAAACAAATATGTGACTTTGTTACCATCTTATATTAAAGACACCGGAGACATTCTTGGCAAAATTGACATGCTGCCAGTGAATGACAACATCTGGCTAATAACATGTGACGTGGAATCTTTATACACGTCAATCGAGCATGAGATGGGACTAAATGTGGTCAAATATAATTTAGATCAGGATCCTATTCTCAGTCAAGACTACAAAAGTTTTCTGTTAAGATTACTCAGATTTGTGCTCTCCCACAATTATTTTGTCTTCAAGGACAAGTTCTATCTCCAAACCCGGGGTTCAGATGGGCGCGGCATGTGCCCCCACCTATGCCAACTTGTACCTCGGGTGGTGGGAGAGAGAAATTGCTCTGAGTGACAACTTGGATAAGTACAATACCCATATCATCATGTGGTACAGATACATTGATGACTTGTTCATTTTATGGGAAGATGACTTCAATTTATTCACAGAATTTATGGACTGCCTCAACAACAACACCTACAATTTGAAACTAACCCATGTAAGTCCGAGATACATTTCTTAGATCTTACTATTAGTAAGAACAGTGAAGGATTATTAAGCAGTGACCTATTTCGCAAGCCAACTGCCACAAATAGCATATTACATGGTGACAGTTTTCATCTCCCTACAGTAATAAAATCAGTACCCACAGTGCTTACAAGTTCAATATGGTGTAGGTGCTACCTTCCACCTGGAAAGCACAGCCATCTGTGATGGACTCTGGTGCCAGTGACTCCTCTTCATAGGGACACGCACAAGGATCAACCCGGTTACATAGTGCCTGGTGATGGCGGAGAGCCACATAGAAGCGAGCAGCGGAGGGAGCTTTGGCCCTCAGGAAAGAGCAGCACCACTGGACCATCCTACAATGGGTGACACCATAGCCTTGCATATTCTAGCAGTGTATGGATCAGTGCATAAGTCTGTGCACAGTTCTGGGCTGATAGGGTGCCCCTTCACATTCAGAGCTCATGGTGTAGATCCTGGTGCTGTGAACGCCCCAGCCTTTAACCCTTTGAGTGCCACGGAACGCTGCATATTATATTTTTTTATATAATTAAGACATCACCTTGCATCACAATTACTATACATCCTTGTGGCTTCGACTGTCTTCTACATTTCTTAATGTAGTATTGCTGAAAAAGTGCAGCACCTCCAAGCACTTACAACACAACCAATTAAGTACTCATTCACTCACATTCATTTAGGGGACACCACGAATAAACACAATAACTTAAAAATGATTTAATCACTAAGAAAAATTAAAAAATAAGGTTAGACAGTGGAATATATGCATTCGAACCACACCATAGCTGCATGACTCAAACACCCAGTCAGCCACAGAAATACTCATACATTAGGGTAACCACATTTCCATTCTGCCATTCCAGTACATGTGGTCACCCTAGTCCCGCGGCTGGATAATAGTGTCAGCCTCAGAAAGATAGTCAGCTCCGGCGGGAGCCTCAACCACAGGTCTCACTTGTAGCACCAGCATACCTGCTCCATCCCAGCTGTCTCACATGCACCAGTCCAGCCAGCCAGCCAATGAAATGTATTTGCTATATGATCCTCAGCCAGCCAATGAAGACCATATAGCAAATACATTTCATTGGCTGGCTGGTCTGGTGGCGTGTTGCTCCATTCCGGGACTCTTTGTTGTCCCAGTGAGGGGTGACCCGGGACGCGGGACACAGACCCCAAATAAGGGACAGTCCCGGGCATTCTGGGACGTGTGGTCACCCTACCATACGTACACATACAGCCCATCCGGTTTCACTTCTTTTAGAACCCTCCCCATTGTGTCCCTTTTTTTTTTTTTGCTCCCTCCCCCTTTCACAGTTGTCTTTGGTCAATCCCAATCCTCCAAACTTTCACCTTCTTCATGCTTCAGTAAGACAGGTAGGGAGACACACAGGGTGTGAGTGCATTTTTTTTCCCTTCATTTTGATATGCTTTAGGTCCGGTGGTTGCCTAGCAACCACAACGTATTGTTGTTTATGGGTTAGTGTCTGTGTTTACTTTGTGTTTCCAAACATTTCACTACCAGAGAGCTATTCAATGCATTCAATACCGCTTTGCAATGAAAGGGTTAACCCTTTCAGTGCCTAAGAATAATAAAATGCTTTGGATAACCCAGTGACAATGAACGTGTTAACCCTTTCACTGACACAGACTTATCCAATGCATGGGATCCCTCTTTGACAGTGAGTTAACCCTTTCAGTGCCAGAGAGGCATTTAATGCATTGTATACCTCAGTGCCACTGACAGTTAACCCTTTTAATGCCACACACCTATCCAATGCATTACAGGGCAGTCAGAAGGTTAAACTGTGTCTCTTTCAGCAGTACTACCTTTATGTGTGTACCAGTTGAACAGCCCGTTACACGGGCCACAGTGCCACTGTCACCTGGTCGCGGGGCAGTCACGCGCAGTGGAGACTGCCCGCGCCGCGGCTGATACAGAGCTGGACGCTCCTTCAGAGCGCCCAGCTCTGTATCAGCCGCGGCGCGGGCAGCCTCTACTGCGCATGACTGCAGCACGCGCAGCAGTGTTTACTGCGCATGTCGGGCGTTACACACGAATTAGAGAATTATTATATAGGATGTGTGAGGGTCTCTCTCTGTTTTATGTTTTAAGTTATTTTGCTGACACACACCTATCCAATGCATCCAATGGCTCTTTCATACTCAAACGCTTAATCATTTCAGTGGCAGACGCATATACAATGCATTGGATAGCTCAATTACAGCTTAAACTTGTCTTTTTTTAAAGTAAATTGCAATTTCCAATTGTGGTCATCAGGTGGTGCTGTTGTAACACTTTACGATTGTGAACTTGTAGTCAATAAATCAAGCCCTCCCATAAAGTACATCATAAAACACAAATTGCATTTTTGTACACAGGTTGGCACTAAAGAAACAGTTTAAACTGTTATAATGTTTTAATTATGTTCTTTTATTCAGCAGGGAAAACCCTAGTGCAGGGATTGGTAACGTGAGGCTGCCAGCAAACCTGGGAACTTCTACCCCTTAAAGTGATAGTAATGTTTCAAAATAAAAGCAGCTTCAATTAAGCTTCACATTATTTGGACCATGGAGAGTGTTATTTCAATACTGTCAGAGTTGTAGTTCAAGTGTAACTGAATGATAAAATATCCTCCTCCCGCCCCTTTTACCTAGTGTAAGCCACCGCCCCTCAGATGTGGAATCTGGTCCACAGACCAGACAGATAACAGCAAGGGACAATCTTCTTTCTGTGAGAACAAAACCCTGCCCCCCTTGACAGGTTTTTCAGGTTTTTCCCTTATACTGACTGAAGTTTGTCCCTCTCTGCAAGCCATCTAGACACCACCTCTCTGTTCTGAGGTGAGCAGTATTTCATCAGTAAAAGGGGCGGGAGGTGGATACTTTATCATTCAATTACTTTTGAGCTACAAGTTTGGACACCTGAATAAAGGGTCTCCAAACATGTTCTTGTTGTTCCCCAGTGTCCTAATTTCATGATATAATGGACTAACACAGTTCAAGTATCGCCTCATATCCACACAAATAGTTTACCTCACTACAGATAACTCAGTGGGCTGAAAACCAGTAAATGTCCCATAGATTTCTGAAGTGGATTCTACCAAACGCAAGGTTATGGTTACCTATATGTAATCCTGTTATGAAGGCCAGAGGAGAATGGGAGCCTGACGAACTCAGCCTTGAATTTATTCAATCCGGGATGAGACCTGCGCAAGGCAATCCAAATCTGACTGCTTCCCTCCCATCCATTAAGGTCTGAACACTGACTCAAAGAGAGGGTAGGAGAGCAGAGGGGCTGATTAAATAGGCTAATGAAGAACTGCTAGTCTGCCTACTCTGATGTAATTGTGCTGCGATAGGATCAGAACATCAGAAATAAGTAAATAAATGGTAGTCAACTCTGATGTTATATTTTGGTTGGCAGTATCAGATCATCAAATGTAGTTCAGGTAACAACAAAATGCATATCAGATACCCAGGCAATACCAACAAAAACCCTTAGAAAATCATGCCACACCACAGAAAGGATACAGGAAAATATTCTGTGGCTCCCTCACTTTGGTCTTCTGGTGAAAATACATGAGAAAACGGAGTATGTTTACACCCCAGTACAGTTCTTCCCTGATGAGTAAGACCCATTTCTCGTGGTGTTCTATTGAAATGTCTCCATCTATTGGGTGACTGTCGATATGTTGCAAGAATCAAAACAGCAACACCAGAATGTCGATCCATTGCAATGATATGGGCGAAGGGGAAAATATGGACTGTAAGCAGTGCACAAAACCTAGTACACCTGCACAAAGCACAAAACCTAGTAAGTATAATATGTACTTTCTGGTCACAAAAGAACAAAATAAAATGTATCTTCCCTAGGGATATAGGCATTACTGCCTCCTTGATGGCACTTAAAGAAAAACTGGCTGGTAGGTGGACCCTAAAGGTAATGGTGATAGGGAGAGGGAGGTGCTAACTCTTCAAGTGCCTGCCTCCAGGTGGAGGGAAGATTACCCATAGTCCCTGTGTCCCCCACTGGATGAAAGAGAAACAAAAATTTCCATTGAATTAAAGGGCGACTATTCCCTAGGAATCAATAGCTCTTCATTTATTTAATAGAGGACTTTCCCAGATAGCTGTCTTTCAAACAGCAGTCATTTACACCTATATACTATTTTAGCCACTTATTGATCTCTTTTGTAGTAAACTAAGAATTATTTCAGTTTACAGTGTGACAACCTGTGCCCATTACAAGCCAATTAGGACTGTTGCAGCCATATAAGGAAATGTGATGTAGAGGTAGACTATATTCAGGACACTGCAAAATGCAAAAAAAATAGATAAATACTGCTGACTGCTGTGAGATGGACACCTACCTGTTAAGAAAATTAAGAGCCACATTTTCTGTGGATATAGTGGCCCTTTAAGTGGGGCTTTTAACTCATTGACTACAACCAAGGACTAATGTATTGCTTGTTAAAGGGATAGTAATGTTTAAAAAAAAAGCAGCTCTAATTAATCTTCATAGTATTTGAGCCATGGAGAGTGTTATTTCAGTACTGTCAGAGTAGTATTACAAGAGTAATTGAATGATAAAGTATCCCCCCTCCCACCCTTCTTACCTAGTGTAAGCCGCCTCCCCTCAGAGATGGAATCTGGTCCGTTGACCAGACAGTTCACAGCAAGGTACAATCTTCTTACTGTGAGAACAATGAAAACCCTTGCAGGTTTTCCCTTACGGTCACTGAAGATTGTCCCTCTCTGTGATCCATCCGATCAGTCTTTCTGCTCTGAGGTCAGTAAAAGGGGCAGGAGGGGGATACTTTATCATTCAATTACTCTTGAACAACAACTCTGACAGTATTGAAATAACACTCTCCACGGCCCAAATGCTATGAAAATTAATTGGAGCTGCTTTTATTTTGAAACATTACTATCCCTTTAAAGTTAAAGGGATAGTAATGTTTCTAAATAAATGCAGCTCCAATTATTCTTTATAGTTTTTGGGCCATGTAGAGCGGTATTATCATTCTCTACGGTGTGTAGTTCCAGAGTAATTGAATGATAAAGTATCCCCCTCCCTCCCCTTTTGCCTAGTGTAAGCCACCTCCCCTCAGATGTGGAATCTGGTCGCTTGACTGACAGCTCACAGTGAGGGACAGTCTTCTGACTGTGAGCATAAGGAAAACCCTGTTCTCTTGAAGGAGGAGGCATGGTTATCCTTATGCTAACAGAAGATTGTCACTGAGAGCCATCCGGATAGTCTTCCTGTGCAGCTTTAAATAGGTAAAAGGGGAGGGAGGGGGACATTTTAAGATTCAATTACTGTGGAACTACACACCGTAGAGAATGATAATACAGCTCTACATGGCCCAAAAATGGTAAAGTATCATCGGAACTGCATATATTTTGAAACATTACTATCCCTTTAATGAGTTTAAGACCTCTCTCTAACTCACAAAGTCAGAACAGGTTTGGGGAACCTGAGGCCATCCACTTGTTGTGGATTGAAAGTTACAGCACCCCCCCCCCACCCCCACACCCCATCAGCTATCAGTTGACAGAGGATGATAGAAGTTGTGGTCAACAAAAGCTGAAAGCTCCATTTTAATCAATGGGAATTTTTGGAAGTCTTGTAGTTGGCTTGCCCTGGGATAACTCCACTTTTACATTGTATCTATTGCCCTTGGAATAGAAATAAGGCTATTGTAATGATTTAATACATCTGAGCTGTTTTTAATAAATACCCGGACTTGATTGGCTCGTTGTTTTATATCTTCCTTCAGTTTCTATATTAACATGTTAATGTGATTGACATTTAAACTATGATCCATTTTGTGTCCTAGGACAAGCCTTTCTCTTACATGGGGGCCTTATCAAATGAAGATCTCCAAATCGCTGCCAACCAATCCATATATAAACTCACGGATTTCCTGAGACTCGCCGGCAGTGCCAATAAGACTGTGCTGTTTGATCTTTACCCACCACTATACGATCATCTGTACCTGGATCAACAGGATCCTGGAAGTCATCAATGAAACTTCTATAGACCCCAGGCTGGTATGGGATTACAGTAAATTTTAGTCCAAATTAAGGAACTAGTAACATAGCTGCATTGGCATTAAAAATTGTATTTGGGAACATTCGTGCTTCGTTATTAAAGGCAATAACCTTTAGTGAACTTTAAATGACATGTTGAGATTATATATATATATATATATATATATATATATATATATATACACACACTCCAAAGTATTTTGTAATTTTAATGTAATCAGGGCTGGTGCAAGGATTTTTATCACCCTAGGCAAAACCTAATTTTGCTGCCCATTTGGCTCCGCCCCTTGTGTCCCACCCCTTTATACCCTGTCTACTTATACCCCACCTCTTTTAATGATTGTCCTCTCTCTGCCCCTGGTCTGGAGATGCCTATAAGTGATGCCCCCCATCAGCTCCACTTTGCCCCCTCCAGCTCCAACTTGCCCCCTATCAGCTCCAATTTTCCCCCTCAGCTCCACTTTGGCCCACCCGCTCCACTTTGCCCTCCATCGGCTCCAACTTGCCCCCACCAGCTCCAACTTGCCTCCATCAGCTCCACTTTGCCCCCATCAGCTCCACTTTGCCCCATCTGCTCCAACTTGCCCCCAGCAGCTCCACTCTGCCTCCACCAGCTCCAGCTTGCCTCCATCAGCTCCACTTTGCCACCCATCAGCTCCAACTTGCCCCCACCAGCTCCACCTTGCCCCCATCTGCTCCAACTTGATCTCAGCAGCTCCACTTTGTCCCCCCTAGCAGCTCCAACTTGCCCCCCATCACATACCTGTAGCTCCCGCGCAGTCTTCTCTTCAGTAATGCAGAGCGCGCCAGGAGATCATGACTCCCAGTGTGCTCTGCATTACTAAAGAGCCGACTGCAATGATGGAGCGCAGTAGCAACACAGACCTGTGTTGCGGCTCCAGACGTGGTGGGTGCGGGCGCAGCTCTTCTCCGCTGCATGCCCGCGCTCCTAGTACATGTGTGCCCTAGGCCGGCGCCTACCTCGCCTATAGGTGGTGCCGGCCCTGAATGTAATGTACAATATGATATTGTGCAATTTTACATTGCATTAACTATAGGCAGGATAATTTTAGCAGTAGGTCAAAGTGGACTTCTGCCCAGGGTCCACTTGTTGGATGGGCCACTGGTGGGACAGGCTTACTATGGTCAAGCAGAAACATTGTTTGTCATACATTTGGAACCCTCTGGATCTTTCTCTTCCTATTGATCTGGGGAAAGCTATACAGTCTGATCCAAATGTGAAGACAGGTGTGAAAACTCAGCATTGTGTGAAGATAGATGTGAAAACTCAGTTATTTTGTTATGCTTCTCAGGAAATCTAAGAGAGCCAGACAAAGTGACTCAGTCTTCAGACACTTTAGTGTTTGTGACAGATACTGAAAACCAGAGTCTCCAGGGCAGATCCAGAAACTATGGATAAGTGGCTACGTCCCAGATATATATATATATATATATATATATATATATATATATATATATATATATATATATATATATATATATATATATATATATATATATATATATACACACACACACAGAGTACTGTGCAAAAGTTTTAGGCAGGTGTGAAAAAATGCTGTAAATATTTTTGAAAATAGACAAGTTAATAGTTTATATTTATCAATTAACAAAATTAATAGTGAGTGAGCAGAAGAAACATTTTAATCAAATCAGTATTTGGTGTGACCACCCTTTGCCTTCAAAACAGCATCAATTCTTCTAGGTATACTTGCACACAGATTGCTAAGGAACTGGGCAGGTAGGTTGTTCCAAACTTTTTGGAGAACTAACCACAGTTTACCTATGGATTCAGGCAGCCTCAGTTGTTTCTTTCTCTTCACTCAATCTCAGAAATGATGATGTTGACATCAAGGCTGTGTGGGGGGCCATACCATCACTTCCAGGACTCCTTGTCCTTCTTCACACTGAAGATAGTTCTTAATGGCTTTTACTGTATGTTTGGGGTCATTGTCATACTGCAGAATACATTTGGGCCATTCAGATGCCTCCCTGACGGTATTGCATGATGGATAAGAACCTGCATATACTCTCAGCATTGAGGAGACCATTAATTCTGACCAAATTCCCAACTCCACGTGCAGAAATGTAGCCCCAAACTTGCAAGGAACCTCCACCATGCTTCACTGTTGCCTGCAGACATTCATTCTTGTACCGCTCTCCAGCCCTTCAGCGAACAAACTGCCTTCTGCTACAGCCAGATATTTAAAAATTTGACTCGTCAGTCCAAATGCCATTGCCATGTTTCTGCACCCCAGTTCCTGTATTTTCATACATCGTTAAGTCACTTGGCTTTGTTTCCAAGTCGGAGGTGTGGATTTTTGGCCGCTTCCTTGAAGAGCACTTCTGACCACACTTCTCTGGACAGTAGATGGGTGTACCAGGGTCCTACAGTTTTCTGCCAAGTCTGAGCTGATGACACTGCTGGACATCTTCTGATTGAGAAGGGAAGAAAGCAAGATCTGTCTTTCATTTGCTGCACTAAGTTTCCTTGGCCGACCAATGCGTCTACGGTCCTCAATGCTGCCCGTTTCTTTGTGCGTCTTCAAAAGAAAAAACCCTGTCTGCCTTACAATTTCTTCCTGAGAGAGACCTTGCTGATGCAGTATAACTACCTTGTGTTTTGTTTGTGCTCAGGGTTACCATGGTATATGACTTTTGACACTAAACTGTCTTCACTAACCTCGCCTTGTTAGCTGAGTTTGGCTGTTCTTCACCCAGTTTTATTCCTCCTATACAGCTGCATATGTTTCCATTAACTTTTCGACTTTTCTTGTCTAACGCAGACATTTGAATTGCTTTTTACGGTGTTTTCATCATTTTCAATGGATGAAAACACCTCTTAACTTTAACACCCGTCTGCTCTTTTTTTGCTGGTATTTTTTCACAGCACAGACATTTGCATAGCTTACTGTGCTGAAAAAATGCAATCCTCAGAAAAAACAGCCGTCTCCAACATTTGGATCGAGGCCTATAAGTGTTTCTATCCATTAATGGAGAGATGAGCAACACATTGCTTTGCAGAACCCACTGACATGCAGAGTTCTAACACCATTTGTACCTTGTGATTAAACTCTGAAAATCTTCACCTTTAGTTTTATATCAGGAACCATGTGGTCAAGGATCAGTAATGTAATTAGGTGTTTTTTACTTATTTGCAGATTTTTTGGTTGCTGAATGAATGGAGGCCATTGTGTACACTCTGTGGCTCCAGGATTCCAGCAGACATTGGGCATGAAGGCACCAGAACTTGTAAACAATAATATTGTGAGATTAAACCTTCCATACAGTGAGATGTTCCAGGAAGATATCAGGTTATTATGCAGAATGTGGTGGTAGATATTTTTAATTTCCGTTTTAAATGTTAGCAAAAGAAAAAAAAAAAAAAGCATACTCTGGAGCAGTTTTTTAGTCACCCACCAGAATGGCACCTCTATAGCCACCCGTCAGAACAGCACCTCTTTAGTCTCCCACCAGAATAGCACCTCTTTAGTCACCCGCCAAAATAACACCTCTTTCACCACCCACCAGAACAGCACCTCTTTAGTCACACACCAGAAGAGCAGCTCTTTAGACCCCGCCAGAACAGCATCTCCTTAGTCACCCACCAGAATAGCACCTCTATCGTCACCCACCAGAACAGCAAATCTTTAGCCACCCACCAGAATAGCACCTCTATATTCACCTGCCAAAATAGCACCTCTTTAGTCACCCACCAGAATAGCACCTCTATAGCCACCCGTCAGAATAGCACCTCTATAGTCACCCACCAGAATAGCACCTCTTTAGTCTTTTAGTCTCACACCAGAACAGCATCTCTTTAGTCTCACACCAGAACAGCACCTCTTTAGTCTCCCACCAGAATAGCACCTCTTTAGTCACCCGCCAAAATAACACCTCTTTCACCACCCACCAGAACAGCACCTCTTTAGTCACCCGTCAGAATAGCACCTCTATATTCACCTGCCAAAATAGCACCTCTTTAGTCACCCACCAGAATAGCACCTCTATAGCCACCTGTCAGAATAGCACCTCTATAGTCACCCACCAGAATAGCACCTCTTTAGTCTTTTAGTCTCACACCAGAACAGCATCTCTTTAGTCTCACACCAGAACAGCACCTCTTTAGTCTCCCACCAGAATAGCACCTCTTTAGTCACCCGCCAAAATAACACCTCTTTCACCACCCACCAGAACAGCACCTCTTTAGTCACACACCAGAATAGCAGCTCTTCAGACCCCGCCAGAACAGTATCTCCTTAGTCACCCACCAGAATAGCACCTCTTTAGTCACCCGCCAAAATAGCACCTCTATCATCACCCACCAGAACCGCAAATCTTTAGCCACCCAACAGAATAGCACCTCTATATTCACCTGCCAAAATAGCACCTCTTTAGTCACCCACCAGAATAGCACCTCTATAGTCACCCACCAGAATAGCACCTCTTTAGTCTTTTAGTCTCACACCAGAACAGCATCTCTTTAGTCTCACACCAGAACAGCACCTCTTTAGTCTCCCACCAGAATAGCACCTCTTTAATCACCCGCCAAAATAACACCTCTTTCACCACCCACCAGGACAGCACCTCTTTAGTCACACACCAGAAGAGCAGCTCTTTAGACCCCGCCAGAACAGCATCTCCTTAGTCACCCACCAGAATAGCACCTCTTTAGTCACCCGCCACAATAGCACCTCTGTCGTCACCCACCAGAACAGCAAATCTTTAGCCACCCACCAGAATAGCACCTCTATATTCACCTGCCAAAATAGCACCTCTTTAGTCACCCACCAGAATAGCACTTCTTTAGTAACCCACCAGAATAGCACTTCTTTAGTAACCCACCAGAAGAGCATATATTTAGTCATTCACCAGAACAGCACCTCTTTAGTCACCCACCAGAACAGCACATCTTTAGTCACCCACCAGAATAGTACTTCTTTAGTCACCCACCAGAATAGCACCTCTTTAGTCACTCGCCAGGACAGCACATCTTTAATCACCCACCAGAACAGCACCTCTTTAGTGTCCCACCAGAATAGCACCTCTTTAGTCACTTGCCAGAACAGCAACTTTTTAGTCACCCAGCAGAATAGCACTTTTATAGTCACCTGCCAGAATAGCACGTCTATAGTTACCCACCAGAACAGCAACTTTTTAGTCATCAACCAGAATAGCCCTTCTATAGCCACTGCCAAAATAGCACCTCTACTGTTGCCCATCAGAACAGCACCTGTTTAGTCACCCACTAGAATAGCACCTCTATAGTCACCCGCCAGAGCAGCACTTCTTTAGTGAAGAACAAGAACAGCACCTATTTAGTCTCCCACCAGAACAGCACATCATTAGTCACCCATCAGAATAGCACCTCCTTAGTCACTCACCCACCAGAATAGCACCTCTTTAGTCAACTGCCAGAATATCACCTCTTTAGTCACCCAACAGAACAGCACCTCTTTAATCAACCACCAGAATAGCACCTCTATAGTCACCTGCCAGGATAGCACCTCTATAGTCAACTGCCAGAATAGCACCTCTTTAGTCACCCACCAGAACACCACCTCTTTAGTCACCCACCAGAATAACACCTCTTTAGTAAACCCCCAGAATAGCACCTCTTTAGTCACCCATCAGAATAGAACCTCTTTAGTCACCCACCAGAACAGTACTTCTTTAGTCACCCACCAGAACAGTGTCTCTTTGGTCACCCACCAGAACAGCACCCCTATTGTCAACAACCAGAATAGCACCACTTTAGCCACCCACCAGAACAGCACATCTTTAGTCACCCACCAGAATAGCACCTCTATAATCACCCATTAGAATAGCACCTCCTTAGTCACACTCCAGAATAGCACCTCTTTAGTCACCTGCCAGAATAGCATCCCTTTAGTAAACCACCAGAATAGCACCTCTATAGTCACCCGCCAGCATTGCACCCCTATAGTCACCCAGCAGAATAGCACCTCTTTAGTCACCCACCAGAGCCATGTTGCCCAGAAAATAACGTTCACCTTGAAAGTAGCTCGTACAACATGTTTAAAACTGGCAAGTAGAAAAATGATGTGATTTGAAGAGTTTTAGCTTTTAAGTGGCATTAGCATGTATGTATATAAATGGTGTTACCAACCACCATATGGAATACAAGCATTCTTAGGATGTGAATTAAACATACAGTAATGTCTATAATAAAGTTTATCTCTGAGTCTTCTCTATTGTGTTTATAACACTTTGCTCTATGTTTAATAACTTTCAAGTCTGTAGTTAAAAAGATATTTAGTGTAAAATGATCCCAGTCCCTCCCCTTCTGGACACCTCCCCTTAGAACTGCAATCTGGTCGTGGGACCGGACGAATGCACCGATGGACAATCTTCAGTCAGTAAATATAAGGAAAACCGAGCCCTCCTTTACGAAGTAGGGCAGAGTTTTCCTTTTGCTTACTGAAGATTGTCCCTCTCCGCTCTCCATCTAGTCCACGCTCAGAGGCAGGGTGACGTGGTCAGAAGGGGCATGAGGGGGATCCTTTGTTTACACTGAATATCTTTTGAACTACAGAACAGTTACTTATTAACATTCTACATCAAAAAGCAGGGAAGCACTCACACTTGCAGTTGTATGCCTGGGTGCTATTTCCAAAACAATGTCCACAAAGTATATCTGAAATAGAAAGCACTCTCAGGACTTTAAAGTTTCACAAGAAAGGAGAAAATGTTAATTGATCATTGTTTTGGTTATATTGGCATAACCTTTGTTAGGCCAGTGTAACCCAAACTTTGACCAATTAAACATTCTTTCCATATATATATATAATATATCACTCAATGCCTTGTCATGATGGGAGTGTTTGGGTATGTCAATGAAGCTGAAAACTACGCCATCGGGATCATATACTCCTGTCAGGGTCACTCAAGATCAAAGCTGAGACACCAGACTAGTTTGATCCAAAATCTGCCAACCCACACTGGACCAGCATGGCAGATTATGGTCCATCCCCTCAGCATGGCTTCACAACAAAAGCAATGGCCCTTATTTTCCAGAGGCTTGAGAGCTACTTTCTACTGCAGTGGCAAAACAAGCTCAGTGGGAGAGGGTGCTAAGAATCATCAGGTTCTATCAGACTTCCTTTGGTCTTTAGACATTGAAACACTTAACATTTGATCACGCTTAGAGGAATTAGTACAAGAACTAAATAACATCAAATGGGACATTACCAGCTTATGTGAGACTCGTAAAAAAAGGTAAAGATTTATTCAAATTAGAAGATGGTTATACTATAAAGGAACTAATGATGGACAATTTGGAGGAATCAGATTCTTGATTAACAAAAGACGGACAGACTCAGTCGTTAAAGTAGAAATTATTTCTGAAAGTACCACTTCCTGTGCTATCAAACTAGACAGTCGCTATGGTCTTTCAAATTCCTTTGAAGACAGATCACAGTGGAAAATAAAAAAACAGAAGATTAAAAAGAAGTGCTGGATGGATTACAATGCACAGAAGAAGATGATGATGGACTAACGCAAGATGAAATACAAATCTTTATAGCAAGCAATCACTCCTTTTACAGCAACCGACAACAATGGAGAACGTCCAAAACAAATGTGGCATACACACCATATACTATAATGTGATTTGAGGAAATTAATAAGTCCCAGTTAAAATCCAACTTTCATTTAACTGGAATGAGTGACCGTCTCTTGTGAGGTGCTGTTTCTTCAATTTCCTGGTTTTTAGTATTAGGTCTGTGGGATAGAATTTTCATTATCCTTTCTTCTCTGCCCAAAAAGAGGTTGCTGCCCATTCAAAGAACATTGGTGGAAGGTGCAATAGTACTAAGAAGACAAAAAAAGAGAAGAAACGGGCGCAAACCCTCTAAGAGCGTATCTGTAATTATAAATTACCACAGACCCCCTTTTTATTTTGTGCTTACCAGAACCAAAGTAATTGAAAGCCCATCTCTGTGAGAGAGCTGTTTCTATATGGAGGAGATCCCAGAGTGAAGATCATTTGACTCCAGATGGGCTTTCAATGACTTTGGTTCTGGTAAGCACAAAATAAAAAGGGGGTCTGTGGTAATTTATAATTACAGATATGCTCTTAGAGGGTTTGCGCCTGTTTCTTCTCTTTTTTGTCTTCTCCAACAACAACGGAGACAATGGCTGAATGAAAAATGTTACAAATACTGCCTACTACATTGGTCACAAGACTGTAACAAGTAGAGAAAATATATAATAAAATAGTCCTGTCTGTTACTGAACAATTAAAAAAAAAGTTACAACAATCATCGGAGTTTAACTCCTTGAGTGTCAGCGGTATGCAACGCATTGCGTGCACTGTGTTCAGGAAGGAGAGGAATGGAGAAGACACACGCAATGAAGGGAGTGTGCTCGCTCCTAGGGAGAGCTGGAGAGGGAGGTGAGAGGAGAAATTCAGAACAGGGGACGTCCTGTAGAGCTGTGCGATTCAACTTGTATGGCATGTAGAAGAAGCAGAAAGGGTGCCCAACAGTGCCTATTATCCTTACCTATATAATAATTAGCTAAAACGTGTGTAACGCCGCGCCATGCACAGTAGACACTGCTGCGCGTGCTGCAGTCATGAACAGTAGAGACTGGAGCGTCCAGCTCTGTATCAGCTGCGGCGCAGGCAGTCTCTACCGTGTGTGACTGCCCCGCGACCGGGTGGCAGTGGCACTGTGGCCCGTGTAACGAGCTCTTCAACTAGTAACAAATATATTGATAAGGCAGCAATTATACTCACAGGTAGGGTGGTTGTGGAAGGGTATATACCCAACAACAACAAAACAGGCATGCAGAAATATTGTCCTTTCTCTGCTCAGATGACCACAACTTGAAAATGTAAGATCCCACACCGTGCTGCTTCTCAGTCTCCAAAATTTAAGTTAATATAAAAAAATCACAATACAAAATTGTAATACAAAATTAAAATCTTAAAACTAAGGCTTGCTAAATGTGGATATGATGATTCATAGTCTCCTGACTACTTCCTCAGATATAGCGTCTTTGCATTCTTTCCTTTTGGTGCAGTTGGCATGTTCTGAATTACTCCCCTTAAACTTTACACATGTGGCCTTTAATTTCTTCAGCATACAAGCTGCCCTGAAAATTGTTGTTGTTTTTTGTTTTGCATTTAAATGACTTTACAACAAATGTCAAAATGTACCCTTTCTTTATAAAAACCTCCAGTCCCACACTGAGTTAATGCTTCCATTTAAAGCTGAAGAATGTTGCGCTGGTTGATAGTTATTAGTTGGCATTCTGTAGCCTGTGAGTACATTCAGAGGAGGATACACTCACTACACAATGACAATTCACTATTTAAACCTGAAATTGCTGGGATACTGAATGCAAGAGAAAATGCCAAGGAAATAAGCCATCCATCCCTAAGCAGCAGGAACAGCAAAATCTGTGGCTGTTATTTTTGCTGTAATCACAGATTAGTACTTTAGTTGTTACAAATAATTTTGAAAGGTGCAGTAAACTTTTATTATTTAACCCCTTGGGTCCTATATTCATACCTGGGAGCTTTCAGGGTTTCACCCGAAGACTCAGGGTTTCAAACCAAGTCTCAGAGTGAAGGGCAAAAATCTCAGGGTGAGAGAGTCTGGTGTTTTATACTTTACTAGTGTAAATGTCCGTGTAAAATGGCCAAGGTCTGGGTGATGTTAATCCTTTGAGTGCCAGAGGGGTACACAACGCATTGCCTTGCAATGCGTTGCGTACTCCTCTGGCACTCAAAGGTTCAAGAGGCCGGTCCTACTCTGCATACTGCCGCCGCCTAACTGGCGGCACACGCGATGCTGTCATGAACTGTAGAGACTGGCCGAATGCACAGAACACTCCCAGCACAGATCTCCCAGCATTCCGTACTCCCAGCACAGAACTCCCAGCATTCCGTACTCCCAGCACAGAACTCCCAGCATTCCGTACTCCCAGCAGTGCTCCCAGCATTCTGTGTGTTCGGGCAGTCTCTACTGTGCTTGACTGCATCTGACAAACATTCTAGCATTTTATTATACAGGATGATTTGCACTAATTTATTGTTTATTTAGTGTTCAAAATAGTGACATCAGTACCAGAAAGGCAGAGGGAGAAGGCCTGCTGGTCTTATGAATGTATAGGAAGCTCAGAACTGTAGAATGTTAAAAGTTCCATGAGGCCTGACTGGATCATCTCTGGGTTAGAGCAAACACTGACACAGCACAGAGAATCTACTTTCTTTGTAGCATTAAACCTCAAAGATCTCAAACTTTTGATTCCAAAAGTTATCAGGCATGCCTGTTTGAAATAAAAAAAAGGATTGTTAAAATGTTATTACCACTTAAAGGAGCAGTACATTTTTTAATGTTTCCAGAGTTTCCAGAGTTATTACAGTTTAAACCTGTGTTTTTTACCAGTGCCCTCTAGTGGTCAAATTCCAATTAGTATTCTGTTACATTCTAATGGAGAGGAAAGTCAGTGACTTACAGTTCTCCACAGAATGTGATAGAAACTGCTGAGTCACTTCCTGTCAGAATTATCAGGAAGTAAATACAATAAATTCACTTCCTAGTTATTTGAACTGTTATACACTTTGAATAAAACAACTGACAGCAGTGGGAGTTTCCTTGTTTTATTCGCCAGGAAAAGCTCTACAAAATATAGGTTTTCTTAAAAAAGTTTACCGCTCCCTTAACCAGTTGAGTGCCAGAGTGGTACGCAACGCATAGCAAAGCAATGCGTTGCGTACCACTCTGGCACTCAAAGGGTTAAATATGTTAACATCAAGTTTTCAAAGAGATAACCCCGCTTTGTATTCTAATTAGGTCAATAACAAGAAGAGTAAAGTTTTTCCAGCCAAACATTTTTGGTTTGTGGAAGAACCTCCCTCAGCAATTTGGATGTACATTTAATCTTCTTGCAGGATCTGTTAAGTAGAAAAGAGGTTACTATCTCTTTAACCCCTAAAGGTCCCATGTCATGCCAGGATTGTCATTCCGGTTTTGACACTTAAGGACTGGTGACAGACCTGGCAAGTCATGGAATTATGAGATGGCAGTGTGGCTGCACGTGTGTGCCTGCATTGAGTGGATACCTTTATAGGTAACATGTTAAGACCAACGCAGGTCACATGAGGAATAATCAGTTGTAAGCCGACAGGGTATATGAAAGCCTAAATAGACCTCTTAAAGGCCTAGAATATAAAGAAAATAATTAGTGCAATGAAACATTTATGTGTAATATTAGTGAAAATTAAAAGCTGCTTGAATGTGCAAAGGAGATATGTAGAAACAGGAAGAAAAAATAGCTCACAGAGCTAACTCACCTTAGTGTGTAGTAATATATGTGGGTATATATATATATAATACAATTTATACATTTTTTATAAAGTGACCATTGAAAGAATTGGGTTACTGAAGTGTGCAGCAAAGAAAGAGAGGGTTCTCCAGTCCCCCAAACATCATGCAGTAGCCCAAAGTGCAAACAAAAAAACAAACAACAAACCTGCGATCCTCCAGTCTAATTGTGCATATTGTGCCCTGTGATAGGCAACATGTTTGTCATAACATCTCATCAGGGGTCATTTTTAATTTTTTACTTTATATTTTTTTATTTCCAATTTAGATAGGGGTTTCCAGGTGTTTAGCGTAGGTACTTGCCATACTTGAGCTCACTTGGCGGGGTTGGCAATCTTATACCTCTTTTTTGGCAAAAAATGTGGGCACTAAAACCTCAAATTTACCAACAGTGTTATTACATATGCCTAACACAGGGTACACAATTCACAATTAGACTGGAGGAGCGCAGGTTTGCTGTTTGTTTCAGGACCATCACTGTTCCTTAACACAAGTTTTCGCATGATGGTCCTGGTACGTCATGAGTCCTTGACCTTTTGAGTGCCAAAGAGGTAACTAGTGATTAAGATTAGTGATGATCGATCACCCCGATGCTCGGGTGTTCGGGTGCTCTGGCCGAGCGCCCCCGGAGGCTCGAGTGCTCGGCCGAGCACCCGAGCCCCATTGAAGTCAATGGGAGGACTCGAGCATTACACCAGGCACCCCCTGCTCTGATGAGGGGAGGGTGCCTGGTTCATAGGAAAAGGTCAGAAAATGATGGAAACACCACAGAAATGGTTCAGGGACAGCATAGGGAGGATGTCTGGATGCATCTTGGACTCCAACGTCGCTGCTGGGAACGATGTTTCGCCCGTAGTACGCCATTTTTACAGACTGACCGTAAAACACACAAAAAGGAAGATAAAAACGATTTTAGGCGAAAAATTGTTACCAAACAGTATATGCTGTATATATTCTTGAACTATCAGGATCACGTCCACTTCCCCGTCCCTTTTTACCCGCCTTCTTCATATTAAACGGAATATATGCCGGTAATCTGCGGCTAGGCACACGAAACAGAATGTGACGCTAATCTGCGGCTAGGCACACTAAACAATATGTGACGCTAATCTGCGGCTAGGCACACTAAACAATATGTGACGTTAATCTGCGGCTAGGCACACTAAACAATATGTGACGCTAATCTGCGGCTAGGCACACGAAACAGAATGTGACGCTAATCTGCGGATAGGCACACGAAACAGAATGTGACGCTAATCTGCGGCTAGGCACAGTGAACGGAATATGTGACGTTAATTTGTGAATTTGCACACTAAACAGAATGTGACAATAATCTATGGCTAGGCACACGTTTAAAATGGGCCTTTTTGTCGCTGCGTTGTATAATCATTGGCCCTGTGCACCTAACAGAATATGTCAGCTTGTCACTGCACTGTGAAATATTTGTCCCTGTGCACCTAGTACAATGTCACCTTAGAACATGCCCCCCCCACAAAAAAAGGAAATTGTGCCCCCCCAAACAAAATATAAATGCTGCCCCCACACACAACAGTCCTAAAAAGGACTTTTGGGTCTTGAAAGAGTTTCAACAATTTTATTCTCCCTACACTGACTTCCTGTGCATCTAGTATTATATGTCACCTTAAAAATATCCCCCCCACAAAAAAAAGGAAATTGTGCCCCCCCAAACAAAATATAAATGCTGCCCCCACACACAACAGTCCTAAAAAGGACTTTTGGGTCTTGAAAGAGTTTCAACAATTTTATTCTCCCTACACTGACTTCCTGTGCATCTAGTATTATATGTCACCTTAAAAATATCCCCCCCACAAAAAAAAGGAAATTGTGCCCCCCCAAACAAAATATAAATGCTGCCCCCACACACAACAGTCCTAAAAAGGACTTTTGGGTCTTGAAAGAGTTTCAACAATTTTATTCTCCCTACACTGACTTCCTGTGCATCTAGTATTATATGTCACCTTAAAAATATCCCCCCCACAAAAAAAAGGAAATTGTGCCCCCCCAAACAAAATATAAATGCTGCCCCCACACACAACAGTCCTAAAAAGGACTTTTGGGTCTTGAAAGAGTTTCAACAATTTTATTCTCCCTACACTGACTTTCCCTGCCTAAGCATGAGCCGAACTCGTGCGTCGGGTGCTATACAGCACCCGATCACGGGTTCTGGCCAGCCAATCAGTGTAATGCCAGCAGCCAACATGGCTGCTGGCATTACACTGATGTCAGAGCCTCCCCGCACGTTTATTGGCTGCGCAGCAGCCGCGAAACGTGCGGGGAGGAGACCCGAACATGGCGGGAGAGCACATGCGGTACTCGTACGAGTACCGCCATGTGCCGAGCAGAGCGATGCTCGAGCCGAACCGAGCTTCGGCCGAGCATGCTCGCTCATCACTAATTAAGATCTTTCCAGTTTCATTTGGAGTGTATCTGAACCCCCCCCCCCCCGGCAATTCCTGCAAAATCACTGCACTGAGATGCAGCATCTGCAGGTACCTCCTGCACCATATTGGACAACGTGCATCACAAGTAATACAACGCTCTCAAGCCATGTAGTGCCAACTGGGGAGCCTCCCACCCTAAAAAAGCTCCTTCTACAACCAAAACGCAGAAACCGCATAGGCAATGCCATGCTACATTTGCTAGCATAGGGGACAAATATTAATTTGATTTAAAAGAGCAGCAAACTGTATTTTATGAAACCCTCAGATTTTCATGCTGAGAAAAACAAGTGTACTCCCACTGCACTTACAAGTTATAACTGTTCGAATTATCAAGAATTTTATTACAGCATGATTACTTCCTGAAAGTTCAAACTGACAGCATGACTACAGCAGTTTCTATCACATTCTATAGAGAACTGTTTGTCAGTGATTCACTTCTCCCAGTAAATGCAACAGAATACCTAATTGGAATCTGACCACTAGAGGGCACTGTTAATATAAAAAAACCCATAAGTTTAAACTTAAACTGACAATATTAATCTCTCGGTAATGGGAGTACCCTTGTTTTACAATATATTTGTTTTTTACATAAAAGGTTTTCTGATCCTTTACATTGCACTTTTAACCACTTGAATGCTATAGAGGTCTCAAACAAATTACAAAGCAATGTATTGGAGATCTCTATAGCATTCAAACTGTTAAAAGCCCCATTTAAATCAATGAGCACTTCAGAAATTTATCTTTGTCCCTTATAGAGTATATGATTTACCCCAGTATTGTTATCTTTCTTATTAATACATCAAAATCATTGGGTGGTAATAGTAGCACATACGATAATTAGCATAATGTTCCAGACGGTGCCACCAGCAAATAAAGTTAATATCTTAAAAGCTATCTGTATTAGAAATGAATGGCCAGTACAACATATAGAAATGAACTAAACATATTATAGTGTAATGTTATTTTACCCTTGTGTTTGGATTTATCCCAATGCCCTTATTGAAGTGCTTGTTTTCTTCTCTTGCAGAGATTGACATGTCGGTCTCTGAAGAGAGTGATGGCAGGAGTCTGTCCAACACTCCGAACGTGAGATCCAGCGATAATCACATCGGGTCTGCAGACAGAGACTGAATGTCTGGAAGGAATATCTGAGTCTCTCTGGAGCTGCCACTGCAACCTGTGTGCTCTCTGGGTGTTCAAGTCTTTCCTCTATGTCCCTGGGTGCCAGGGAGACAGAGAACATGGACAAGAAAGAACTTTTAGTAGCCATGCCACATATCACCATTTCAGGAGACTTGATAGATTGCTCTTCTGCTAGCTGGGTTCTGATGTTTGGTTGGGTGTTGGGGTGGTCTGTCTCTGGGTTTGTACAGTGTCCAAGAAAGATAAGAAGAGCACACACTCTATTTGGTGGGTAACTTGGAGCATAAGCATATATATAGATAGATAGATAGATAGATAGATAGATAGATAGATAGATAGATAGATATACATATATGTATGTATATGTGTTTGCGTGTCTGTGCATTTGGGAGTGGGTACGTGTATATGTTAGCATATATGTTTGTGTGTATGTGTATATGTGTGTGTGCACATATATGTGTGCATGTGTGTGTGTGTGTATCTGTGTGTGTATATGCATGCATGTGTGAGCGTATATGTTTGTGTGCATAAATGTGTGTGTGTGCATATTTGGGTGTAGGTACATGTATATGTTTGTGTGTGTGCATATATGTGTGTGCGTATGCGTTTGTATGCGTGTGTATATGTTTGTGTGTATATGTGTGTGTGCATATATATGTGTATGTGTGTGATTATGTGTACATGTGTATGTATATGTGTGTGTATGTGTGTGCATACATGTGTGAATATGTGTATGTATATGTGTGTGTGTCTGTGCATGTGTGAATATGTGTGTGTAAATGTGTGTGTGTGTGTGTCTGTGCATGTGTGAATATGTGTGTGTGTAAATGTGTGTGTGTCTGTATGTGTGTATGTATGTGTGTGAATATGTGCATGTATAAATGTGTGTGTGTGTATATGTGTATGGATGTATATGTGTATGTATATGTGTGTGTGTGTGTGAATATGTGTATGTATATGTGTGTGTGTGTGTATGTATATGTGTGTGTGTGTATGAATATGTGTATGGATGTATGTGTGTGTGAATATGTGTGTATATATATATGTGTGTGTGTGAATATGTATATATATGTGTGTGTGATTATGTGTATATATAAATATATATATGGGTGTGTGTGTGTGACAGTGAGCCGTAGGTATAAAGTGAAGCAGAGATGATTTTTAGCCAGGTCAGTGACCCTGTACCTTTTGCCAGTGACCTGGTAATCTTTGTCAGTTGGTCGATATATATTTTATCAGTGAGTCCGTACAGCATTTTGACACTTTTTCCACCAAGTATAAGGTGGCCTGGTACCTTTCTTTTTAGAAATTCACACATGAAGTGGGGTAGCCCAATACTGGAGCAAACCAGCTGTACCACGGGGACAAACATTCCTAACTATTAAAATTGGGTTTTTATAACTCTGAATGCTGGAGTGGTCTCCAACTCATTGCAAAGGCTCCATCATTCAAGGAGTTCTGGATTGCCCCAGAAATGGCACAGCTCTGGTGCTTCGCCAGTTCTTTGAGATTACTGTTTCTAGGTAGTGAGAGTTATAAATCCGCCTGCAACCTGATCGCTGGAGGCGGATGTCCATCAGGTGTCTTTCAGCACTGTCAGATCACCAGAAGCTGACCATACACCAGCAGCTAGGTCGCCTTGACAGCCGTCTGCCAGCTTACCCTCTTCGCTGATCGATCGCCAACAGCAGTTTGTCTGCTGGGACTCCACTAAGTTTCATGAACACCATTCCAAGCTGATTAATAGAAGTAAATTATCCTTCCTGAAGCTTCTTCTTCTTCTGAGAAACTAGTCCCCAGTCCCTCTCAATTAACCTAGACATCTATTCACCAATACAGGGCCATCGTCCTTAGGTATGGATTGGTGCTATCTGATACACAGTGCTCTGGTGAACCCATCATGTTCTGGCTCAACTGGGGCTTAGATATCTGGTCTTGTGGCCAGCACCTTTAACTTTGGTCTAGGACACAGCAGAGGTTGTCCACGTTCCCAAGTTGGTCCTGACAATGTGATGACATTATTAGCAGGTGCCAGAATGGTTTTATGAAGAATAGATCATGTCATACTAATTTACTTGCATTTTAAGAAATGTTAAGTAGTAATATGGACAAGGGAATTGCTGTAGTGTACTTGTATTTTGCAAAAGTCATTGATACTGTGCCTTACTATAGGTTATTGTTTAAATTAAAAGGCTTCAGTTTGGGAGTTCATATCTATGCATGGATAGTGAAGTGGTTAAATGATAGACTGCAGAGAGTTTTTGTAAAATAAACCTTTTCAAGTTGATCTAAAGTTGTAAGTGGAGTTCCACAGGATTCAGTTCTGGCCCAATGCATTTTAATTTGTTTATTAGTGATCTAGAAGTCGGAATTGAAAGTAGTGTCACAATCTTTGCTGATGACACTAAGCTGTGTAAGGAAATACATACAGAGCTGGATGTTTTTTCTCTGCAGAAGGATTTAGATAGACTGAGTGAATGGGAGGAAAAGTGGCAGATGACATTTAACGTAGATAAATGTAAGGTTATGCATTGGGATGTACAAACAAACATGCTACATTTACATTAAATGGGAAACTGCTTGGGAAATCCTTGTTAGAGAAAGATTTAGGAGTACTGATAGACAATAGACTTGACAACAATCAACAGTATCACTAAGCTGCTGCAAGAGTACTATCCTGTATTTAAAGGGGTAGATGTACTGGATGGTATATACCTCTATATAAATCCTTGGTAAGGCATCATCTAGAATATGGAATACAGTTTTTCTTTAAAAAAAAAAATTAAAAAACCCAACATATTATTGAACTGAAAAATGTGCAGAGATGCGCAACAAAATTGATAAAGGGATTGGAGGATCTGAGTGATAAAGAGATGACAGCCAAGCTGGATGTGTTTACGTTAGAAAAAAGGGGTGATATGATTACCATTTACACATGTATTCAAGGTCAATACAAAGAACTCTCTAAGTAACTATTTACTCAAAGAGCTGAGCAAAAAACAAGAGGTCATCCATTAAGACTAGCGGAAAGGCACTTTCTACTAAAACAATGGCAGGGATTTTTTACAGTAAGGGCATTAATGTTACAGGATTCTTTGCCTCGGGATGCTGTGCCTGCAGATCCTATACTTGCTTTAAAAAGCAATGGATACTTATCTAGCACAGAAGAATATTGAGAATGATGACAGCTTGTTTCAAAGCAGATAGGATGTTGATCCAGGGAAATATTCGTCTGTCATTTGGAATCAGGAAGGATTTTTTTTTAGCCACTTGGGGCTTAATAGAAAATGGCTTCAACAGGGTTTTTTTTTTTTTTGCCTTCCTCTGGATCAGCATGGGCTGAACTTGATGGACGCATGTCTTTTTTCATCCACATCAACTATGTCACTATATGTTACTGTGTATAAAAGCAATCCGAAATAAAACACAACCACTGTACACTTATCTTTAAACATTCTCAATTTTATTTTCAAATCCAGAACTTCAAAACAAAATGGTACATTAACTTAAATAAATAATATGTCATGTAATTAAATACTTTCTGAATTCTATATGACTCTGTAGTTTCTAATATATATTAATATGTCCTCATCTCCACCAGATCCCTATTTGTTTGCTCACTGCATGGCCTTGTATCAATGCTTTCCTCCCAATGTTCAAAAGACAAAGCGGAGAAATTCTGCACTAAACCAATTACACCATAAGAGACAAATACAAATTCCCAGTGACCTAAAGGAATATTTACCCTTTGAGTGCCAGAGGGGTATGCAAAGCATTGCAAAGCAATATGTTGCATACCTCTCTGGCACTCAATGGTTTAACAGCTCCTAATAATAAACCTGCAACTACCTTAAGGAACAAAACAGTATTTCCATTTCTCTAGAGGAAATTTTCCTTAATATGGATAGAAAATCCCAATGGCCACTAGAAATCCAATCTGCATGTATTGGTTCTGCAAAAATAATCTTTAATTAGCACTGAATAGCCTGTCTGTGGAGGTAGATATTGTTCTTTTTTCCGGACAAAAAAGAGGAGGGAGGAGTTCTTGAGTTCTGCAACAATTAATCACGTCTGCCCCCATGGACATGATATCCAGTACTAATTAAAGTGTTAGTAATGTGCACAAAAAAGTTTTTTGCATTTAGAAGAGCTTAAAAAGCTGAGCTAAATGCAAAAAAACGTATCTCTCAAACCGCTATGGTTTAAGAGATACGGGCGTTTAAACTTTGATCTCTCCTACTGACAGCTGTAAAGCTGTCAGCAGGAGATCCGTGTCGGCTGACATGGTGGCGCTTGAGAAGGCCGAGATCTTGTTATTTACAAGGAATCCCTTCACTGGAATGGTTTAAAATATGTGCCTTTAGACCATTCCAATGAAGGGATTTGTGGTAAATAATGAGATCGCAGCTCTGCCCAAGCTCCTCCATGTCGGCCAACACGGATCTCCTGCTGACAGCTTTACAGCTGTCAGAAGAAGAGATCAAACTTTAAACGCCTGTATCTCTTAAACCATAGCGGTTTGAGAGATATGTTTTTTTGCATTTAGCTCAGCTTTTTAAGCTCTTCCATATGCAAAAAAACTTTTTTGTGGGCATTACTAACACTTTAAATGACTAGTGGACCTTTAGTCTGAAAAAAGTATTTATGTATATTGTAGGTTTTATTTCTGCTGAGTAAAACAATGGTACTACCACTGCTAGAAGATGTATAGTTCCAGAGGTATTACAGATAAACTGTAGGTTTTTTGTTTTGTTTCACATTAAGAGTGAAACCCAGTGTCCAGACAGTTATTCTATTGCATGCTATAGGTGAGGTGAGTCACTGACTGTAGTTCTCTGTAGAATGTGATAGTAATAACTTCATCACTTCTTGACTGTTTGAAACAACTGGCAGCAGTGGGAGAGTTCTTGTTTTACACAACAGGATAAGACCTGCAATATATATACTTTTTAATTATAAGAATTGACTATTCTTTAAAAATGAATTCTGGAGAACCAGTCCATGCACTATAATTTATAGTGGTCATTAGGACGTTGCTTTGCAAGGGGTTAAGTTCCCCATTGAAATCAGTGGGTATAGGGTATTTTTATGCATCCCCTCTGGCCCATTGGTTTGTATTGCAGTTCAATGCATTGGGGGCCCCTTTAGCTTTGAATCCTTCCACTTTTCTTTCGAACATAGGGTCTCCTATTGGACTGTTGAGAAGTAAGCATCGAGCATCAAAACAGTACATGTCACTTGTGTCAGATGGCGCATTTATAATGTCACAGTTTGCATAGGGTTAGGGTAGCTAGGGGATACAGTTGTTAGGCTTTGGGGTAGTTGTGGTTCAGGTTAATTTTTTAGTGTAAGCAGGTTGGGGTAGTTAGGTTAGGGTAGAGTATTTAGTAAGGGTAGGTAAGAGTAGTTAGGCTAAGCTAGTTAGGTTAAGATAGGGTTAAGGTAGTTAGGGTAATGAGGTTAGGGTAGGGTTAGGGGGCTACAGTTGAGGGGCTTTGGGGTGGTTGTGGTTTTGGTGAATTTGGGAGGTTATTAGGTTGGGGTAGGGTTAGGGTAGTTACAGTATTTAGGTTACGGTGGATATATATATATATATATATATATATATATATATATATATATAGTTCACTAGTCATTTAATTAGTACCTATATCATGTCCATGGAGGTAGACATGATTCACTGTTGCCGAACTCGAGAACACGTCCCACCATAAACTTCCTAAGAACATTTAAGTTGGTGGAGTTTTAGTCTGGATAAAAGAATGTTTTCCTCCATGGACTTGATATTTAAAAATTAGTGTTGGAGAACCGACACCTGCAGAATGGATTCATAGTGGTCGTTACGATTTTCTACCCAGATTAAGGTAAATGTGAGGAAAATGTAAGGACCTGTTACTTTTCCTTTAGAGCAATGTGAATATGGTTTTATCCTTTATGGTGTAGTTGGTTTGCCCCAGAATTGCCCCATTTCTTTGAATATATGGTCCTAACTGGTTTAAAAAAACATTTTACATGTCTTAATATACCATAAAGCACAGATACAGTATGCACTTATTTCCAGATATCCAAGGCACCATCTGAGTGTACTATACTAGGAGGCGGAGTGCATATTGCTCCACCCATTTGCATCACTGATCCATTTTTAGACAAGCACTAGCCAAATGAGGACCAGAGGGGATGTGCAAGGCATATTATATCAATGTACTGCATGCCAGTCCAGTCCTTATGGGGTTAAGCACCATCCTGCTCCTTGTACATTTTTTTCAACAATTAAGCCTTTAACAAATAAAAATTCCCATTGATTTAAATGGGAATTTTAATCCCTTGAACACTAGAAAGGTCTCAAATACCTCTTTAGAATTCAAGTGGGTTAAAGTAGAAGAGAAGTGTTAATATGGAATATATATATATCCTATATAATAATTCGCTAAATCGTGTGTAACGCCGCGACATGCGCAGTACACACTGCTGCACGTGCTGCGGTCATGCGCAGTAGAGACTGCCCGCGGCTGATACAGAGCTGGGCGCTCCGAAGGAGAGTCCAGCTCTGTATCAACCGCGGCGCGGGCAGTCTCCTCTGCGCGTGACTGCCCCGCGACCGGGTGGCTGTGACACTGTGGCCCGTGTAACGGGCTGTTCAACTAGTATATATATATATATATATATATATATATATATAGTAGTGCTTTTCTGATGAGTAAAACTGCTGTGAGATGCTTTCTTCCAAAATTCTTACAGCTGAAACAGTTGTCTTTTTAGTAAACTGTTAGAACAGTGCCACCTGGTGTCCAGACAGTTAGTATGTTGCATTCTATGGGACAGGAAAACCACTGGCTACAGTTCATCATACAACAAACCAGGAGATGTGAGAGGCTCCGAGCATGAACAAAAGCAATATAGTTTGTTCTGCGACTAGTCACCATTCAGAGACGCCGACCCCTTGCTCTCAGTGCCTAGGGAAGCCATCTGCACCTCACTGTTGAGGTCCAAATAAGGCCGAAACGTAGGTCTGGGGTTAGCTGGTTTTACCCGTGCAGAGGAGACTTACCTATCATTTGGATCTGGACTGCCCTTATGGGCGGGATTAGTCTAGTATGTATGTGAAAATTTCTCCTCTGTAAATGCACTAGAGAGCTAACATGTGATGCTCTTGTGCGGTGACTAGCCATAGAACAGGCAACTTTGCTTTTGCTTGTGCTCAGAGCCTCTCACATCTTTTAGCTTGCATCTAAGAAAACATTGGGTCTCTCCCTAAGTGTAAAGGGTAATCCAGACATGGACCCCATTGCTCTCAGTGCCTAGGGAAGCCAGCTGCACCTCACTGATGAGGCCCAAATAAAGCCAAAACGTATGTCTGGGGTTATCACGTTTTTCCCAGTGCAGAGGAGACTTGCCCATCATTTTGAAACTGGACTGCCCTTATGTATATGTATGCCCTTATGTATGTGGACATTTCTCCTTTGTAATGGCATTAGAGGGCTAAAATGTGATGCCCTTGAGCGGTGACTAGCCATAGAACAGGCAACTTTGCTTTTGTTAGTGCTCAGAACCTCTCACATCTTTTGGCTTGTACAGTTCACCATATACTTTTATAATAACAGATCCACTATCCTGTGACAGTTTGAAATGTAAGAACTTTTGAATAAAGCATATCCCAGCAGTGAACATAACCTTGTGTTACTCGGCAGGAAAACCCCTATATATTTTTTCCAAAAAAAGTTTTCTTTTCCTTTAAACACTTGAACATTATGGATCCTTTAGTCCTTTCCGTGTCAGTGGGGTGTTCACCTCATTGCAATTCAATGCATTGGACACCCATCTGGAACTGAAAGGGTTAACCCTTTGAGTGCCAGAGGGGTATGCAACGCATACTCACAGAGTTAAAAGGCTCATTTAATTTTATTTGTCCCCTAGTGTGTGTGCTTTGTACAAGAATGGTTCCATTTTTCATTTGTACAAATTGGTCCATTGTGGTATTTGTCCATCTCTTCCATGGAAATCCAGTTTGTAGCTAAATACATCAAGGTATTGACCTTGAGGACACGAGGGTTATGTAATGAATTGTGAACTAATGCATTGCACATCCATCTGTCCTCCAGGGGTTAAAATTAAACAAAAGTTTCTATTTGTTCAAAGTCCAAGTGGACCTATTTTCCTTGCCAATATGAATGGAAAAGTCTCAGATTGTTCGTGTTCAGTTTCCTGATCCTACACATCCCCATTCCGACCCAACGCTCTGCTGGTCACAGATAGTCATCCTCACTGGATGTTGGGTTTGAACCTTCAGTATCGGAATCGGATGAGATTCGGGATTCAGTCCTGCTCATGTTCCAGACCTGGGGAGAGAAGGTCTTGCCCCAGCTGCAGGGATACCCCACGGGCTTCAAAGAGCGAATAAAGTCTACAGCCAGATGCCACAGCTTCCCCTCCGTTCACTTGCTCCCTTTTGCACCTCTCTGTTTGCTCATGGACGTCAGCATTTGGCTGATGTAGGATGTGAGAAGGTCGTCCATCTTGTACCCCTGGTGGAAACGAGAAGAGTTGGTTGATTTACTGGAAGTATACATGTATAGTAAAGCATACTAGGCCTTAAATATATAAAGACAGAGTGTATGAATTCTGGGGGAAACCAGCTTCACCAGAGGGGACATACGACCTTATGTATAAAGGCATGAATTTTGGAGCAAACCAACGGCAGTATGGGGGGATTTTTATTTGTTCCCTAAAAACCAACTGATTTAAATTTGGATTTTAACACTTAAATACCAGAGAGGTCTCCGATGCACTGGTTTGCAATGCTGGATCTTCTATGACCTCCAAGGGGTTAACCCTTTGAGTGCCAGAGTCGTTGGCTACCACGCTGCCACTCAAAAGGTTGACATCCCTATTTAAATGAAGAGTAGGTTCTTTTTTTCTCTTACGATGGAATTGGTTGGCCCCAGAGTTGCACCACTTTCCATTTCATACATAAGACCCAGTGCCCAAAATGAATGGACCTTTTTGCCAACAGAAATGATTCAGTTGTCCATGTCTCTCCCCCCAAAAACAGATGATATACCACTGAATTAAAGGAACACTATTCCTTGGGACTAAGTGGCTCTTAAAGGGGAACATTCACCTCTTTTTTTACCATATGTTTAGTTATTAAAGTAGTATTAGGAAACCTGTTTTTTTTTTAATTTACATACTTTTAAAGATATTTAATCTTCAAGCTGTGCACTTCCACATTATGCAGCACGCTGAATCTTCTGCACAGCTCTTCATTATTATTAATCATGATTTCCAGAGCTACTTAAATCTCCTCCCACCTCCCTCCCAGCTGCCTCAGGGAGCGCGTTCACACGTCTCTTCGTAGTGGTGTGAATTTCTTCTATCATTACAGCAAGCTCTGTTTATCATTATACTGTGGTTGTGAGCTCAGTATAATGCTAACCAGAGCTTGCTGTAATGATACAAGTGATTCACACTACACTGAAGGGACTTACCTAGGTAGGTTTTCATGCATCAGTCTATAGATCTATATTGTGGGCCTTATGTATAAAGTGCTAAATGTTACAAGTCTGGGTGAACCAACTGTGCTTTAAGGGACAAATAGATGCCCAGCTGAGTTACCATAAAATCACAGGTATTATAAGCATCATTTTGCCTCACTTCACCTTATGTGAAGTGTGTGTTGTGTGTGTGGGGGTTACGTATTATACACGAGAAAAAAAAGAAACCTATTTATTTCTGCTCCCCCGATCCCACCACCTAATCCGCATAGATCTCTGCACATTGGATCTACGGTATTGCCCTGCAAGGGCCTTGAGGTCCTAAAAGGGCATTACCATTAAATTAAAAGGTCCTCACAGGGCATTGCTGGAAGCAGGCAGCAAACACTTGTAGGCCCCAGCTGTGAAGCTGTCACAGAGGACTCTGGAGGGGGTAGTGGCAGGATGACAAGCTGAAATCGGGTTACGGTGGGGGGAGGGAGGGAATCAGAGCCCCAAAAACTACTTATTTTTGTGAGTAAAGGGGGGAAACAAGGGTGCGTATTACACATAGGAACTCTTGTTTTACCCTGAAATGTTGGGTATAATTTACACCTGCATATTATACCTGAGATTTTAAGGTAAGTGGGGCTTTTAATACGCAACACATTGCAGAGCAATGTGTTGGGTACCCCTCTGGTACGCAAAGGCTCAACTTCTTGAAGTTGGAGGCTTCTCTAGCATTCAGTGGGTTAAAAAAGCCTGTTTAAAGGAATAGCAACCCTTTATTTTTACTACATATTCTGCAAGTACCTAATACATACAGTGAAACTGCCGATATTTTTATTATTTTGCTTTCCATCATCTCATACTTTATTTTTTTTTAAACACATATTTATATCCCTGACAGTAAGCTACCTGGATTTCAGTATCCAGAGAATTTGCTTGTCAGTTGACCAACCAAAGCTGTATGTAATACAATGCAATGCGTTGGATACCTCTCCGGCACTCAAAGGGTTAAAATCCCCGCTTAAATCAATGGGGATTTATTTTTCTCCCCTGCGTTTCAGCAGGCTTGGCCCATGTCACTTCCGATAATGAGAGCCATTACCCCCAGAGTGGAGAATTACCTTGCAAGTTTTTTTTACATTTTTATTTCATGGACATTCGACTTTCTTGGGACAATGCCTTGCCTTGCCCTCTCAGAGGACCATCTGACATACAGCAAAGGTGTTTAAAGTGTGGCCCTCTAGGTGCTACAATACTTCCACTGCTACCATCCCACTCCCCCAGCCGTTGGATGATGGGAACAGTAATTTGACAACAGCTGGTGGGCCTCATGTTACGCATCACTGATGTACAGGAACAATTTCAGGATCATAAGTAGTTCCTGTCAAAGTCAGACTTTCCAGGCTAAAGTTACAAAATCTGATCATATAAGGATATTCTGAGACTTAATATGCCTGAGATTTTTTTTAAACAGATAAAGATTTTGGTTGACAAGATGGGCCAGTTGGTTGTTATTATGTGCTGAGTTGAAAGTTATGTCAACCTTAATTATATGGAGGGGGATGCATTGAATGGCCTGGCAGTAGAAGTGGCCTGATAGAAATCTTTCTGTCATACAAGTTGTAGATTTTTAACTGGATATCAAAATGGGTAGACTACATAGATCATCTGGTTCTTATCTTCTGTTAAATGCTGATTCTAATTGGACAGTAAAACAGTTTGCTATTTTTACCAACAAGAAAAGAGATGCACTAAGGTGTGATAAAGAAGTGATAAAGAGGAGATAACTTCCCCAGTGAGATCAGTTCACTACTTTGTAAGTTATTCTGTGAAGTCAATGCATTAAAATTTCTCAAGAGGGAGAGCTCTTAGTGTATTGGATCCATTGAATAACATAGGAATAAAGGAAATGTTAACACTGGAGAAGTCAATGCCTCTTTACCACATCTCTATCATACGTAAGTGGAGAACCCCCCCAGGTGTGTTAGATAATTTGCCCAGTCCTTACCAATGAAGTCTCGCATAGCAGCTTGCTTCCTCTCACTAGATTTCCGATAGTGATATGGAAATATGTATTTCCGCTGCTCCAGTTGGAGATCTTAGTGAACGGATGGGTAGCCAGAATGTCCTGCACAAAACATGAGGTAAGGAATGTGTTATGCTAGTGGTTCTGTGGAACACCAGGGTTTCCTGAAGACAAACAAAGGGTTCCAAAGAATGCATTTAAGCATTCTTAAGTAATGAAACAAATCTGAATTGCCCATTTGTGTATTTGTGGTTCTGTGACATTGTTGAACTAGACTGCAGAGTCTGACAGTGTATGGTGGTTCTGTGACTACCAGTGGAAAACAGCTGGGGTGTTAGCATAGGTTCTGTTCTTATGAATGGAAAGTGCAACAAGGCTGGGTTGTTGGACAATGTATGTGTGGCTCTATGACTACCAGCTGGTACTGGAACAAGGCTGGTGTGTCAGACAGTATATGGGTAGTTCTGTGACTACCAGTGGAACAAGGCTGGTGTGTCAGACAGTGTATGGGTAGTTCTGTGACTGCCAGTGGAACACGGCTGGGGTGTCAGACAGTGTATGGGTAGTTCTGTGACTGCCAGTGGAACAAGGCAGTGTATGGGTAGTTCTGTGACTGCCAGTGGAACAAGGCTGGGGTGTCAGACAGTGATTGGGTAGTTCTGTGACTGCCAGTGGAACAAGGCTGGGGTGTCAGACAGTGTATGGGTAGTTCTGTGACTGCCAGTGGAACAAGGCTGGGGTGTCAGACAGTGTATGGGTAGTTCTGTGACTGCCAGTGGAACAAGGCTGGGGTGTCAGACAGTGTATGGGTAGTTCTGTGACTGCCAGTGGAACAAGGCTGGGGTGTCAGACACTGTATGTGTGGGTTCTGTGATTAGCAATAGAACAAGACTGTGTGGTCAGACAGTGTATGTGCGGTTCTGTGACTATCAGTGGAACAAGGGTATGGTGTCACACAGTGGATGCGTGGTTGACTACCAGTGGAACAAGGCTGTGGTGTCACACAGCGGATGTATGGTTATGTGACTGCCAGTGGACAGTGGACTAAAGCTGGGGTGTCAGACAGTGTATGTGTGGTTCTGTTACAATCAGTGGAATAAGGCTGAGGTGTCAGATGTGCGGTTCTGTGACTACTAGTGGATGTGTGGAAGGTTAATGCATTACATAGTGCTCAGCCACTGTAAGATTTCTCTTGTAACAAGCATTAGAACCTGCCAAAAAACCTAAACAGATACAATTATACAGTAACTATAACTTGATACATTTTAGCACAATAATGTAGTCTTGTTACAAGTACCATCTAGCATACTAATACATTTGATAGTGATATTATTCAGTCCACTGGATAATAATGAGGTCACCGAGTGGATAAATGGCACTGAATTCAAGGACAACATTCAGATAAATACCATAGAAAACAAGAGATCTGTGTTTTGATTTTTATCCCATTAACCCCTTGTGGACCAGAGGGGGTGTGCGACGCATTGCAGACTGATGCGTTGCATAGCCCTCTGGTGCTCTAGGGGTGAAAGATGGTTTAGAAGGTTTCTTTTGTTTCCAAGGCAATGGGGTCCTTGTGCTGTTAAAAACATATTTAAATCAAGGAAACTTGAATTTTTATTTATCTCCTGTTTCTGCATTTGGTTCACCTCAGAATCACTCCATGGGGGAGATTCACTAAGCGGTGATAAAGAGGTGATAAAGTGGAGATGACTTCTCCAGTGTTCAGTTCCTATGTTATTCTATACATCCGATTCACTAAGATCTCAAGAGTTGAAGAAATCTTAGTGCATCGGCTCCATAGAATAACATAGGAATTCAAGTAGTGATAAACTGAAGAAGTCATCTTCCCTTTATCATCTCTTTATCACCTCTATATTTCCGCTTAGTGAATCTCCCACCAGTTCTCCTTACTATAGTGATGAATGTTCTTATCTCGCTACCTTGGTCTTCGGGTCTATCAGGCTGACTCCGTGCTTATTGATGGCTATTAACAGGATCTCTGGGAAATGTGGCTCTGTCGTTTGCTGAAAAACAGAAAAATAAACAAATAAAACACATTGCATTATGTGTTATTTTTCCTTTAAATGGGTTATTCACAGATTTTCACAGCAAAACCCTCCCCCCCAAAAAAAACAATGAAAGAAGGGAATTTTCTGTACCTTCACTTCAAAGAAAGCAGATCCAAATGTCGGCCACTTGAATATTATCTTTAGAAAGGCAACCTTGGATTCCTCCCGTGTTTTCCCAGCGTGTTTATTGAAATACGCAACAATGGACTGCGAGGAAGAAGGCAAAGATTTTATGAAAGTGTGAACACACACACACACATATATGTATGTATGTATAGCAGAACAAGATGGTGGAAAGAACTCACTCTAAAGTATCTATAAGGCCCAGGTGCACATTTCCCAAATGTAATGTAGAAATAGAAAGCATGTAGGCAACACCTGTGGGACTTTTCATTGAAGAATTTAGGCCTCAATCCAAATGTTGGAGACGGCTGTTTTTTCTGCCGACAGCATTTTTTCCAGCACAGTAAGCTATTCAAATGTCTGTGCTGTCAAAAAATACAGGCAAAAAAAAGACCCGTTGTGAGTTAAGCTTAAGAGGCGTTTTCATCCACTTAAAAGGATGAAAACACCGTAAATTGCAATTCAAATGTATGAGTTAGCCAAGAATAGACGATAAGGGACTCAGGTCATCTCAGGACCTTTTATTTTGTCTGTCTGTATCCATTTTGTCCTACCGACATTTGTCTATGCCAACATTTGGATCGAGCCCTTAATGAAGTAATTATTAGCAAACAGCAGGTCAATGTTTTGGTCTAAACACACCTTTCTTGAGAAACTTCTGTTTAGACCAAAACGTTGACCTGCTGTTTGCTAATAATGACTTCATTAATTCTTCATTGAAAAGTCCCTCGGGTGCTGCCCACATTCTTTCTCTCTTTATATATATATTAGAGCTGAAGAGAAGAATGGGACAGGGTGGCCCCTTCACAGCATTGCTACACAGTGGTGATGGTGACAGTGGGATCACTGGGCAGTGGCAGATCCCTACAGTGATTTTAACACTGACCTCGTGACACCTGGGAAGGGGAGGTAAGTGAATCAGAAAAGTTACATTTAGCATTTAACCTATGTTATCAATCTCTGCCAGATTCCAATAAGTTTAATTCTGCAGTCCTCTTGTTCTTCATGTTAAATATGCTAAATTGTGGTGTCTGTCTTCCACAAATCACAGTGAAAGAGATATTAATACTTAATACTGATCTGCCTCCCCTCTTATCTACCCTTTCCCCTCCTTCCACATTCCTCACCCAGTTTCAGAGCCAGGGGTGTAACTACAGGGGGTGCAGCTGTGCCAGGGCCAGGGGCATTACTACAGAGGGTGCAAATGGTTCAGTTGGGCCAGGGGTGTAACTAAAGGAGGTTCAGCTGTGCTAGGGCCATCAGTGTAACTACAGGAGGTTCAGCTGTGCCAGGGCCGGGGTTGTAACAACAGTGAGTTCAACTGTGCCAGGGCCACGGGTGTAATTACAGTCAGTTCAGCTGTGCCAGTGCCAGGGGTGTAAATACAGGGGATTCAATTGTGCCAGGGTGGAATTAAAGTGGGTTCAGTTGTGCCAGGGATATAATTACAGTGGGTTCAGCTGTGTCAGGGCCAGAGGTGTAACTACAGGGGGTTCAGTTGAGCCAGGGGTGTAATTTCAGTGGGTTCAGCTGTGCCAGGGCCAGGGATATAGTTTCAGTGGGTTCTGCTGTACCAGGGCCAGGGGTGTAACTACAATGGGTGCAGTTGTGCCAGGGCCCAGCATCTGAGGGAAGCCCATCTATCAGGTCCTCGTTATGCTTCTGTGAAAATATTTTTGGATGGTGGCCTGAAAGGTCTGTGAACAGGTGCCTCCAGTGACTAGTTACACCCACTGGCAATCACCAGACGATATCATACGAAGGGTCACATGCACAAAGTAAGTGGAACAGTCCTGGGACAAACCATCTGCACCACAGGGATACATCCTCAAATTCCCCAAGTTCATCCGGATTTAATGGGGCAGTTACAGGATTCGTGTCACCCAAAGACACTTCATAGATTTTGAAGAGCTTTCACAATCACCTGTACTGAAAGTCCTGGATCATTAACCCTTTGAGTGCCACAGGGGTATGCAACAGATTGCTTTGCAATGCGATGCGTACCCCTCTGTCACTCGAAGGGTTAAACATGTTTCAGGACTTATGAAACAGCACAGATAGTAAGAAAACAAAATGTATGTTGTTTTAGCCAATTTTACTTAGAAAAGTAGTTTTAGAGTTATTTAGATGTAGAGATTATGCTAATTAAGGCCGTGCAGGCACTTCCTGCCTTAGCCCTGTACTACACGTCCCACTCACTGGCATGTAACCTTTATGGAGTTATGTATAAAAGTGGAGTAGTGCAATTCTAGGGTGAGCCAACTAGGGGAAACATAAAACCACCCCAATTGCCATTGGTTCACATTTTATTTACCCTTCTAGCATTCAAAGGGTTAAAATGTTATTTCAATTGTTAATGTTAATTTTTCCCCCTATGGTGAAGTTGGTTTGTCCCAGTACTGCGCTACTCCATATTTACACATGAGGCCCTTTCAGTGCCAGGGAGGTGGGCAATGCATTGTTGAGAGGTGTTAGTGAGTGGGAAGGTAATGTAGGGATAAGACAGGAAGTCAGTGCTAGGTAGGGATGCCACACAGCCAGTATTTTACTGGCAGGCCGGTAAAAAAATGGCTTCTGTCCAATGTTAAGTCTATAGAGAGAATGTCATGTCCGGTATTTTTTTTAAGAAAAGGTGGCAACCCTATTGCTAGGGGAGGTGGGAAATGCATTGCTGAGAAGTGACAGTGCGTGGGGGAGGTGATGTAGGGATAAGACAGGAAGTCAGTGTCAGGGGAGGTAGGAAATGCATTGCTGAGCAGTGTCAGTGAGTGGGGAGGTAATGTAGGGATAAGACAGAAAGTCAGTGCTAGGGGAGGTGGGTAATGCATTGCTGAGCAGTGTCAGTGAGTGGGAAGGTAATGTAGGGATAAGACAGGAAGTCAGTGCTAGGGGAGATGGGCAATGCATTGCTGAGCAGTGTCAGTGAGTGGGAAGGTGATGTAGGGATAAGACAGGAAGTCAGTGTCAGGGGACGTAGGAAATGCATTGCTGAGCAGTGTCAGTGAGTGGGGGAGGTAATGCAGGGATAAGATAGAAAGTCAGTGCTAGGGGAGGTGGGTAATGCATTGCTGAGCAGTGTCAGTGAGTAGGAAGGTAATGTAGGGATAAGACAGGAAGTCAGTGCTAGGGGAGGTGGGTAATGCATTGCTGAGCAGTGTCAGTGAGTGGGAAGGTAATGTAAGGCTAAGACAGGAAGTGCCTGCATGGCATGCCTTAAGTACTATAATCTACGCATCTAATTAATTCAAAAACTACTTTTCTAACTATAAAATGGCTTATACAATATATAGGAGATTTTGAAAGGACTTTCAAAATCACCAAAGTTATTTTTAGGTGATTGTGAGTCAAAGTACTTCTGAGAGCTCTCTAGAATTTAAGGGACTGAAAGCCACATTTAAATTGTTAAGTATTTTCATTTTTTGCTTACGGTGCAGTTGCTTTGCCACAGAATTGTTCCTTTTTTTGTTGTTGCGTATATGTTCCCAAGTCTGTTTTCTTTTGTGAATCTCCCCTCTAGTGCAGTCTTTGTGCATATGGACTCTACAGTGTAATGAGTCTACTACCTACCCTCTTCCAGTCATCTGGGTTTAACTGCCGGATCAGATCTTGTGGGACCAGTTCCTTCAGCATTTTGGGGATGTTTGGGAAGTATGACTTGTCATCCTCGTACTTGACACGGTAGATCAGTGCCCCCAACTGGAGAACATCTTCTCTAGTGCACTTGTGGTAGCCACGTAAATACTTTGGTAGTTCCTGCAATACGTTTCAGAGTGGCAAAAAGACAGAAATATTAAAAGAAGCTGTGCTAGACATACTGTGTTAGACAAGGTACATTCCACCTTAAAAGAGCAGTAAACTTTTTTTTTATGAAAAAAGATATATTGTAGGATGTTTCCTGTTGAGTAAAATAAGAGTACTCCCACTGCTGAGAGTTGCATATTTCCAGAATTATTGCAATTTAAACCTGTTTTTTTACATTAGCAGTTCCATCTAGTGGTCAAATTCCAATTAGTTTTTCTGTTAAATTTTAATGGAGAGGAAAGTCTGTGACTTACAGTTCTCCATAGAATGTGATAGAAACTGCTGAGTCACTTCCTGTCAGTTAGAACTATCAGGAAGTAAACACTGTAAATTCACTTCCTGGTTATTTGAACTGTTATAAAGTTTGAATAAAACAATTGACAGCAGTGGGAGTGACCTTGTTTTACTCAGCAGGAAAAGTTCTATAACATATATGTTTGTATAAAAATGTGTACTGTTGCTTTAAAGGAGTACTAATAACTCCAAATAATAACATCCCATGTATCTTACTATAGCAAGAAAATCCAAATGGCCCCTGTGAATGTTGCCTTTGTGCCTTTGTTCAAGAAATAACATCTTTATCAATCCTAGATGTCACATCCATGGAGGCGGACATGACACTTGCTAGCAGGACCACATTTGGGAGAGCTTTACTAAAAAGTTATTGTAACACAGACTGTTTGTTTATATAAAGCTGTTGCCATTAGGGCCACCTGTTATCCAGATAGTTATTCTATTGTGTTCTATGGGACAGTGATCCTCAGACTGTGATAATAACAGCTCCATCACTTCATGAAAGTTTGAACTGTAATACAGTTTGACTATAGTATCTCTCAGTAGGCAGACTTCTTTTGCCCTAGTCTGCAGGAAGAACCCTATGTTGAATTTTTACTGATCCTTTAAATCACTGGGAACCAGATTATTGTAACAAATCAGACACCAAAATGAACACTACTTTAAAATATTTGTATAGTTATTGGAAGGGGAATGTACTATTATAAACACAGCGACTGACAATACATAAATACAGAGGCAAGTCTTTTTCGGTCTGAGGTTCCCGGTTCCCCAGGACAAATTCTTACTTTCAATTTACACTTAGAACAAACCAACATCATCCTGGGAAACAAATACAAATTCCCCAAATCCTCATTGATTTAAATGGGTGTAACAGCCCCATTTAAACCAATGGGAGTTATATTTGGGCACACGTTGCATGCCAGGAACCCGGTAGACTATTGCAGTGGAGAGTCTTGCTGCAGCGACTTTCACAGGAGTGAGTAGGGGGATTGGGTTCAGCCATCCCACTCCCGTGAATGTTTCCACCCCAATTCACTGCAGGGTGGACAGCGAACCAGAAAGCACTTAGAATTGTATATATATAAGATACCTGATAATAGTGGAATATGGAATCAGCCATGGAATCTTTCCCAGGTACAGTATTCGTCCACAGTTTCTTCATAAAGAACACTTGGTAGGTGAGTGAAGGCACAATACCTGCAATAGAGGTCTCTCTGAGGCTGAGACACTAAGAAGAGATAGAGAAACCCTGGGGCAAATCAGCTGCACCATAGAGGACAAATAAAAATACCCCAAAATGCCACTGATTTTACCCCTTGAATACCAACTTCCTTGAGTCCTGCTTGATGTTTAAGGGTTAACGAAGCAGCAAACCATTGTAAGAAAATAAATATTGTAGGACTGTTCCTATTGACTAAAACAAAGTGTACTCCCATTGCTGGGAGATACATATTTCCAGAGTTATTACAATTTAAAGTATTGGTGTTTTATATTATATTGCCCTGCAGTGAGAATATTTCAGGTAGTCAATATTTTGCATTGTATGGGTAAGTTGTCACTGGTAACAGTTCTCCACAGAATGTTATAGTAACAGCTGAATCACTTCCTGTCAGTTACAACTATAAGCTCCCCAGTTCTGAAATGTTATAACTATTGAATAAAACAACTGTTGTCAGTGGGAGTATGCTTGTTTTACTCAGAAGGAAAACCTCTATAACATATCATTTTTCATTAAAAGAGCAGTAAAGCTTCTGTTTTTGCAGACCTATGTTATAGAGCTTTAATAGCTGCGTAAAACAAGGTCACTCTCGCCACTGTCCGCTGTTTTATTTAAAAGTTATAACAGTTCAAATAACCAGTAAGTAAATTTACTGTGCGTTCACTTCCTGATAGTTCTGACTTTTTATTTTTACCCCTGATTAATTAACATTTATTTATTACGAAACGCGTTGAGTTATTTTATCTGTATATTTTATATGGCATATGTGCTATGTTAAGATATTGTTCCTGTGTACTCCTTTTTGTAATTTTTATACTAAATTACTTTTTGATAAATTGCTCCATCAGATCAACTTATTCCTTGGGAGAAAGTGTTTCCAGATTGGATCCTTATAGAGAGCTTGGTCTGGGGTTTATTCCAGACAACGTGCAGTACCACTGGAGACTAAGTGGCGGTGGTTGCATGCATAAACACTACACTTAAAGGAGCAGTAAACTTTTTTTATGAAAACACATATTTTAGAGAGCATTTCCTCCTGAATAAAACAAGGTAACTCCTACATGTTTTATTCAAAAATTATAGCAATTTAAATAATCAGGAAGTGAATTTACTGTGTTTACTTCCTGATTGTTCTGACAGGAAGTGACAGTCAGTTTCTATCACATTCTATGGAGAACTGTGTGTCTCTGACTTTTCTGACTTTCCTCTCCATTAGAATCTACCAGGAAATCTAATTAGAACTGACCACTAGAGGGCACTGCTAATGTAAAAACACATGGGTTTAAAATGTAATAACTCTGGAAATATAAATCTCTCAGCAGTGGGAGTACCATTATTTTACTCAATAGGAAAATCCCTACAATATATATTTTTTCATAAAAAAAGTTTACTGCTCCTTTAAAGTCTCCCTTATTGTTCTTTTGTTATATGTGGAATCGAGTTCCTGGTGAAGATGGCGATATTATCGAGTGATTACCTGGTGATATATCCAAATATATGCATACTACGAGACGCCATTATAGCCTCTATTCCTAGAGAGTTCCCACCTAAAGGGTGTGGTGAAGGTGGCACATCAACACATTGAATTGAAAACTTTTACATCTAGAGAGTGTGCACTTTTTGTCTTTTTGTTTTTCACTACAGGATATTTAAAGGGATAGTAATACTTAAGTATTACTAATCCCTATAGCAAACTACTACTTAAAAAAAAAACGTATTGCCCCCAGTGTCATCTCTCAGACCTTTATGGTTTGAGAGATGAACGCTTCTAAAGTTGCCCTCTCCCTCCCCCTTCCCAGTAGTCAACATTCTAGCTGACTCAGGGAAATCTGGTCAGAGATCATGAGGCGGCTCTGCAGCAGAGCCGCGATCACGTTAACTAAAAAAAAAACTTTCACTAAAACGATCTTCTACGTGTGCTTGCAAGCCAAGAACACGTAGAAGACCATTTCAATGAAAGTTTTCTTTTTTAGTAACGCGATTCGGCTGTGCTGGAGAGCCACCTGAAAGTCGTACGACCCTCTTCTTTTCAGTCAGCTAAAATGCTGACTACGGGGAAGGGGGAGGGAGAGGGCAACTTTAGAAGCGTTCATCTCTCAAACCATAAAGGTTTGAGAGATGACACTGGGGGCAATACGTTTTTTTAAGTAGTACTTTGCTATAGGGATTAGTAATACTTAAGTATTACTATCCCTTTAAGGGAGAGTACCCATGAAGAAGAGCAGCACCATTCTTTTGGGGCTATATATCATTTACTTGGCATTTTTAATTAGTTTTCTGAATTTTTTGAGTGCTTCTATTTTTTTTTCTCTACTGACAGGAAGTGACTCAGCAGTTTCTATCACATTCTATGGAGAATGGTTTGTCAGTGAATTTCCTCTCCCAGAGAAAGCAACAGAATAAGTAATTTGAATTTGACCACTAGAGGGCACTGTTAATGTAAAAATGTGTTTAAACTGAAATATCCATCTCTCAGCAGTGGGAATACCCATATTTAATAGGAAAAGCTCTACGGTATGTATGTAAGAAAGTTTACTGAACCTTTCAAAACAGTTCACTGCTCCTTTAAAATGCCCTTTTAAATTAATGGGATTTTTTTATGTAACACCTATGGTGCAGTTGCTTTACCACAGAATTGCATTGTTTCTACATCACTATGAAGGGTGTGAAATGCATTGCACTTATCTAGCAACCAAGGGTTTAACCCTTGAAGAACCAGAGAGGTGTGGAATGCATTGCACACTTCTCTGGTCCCTGATGGCTAAGTACATTTCTGTGTTATAAGCTAAGGTAATGTTCTGTGCCAGGTACAGTGGATGGGGCTGGGGGCAGTGGTGATAGGAAGAGTGGGGGTGGGGCTTTGGGAGGGTGGGGCTAAGCTCATATATAAGGCAGTGTTCATCAGGATAGTTTCCTATCTGCAGGTCTGCTTCACTGAGAGCACATCTACCAATGAAGGGGCTGCATTGTGAGTCATAGCGAACCAGAGGGGAAGTAGAACTGAAGGGTGAAAAGAGGCCCCTGGTTGCCCCTTGTTGATCCCACAAGAAGACACTGAATTGCAAATCTTGAAGTTCAGTCTCCTGTCATATGCAATGCTATCCCTTAACCCTTCAAGTGCCAGAGGGGTGCCCCTCTGGAACTCAAAAGGTTAAAGGAATAATAATATATAAATATAAAAAATATGTAGTAAGGTTTATCCCATTGAGTAAAACAAGGGTACTTCCACTTCTAAAACATGTTGTATTCAAAACAGCTCAAACTTGATTTTTTTTTTAGATGCAGTATCACAGCGGCCTGAAATAGTACAGTGGCACTGTTGCTACACCGTCCTATGGGGATTTATGGTCAACTGACCAGAGCTGTCAAAAGAATGGTGTAGCAACAGAGCCTCTGTAATATTTCAGGCCATTCTGATACTGCACCTACAAGTTTGAGCTGTAATAACTTTTGACTAAAACACTTTGTTTTTCTCAGGGGAATAAAAGCTACAATAATTGTTTTTACAAATTAAGTATTACTATCAAGCCTTATTTATCTGGCTTGAAAGCATGGCTTAGAGGGTTTATTGAGGCAGTAAGCACAACCAGCGAAGCTTGTGTCTGTAAGCATTTCAGCAATGACCCCAAAATGGGTAATAGAATCATAGGGGAAGTCTTAGTAAAACATGATTATGGCCCTATAAATCTCAAGCCTGGCTCCTACAATATGCTACAGTGGACAAGACTGTGATTAGGAAGTGAATTTGATGAACAGCTACGGATCTGCTTACCATCTTTTGAAGGTCTGGCTTTCTTTATCCAGTCGGTAAGATGTCTGACAAAATCAAAGAAAAAATCTCCCTCTGGGACACTGATCACCTGCAAAGGTAGATGTACATTAACGTTCACTGGAATCAACTCTGCACCCCTCAAAACGTACACCAGGGGGCAGCAGCCTCTGGCTTTGACTACGAACATAACAACCATATTAAAAGAACAATAATGATAAAATGCATAATTACACACATACATCTATAAAAATGTATGTATATACATGTATATGTATATTCTATACTTTGATAGAATTTAATAAATATGGTATTCCATATGCTTTTTAAAAGCACTATGAAGTAAGCTGTGGAAAGAAATAGGATTTATTTTAAAGGAAAAATAATATCTCCTAATAATAGCTCTCCAATTAGCTTACTAATGTCATAAAATCCTAATGACCCCTTTGAATTTTGTCCTTGTGTTTTTTTGTTCAAATGATAATGTTCAATCAGCCATGGATGCCATGCCCATGGAGGCGGACATGATAGCTGTTGGAGGTTATTTATTTATTTATTTTTTTAATGAAGCAGGTAGAAATACATGAGTCTAACCCTTTAAGTGCCAGAGAGGTATCCAACGCATTGCATCACTCTCTGGCACTCAAGGGGTTAAGGAGCAGGGGGTGCCCAAGTATTGCAGAACACCCCTCCAGTCTTTAAATAGTTAAGACTACCAAGTGCAGTTGATGCAGTGAACATCCTGTGGTCTTGCCAGAAACTAGCATTGTCATTCTCTACCCCTGATTGATGTTATCACTTAAAGGGATAGCAATGGGATTCAGTGCTGTCCATGGTGCTGAAAGCCTTCTCTTTATTCCCCTACTGGCCAAGCAGGGAAGCAGGGAGAGAATGCTGTTCAACTTCAGAATTGTCGTAGTGTTGGTGATCTGTGAATGGAGGAAATCCCTTCCACACTGACAACAGGTCACAGCCCTCCCTGCTGTTACTGCATAGGAAAGAACAGGGAGATCCCAACTTCTCCAACCTCAGGTAGGTGAAGCTGAAATGGTGAACTCCAACAGCAGAGGCTGCTAATTGAGTTTAGTGTGTCGAAGTGTCATATTAACATATCAACACACCCCCTTGCATATGAAAATGTCTCATTATGCCTCATTTCCATATGGAAATAAGCCATTGTAGATGTGATTAATGGGCATAGTTTTGAGTGCTGGTGATGTGATGTCCTAGACACTTTAGTGAATACTGTCAATGTACCTACGACACTGCTCCAACAGGACATCAATATTTTTAGCCGTCTTTGAATTTTAGTGCATCTAGGCCTATGTGGGTTATGCTTTAAGGTGTGATAAATAGGTGATAAAATGGAGATGACTTCTCCAGTGATATCATTTCTCCAGTTCCTATGTTATTCTATGGAGCCTATACACTAAGATTTCTCCCACTTGAGAGATCTTAGCGCGTTGGTTCCATAGAATAACATAGGAACTGGAGATGTGATATCATGGATAAGTCATCTCTGCTTTATCACCTATTTATCACGCCTTGGTGCATCTCCCATTATACATGACCAAATATAAGAATACTAATGCTTTGTTTAAGCTTTTCTTTAGCATATATCAATTTTACTTGAAACATTTTACTTTAATTATTTATACTTTCTAGCTATTTCAGACTCTTCAAATTATGTGAAAATCATCTACTGACAATTTTTAAAATCAGTCATTGACTAACCTGTATCTGCAAAGGTTCGGCAAAGAAAACATTTTTATGTAAAATAATGTAAGTTACAGGGTTTTCTCTTACTAAGTAAAAGAACAGTATTCCAACAGCTGGCATAGTTTTAATTCAAAAGTTATTATGAAAAAAAAATCTTTTTACATTCATAATTGTCCTGTAAGATCTCTGTGTGTGTTTTCATCTCTATTCTGTCTGTATTCTCTGGATAGCTGGAGCGAGACGCTTACAGAAGTAAGAAGTTTTATGATCGTTTGCAGGTATTTTAATTTATATCTGTGTGCTCACATTTTAACATAGTACAAAAAGGAGCAGGAAGAGAATACAAGGTGAGGAGGGATCGGGAAAAAAGGGAATGTCTCTGGGAAAGAAAAGGTAGTGAAATATAAGAAAAAAATGTCTTGTTTCTAGACTAGGGCTCTAATAGAGGCTTTGTGGATACAGCTGATTTACAGTTTGTTTTAAACATTTCCTATAGGGCGCATTCATGTCACTGAAGATGTAAGAAACTGAATGACTGCCATAGCTAACCAAGGTAATCTACATATATAAAAGAGAAAGCCTCATTACATAATTTGTCTCCTCAGGAGACACACACACCCAGGGGTGGCAGTAAGGAGGAGTTACTGCTCCCATTGGGTGATTCGATGGGGGAGTGATTTTCACAGTACTATCCAGCCTGCCCACCACTAATCAATTTAGAAAAAAAACATAATGGCTGCCACTTGCTCCTACACCACAGACACACACACGATGACCCACTCACACAGCATCAAACAAACAAACACACACACACAGCACCAAATACACACACACAACACCAGAAAGAAATATGGCTGACACACACACACACACACACACACACACACACACATCACACACACACACACACACACACACACACATATACACACAGTCACTCACTCTGACCCCCAGTGGCCTCAGCAGGACCTGTAGTACAGCCACTGAAGGGAAGCTGCAGCACCAGGGGAACACAATAGCACTCAAAGGGTTAAGGTAGGCCCTCATGGCTGAATTATTTATTGACTGCCATCATTTGCCATGCAACACAGAGGATAGACAGCCATCAGATTCACACTTAACCCACTGACTGCCACAGGGTTGTGTATCAAGTTTTACCCATCAGGGAGTGTGATCAAACCCCTCACACTGTAAACTTGCATTTTCCTCCCACTTCTCCTCCTTCCCCAGCCTATTACTAACACTTTTCCACATTTCTCTTAAGCCCCACCCCTACTCACGATTAAGCCCCACCCACTTTTAAACCAACTTGCCCCATTGGCCTCTCCACATAGGTACCACATCAGTTCCCTCCAGGGACTCCACAAGTCAAAGATCCCAGATATGAATACACTTCCCACTGCTATTTAACTCTGACATGCCTCTTTATACCTTAACCCTTTGAGTGCCAGAGGGGTGCACAACTCCTGCGCGTGTGTGTTTCTGAGCATATATGTTTCGTGTGTGTACATCTCTGTTACATATGTGTGTCCATGTGTGCATCTCCGGTGTGTCTGTGTGTGCATGTCTTTTGCATGTTTCTGCCGCTCATTGTGTGTATGTGTCTTCCTGGGTGTTGCATATGTCTGTGTTTATCAGTGTGTCTGCATTTCACACACGTACGCCCAACGGTCATAACATGATGGGCAATGCCGTCCCACATTGCTAGTTAAACATAATTCAAGAAAGTGAAATTCAGCACATAATACATATTAAAACATACTATACATTTCCCCAATATGAGTAACATACATACTATTTTTTCAGACATCTCACAGCATCAGTCTTCAGACTCTCTCTTTCTCAAGATAAGGAAAGTTTTACACATATACACACTATGTGTGAGTATGTGTACGAGTATATATTTGTCCATTTGTGAATCTATGAGTGAGTCTATAAAATATGAATTATATATACATATATAATGTGTGTGTGTTTAGACCTTTGAGTGACAGAGTGGTATGGAATGCATTGCTTTGCAATGCATTCCGTACCACTCTGGCACTCAAAGTGATATATATATATATATATATATATATATATATATATATTATATACACACACATATACGTATACAACAGCAAAAGAAAGGGGCAGCCCCCATGGGTCTTTAAAGAGATAGTAATAATTAAATATTACTAACCCCATAGTGTAGCCATGTTAAAAAGAATTTAATTGTCCCCAGTGTCATCTCTCAAACCTTTATGATTTGAAAGATAACCGAATGCAAATTTCCCTCCCCCTTCCCTGAAGTCAGCGTTGTACTGACTGCAGGGGAAATCTGTCATACAACAGGCTTGCAGCTCTGCAGCAGAGCCGAGATTGTGTTAGTAAAAAATAATTATTTCACTGAAATGGTCTTCTACGTGTGCTTGGTTTGTGCTTGGTTTGCAAGCACACATAGAAGATCGTTTCAGTGAAATAATTATTGTTTTACTAACGTGATCTCGGCTCTGCTGCAGTGCCACCTGATGCAAATAAGACCAGATATCCCTGCAGTCAGTACAACGCTGACTTCAGGGAAGGGGGAGTGAGGGGGGAACTTTGCGTTCGGTTATCTCTCAAACCATAAAGGTTTGAGAGATGAACCTGGGGACAATTAAATTATTTTTAACATGACTTTTGTTGATATTCATCTTCAGACCAAAATGTTTGCTCTCCTGTTTAAACTCTTCAATGCGTTCTTGCAGTTCGTCAGGACTACTGGCAAAGAGTATGATATTGTCTGCAAAACGTACTGATGTAGGTAGTATCCACTGATCTTGTGTCTTCTAAACAAGCAGAAAATAGCTTTGGGAGATTTTGTCTCCTTTTTGGGTGCCTTTTTCTGTGTTGATCTGGACTTTATCATTGTTGCAGTTGCATTTTCATACACTGATTGGAATATATTGGTGTAAAAAACGTTGACCTGCAATAAACTGTGTATTTTTCACATTGCAAAAGACCTGTGAGGGTTGATTTTTTGTGACCTTATGAATGAATACTCATCATGCGTCCAGGTATCTGCCACCATTATTGAGAGGGCATCCTACCTCTGTTCCATTCAACGTAAATGCAAGTATATATCAAAAAGTCTCTGGTAAATGCAATACTGGCTATAAAATATATAAAATGACACAATGGGGTATAATATTTGTCCCAGAAGAAGTACCACATAGGTACGAAACGCGTCGGACTACTGGACCCTATTGTGTCAATTTATATATTTTATAGCCAGTATTGCATTTACCATAGACTTTTTGATATATACTTGCATTTACGTTGAATGGGAGGTATTCAACTTTAACAATTGGCGCTTAAGACGCCCTGCAACAGTATTGTGTGCTGTGTCCGGTTATTTACTGCCCGCGTATAGATCTACAAACCTTACTCCACTACTTAATGGACTGGGGAGACATGGAGTGTAAGAGAGAATTGCATCTACCCCATTGATCTCTGCCCGTGATAGGAGACTCATTAGAGCCACTGCAAGTCCTTAAAGGGATCTAGGACGGGAGCATATCTACAACATACCTGCCCGCAATCTACTGAACTTTCGCAAGTATTCCTTTAACACCCCACATTTACCATCCTACTGCATTTTAAAAATGTTGAATTATTTTCTTTTTTTCCCCCTTTGGAACTATTTTTTAATGAGCTCTTAGTGAAATCTTATTTCACTGCACTATATAGCGCTATATAAGTTTTACACACATTGTTATATTATTGTATGTTATTCTGTAGGTTCTCTACATTTTTCTGTATATCAATTTGATCTGATTGATCAGCAGATATTTTATTGTTATCTATAATGAATATATATACTGTAGTCTACAGAAAACTAGCGCTCTCCCTATATTGTGTTTGTTTATGTTTTTCTTTCTTTCTGTTTCACTATCAGAAATCTTAGGGATTGTAGCGACAGTTTTTCTTATCTTATTTCAGTCCTTAAACAGGATCAGTTAGTGGCACCAGATATCCCGCTATATATTTGTTTCTTTATTATATATATATATATATATATATATATATATGTCTGTGTGTGTGTGTGTCAATGTCTGTGTGTATGTGAATGTTGCCTCTTTCTTTAACTAACATCGTTATATATTAACATTAGTTTTTCCTTTAAAGGGGAACTACCACCCCGCAAAAATGTCATCCTAACTAAGTCTGCATCCAGCGACTAGCTGCTTAGTAGCGCTAGTCGCCAGAAATATTACCTGGTTTAAAAGATGTTCTACTTTTTCGGAGGGTGACAGCAGCAGAAAGCACGGACATCTACTTTTTCGGAGGCTGACAGTAGCAGGAAGCACGGACATCTTGCCATAGTGACGTCCGGCCGGCTCCAAAAGGGACTGACAGCGCAGGCGCACGGACGTCACTATGGCAAGATGTCCGTGCTTCCTGCTACTGTCAGCCTCCGAAAAAGTAGAGCATCTTTTAAACCAGGTAATATTTCTGGCGACTAGCGCTACTAAGCAGCTAGTCGCTGGATGAAGACTTAATTAGGATGAAGTTTTTGCGGGGTGCTAGTTCCCCTTTAACACAGCGTTATAACAAAGAAATTTTATCTGTTATAAACCCAACCTCTTCCATTCTCACCTTATCGGAGATCTTCACAAACAAACTGAAGCCCTCAGGAGATTTCAGGAGCAGACGGTTAGCGATATCTTGGCAGAAATCTTTGGCTTTGGTGCTGGACTCCACTTCAAACGCCTGTAAGATAAAACCAGTGTGAACATCCACAGTGACACCACAGGGCATGAGATCGGATCAGATAATAATCTTAGCATTAATAAACTTTAACCAGAAGGGTGCGCTACACATTGCAAAGCAATGCATTGCACTCCCCTCCGGTCCTTAATGGGTTAAAGAAGCAGTAAATGCCCCATAATTTTGCATTACATTTTTTGAATATTTCAGCTACATCATAGTAAACTTTTTTTTTTATGAAAAGAAAAACTACAATGCTTTTCCTGCCAAATACAAGTGTACTACCACTGCTGGGAGATTTTTGCATTCGAAAATGATAAGAGCATAATCTTTTTATTTTTACATTAGACTGTTAGCAGCAGAGCCACTTGTTGTCAAAAAGGATTTTTTTAATAATGTTCTCTATGGGAGAGTCACTGATTACGGCTCTCCAGAGTACCAGCTCTACCTAATGAGCAGAATAGTCCATTTCTATTTAATGTTAACAAAATTAATAACAATCCGATTTGTAATAATTTTAATTAAAAAATCTCTGAGCAATATGATTACCCTAAAACATATTTTTTTCTTGAAAAAATGTTAATGATTCTTTAACCCTTTGAGTGCCAGAGGGTTACGGAACGCAATGCAATGCAATGCGTTCCGTACCCCTCTGGCACTCAAAGGGTTAATCAATTCAATGTCAACAGCACTTGAGTGACGTTTCCAAATAAGATTTGGCATAAATGAATGAAATAGAAAAGTATTGCATAGTATTTTTAATCAGGGCTGCATTTAACCCTTTGAGTAAACCCCCAATGCCCGTAGGCCAGTACCCATAGGTGTCCTTCCCTCCTCTCATGGCCACCCCTATCACATAACTGCACCTCCAAAACCCTTAGCCTTTAACAAGCAGACACAAAGAAAATGCTTTTAAGGGGATAGTAATACTTGAAAATAATCGTATTTTATACTGTAGCCCTTAAAAAAACATGAAAAATGATATAAGTCTTACCTCCCAAACCTTTATGGTTTGGGAGATATTCACATGTAAAATATTGTAAAACTAGTTGAACAGCCCGTTACACGGGCCACAGTGCCTCTGGCAGCCGGTCGCGGGGCAGTCATGCGCAGTAGAGACTGCCTGCGCAACTGCTGATACAGAGCTGGACGCTCCTTCGGAGCGCCCAGCTCTGTATCAGCTGCGGCGCGGGCAGTCTGTACTGCGCATGACTGCCGCACGCATAGCAGCAGTGTCTACTGCGCATGTCGGGCGTTACACACAACTTAGCGAATTATTATATAGGATTCTCTTTTCCTGGCTGTTTCAGCCAAGTCTGCCATCTAGTGGACAGATTTGGAATTCGGTCCACAGAGCAACCGGCAGCTCTTTAGCAGTGCAGATCTTTGAAAAGAACTACTTAATTGGAACTATCTACAAAGTGTGCCTGGCTTGAAAGCACACTTTGTAGACCATTCCAATGAAGAAATTCTTTTTACAGATCATGATCTCAGCACTTCTGGAGAGGCACAGCCGGTCCTGGGACCGGATTCCAAATCTGAAGGGTGGAACAATGACGTCACTCAAGGGGAAACTTTATTTCTGAATATGTCCCAAACCATAAAGGTTTGGGAGATAAGACTTATATCATTTTTCATGATTTTTTAAGGGCTACAATATAAAATAAACTTATTTTCAAGTATTACTATCCCTTTAACCCCTTGACTGCAATGCCTCTCTATATTCTAGTCTATCATCCTCTATCACCCTGTCTAATGGGAAATCCGTCTCTGCTTTTTATCCCTTGACTAGAGAGGTTGCAAATCATTGTGTTGGAGAGCTCGTTATCATCCCCGGGAGTAAACTATTTTTTTTTTAATCACTGTTTTCTGGTCAGAAAGAGTAAAAAACACAGTATATTGTCATTTTTCTCTTTTAGCGCCTACCTCATCGGTGTCATCTGGGAAATAGACTTTGTGGAAAATCTGGGTTGTTTTGTGCTGAATAGCTTCCACTTCAACCAGATGCGGTGGATATTTTCTAGAGCCGTTCCTAAAAAATATGGGGTAGATAAGAGATGTAAGAAGGACAGGCCAAACCCAAGATTTCCAGAGAGGGTGGAAGAGTCGGGGGTTCCCATAATTTATTAATTTCTTACACAATTACAGTATAATTTGTTGTGCATTATTCTGCATCCGTAATCTATTGTTGCTTCCATTGCATAGACAGGAGGAGATGACCTGTGACTCCCTATGGCTGCACTAAGGTGTGATAAGGAGATTACTTCTCTAGGTATATAACTTCATTAAGATCTATGTTCTTCTATGGAGCCTATGCATTAAGATTTCTCAAGCTGGTGGTCAATATGAGGTCCCCCAGCTGCTGCCACACTACATCTCCCATCATTCGGCTGGCAGGGAATGATGGGAAATGATGGCAGCAGCTGGAAGGTCTCATGGAGAGTTTATTACACAGGAGAAGTCATCCCCTTTTTATCACCTCTTTATCACACCTTAGTGCATAACCACCCTGGTCTGTTTACTCTGCCCTTTGAAATTAAAGGTATAATTTATGCTTTTATGAAAATAATGGTACTCCTTCTGCTGTAGATTTGATGTTTCGATCTAGTAAGGACCTTTATCAAGACCCTGATAAAGGTCCTTACTGGATCAAAATGTTGAATCTACAATAAATTTCTTTATTTTAAGTCCAGTGAGTGTGTTATTCCTTGACCCAGACAGGTTCTGATTGAGGATGATGTGAGTGCCGACCTTTTGACTTATCTATATATATATATAAAAGAGAAAGCCTCATTACATAATTTATGTCTCCTGAGAAGACACACACATGCAAGAGAATGGCTCTTTACACAATTTATGTCTCCTCAGGAGACACACACACCCAGGGGTGGCAGTAAGGAGAAGTTACTGCTGCCATTGGGTGATTCAATGGGGGCGTGATTTTCACAGGGCTATCCAGCCTACCCCCCACTATCCAACTGAGGAAAAAAACAAAATGGCTGCCACTTGCTCCTACACCACAGACACGCACACACACACATGCCCCACTCACACAGCACCAAACACACACACATGCCCCACTCACACACACACAAACATAGAGCACCAAACACACACACACACACACAAAGCCAGAAAGAAATATGGCTGACACACACACAGTCACTCACTGACTCCCAGTGGGCTCAGCAGGACCTGTAGTACAGCCACTTAAGGGACGCTGCAGCACAAGGGGAACAAAATGGCACTCAAAGGGTTAAGGTAGGCCCTCATTGCTGAATTATTCCTTGACTGTCATCATTTGCCATGCAGGACACAGGACAAGCAGCCATCAGGTTAACACTTAACCCACTGACTGCCACAGGGTTGTGTATCAGGTTTTACCTCTCAGGGAGTGCATTTACACTGTAAACTTGCATTTCCCTCCCACTTCTCTTCCTTCCCCAGCCTATTACTAACACTTCTTCACATTTATGTTAAGCTCTGCCACTACTCATGATTAAACTCCACCCACTTTTAACCCAAGTTGCCCCATTGCTCTTTCCACATCAGCACCACGAGGGACTCCACAAGTAAAAGTTCCCATGTATGAATACACTTCCCACTGCCCAGCCTGCCCACCACTATCCAACTGAGGAAAAAACAAAATGGCTGTCACTTGCTCCTACACCAGACACACACACACGCCCCACTCACACAGCACCACACACACACACACACAAAACCAGAAAGAAATATGGCTGACACACACACACAGTCACTCACTGATTCCCAGTAGTCTCAGCAGGACCTGTTGTACAACCACTGAAGGGAAGCTGCAGCACCAGGGGAACAAAATTGCACTCAAAGGGTTAAGGTAGGCCCTCACTGCTGAGTTATTTCTTGACTGTCATCATTTGCCATGCAAGACACAGGACAGGCAGCCATCAGGTTAACACTAACCCTAGGGTGATCATACGTCCCTGAATGCCTGGGACTGCCCCTTATTGGGGGTCTGTGTCCTGCATCCCGGGTCACCCCTTTATATACTTTTCCTGTTGAGTAAAACAAGGGTATTCTAATGCTAGGAGATGCAAATTTACAGAGTATATACTATTAGTTTTTAACAGTTTAAACTCTTGTTTGTTTTTTTACATTGTTGTCTAATGGTCAGATTCCAGTTATTTTTTCTCTAGGTGAGGGGAGTCACTGACAAACAGTTCTCCATTAGAATGTGATATAAACTGCAGTCAGAAATGTCAGGAAGTAATCACACTGTTACTCACCTCCTGACAATTTGAGCTGTTACAAAATTTGAATGAAGCAACTGACAGCAGTAGAAGTACCCTTGATTTACTCAAAAGGAAAAGGTCTATAATATATGTTTTCATAAAAAAAAATCTACAGTTCTTTTAAGGTATTGGCTGCTTATTACTAATCTATTAGTAACCTACCTGAGTGCTCTCTGCAGCCTGTGCATACAGTCACCTGCCAGCGCATGTTGCTTCCGGGACTGGAGGAACCTTTGCACGTGGGTAAGTAGTACGTTGCTCGGAGGAAAGAGACCAGTGGTCAACCAGAGCAGCTCCCAGCCTTTTTCTTCACTGTATCTAAATGATAAGGTCACAGGATCAGTGCCCCGCCAAATCCCTGATGCAAGTGACCGTCTGGTAATGAACTTTATGTGTAACAGCAAAGTGGGTGAACGAATTCAGGGGCAAACCAAATACATTGTAAAGGACAAATATAAATACCCACCGATTTCAAATGTGTTTTAATCCCCTGAATACTAGAAAGATCTCAAACATGTTTAATTCCTTAATGTTCGGTGACATGTCCAGACCGTCACGCTGGTCTGGAAGTTAAGGACACATGACGGTCCTGACACATCATGGAATTCTGGGATGGCAGGGCACCTGCCGTGAGGAACACGGGGGTGTGTGTGTGCTGCTACTCACTTTCTCTGCTGCCACCACTGCCACACACAGTGGTGTAGAAATGAAGGGATAATATTTGTATTTAGCATGTTTTGTTTTAGAAATTGGACAGAACTTCCCACTTTGGGCTTGTTTTGAAATATTAACCCATCTCAGCATTGTTTTTCCCTTTGTGTCCCAGAGAGGAACACATCACATTGCTCTACAATGCGTTGCATACCCCTCTGGCAACCAAGGGGTTAAACTACGCATGGATGTGTGAGGTTATGTGTATGGATCAAGTATTAATATTTTTGGATTTTTATTGCAGATTTATGATAAGATGGAAGAAAGAAGACAAACCACAAGAAGAAAGAAGTAGAAGAGGGAGGATAAGACAAAAAGAAGAAGGAAGATAGAAGAAGATGGACAGTGGATGACAGGTTAGTGTAATAGAGATGGGCTAACGATCGTTGCTTGACATTGTGTCAGGCACCGATGGTTACATTTTTTACTTTGAAGTTCCCATTATGCATGCTGTTTATTGTGTGTTTTGGGAAATTATCTCACAAAATGGACATTTGGTCACAAGTCCTTTTCTGTGGCCTAAAGCCCGTTGTTCTTTCAGCTGGTAGGGCAATTGAATACCAACTAAGACTTTTATTTTTATTGGCCGGTATCTATTATTGCCCTACCAGCTGATTTAGGTCAGATAATTGAATCAAGGCACATGAGTATTGTGTACAGTACTGGAGACCCCATCTCCAGAAGGATATAGATATTCCAGAGTATTGTGTACAGTACTGGAGACCCCATCTCCATAAGGATATAGATACTCTAGAGAAAATTCAGAGAAGGGCTACTAAAATGGTGACTGGTTTACAGGAAAAGAAATATCAGGACAGACTAAAGGATCTGAACATGTATAGCTTGGAGGAGATGAGAGAGGGGATATGATAGAAACATTCAAATACATGAAGGGATTCAGCAAAGTGCAGGATGGAAGTATATTTCAAAAGAGTAAAAACGTTAGGACAAGAAGCCATAGTCTAAAGCTAAAGGGACACAGGTATAGATGTAATGTAGGAAAGTTACTTCACTGAGGGGGTAGTAGATAATTGGAATAGACCACTAGCAGAAGTGGTATAAGTTAATACACTGACGGAATGTAAGCATGCAATGGATAGGCTTAAAGCTGTCCTGAACATAAGACAAGATCAAGGACCAAATAAGGTTTGAGGTTTTACAGTAGGCAAATAGGCAGACTAGATGGGCCGAATGGTTCTTATCTGCCGTCAGATTCTATGTTTCTATGTACTGTATACAAGTTGCTGAGACCCTCTGACCAAGAGGGAATCATAAGAAACTGCTTATTCTGTTTATATTGTAGCACCACCAATGATGTGATTTATGATTACAAATTAGATTTGAACGGTTAATATGCAGCCTCTATTCCATAGGTAGGAGACCTTTGGTAGGCGGACTTCATACAGCAGTCTCTTATCTAAACAAAGCTTTTACACTGGAACTTTACCGCTGATTGTATTTACAGACCTCTGTTTGATATCTGCCGTTACACTATAATAAATTCTCATGGGATTTCTAGCTCTGAGGTTCAGTTTCACTATTGGTTTCAAGCTCTGCCCTTGCCTGCATCTGTACTGTAATCTAAGTGGGTCAGTTCTCACATAGATCTCTATGGGAATTCAGTCAGTGGGTCAGTTCTCCTATTGACTGGAAGCTCCCATGGCCAGATTCACTATTAACTTTAAACTTTGGGATTATATTTATTTCTATTGTAATCTCAGTGGGTTTGTTTTTCTAGATTGGAAGCTGCACAGTAAACATACTTTTTAACAAGTGTAAACTGTCCTAATCCCAGAACATTTATTTAATTATGTTTGTGTTGCTTGTAATGATAGATAAGAGCTGAAGCCATTAACCCTTTGCTTTTCAATGCATTGAGTACCCCTCTGGCGCTCAAAGGGTTACATTTATTGTGATGCATACCCAGTGCTCTTGTATTCAGAAAGGCTGTTACCTTATCCAGTCCATTTATAGACAGCTCACACTGCTGTGGTACTGGGAGTCCTTAACCCTTTAACTACCCTTGGTGTACCTGGACCGTCATGCCAGTTCTGGTGACAGCAAGTCATGGAATTCCAGGGTCCTAGCACAACCCCAGAATCCATTTCAACAAAAAAAAATGATCCGTGGTCCTTAACTTCTGGCTGCGCACTGCATCTACCAGTCATTAAGGAGTTAAAATGGCAGGTATGTCTGCTCCCTCAGAGCATATGTAAGCATTGTATTAAAAAAGCATACATTTTGGCATTTTGAGCCATGCCACTTGGTCATCGCGTTCCCAGATACAATGCTCTGAGGGAGAAGCCATGCCTGCCTTGTCCAATCACCCGAATGACTGTCCAAGATTGTCTGTACCAGATCTGAAATAAAGTATATGCCTTTCTGAATAGAAAAGCAGATGGCAATGATATCAGTACGTTACCTGACTGTAGCTTATATGTCATTACAAACAACACATAACAAAATTAATCCCTTGGATACTAAAGACTTCTCCACAGCATTAGTAAGCATTGCATTGGAGATGTTTTATGCAACAAAGGAAACAAAACAAATGTACACACCCATTAAAAAGCAAATCTAGGATTACATTTTAGGGATGTAACATATAAATATTTTTTTATATGCAAGCTGATATTTAAAGTTATAGCAGTGTATTTTGTTTTTAGGTGTTAGTGGTGTTAATATACACACACACACCACTTACATTGTGTCTGCTGCTTTGGATGATCAGTGTATGCTGGGACGCTTTCTGTAAATGTCATGGGACCAATTTCAAACTTGCTCTGAGGCTGTTCTCAAAACTGCATCCACGACAGAAACAAGAAGTATCCCAGATTGCACTGCACAAAGCTGCTGGGTCTCACATGCCAGTTCCCAGCTCCAGACCCTAGCAAGCAGGGGACAAAAATAAGAAAAAAATATAGAGGCAAAGTGGTACTACCACTGATTAAGTATTGAATCTAGGGGAGAGTTGTCCATTTGCTACGCCCATGCAAGAGAGGACACCAAAGCACTGCTTTAACTCTGAATAAGAGATGCTGTTAACCATAGGTGTATGTTTCAGCTTTCTAGGGCCTTCTCAGTGAGAAGAAGATGCTTTCTCTACACACCATAGAGCAGTGTTTCTCAACTCCTGTCCTCAGGACCCACTAACAGGCCAGGACTTAGGGATTTCGCTGCTAGAGCACAGGTGTGGTGATCAGCGGCTCATTCACATTGATTAACTCACCTGTGCTCTAACAAGGAAATCATCACATCCTGGCCTGTTAGTGGGTCCTGAGGACAGGAGTTGAGAAACACTGCCTTAGAGCAAGGGGTCTACATCTGGATTCCCCTATAACAATTAGGGACACCAAGCCTAAGAGTCAGAAATGCTCATCTAAGGATGAGTCTGCCAACTACTGTAGCATGCCGTATAGGACGTTATCTTACCCATGGCGCAGTCTCTTTTAGCCACACACAGAAAAGATATACCCTGCAGCAAATCGTACCGATTATGCTCAGGAAGGACAGTCCAGTCATGAAGTGCCGGCTAAATCTTCTACGAACGAGAAGTGGACTACTTGCTTTCAGATGTCTGGAGAGGACAGCTGAAACGTACTGACAAGACCCAAGTGGGTACAAAAATACATATTGTATTAGCTGCCTCTCTTGTTCAGATGAGAATTGCCTGGACATTCATGGTTGGAAAGTAATTTCTGTGCAGGATCAGTATGATGTACTGCAGGATATTCTTCTCTGTGTGCGATACCTGCAACCTAAGACAGATTACAACAGTATCTGACAGGTTTGTCCCCAATTGTGCATCTCTGACCCTGAATTTGTCCCTTGTATGTCAGTCAGTCATTAACCCAGGACACTTACTTGATGTGGTTGTCAGTGAGTTGTTTGAGGATCTGGCAGTAGATTTCATCTTTCAGAGGTTCTGCTTTCAAGGCACCTTCAAAGATTTGGTCAGTAAGCTCATTGACTGAGCGCATGCGTTTCGACGGGTAGTCGCCCATGTATTTTAATATAGGTGAATTCAAACAGGTCAAGGAAAGTATATAAATACTAATGTAAAAGCCCGTGTGCATGGGCCGTGGAGCAGTGAGGTAACGGCAGTACGCAGAGCAGGACTGGCCTCTTAACATTACCCGGACTTGCTCTGTGTACTGCCGTTACCTCACTCACGCGATGCAATCATGCGCAGTAGAGACTGGCCGAACGCGGGCAGTCTCTACTGCGCATGACTGCATCGTGACAAACTTTCTGGCCTTTTATTATATGGGATAACAGCATCAGAAATTACCCTCACTCAGTGACAGAGAGAAGTCTGGGGACACTGAATGAGTCAAAGTTTACAGCTATTTACTTTTTCTTTATTATTTTTCATAACTGGTACACCAAACCAAGCACAAGTAGAAGACAATTTCAGTGAAAGATTTCTTTTTTATTAAAGCGATCTTGGATCTGCTGCACAGCTGCCTGACAATCGTACGACCGGATTTCCCTTCAGTCAGCTAGAACGCCGACTATGGGGAAGGGGGAGGGCAACTTTAGGAGCGATTATCTCTCAAACCATGAGAGATGACACTGGGGGCAATATATTTATTTTTAATATGTCTTTAATGTAGGGATTAGTAATAATTAAGTATTACTATCCCTTTAAATGGATAGTACTACTTTGTTTTACAAATGTCTAATACTGTAGATATTAACAACAGAAGTAGGCTAACCTACTTCCCATCTCTCAAACCTTTATAGTTCGTAGCATTTAAAGTCTCCTGCCCCTTTCAGAGATGTCATCTCTCTATGGGACAGAAGGGGATCCTGGTCATTTGACCGGTGGAGGCTCTTCAGCAGAGCCAAGATAGCGCTATTTAGAATGAAACACTTCATTGGAACGGTCTACAAAGTGTGCTCGCAAACCAGGATCCGCTTCTGTCCTATAGAATGCCGATATCTCTGAAAGGGGCAGGGGGGGCCTTTATATGCTACAATCTATAAATCTTTAAAGGTTTGAGAGATGGGAGGTTGGTTATTTTACTTCTGTTGTTAATATCTACATTATTATAAATGTTTAAAACAAAGTACTACTATCCCTTTAAAAAGCTCTACTCAAAGGCTTGGAAATGTAGGACTTTTTATTTGACCCCTATGGTGCAGTGGGTTTACTCCATATTAACTCCAGTTTGCTTTTCTAAATATGGGCCTTTGGGGGAGATTTATAAAAAAATGTTCTTAGTGCCTTTCAAAGAATTGTCGTCATGGCAACTGGCAATAATGGCAGGTCTGATTTATAAGTGAGTAAGGGCATCTTTATAAATATGGCGTTAGCAAGTTGATGTTAATGCCTGGAATGGTTAAGGACAGACTATAGCAGGCTTTAGGATTCTGGTGAAAATTCTGTCTCTAAATTGTTGCACTTTGTGACATTTCTTTATATATTTGCTACGCCAGAATTTTCTCCAGCTGCACCATGACGTTTCCCAAAACACAACTACATCTCAGGTATAATATGTACCAGTGTATAAATTCAGGTGTAAATTATACCCAATATTTTAGGGGAAAACAAAATTGCCTTTATATAATACGCACCCTTGTTTTCCCCGTCTACTTGCCAAATAAGTAATACCTCAAGTTCCTCACAGGGCAACACAGTACATCCAATGCATAGACCTCTGTGCATTGGATGTACTGTATTGCCCTGTGAGGACCTTGAGGTATTACCATTGGCTAAGATGAAAAGTTCCTCACAGGGCATTGCTGTAAGCAAGTGGCAAATGCAGGCATGCCGCCATTTGTGCAGAGATCACAGATGGCTTTGGAGGGGGGAGAATGGAAGGGCATGCAAGCTGAAGCAGGGGAACATAAATGAATATAGTGGCTTTTTTTTTTACTCTCGTATAATGCAACCCCACCCACTTCACATAATGTTGTGCGTATTATACTCAAGATTTTATGGTAAGTGCTGTTAAGGCTTCCAAAACTGACATAAGCTTATTTTTAAATACCGACCTTCATTTTTATGCTACTTTTACTCCATATTTTTGATAACGCCAGCTTTATAAATCTCCCCCTTTGATCCTAACCATAAAAGCAGGGATAATGGTACAATGAACTGCTCTCCCTGTTCCAGAAAAGTCTGGAAAGAGGGAGTTTATGGAGCTCTGTCTCTCCAATCAGTTATATACAGCATAAAGACATTTATATCTGGTATAAAATACCGCCAAATGTAATTCCTGATATTAGAAATTAACCCTTTGAGTGCCAGAAGGGTGAGCAACACATTGCAATGCATTGTGCACCCCCTCTGGCACTCCATGGGTTAACTGCTACACTGGTGAAGTCTGCACAGGTGGCTCACACTACACTGTGCCTGTCTACATGTGTACATTCATCTATACGGAGTGTAACTTTGCACTGTTCCCTTACTCCACTCATATTAACATACTTGCGGACTGGCTCAGTGATACCCGAGCCCAGTGCATAGCAAGAAGCCAGCAAAGTCTGTTACAGACCTCACCAGTATATTGGTGAATTAGCAGAGTTTCCTAGATGTCATGAATGATGTTTGGGGGACCCCAATGGACCAGTTTATAATGAACACAAAGCACTGAGGTCTGTATATAATAGACTGCAGAGAGAGCTTTAGTGGTACATTGTACTTCTCTGCTTGTTTATTTGGGCAGGGGCAAGGTCCTCCCTCCAGAGAGTCAACAGAGCCGGATCATCCTTTATGGCAATCTAGGCTGCTATCTAGAGCCCATGGCAATATGAGAGGCCCTGGGTGCAAGTGACAGGTCATAGACAGAGGCCTTGCTGTTGCTGCTGCCATTTTGTGTCAGATGCTCTTTTTGTTGAAAGAGACCATCATCATTCAGTTGCTCCACTTCCATGAAAGCCACAATATCAGTACCAGCTAGCATCACTGTGTGTCATTAGCAACAGATCGGTAGTTGTGGGGCCCCAAATTGTTACCTTGCTTAGGGCCTTATGGAGACTTAACCCTTTGAGTGCCAAAGGGGTACGCAATGCATTGCTCTGAAATGTGATTCATAGCCCTATGCACTCAAAGGGTTAATCCATCTCAGAGAGTGGACAGGTGTTGTCACTAGTTGTAATACACATGCAGAATATCTACTGTTACTGTATGTGTTATCTTTGCTAACCGAACTTTAATATGTTTTATCCCCATTCCCACCTTTCTGAAGTCACCAGATTAACCTGATAGTGGTGTGGGCTGAGTCAGGTATGATGAAGGAAGGGATATAGGCACAATCCCATCCCCTCAGCCATGACTGCAAGATTAATTTTACTTTATTGCTGTTGAAATATGTTTTACATTTGCCAAGTGTTGAATGGTCCAAAGCACAAGGAAATGTTATGATTTCCCTACCCTTTCAGCCATTTGTCTATTCATCAATGGCCAGATTGTACCTGACATCCGCTCATTTATCAACGAGCAAGTGCCAAAAAGAGACACTAATCCCATCTGTTATCTTCGGACAGATTCCATAAAAACCTATGGAGAGAACACATTCATGCAGATAGGCTGTATATGTATGTGTATATATATATATATATATATATATATATATATATATATATATATAGACACCAAACTATATCGGTATAATGGAGCTCATCTACTAGTGTGGGCGCTATAAACTGGGACAATATCAATAATATACCTTTAAGAAATAGGGGGCGATCTGTCGCGCAGTCGCTAACCCTGTAGTGAACTGGGCAAAATAATAATATGGAACAAATGGAATATTTAATATTTATTATCACAACTAATACAAATAATCTTAAAAATCATATAAAAACAATAATATAGCTATACATTCTAGTCCACTTGGGGGTTATTTTATTATTGCTTTTATATATTTTTTAAGATTATTTGTATTAGTTGTAATAATAAATATTGTTGTTTCTTATACAGCTTTCAGTACATATCAGTGGATTTATAACGGGGGTTGTATCTAGCAATCTCGCTTGTTTTCCATTTGTTCCATATATACAATGGTGTTATTTTATAATACATTGATTTTGATATAAGAAGAGCCGTGAGTGGTTTTCTTTTTACTATATATATATATATATATATATATATATATATATATATATATATATATGTAAAGTCAAGACAGCACTCTCAGGTCTTCTTTTTCTGAGATAATGATTTATTGGTCAACGTTTCGGACACATAATTTGGCCTTTCTCAAGACAAGTGAATCAGTGAACTATATATATATACTGGCCACATGTTCTCCATATTTTTTGCTGCTTCACATCTGCTGGTCACTTAAAATTGATGGACCAATGATAAATACCTGAAGCGTGCTTAATTCTGGCCTAGGTGACCCATACAGTGTGAAAGGATATCTATAAAGGCCATGCAGGCTTCTTGGGACAGCTCGTCACTCATTAACACCTTCCGGAGGAGGGCTTGTTTGATGGGCTCACGCGTATAACACCACAGCTTGTCCTTGCCTCGATTTTTAGTGATCATGACGCGGCTCAGGGTGTGCTTGGGAGGGGGCCTAGGAAAAGTATCACAAAATATTCAACATGGGGCACAATCAGGAGACAGTTACCTTACGATTATTTCACTTTATTTCTTCAATTTGTTGGCCACCAGATAAACCTACCTGCACCAAAATGTAACATTGTCAATACATTATCTCACCTACGTAGGAACTCTTTGGTTTTCCCTATAGATGTCTGTTTTTGCTATTAACCCTCTGAGTGCCAGAGAGGTAGCTAAAGCATTGCAACACAATGTGTTGTATAACTCTCAGGCTATCAAAGGGTTAACACTTTGGGAGCCAGACTGGTGTTCAACACATTGCTTTGCAATACATTGCGTACCCCTCTGTCATTCAAATGGTTAAAGGGGGAATATTAACCCTTTGAGTGTCAGAGGGGTATCCAATGCATTGTTTTGCAATGTGTTGGATACCGCTCAGGCATTCAAAGGGTTAAAGCAACACACACACATACCTAAAAATGATCAAGGGATATACACAATTAAATACCCTGTTCTCTATTATAGCATTTGTAAAAAAAAATCTCTGTTTTCTGAGGCCTAAAATCTAGTCTTACATATGCCCAGTAGGGGGCTCCCATTTATATCTTTTCTACGTCTCCCATTGCAATAGCAGCCTTGATGCGCGTCTCAGAAGTGATAGTGTTTTATTGTCTGTTAATGGGCTTGAAATAAAATCAGCTTTTATGAACAGAAGAACAGAGAGTACTAGCCTTTATACAGTAACACTAGCTGTTCACAATTAATCAAACTGTGTATAGTATTAAATATATATTGTATATGTCTGCATATTAAAAAGCAGGTTTAGGATTAGATTTTAGGTATCCAACGCTGTAATTTACAGATTTAAGTTTCAATAAATTATATTTAAATCTCGATAACCCTGTTTTACTTTTTTGGTGCTAATGTCTGTTTAAAGCGGAACTACCACCTTTAACAAAGATGGCCCCAAATAATTTCTCATCTGGTGACTAGCTGCTCAGTAGCGCTAGTCGTCATAATTATTACGTCATTAACGCAAATTATCCACTGCTCCGGGACTGACAGCCCTGCTCTAGCAGAACATTTAAACTCAAAAAGGATGTTGGTTGTCACTTTAAGGACTCCCCTGCATGATCACATGTGTGTAATTATGTACACAGGTAATGGAGATTCCCAAAACCTGCACCTCAGTAGAGAAAACCTGCTTGCATGGCCAAACCAAATAAGCACCTGGCTTTCCTGGCTCTGTAATGACATCATCTGTTCCGTACCACATGATGACATCATGAATGAGGTTTCCTAACCTGAAGTAATCATAGGAGAATTCCTCTAGTGTGTACGGCTTCACCTTCTCTTCATGCTCTGTGGTGGTCAGCTGGACTGCCCGTACCACATCTTGTTTCTGGTCCGGGGTCATTGTAACCAAAACCTGGAGTGAAAAAGACCAAGTGAGGACTGATGTAATAAGAGAAATGTGTCTGAAATGAACAGCTTACAGCAGGACTGTCCAAAATGATTTCTTCAAGGGCAAGAATGAGAAAGGACTATTGAATTGTGGGCAAGATACTAATGAATAGTTTAATGACAATAACCCCTTAAGGACCACCCGCATTATGATACAATTCATGTAATTTGGACATAACCACCCTCGACCCTCCATGATAATTCTGGGGCAGGACCAAGGAGGTCCCCCACACAATCTCTCCCAGTTCAGCAGTATCGGGACCCATGGCAGGTCAGAAAGCACCAGAAACTGACCCACTAACAACTGTATGTTCTCCAGACCTGTTTGTGCAAAGATCTCTGGCAAATAATCCATAAGGGGATTTAATACATATATTTCTAAATTTTAGCCAGGCTTCCCAGAGCAAAAGCACCCAAGGTGCCCTTAGCCCCTCCCATAGCCACACTCCTAATGCTCATTGGACTCCACCCTCATTTCCACCCATTGCTGACTGATCCTGAATATACCCCTAGACTATAGTGTACAAGCACAGAGAAAACTATTAACCCCTTGGCTGCTAGAAAGGTCTTCAAGACACCTAGTAAGCAAGCGGTTAAATAATGACCATTAAAGGGGCATGTAAACTAGTAACTAAACTATTATTCTGGACACACCCACATCTTAGAATGTGGGTATAGCCAGCAACACTGTAGTGGTATTCAGTCCTTGGCACTCTGTGCAGTTACCTATTCTGTCTAATGTGAAATCTTGCCCTGGCTGTATCGGTGTAAAAGAAAAATTGTCACTGAAATCAATATGATTTTTTCATTAATAGAGTACCTATAAGGCTGTACGCTGCCATAGAATTGTTCAGCTTTTACCTTCACGCCTACGTCCTTGAGTTTGTTCGTCTGACTATGCTCCAGTTTTGCAGACAGAATGATTCTCCTTTATGTGACTTGGCACATAAACTAATTGAGGATGATGTACTATCAAGAAATGATGCAGTTCTGGAGCGACTCATTTGCTCCATAGGGGACAATTAAAATTCTCTGTATTCCCATTCACTTAAATAAGGGTTTATTCACAAATTTCCCCATAAACTTCAATAGAAATCTGTGAAATAAAACCAGAGAGGCTGTCTCCAATGCTTTGTTCCCCAATACAGTGGAGATCTTTTTAGAATTCCAGGGATTCATAGCCTTATTTAAAAGAACAGTATATATACTTTTAATTAATTACAGTTTAAACTTGTCTTTTTTTTTAAAGTAAATTGCAATTTTTGATTGTGGTCACCAAGTGGTGCTGTTTGTATCAGTGTACTTTTGTGAACTGAAGTCAATAACTCAAGCCCTCCCATAAAGTGCATTATAAAAAACAAATGGCATTTTTGGACACCGGTTGACACTAAAGAAACAGTTTGAACTGTAATAATAATAATAGGAACAGGGTGGGAAGAAGAAGTGATTGGGAAATGGGAGGAACAGGGTGGGAAGGAGGAGAAGTGGATGGGAAGTGGGAGGAACAAGGTGGGAAGGAGGAGAAGTGGATGGGAAGTGGAGGAACAGGGTGGGAAGGAGGAGAAGTGGATGGGAAGTTGGAGGAACAGGGTGGGAAGGAGGAGAAGTGGATGGGAAGTGGGAGGAACAGGGTGGGAAGGAGGAGATGTAAGCGGGAATTGGGAGAAACTGGATGGGAAGTGGGAGAAGTGGGTGGGAAGTAAGAGGAACAGGGTGGGAAGGAGGGGAAGTGGGCAGGAAGTGGAAGGAGCAGGGTGGGAAGGAGGAAAAGTGGGTGGGAAGTGGGAGGAACAGGGTGACAAAGAGGAGATGTAAGTGGGAATTGGGAGAAACTGGAGGGGAAGTAGGAGAAGTGGGTGGGAACTAAGAGGAGCAGGGTGGAAAGAAGGAGAAGTGGGAGGGAAGTGGGAGGAACAGAGAGGGAAGGAGGAGAAGTGGGTGGGAAGTGGGAGGAACAGGGTGGGAAGGAGGAAAAGTGGGTGGGAAGTGAGAAGAACATTGTGGGAAGGAGGAGAAGTGGGTGGGAAGTGGAAGGAGCAGGGTGGAAAGGAGGAAAAGTAGGAGGGAAGTGGGAGGAACAGGGAGGGAAGGAGGAGAAGTGGGTGGGAAGTGGGAGGAACAGGGTGGGAAGGAGGAAAAGTGGGAGGGAAGTGGGAGGAAAAGGGCGGGAAGGAGGAGAAGTGGTGGAAGTAAGAGGAACAGGGTGGGAAGGAGGAGAAGTAGGAGGGAAGTGGGAGGAACAGGGTGGGAAGGAGCAGAAGTGGGTGGGAAGTGGAAGGAGTAGGGTGGAAAGGAGGAGAAATGGGAGGAACAGAGAGGAAAGGAGGAGAAGTGGGTGGGAAGTGGGAGGAACAGGGTGGGAAGGAGGAGAATTGGGTGGAAAGTGAGAAGAACATTGTGGGAAGGAGGAGAAGTGGGTGGGAAGTGGAAGGAGCAGGGTGGGAAGGAGGAGAAGTGGGTGGGAAGTGAGAGGAACAGGGTGGGAAGGAGGAGAAGTGATTGGGAAGTGGAAGAAACAGGGTGGGAAGGAGGAGAAGCGGGTGGGAAGTGGAAGAAGCCGGGTGGGAAAGAGGAGAAGTGGGAGGGAAGTGAGAGGAACAGGGTGGGAAGGAGGAGAAGTGGGAGGGAAGTGGGTAGAACAGGGTGGGAAGGAGGAGAAGTGGGAGGGAAGTGAGAGGAACAGGGTGGGAAGGAGGAGAAGTGGGAGGGAAGTGGGTAGAACAGGGTGGGAAGGAGGAGAAGTGGGAGGGAAGTGGGTAGAACAGGGTGGGAAGGAGGAGAACAGGGTAGGAAAGAGGAGAAGTGAGAGGGAAGTGGAAGGAACAGGGAGGGAAGTAGGAGAAGTGGGTGGGAAGTGGGTAGAACAGGGTGGGAAGGAAGAGAAGTGGGTGGGAAGTGGGAGGAACAGGGTGTGAAGTAGGAGAAGTGGGTGGGAAGTGGGTAGAACAGGGTGGGAAGGAAGAGAAGTGGGTGGGAAGTGGGAGGAACAGAGAGGGAAGTAGGAGAAGTGGGTGGGAAGTGGGTAGAACAGGGTGGGAAGGAGGAGAAGTGGGAGGGAAGTGGGTAGAACAGGGTGGGAAGGAGGAGAAGTGGGAGGGAAGTGGGTAGAACAGGGTGGGAAGGAGGAGAAGTGGGAGGGAAGTGGGTAGAACAGGGTGGGAAGGAGGAGAAGTGGGAGGGAAGTGGGTAGAACAGGGTGGGAAGGAGGAGAAGTGGGTGGGAAGTGGGAGGAACAGGGTGTGAAGTAGGAGAAGTGGGAGGAACAGAGAGGGAAGGAGGAGAAGTGGGAGGGAAGTGGGTAGAACAGGGTGGGAAGGAGGAGAAGTGGGAGGGAAGTGGAAGGAACAGGGAGGGAAGTAGGAGAAGTGGGTGGGAAGTGGGTAGAACAGGGTGGGAAGGAAGAGAAGTGGGTGGGAAGTGGGAGGAACAGGGATGGAAGTAGGAGAAGTGGGTGGGAAGTGGGTAGAACAGGGTGGGAAGGAGGAGAAGTGGGAGGGAAGTGGGAGGAACAGGGTGGGAAGGAGGAGAAGTGGGAGGGAAGTGGGTAGAACAGGGTGGGAAGGAGGAGAAGTGGGAGGGAAGTGGAAGGAACAGGGAGGGAAGTAGGAGAAGTGGGTGGGAAGTGGGAGGAACAGGGTGGGAAGGAGGAGAAGTGGGAGGGAAGTGGGTAGAACAGGGTGGGAAGGAGGAGGAGAAGTGGGAGGGAAGTGGGTAGAACAGGGTGGGAAGGAGGAGAAGTGGGAGGGAAGTGGAAGGAACAGGGAGGGAAGTAGGAGAAGTGGGTGGGAAGTGGGTAGAACAGGGTGGGAAGGAAGAGAAGTGGGTGGGAAGTGGGAGGAACAGGGAGGGAAGTAGGAGAAGTGGGTGGGAAGTGGGTAGAACAGGGTGGGAAGGAGAAGAAGTGGGAGGGAAGTGGGTAGAACAGGGTGGGAAGGAGGAGAAGTGGGAGGGAAGTGGGTAGAACAGGGTGGGAAGGAGGAGAAGTGGGAGGGAAGTGGGTAGAACAGGGTGGGAAGGAGGAGAAGTGGGAGGGAAGTGGAAGGAACAGGGAGGGAAGTAAGAGAAGTGGGTGGGAAGTGGGTAGAACAGGGTGGGAAGGAAGAGAAGTGGGAGGGAAGTGGGTAGAACAGGGTGGGGAGGAGGAGAAGTGGGTGGGAAGTGGGAGGAACAGGGTGTGAAGTAGGAGAAGTGGGAGGGAAGTGGGTAGAACAGGGTGGGAAGGAGGAGAAGTGGGTGGGAAGTGGAAGGAGCAGGGTGTGAAGTAGGAGAAGTGGGTGGGAAGCGGGTAGAACAGGGAGGGAAGTAGGAGAAGTGGGAGGGAAGTGGGTAGAACATGGTGGGAATGAGGAGAAGTGGGTGGGAAGTGGGTAGAACAGGGTGGGAAGGAGGAGAAGTGGGAGGGAAGTGGGTAGAACAGGGTGGGAAGGAGGAGAAGTGGGAGGGAAGTGGAAGGAACAGGGAGGGAAGTAGGAGAAGTGGGTGGGAAGTGGGTAGAACAGGGTGGGAAGGAAGAGAAGTGGGAGGGAAGTGGGTAGAACAGGGTGGGAAGGAGGAGAAGTGGGTGGGAAGTGGGAGGAACAGGGTGTGAAGTAGGAGAAGTGGGAGGGAAGTGGGTAGAACAGGGTGGGAAGGAGGAGAAGTGGGTGGGAAGTGGAAGGAGCAGGGTGTGAAGTAGGAGAAGTGGGTGGGAAGCGGGTAGAACAGGGAGGGAAGTAGGAGAAGTGGGAAGGAAGTGGGTACAACATGGTGGGAATGAGGAGAAGTGGGTGGGAAGTGGAAGGAGCAGAGTGGGAAGGAGAAGTGGGAGGGAAGTGGGTAGAAGATGGTGGGAATGAGGAGAAGTGGGTGGGAAGTGGAAGGAGCAGAGTGGGAAGGAGGAGAAGTGGGTGGGAAGTGAGAGGAGCAGGGTGGGAAGTAGGAGAAGTGGGTGGGAAGTGGAAGGAGAAGGTGGGAAGGAGGAGAAGTGGGTGGAAGTAAGAGGAACAGGGTGGGAAGGAGGAAGAGTGGGAGGGAAGTGGGTAGAACAGGGTGGGAAGGAGGAGAAGTGGGTGGGAAGTGGGAGGAACAGGGTGTGAAGTAGGAGAAGTGGGAGGAACAGAGAGGGAAGGAGGAGAAGTGGGAGGGAAGTGGGTAGAACAGGGTGGGAAGGAGGAGAAGTGGGAGGGAAGTGGGAGGAACAGGGTGGGAAGGAGGAGAAGTGGGAGGGAAGTGGGTAGAACAGGGTGGGAAGGAGGAGAAGTGGGAGGGAAGTGGAAGGAACAGGGAGGGAAGTAGGAGAAGTGGGTGGGAAGTGGGAGGAACAGGGTGGGAAGGAGGAGAAGTGGGAGGGAAGTGGGTAGAACAGGGTGGGAAGGAGGAGGAGAAGTGGGAGGGAAGTGGGTAGAACAGGGTGGGAAGGAGGAGAAGTGGGAGGGAAGTGGAAGGAACAGGGAGGGAAGTAGGAGAAGTGGGTGGGAAGTGGGTAGAACAGGGTGGGAAGGAAGAGAAGTGGGTGGGAAGTGGGAGGAACAGGGAGGGAAGTAGGAGAAGTGGGTGGGAAGTGGGTAGAACAGGGTGGGAAGGAGAAGAAGTTGGAGGGAAGTGGGTAGAACAGGGTGGGAAGGAGGAGAAGTGGGAGGGAAGTGGGTAGAACAGGGTGGGAAGGAGGAGAAGTGGGAGGGAAGTGGGTAGAACAGGGTGGGAAGGAGGAGAAGTGGGAGGGAAGTGGAAGGAACAGGGAGGGAAGTAGGAGAAGTGGGTGGGAAGTGGGTAGAACAGGGTGGGAAGGAAGAGAAGTGGGAGGGAAGTGGGTAGAACAGGGTGGGGAGGAGGAGAAGTGGGTGGGAAGTGGGAGGAACAGGGTGTGAAGTAGGAGAAGTGGGAGGGAAGTGGGTAGAACAGGGTGGGAAGGAGGAGAAGTGGGTGGGAAGTGGAAGGAGCAGGGTGTGAAGTAGGAGAAGTGGGTGGGAAGCGGGTAGAACAGGGAGGGAAGTAGGAGAAGTGGGAGGGAAGTGGGTAGAACATGGTGGGAATGAGGAGAAGTGGGTGGGAAGTGGGTAGAACAGGGTGGGAAGGAAGAGAAGTGGGAGGGAAGTGGGTAGAACAGGGTGGGAAGGAGGAGAAGTGGGAGGGAAGTGGAAGGAACAGGGAGGGAAGTAGGAGAAGTGGGTGGGAAGTGGGTAGAACAGGGTGGGAAGGAAGAGAAGTGGGAGGGAAGTGGGTAGAACAGGGTGGGAAGGAGGAGAAGTGGGTGGGAAGTGGGAGGAACAGGGTGTGAAGTAGGAGAAGTGGGAGGGAAGTGGGTAGAACAGGGTGGGAAGGAGGAGAAGTGGGTGGGAAGTGGAAGGAGCAGGGTGTGAAGTAGGAGAAGTGGGTGGGAAGCGGGTAGAACAGGGAGGGAAGTAGGAGAAGTGGGAAGGAAGTGGGTACAACATGGTGGGAATGAGGAGAAGTGGGTGGGAAGTGGAAGGAGCAGAGTGGGAAGGAGGAGAAGTGGGAGGGAAGTGGGTAGAAGATGGTGGGAATGAGGAGAAGTGGGTGGGAAGTGGAAGGAGCAGAGTGGGAAGGAGGAGAAGTGGGTGGGAAGTGAGAGGAGCAGGGTGGGAAGTAGGAGAAGTGGGTGGGAAGTGGAAGGAGAAGGTGGGAAGGAGGAGAAGTGGGTGGAAGTAAGAGGAACAGGGTGGGAAGGAGGAAGAGTGGGAGAGAAGTGGGTAGAACAGGGTGGGAAGGAGGAGAAGTGGGTGGGAAGTGGGAGGAACAGGGTGTGAAGTAGGAGAAGTGGGAGGAACAGAGAGGGAAGGAGGAGAAGTGGGAGGGAAGTGGGTAGAACAGGGTGGGAAGGAGGAGAAGTGGGAGGGAAGTGGAAGGAACAGGGAAGGAAGTAGGAGAAGTGGGTGGGGAGTGGGTAGAACAGGGTGGGAAGGAAGAGAAGTGGGAGGGAAGTGGGTAGAACAGGGTGGGAAGGAGGAGAAGTGGGTGGGAAGTGGGAGGAACAGGGTGTGAAGTAGGAGAAGTGGGAGGGAAGTGGGTAGAACAGGGTGGGAAGGAGGAGAAGTGGGTGGGAAGTGGAAGGAGCAGGGTGTGACGTAGGAGAAGTGGGTGGGAAGCGGGTAGAACAGGGAGGGAAGTAGGAGAAGTGGGAGGGAAGTGGGTAGAACATGGTGGGAATGAGGAGAAGTGGGTGGGAAGTGGAAGGAGCAGAGTGGGAAGGAGGAGAAGTGGGAGGGAAGTGGGTAGAAGATGGTGGGAATGAGGAGAAGTGGGTGGGAAGTGGAAGGAGCAGAGTGGGAAGGAGGAGAAGTGGGTGGGAAGTGAGAGGAGCAGGGTGGGAAGTAGGAGAAGTGGGTGGGAAGTGGAAGGAGAAGGTGGGAAGGAGGAGAAGTGGGTGGAAGTAAGAGGAACAGGGTGGGAAGGAGGAAGAGTGGGAGGGAAGTGGGTAGAACAGGGTGGGAAGGAGGAGAAGTGGGTGGGAAGTGGGAGGAACAGGGTGTGAAGTAGGAGAAGTGGGAGGAACAGAGAGGGAAGGAGGAGAAGTGGGAGGGAAGTGGGTAGAACAGGGTGGGAAGGAGGAGAAGTGGGAGGGAAGTGGAAGGAACAGGGAAGGAAGTAGGAGAAGTGGGTGGGAAGTGGGTAGAACAGGGTGGGAAGGAAGAGAAGTGGGTGGGAAGTGGGAGGAACAGGGTGTGAAGTAGGAGAAGTGGGTGGGAAGTGGGTAGAACAGGGTGGGAAGGAAGAGAAGAGGGTGGGAAGTGGGAGGAACAGGGAGGGAAGTAGGAGAAGTGGGTGGGAAGTGGGTAGAACAGGGTGGGAAGGAGGAGAAGTGGGAGGGAAGTGGGTAGAACAGGGTGGGAAGGAGGAGAAGTGGGAGGGAAGTGGGTAGAACAGGGTGGGAAGGAGGAGAAGTGGGAGGGAAGTGGGTAGAACAGGGTGGGAAGGAAGAGAAGTGGGAGGGAAGTGGGTAGAACAGGGTGGGAAGGAGGAGAAGTGGGTGGGAAGTGGGAGGAACAGGGTGTGAAGTAGGAGAAGTGGGAGGGAAGTGGGTAGAACAGGGTGGGAAGGAGGAGAAGTGGGTGGGAAGTGGAAGGAGCAGGGTGTGAAGTAGGAGAAGTGGGTGGGAAGCGGGTAGAACAGGGAGGGAAGTAGGAGAAGTGGGAGGGAAGTGGGTAGAACATGGTGGGAATGAGGAGAAGTGGGTGGGAAGTGGAAGGAGCAGAGTGGGAAGGAGGAGAAGTGGGAGGGAAGTGGGTAGAAGATGGTGGGAATGAGGAGAAGTGGGTGGGAAGTGGAAGGAGCAGAGTGGGAAGGAGGAGAAGTGGGTGGGAAGTGAGAGGAGCAGGGTGGGAAGTAGGAGAAGTGGGTGGGAAGTGGAAGGAGAAGGTGGGAAGGAGGAGAAGTGGGTGGAAGTAAGAGGAACAGGGTGGGAAGGAGGAAGAGTGGGAGGGAAGTGGGTAGAACAGGGTGGGAAGGAGGAGAAGTGGGTGGGAAGTTGGAGGAACAGGGTGTGAAGTAGGAGAAGTGGGAGGAACAGAGAGGGAAGGAGGAGAAGTGGGAGGGAAGTGGGTAGAACAGGGTGGGAAGGAGGAGAAGTGGGAGGGAAGTGGAAGGAACAGGGAGGGAAGTAGGAGAAGTGGGTGGGAAGTGGGTAGAACAGGGTGGGAAGGAAGAGAAGTGGGTGGGAAGTGGGAGGAACAGGGTGTGAAGTAGGAGAAGTGGGTGGGAAGTGGGTAGAACAGGGTGGGAAGGAAGAGAAGTGGGTGGGAAGTGGGAGGAACAGGGAGGGAAGTAGGAGAAGTGGGTGGGAAGTGGGTAGAACAGGGTGGGAAGGAGGAGAAGTGGGAGGAAAGTGGGAGGAACAGGGTGGGAAGGAGGAGAAGTGGGAGGGAAGTGGGTAGAACAGGGTGGGAAGGAGGAGAAGTGGGAGGGAAGTGGAAGGAACAGGGAGGGAAGTAGGAGAAGTGGGTGGGAAGTGGGAGGAACAGGGTGGGAAGGAGGAGAAGTGGGAGGGAAGTGGGTAGAACAGGGTGGGAAGGAGGAGACGTGGGAGGGAAGTGGGTAGAACAGGGTGGGAAGGAGGAGAAGTGGGAGGGAAGTAGAAGGAACAGGGAGTGAAGTAGGAGAAGTGGGTGGGAAGTGGGTAGAACAGGGTGGGAAGGAAGAGAAGTGGGTGGGAAGTGGGAGGAACAGGGAGGGAAGTAGGAGAAGTGCGTGGGAAGTGGGTAGAACAGGGTGGGAAGGAGGAGAAGTGGGAGGGAAGTGGGTAGAACAGGGTGAGAAGGAGGAGAAGTGGGAGGGAAGTGGAAGGAAGTGGGAGGGAAGTGGAAGGAACAGGGAGGGAAGTAGGAGAAGTGGGTGGGAAGTGGGTAGAACAGGGTGGGAAGGAAGAGAAGTGGGAGGGAAGTGGGTAGAACAGGGTGGGAAGGAGGAGAAGTGGGTGGGAAGTGGGAGGAACAGGGTGTGAAGTAGGAGAAGTGGGAGGGAAGTGGGTAGAACAGGGTGGGAAGGAGGAGAAGTGGGTGGGAAGTGGAAGGAGCAGGGTGTGAAGTAGGAGAAGTGGGTGGGAAGTGGAAGGAGCAGGGTGTGAAGTAGGAGAAGTGGGTGGGAAGCGGGTAGAACAGGGAGGGAAGTAGGAGAAATGGGAGGGAAGTGGGTAGAACATGGTGGGAATGAGGAGAAGTGGGTGGGAAGTGGAAGGAGCAGAGTGGGAAGGAGGAGAAGTGGGAGGGAAGTGGGTAGAAGATGGTGGGAATGAGGAGAAGTGGGTGGGAAGTGGAAGGAGCAGAGTGGGAAGGAGAAGTGGGTGGGAAGTGAGAGGAGAAGGGTGGGAAGTAGGAGAAGTGGGTGGGAAGTGGAAGGAGAAGGTGGGAAGGAGGAGAAGCGGGTGGGAAGTGAAGGGAGCAGGGTGGGAAGGAGGAGAAGTGGGAGGGAAGTGGGTAGAACAGGGTGGGAAGGAGGAGAAACTAACCACCGCAGGAGAATCGGCTTCTGTCCCGGAAGACACAGTAATTTAGTCTGAAAACCAGAGTCTTGGGGCAGATCCAGCGAGTTCTCAGGTATGGCTGCCAGATTACATGTCCCATGGGAGTTGTAGTCTGGCAGCGCTGGGGGCCTCACTTTGCTCACCACTGCCCTAGAGCATATACGTTCATCATGAAAATGTGTACTACTTCTTTAAATCAATGTGTATATTATATTATTTCACACCCACAATGCTGTTGATTTGCACCAGAATTAGGCCACTTTTCTTTTGAACATGAGGCTATTATACACAACAGAAAAGAAAACATTCTGGATCAAACCAACTGTAGCACAGGGGAGAAATAAAAATGTCCAAAATCCCCCATTGATATAAATGGGGTTTTTAATTCCTTGAATGTTAAGAAGTCACCAATGCATTACTTTACATTTAAGAAGTAAAAAACTCCATTTAAAGGGCAAGCGGCACTCCTTAATAATATTCCCCCCATACAATTACTTTAATGTGGCCCAGAAAATCCTAATGCTGACCTTGTGCCTTTTATTAACCCTTCAAGTGGCAGAGAGGAAAGCAAAGAGCTAAAAGAATTAATCAATTAGTCCTGGATGTCATGTCAATCAGGACTGACTGAAAACATACAAAGATACATAGGTAAAATTCATAAGGGTCATTAGGATTTTCTGGCTTTAGTAAGGTAAGTTTGTGTGGGGGTATTATTATTAGAAGTTTTCCCCTACGGTACAAATGATTTGCCCCAGAAGTGATCCTCTTTTCTTGCACAAGGCCGTATGTTCAAAAGAAAATTGGAGGAGATCTGGGGCAAACCATATGCACTATAGGGGTAACTAAAAGTTCCCACTGATTTAAATGGGGATTTTAAAGGGGAAATCTCACTTGCTTTAAAGTGCTTCTTATTTGAATGTTACGTCTCCATAAATGTTAAATCCGTTAAAAAAACAACAAAAAACACTGTTGTTTTCAAAGAGAAAAAGGCTTTAAATTCTAACTGCGTGACGTCACTTCAGGAAAGGCTGCGGCACAGCTCTGAACCACAGTCTGTCAATGTCTGCCTCTTCCCCTCCTCAGTCGTTCCCCATTACCCCATTACCACCTCTTCTGATGACGGAGGAATCCAGCATGTGCCGAAGCCCTATCATTGGCAACAAAGAGTGCAGTTCACATGCTGGATTCCTCTGTCAGAGGTGGACTTAGTAACAAGGAGCAACTGGGGAGGGGAATAGGCAAAAATTGACAGACCACGGTACAGAGCTGTGCTGCAGCCTGTCCTGAAGTGACGTCACACAGTTAGATTTTAAAGTGTAATTTCTCAGTGAAAACAGCATTTAAAGGGATAGTAATACTTGAAAATAATTTTATTTTATATTGTAGCCCTTAAAAAACCTTTATGGTTTGGGAGATATTAGCAAGTAAAGTTTCCCCTAGAGTGACGTCACTGCTCTAGCTGTTAGATTTGGAATCTGGTCCATAGACCGGCTGTGTCTCTCCAGAAGTACCGAGATCATGATCTTTAAAAAGAATTTCTTCATTGGAATGGTCTACAAAGTGTGCTTGCAAGCCAGGCACACTTTGTAGACAGTTACAATTAAGTAGTTCTTTTTAAAGATTGTGATCTCGGAACTGCTAAAGAGATGCCGGCTGATCTGTGAACCGGATTCCAAATCTGTACACTAGATGGCAGACTTGGCTGAAACACCCAGGAAAAGGGAACTTTATTTTACTTGCTAAGGTTTGGGAGATAAGACTTATATAATTTTTAATGTTTTTTTAAGGTCTACAATATAAAATAAAATTATTTTCAAGTATTACTATCCCTTTAAAAAAACAAAACAAAAAAAAGGATTTATCATTTATGGATAAGCAAGATTTGAATAAGAAGAACTTTAAAAGAGGTGAGAGTTCTCCTTCAATCCCTTTTATTGTTAGAGAGGTCTCGACTCATCATGTTGGAGACCTCTCTAGCATTCAAGGGGTTAAAATACCCATTTAAACAAGTGGGAGTTTTGGGACTTTTTTGCTCTCTCCTATAGCGCAAATGGTTTGCCCCAGAGCAACTCCACGTTTCTTTTGAACATGCGGCCCTTTATGAGTACTTGACACTCCACTAAATCATAATCCCCTTAAGAGATGCAGGTCCAGACCAATATCAGGGCTACACACAGGACTATTAACATACCACAATTTCCATGGGAGGCTTAGTGACAGTCGGCATGACATACACAGTCTCTGTTGGGAAATCTCCGCTTTGCTTGGTCCTTTCATTGAAGCCATGAGCCCAGCCAGAGCTCATAATGGTTTCTCCGGTGTCTTGATCCAGAGTGATCAAATCTCCCTTCAGGAAACTCAGAAATCCGGAATCTTCTCCCGCTAAGGAGACAGAGGAACATGAAAGAGTTAAATAGTCAAAGTAACAACTCTTAATCATAGCCCCCCCCCCACACACACACACACACACTTACCTCTTACATATTCAGTAAGTATTGGCAGTTATGTCCGTGAAGGTGGCCATTGATAGTTGATGGCAGCTTTTTTCCCAACTGAAGCTGCTAGGACCAGGCAGGGTGCCCAGTAAATTGTGAAGAGATGTGCTGTACATCCCAATAATTTTGTAACCCTTTGACTGCCAGGGGGTATGCATTGGATACCCCTGTGGCACTCAGAGGGTTAAAGGGCTAACATTACTATGTGCAAAGAGATCAGTTTATTTCCAGAGCAATTTACTGGAGACATCTCTAGCAATCTAAGCATTAAAGTGGATCACCTTAAATTTGTTCTACTTATATGAAAATTTCATTCAGAACTGCCTATGAGTACCACTGCCAAAACTCCAGCAGATGTATCGTTTAGAAAATATTCACACTTTTAGTTCTCAGAAAAGTGAAAGTGAAAGTATCCCAGTGCAGCACAGAGCTCTATTAGCATATGGTACTTCACTGAAAACCTTTATTAGCATAAGACATTTCACTGAAAAGATGAATTAGCATATGAAACATTGCAGGTGCAGCACAGGTATCACAATTTATGGTAAGTATGAATATCTCCTTAACTGCACATTTGCTGGTCTTTGGGCTAACATGACATATAGGCAATTGTAAAGGGTTAGTAATGTCTAACATTAAAGGGGAACTACCACCCCACAAAAACTTCATCTTATTTAAGTCTTCATCTGGCGACTAGCTGCTTAATAGCGCTAGTCGCCAGAAATATTACCTGGTTTAAAAGATTTTCTGCTTACTCTGAGGCGGACAGTAGCAGGAAGCACGGACATCTTGCCATAGTGACGTCCGTGCACCTGCGCTGTCAGTCCCTTTTGGGACGGCTCCAAAAGGGACTGACAGCGCAGGCACACGGACGTCACTATGGCAAGATGTCCGTGCTTCCTGCTACTGTCCGCCTCAGAGTAAGTAGAAAATCTTTTAAACCGGGTAATATTTCTGGCAACTAGCGCTACTAAGCAGCTAGTCACCAGAAGAAGACTTAAGTAAGATGACGTTTTTGCGGGGTGGTAGTTCCCCTTTAACTAATCCTAATATTGAAGGTATTAAAAAGATAATATTAATGTGCCAAGTCGTATCTCTCAAACCTTTACGGTTTGAGAGATATAAGCGCTGAAAGTTCCCCCTCCTGCTGATGAGCTGTCAGCAGTGGATCTGTGTCAGCCGACTCGGCGGCTCTTCAACAGAGCTGAATGAGGGATATCAAAAAACAGATACTTCGCTGGAATGGTCTATAAAGTGTGCTTGGTTAGCAAGGACACTTTGCAGACCATTCCACTGAAGTATTTGTTCTTCGACAGCGCTTCATTCAGCTCCACTGAAGAGCAGCCGGCTGGTGTGGGACCGGGATCTCCTGACGTCAGCTACATGCTGACGTCTGAAAAAGGGGAGGGAGGGGGAAACTTTCAGGGCTTTTATCTCCAAGCTGTAAAGGTTTGAGAGATATGACTTGGCACATTAATATCTTTTTAATACGTTCAATATTAGGGTTAGTTGATGTTAGACATTACCTTACTAAAGCCAAACAATCCTAATGACTCATATGACTTTCCCCTTACTCCTTGCTTCAAGTGTTAAATCTTCAATCAGCAATCAGTCCTAGATGTCACGTCTGTGAAAGCGGACATAACAGTTGATTGCAGGAGGGCAGGACCTCAGATTCTACTCACTGCACCAGAATTGTGTGCAAATGTGTTACATCCACCCCCTCTCTGGTATTTAAAGAGTTAAGTGGGCTTGTGTACTCTGCCTGCTTCAGTTAAAAAAAAAATGACAGCAACTGTCATGTCCGCCTCCATGGACATTATTACATCCAGCACTGACTGAAGACGTTGGGCCATATTCATCAAGTTAAAGTGGGGAAATTCTAGAGCAAACCAATAGTACCATCAAGGGAATGAAAATTCCCATTTAACCAAAAATCCTGTAAATTCCTATTTATTTAAATGGTAGGCTGACCAGATCTCACCTATAACCCTTTGAGTGCCAGAGGGGTACGCAATGCATTGCTTTGCAATGCGTTGCTTACCCCTCTGGCACTCAAAGGGTTAACTGGGGACACAAAGGAAATAGCCATTTTGCAGTACGTCACTGAAATCAATGCAGTCCTGCAATATGCATTTCTGCTATGCGTCCCCGGTTAAAGGTGAGGTCTGGTCAGCCTGTGGAATGCTAGAGAGCTCTAGCAATCAAGGGGTTAAAATTATATTTAAATCAGTGTGAACTTGCATACTTTTCTTTCCATCACACGATGGGGTAAATGATTTGCTTATTAGCACTCAAACAAAAGTACAAGCGCAAAACTCAGAGGGACCATTAGGATTTTCTGGTCATAGAGGTAACTACGGTGTTAATATTAAGATGTGTTAGTTCTACTTTCACAGCTTATTTGTGATTGTATACTGCAGGGCAGGGGTTCCCAACACTCTTCTCAGTGGCATATAACAGACCATGGGCTGGATTCCATTACAGGTGATAAATGTTAACACCCATTTTGTCAAACACTTTCCTACTGAAGTCTATGGGGAAACCTGGAGATAAAAGCAGAGATAAAATTACCACCTGTAATAGAATCTAGCCCCATGTGTATAGGACAGGGGAGTCCAACTGCATTCTTAAAGGGCCCGTACAGTGCGGCTTTTTGGGATATCACTGAGTTAAAGCAGCCCTAAAGTTTTTTTTATGAAAAAACATATGATAGGGTTTCCCCTCCTACCCCCAGTCCTCACATGACTCTACTCCTATCCCCTCCTACAGTTCACTACCATATAAAACATTCTTACCTTCAACATAAAAACACAAATAAGCTTTAACATCTCTAATGCAATGCTTTGCAACGTATTGGAGACCTCATTAGCATCCGAGGGGATAAATGATAGCCAGTAAAAGGTATGCAACTGGGTGTTATAAACCATTTTGATTACTCAGGCCACACCCACAATCAGAATGTGGGTGTGGCCAGTACTTCTGAAGTACCTCTCCTCAAAACATAGCTCCTCAGGCAGTTACCTACTTTACCTTATGGGTAAATCTAAATCTAAATTTGGCATTTTTGCAGAAAATACAAGAGAGAGCTGAATCCAGTTTGTGTTAGATATTCTAAATCAGTGGTTCTCAACTCTTGTCCTCAGGACCCACTAACAGGCCAGGATGTGATGACTTCCTTGTTAGAGCACAGGTGAGTTAATCAATGTGAATGAGCCTCTGATCACATGATTTCCTTGTTAGAGCACAGGTGAGTTAATCAATGTGAATGAGCCTCTGATCACATGATTTCCTTGTTAGAACACAGGTGAGTTAATCAATGTGAATGAGCCTCTGATCACCACACCTGTGCTCTAGCAGAGAAATCCCTAAGTCCTGGCCTGTTAGTGGGTCCTGAGGACAGGAGCTGAGAACCACTGTTCTAAATAAACCAAAGTAAATATATCTGAATATAAATGGACCTTAACCCCTTAAGGACCATTGACGTGCCAGGACCGTCAAGGTGGTCCGGCACTTAAGGACCAGTGATGGTCCTGGCACGGCATGGAGTTCAGGGCTCCGGCGCGCTGCATGCTGCTCCAGAAGCCCTGAACTGGAATAAAAAAAAAAAAAAAGCCCCGTGGTCCTCACTTTCTAACAATAATAATGCTTTATTCATTGAACCCAGAATATCCTGAAGACCACTACGACTCTTGCCCTTGAATCTTTGTTGAAGAGATATCGTCTTCAGTAAGACTTTGATGTTATGTCCATGGAGGTGGACTTAACTCATGCTGACTGGAGTTCTGAACTTCAAATTCTTCCCAATGGAACCTCTATTTTTCCCCAGTGTGATGCAGACAGACTCAGAAGGTGTCAGTATTATTGCATGTAGATTTTGGGGTTCCCTTTTCCGGCCAGCAAGTCATGTTCACCTCCGTGGACCTGAAGTCCAGGACTCATTGAAGCTGTTGTCTCTTAAACCAGAGGTAATCAACTGTTGGACCAACCAGTCAACATCGAGTATCCTTGCATTACACCAAGGCAACATTCATAGTGGCCAATGAAATTTTCTGGCCATAGTACGGGGGGTTAGGAGGCATTAGTGTTTCTCTAAAGGAGACCAAAGGAAGGTTAATAAAGAATTTGTCCTACCAGGATTTGGATTGTCCTGCAGAGCCACCACGTACTTGGACCTTTTTCTCAGCCCTTCCAGAAACGTCACCACCAGGTCTCTGATGTCTTCTGCATTATTGGAGGTGAAGGTGTATTCATCCCCTTTAATGGTGGCCAACGTGAAGCTCTGTCCTTGTAGTTTACTTCCTCTTCAAAGGTTAACGTAAAAGGAGAGAACAGGACATTGAGCTTTATGTACAGAGGCAAACCTGGGACAATCCATCTACACCACAGGGGAAAAATATTGATTCAAGGGGAGCTTTAAACCGCTTGAATGAGCAAGAAGTCTCTGATGCATCTAAGAAAAATTCCTTGGAAACCTCTCTAGCATTCAAGGGATTAAAGAGCCCCATTTAAATCAATGGACATTTGGGGAATGTTTATTTGTTCCCTATGGTGCTGATGGTTTACCCCAGAATTGCAGCACAGCACTTTTATACATAAGGGGCCATATCCACAGAAGAAAAGAGGTTCAGTTCTAGAGCAAACCAACTGCAGCAAAACCCATTCAAACTTCCATTAATGTGTGTGTTTTTAACTTATTGAATGCTAGAGAGGTCTCAATGTATCTCAACACAATGTATCGGAGACCTCTCTAGCATTCAAGAGGTTAAAAAAAATTAAATTAATGGGAAGTTTTAGTTCTCCCATATGCATGGGAATTGCTCATCTCCTCTCCTGTGAATAAGGGTTCATGGTTCAATGTGTTATGTCATAAAGTCTACTGGGTGACACACTAGTGCAAGGTCATATCTGCCTACTGTTCCTGGTTTGGGATCTGTCCTTCCATCCTCTGTCCCTGCATCCTCTGTCCCTGTATCCTCTGTCCCTGCATCCTCTGTCCCTGCATCCTCTGTCCCTGCATCCTCTGTCCCTGCATCCTCTGTCCTTGTGTCCACTCTCCTTCCATCCCCTTTCCCTGTATCCTCTGTCCCTGTATCCTCTGTCCTTGTGTCCACTCTCCTTCCATCCTCTGTCCCTGTATCCTCTGTCCCTGTATCCTCTGTCCTTGTGTCCACTCTCCTTCCATCCTCTGTCCCTGTTTCCTCTGTCCCTGTATCCTCTGTCCTTCCATCCTCTGTCCCTGTATCCTCTGTCCTTCCATCCTCTGTCCCTGTATCCTCTGTCCCTGCATCCTCTGTCCCTGCATCCTCTGTCCTTGTGTCCACTCTCCTTCCATCCTCTTTCCCTGTATCCTCTGTCCCTGTATCCTCTGTCCTTGTGTCCACTCTCCTGCATCCTCTGTCCCTGTATCCTCTGTCCTTGTGTCCACTCTCCTTCCATCCTCTGTCCCTGTATCCTCTGTCCCTGTATCCTCTGTCCTTGTGTCCACTCTCCTTCCATCCTCTGTCCCTGTATCCTCTGTCCCTGTATCCTCTGTCCCTGTATCCTCTGTCCTTCCATCCTCTGTCCCTGTATCCTCTGTCCCTGTATCCTCTGTCCTTCCATCCTCTGTCCCTGTATCCTCTGTCCCTGCATCCTCTGTCCTTGTGTCCACTCTTCTTCCATCCTCTGTCCCTGTATCCTCTGTCCCTCCATCCTCTGTCCCTCCATCCTCTGTCCCTGCATCCTCTGTCCCTGCATCCTCTGTCCCTGCATCCTCTGTCCCTGCATCCTCTGTCCTTCCATCCTCTGTCCCTGTATCCTCTGTCCCTGCATCCTCTGTCCCTGTATCCTCTGTCCCTCCATCCTCTGTCCCTGTATCCTCTGTCCCTGCATCCTCTGTCCCTGTATCCTCTGTCCTTGTGTCCACTCTCCTTCCATCCTCTGTCCCTGTATCCTCTGTCCCTGTATCCTCTGTCCTTCCATCCTCTGTCCCTGTATCCTCTGTCCCTGTATCCTCTGTCCTTCCATCCTCTGTCCCTGTATCCTCTGTCCTTCCATCCTCTGTCCCTGTATCCTCTGTCCTTGTATCCTCTGTCCCTGTATCCTCTGTCCCTGCATCCTCTGTCCTTGTGTCCACTCTCCTTCCATCCTCTGTCCCTGTATCCTCTGTCCCTCCATCCTCTGTCCCTCCATCCTCTGTCCCTGCATCCTCTGTCCTTGTGTCCACTCTTCTTCCATCCTCTGTCCCTGTATCCTCTGTCCTTCCATCCTCTGTCCCTGTATCCTCTGTCCCTGCATCCTCTGTCCTTGTGTCCACTCTTCTTCCATCCTCTGTCCCTGTATCCTCTGTCCCTCCATCCTCTGTCCCTCCATCCTCTGTCCCTGTATCCTCTGTCCCTGCATCCTCTGTCCCTGCATCCTCTGTCCTTCCATCCTCTGTCCCTGTATCCTCTGTCCCTGCATCCTCTGTCCCTGTATCCTCTGTCCCTGCATCCTCTGTCCTTCCATCCTCTGTCCCTCCATCCTCTGTCCCTGTATCCTCTGTCCTTGTGTCCACTCTCCTTCCATCCTCTGTCCCTGAATCCTCTGTCCCTGCATCCTCTGTCCCTGCATCCTCTGTCCCTGTATCCTCTGTCCCTCCATCCTCTGTCCCTGCATCCTCTGTCCCTGCATCCTCTGTCCCTGCATCCTCTGTCCTTCCATCCTCTGTCCCTGAATCCTCTGTCCCTGTATCCTTTTAATACTTTTAATATTTTACACACGAACAAAGGTGACTTTCCCTTGAGGAGGTAATAAGGTACTAGGCCTGCCTATAGAACTGTGAGACTGGCTGAAGTGTCACTCTGAAAATTATTCAAACAAATTCCTACTATTATTTTTATTATTGCACATGAACAAAGATGACTCTCCCTTGCAGTGGCAATAAGGCACTAATGCTGGCTGCCTGTCTATGCCTAATGCAAACTGCCTGCCTACACAACAACTGGACACTCTCTATCTCCTTCTTCTCTCTCTGAGCTCCACAATGAGGAAATGCAGGCTGTCTGGGTGTCTGTGTCATTAGTCCAACCCCCATCATGAAACAAAATAGCCAATTGGAATAGGGACAAAGCGGGAAAGTAGCACATGATACATTGAAGCTAATTGGACTAGAGACATGGAGGGAAAGTATGGAGGGAAAGTAATCGAGCATGGGTAGTAGTCACCGAATTTCCGAAAGTTTCGACGACATTCGGAGGAGGGCTATTAAGATTTGTATTTTTTTTGTGAACGACCCTTGCCAGTCGGAAGGTCCGAATGTCACAGAATGACCCAATTTTCGTTGAATTCTGAATGTTGCCAAACCGAAGTCTAATATCCAGGGCTGATTCTACATGTTATCTCCTGATCCAAAGAGACCGATATCATTTATAGGGCCATATGTTCAAAAGATAAAAGTGGAGATATTCTTGGGCAGAACTAATAATTCCCAATTGATTTATATGGGGCTTTTAACCCCTTGAACACTAGAGAGGTCTTCAACGCATTGCATCGACTCTAGCATTCAAGGGAATAAAAGACCCATTTAAACAAATGGGAATTTTCTTTAACTCTTTAGTTCTCCTCTATTGTTGAAATGGTTTGCCCCAGAATTCCTCCACTTTTCTTTCCAGCATACGGCCCATAGACATCAGTAGGATTTTCTGGTCATAGTAAAGTCAACGAGGAGTTATTGCTAAGAGGTGTTAGTTCTCCTTTAACACTCACTCAAAATATTCCTGACGCTGTATAACTTGTTAAAAAGATGCCGACCTCTCAGTCTGAATCACACGACACTGTGCCCAGTGTTGCTCTGTGCTGAATAAAACATGACAATGAACATCCCCTGGCGTTTTCTATGATGCCACTCTGTTACCTGCTGCTGGAGACAGCTGTGATCTCTGGGAAGGAGAGTTCTAGGAGAACTTGCTCCTGCTCATCCACAAAGTAAACTCCGGTCCAGTTAACAGCAACGATCACATCGTTCTTAGGCAGGCTGGGTCCTGAGACACAGAAGAAAGGATTGACATGGACTGGTTACTATAAAAGCTGATACTTCTGTCATGTTCCTGTGAAGGCGAATACAGAACGAGCACTAACCCCCTCTTATTTAATGTAACTTACTTCTATTTAAGGCTCCATATAAATAAAGATATACATACATATATACATACTAATGCATTATGAAAGCATACCTCCCAATTGTCCTTCATTAGGTGGGACAGTCCTGCTTAAGGAGTTATTAGGGGTCCAAACCTTTTTACACAGGGCAGTCCCTCTTTAGGAAATATTAGGGGTCCATACCTCCCGTGTCCCTCTTTAGGTGGGACAGTCCCTCTTTAGGAGATATTAGGGGTCCATACCTCCCAAGTGTCCTGGGAGATAATAAGGGTCCATATCTCCCAAGTGTCCTGTCCCTTTTTAGGATATATCAGGCATCTATACCTCCCAAGTGTCCCTCTTTAGGAGATATTAGGGGTCAATTCCTCCCAAGTGTCTCTCTTTAGGAGATATTATGGGTTTATACCTCCCAAATGTCCCTGTTTAGTAGATATTAGAGATCCGTACCTGCCAAGTGTCCCTATTTAGTCGGGACCATCCCGCTTTGAGACTCAAATCCCTCTATCCCACTTTCCCACCCTGGTGTCCCTGTGTTTAGGAGATCAGACTGTGTGGTGTGTATATAAGTGTATCACCCTGGTGTCCCGGTGTTTAGGAGATCAGACTGTGTGGTGTGTGTATATATAAGTGTATCACTCTGGTGTCCCTGTGTTTAGGAGATCAGACTGTGTGGTGTGTATATGAGTATATCACCCTGGTGTCCCCGTGTTTAGGAGATCAGACTGTGTGGTGTGTATATGAGTGTATCACCCTGGTGTCCCCGTGTTTAGGAGATCAGACTGTGTGGTGTGTATAGAAGTGTATCACTCTGGTGTCCCGGCGTTTAGCAGCACAGACTGTGTGGTGTGTATAGAAGTGTATCACCCTGGCGTCCCCGTGTTTAGGAGATCAGACTGTGTGGTGTGTATATAAGTGTATCACCCTGTCGTCCCCGTGTTTAGGAGATCAGACTGTGTGGTGTGTATATAAGTGTATCACCCTGGTGTCCCCATGTTTAGGAGATCAGACTGTGTGGTGTGTATGGAAGTGTACCACCCTGGTGTCCCCGTGTTTAGGAGGTCAGACTGTGTGGTGTGTATATAAGTGTATCACCCTGGTGTCCCCATGTTTAGGAGATCAGACTGTGTGGTGTGTATAGAAGTGTATCACCCTGGTGTCCCTGTGTTTAGGAGATCAGACTGTGTGGTGTGTATATAAGTGTATCACCCTGGTGTCCCTGTGTTTAGGAGATCAGACTGTGTGGTGTGTGTATATATAAGTCTATCACCCTGGTGTTCCTGTGTTTAGGAGATCAGACTGTGTGGTGTGTATATATGTGTATCACCCTGGTGTCCCTGTGTTTAGGAGATCAAACTGTGTGGTGTGTATATAAGTGTATCACCCTGGTGTCCCTGTTTTTAGGAGATCAGACTGTGTGGTGTGTATATAAGTGTATCACCCTGGTGTCCCTGTGTTTAGGAGATCAGACTGTGTGGTGTGTATATAAGTGTATCTCCCTGATGTCCCTGTGTTTAGGAGATTAGACTGTGTGGTGTGTATATAAGTGTATCACCCTGGTGTCCCTGTGTTTAGGAGATCAGACTGTGTGGTGTGTATATAAGTGTATCACATTGCTCTGCAGCAATAAATCGCATAACCAGCATGGCTGGTTGGTCGGGAATTTTTTAGGTTATTTCTTGACCTACTGAAACATCTTTGTGTAACTAAATTAATGATTTACATCAATACCAATGTATTTTATTTACAGACTAATTTATAATCATGGGTACTGAAGTTTAAAGGGAATCTATCACCCCATACATGTTTATTTAAAATGTTAGTGTATATAGCAATTACATTTAAAAATGTTTTTTTTTAAATAGTTATCTTGCCCAAATTAAACTTGTAAAGGCGGCTTCCTTTCCAGACAGACTGTGGATACCAGCTCTGTAATGCAGTCTGAGGACGGAGGCTTTCTATATGTAAGATGGAACACTCTCATTGGCCAGAGAGAGCTCCTCCTTACATGTATAAAGCCTCTGTCATTGGAGGAGGCTGGATAGAGGGAGGGGAGCAGAGGTAGACCGACAGACTGTGGTAAAGAGCTGGTAACCGCAGTCTGTCCGGAAGGAAGCCGCAGGGTAAACTTTAGATGTTTAATTTAGGAAAAATAACGATTTAAAAAAAAAAAAAATGAAAACAGTTTTCAATCTAATTGCTATATACACTAATGTTTTAGACAAACACGTATAGATCCCCTTTAAACTTCAGTATCCGTGTTTATAAATGACTCTATAAATAAAATACATTGGTATTGATGTAAATCATTTATTCAGTTACACAAAGATGTTTCATTAGGTCAAGAAATAACCTAAAAATTCACGACCAACCAGCCATGCTCCCTGTGACACCACGTAAAACACAAGTGTCCCTCTTTGGCCATTTGAAGTGTTGGGAGGTATGCTAAAGGGTGAGCAATGTATTAAAAAACAAAGCAGTGCACATCTCGCTCAGGGAGTTACAGGGATGAGGTGTAAACCCTATAGGGTTAAATATAAGGCAGGTTGATGTAGGTCTGTGTGCAACTTACCTGAAAATTTGAAGGCCTCATAAAATCTGGAGAACAGTAAAGGCCACTTAAACCGGGCAAAGTCGACTACGTTCTCTTTCACCTTTTGTGCGTCTGATCTCTTTTGCGCATATATGCCCTGGACGAGAGATGGAAAAGCAAACAAGATCCATTAGGAAGTATGGACTCGTTCTCAGCAGCAGGGAAATGGTCTCAGATCTCTTTGTTGTTCTGCATAGAATGTTCAGGAAGTTGATATGATTCTCAGACACTTGTGTAGGTACTGTATGTTCAGTTGGTTGGGATTTAAAGGGTAACTAGCAGGAACAAAAATACAAAGCACATTAATGCTTAGTCTTTAACCCTTTGAGCAGGGGAGGGCTGGCAAATTGTGGCCCGGAGGGCAAATGCGATCAAGTGGCCCATTTTTGCTATTGTTTGAACCCACTGTCCCAGCCCATGCCCTTTTGTTAATTGTAAAAGTGGCACTAATATCATGAAAGCAATACCATGTAGCTCACAGTAGAAATGGGCTACACTACTGATACTACAGAGCTTATAATTTAAGCAAAGCTACACTAGTGATACTATAGAGCTTACAAGGAAAATATAATATACTACTAGTGTAGCTTCATTTGGATTGTAGCTCTGTGGTTTAATTTGTGTAGTTCTGTTTCAGTGGGAAGCGCTGTGGTATCATTAGTATAACTTGACTTATAGCAACAGGATGGAGATTAAGTGAGGCAGTGGCCCACTAGCCCAGACATATGGCCCGCCCAGGGGGCAATTGTCCCCCTGCCCCCCAGGCCAGCCCTCCCCTGCCTTTCAGTGACAGAGGGCTATACAATGCATTGCTTTGAAATGCGATGCATACCTCTGGCACTCACAGGGTTAAAGGATCAGAATCCTTTGAGTGTAAGAGGGATATACACTCATTGCTTTGCAATTTGTTGCGTACCCTTTTGGTACTCAAAGGGTCAACTTCTAACACTAATTAATGAAAAACCTGACTTTTAAGCACTTTAGTATGAAACAAACAAACAAATATACAGCTTTGAGCTTTCCCTGTGGAGTAACTGTAAGGTAACTCCAAATACTAGTAGATGCTTTATCTGAATGTTATTAAAGTTCAAAGTTGTACAACTGCCAACTGCTACTTATATTATTCTATGGAGAGCTATATAGCCAGAAGTTCACTTCTCAATTAGTATGCAATAGAATAACTAGACACCAGGTGGCACTGTTGCTGACAGTTTAATTGAGCAATAGATTGGTCAAGACACAATTGTTATTCATAAATTAGGATATACTACTAGGATCCTGCCCAGCAGAGCTTACAGTTTAAGTAGCATGTGTAGTCTAGGAAACATGTAAATTATTTTAACCTGGGTCTTTAACGACCAGAGGGTTGCTGAACACCCCCTCTGCTCCTTAAAGGTTTAGTAATGCCTGATTTTAATAACATGTAATATTGTAGATATAAAAATAAGAAATCAATTGATGTAAGTCTGGTCTCTCAAACACGTATAGTTTGAGAGATATAAGGTGATAAAGTTCCCCCTCCCGCCCTTTTCACAGACAATGAGTGCTCTAGCTGATAGCATGAGATCATGGCCCTGGGACTGGCCAGCGGCTCTTCAATGAAATACTTCATTGGAACGATCTACAAAGTGTGATTGCAAACCAGGCAAACTTTGTAGACATTCCCACCCTGTTCCTCTCACTTCCTACCCACTTCTCATCCTTACCACCCTGTTCCTCCCATTTCACGTCCACTTCTCCTCTTCTCACCCTGTTCCTCCTACTTCCCACCCACTTCTCCTCCTTACCACCCTGTTCCTCCTACTTCACGTCTACTTCTCCTCCTTCTCATTCTGTTCCTCCCACTTCTCCTCCTTCCCACCCTGCTCCTTCCACTTCTCCTCCTTCCCACCCTGCTCCTCACACTTCACGTCCACTTCTCCCCTTTTCACCCTGTTCCTCCCACTTCCCACCCACTTTTACTCCTTCCCACCCTGTTCCTCCCACTAATCACACACTTCTCCTCTTCTCACCCTGTTCCTACCACTTCCCACCCATTTCTCCTCCTTCTCACCCTGTTCTTCCCACTTCATATCCACTTCTCCTCTTCTCACCCTGTTCCTACCACTTCCCACCCATTTTTTCTCCTTCTCACCCTGTTCCTCCCACTTCTCCTCCTTCCCACCCTGTTCCTACCACTTCCCACCCAGGTCTTCTTCTTCCCACCCTGGTCCTCCCACTTCTCACCCACTTCTCTTCCTTCCCACTCTGTTCCTCTCACTTCCCATCCACTTCACCTCATTCTCACTTTGTTCCTCCCACTTCCTGCCCCCTTCTACTCCTTCCAACCCTGTTCTACCCACATCCCGCCCACATCATGTCATAAGGACAGTAAGCCCCACCCACCCAATTAAGCCTCAACCCCATATGAAGTGAATTACATCATTTACATCCTCCTAGTCGGCAGCAACACATGAGCCCTCTCTGGGGCCCTAAGGTGAGGAAGTTCCCAGGTATGTACATACATATCGTTGACAATAAATTGAACACTTTAGTGTTTACTTCTTTTTACTGTTTAACTTGACCTATGTTATATGTGCTCTGAATAGTCCAGAGCACCTGTTATGGGTGTATGGAACAAAAAAAATATATTGATAATCATTGGGGGCATATAAACTGTGATACAGGAGCACTGGAATTTCACTGGCCACATCTACAACTCATAGTGGGCATGGACAACATGGCTAAGGTTTCACCCCTCTCAGATTGGTGCCCTGGTAAGCAGCCTACTTTATCTAATGGGAATTCTGTCCCTGGGCTTAGTAAACCCAGCTGTTGTTATTTTTTTATAAGATTAAGAAGACATTAAAGTAGATTTGTCCTAAAGGAGGACTAAAAGTTACAACAAATATGCATTAGTATGTTGTAGCAATCAAATAAAGTAATTAACCCTTTATGGATAAGGGGGATGCACTCTTCTGGTCCAAGGGTTAACACTTTGAATGTCATTTGTTATTCCAAATATTGCTTTGCAATGCTTCTAAAAATCATATGGCACTGGAAGGGTTAACTAAACAAATTTACTGAGTAAACAAAGAAAAGGAAGACTAGACAGGGGTGCCGCTAGGTACAAACTGAGAGGGGTTAAAGGAACAGTAAGTCTTAATATGTTAACTCCCACTGCTGAGTGCTGTTTTATTCAAAAGTTATTGCAGCTTATTTCTGAATTTTTGTAGGTGCAATATCTCAATGGCCTGAAATTGTACAGTGGCGCTGTTGCTACACCATCCTATGGACAGCTCTGGTCAGTTAACCATAAACTTTCACAGGACAGTGCACAGCAGAAATGCCACTGTAACATTGCAGGCCACTGAGATACTGCACCTAAAAAGGTTTGAATAAAACACCTCTCAGCAGTGGTAATACTCTTGTTTTACTCAGATGGATAAGGCTTACTATATATTTACCTGTTAAAGGGACAGTAATGTTTCATAATAAAATCAGCTCTAATTAATCATCATAGTATTTGGACTTTGGAGAGTGTTATTTCAATTCTGTCAGAGTTGTAGTACAAGAGTAATTCAATGACAAAGTATCCCCTCCCGTCCCTTTTACTGATGTAACACTGTTCAGCCAGATTAGAAAGGAGGTGCCCAGGTAGACTGCAGAGAGGGACAATCTTCAATTAAGATAAGGAAAAAACCTGAAAAACTTGTCAAGGGGGCTAGGGTTTTCATAGGAATAAGATTGTCCCCTTCTGTTATCTGTCTGGTCTTACAACCAGATTCACATCTGAGAAGAGATGGCTTACACTAGGTAAAAGGGACGGGAAGGGAAACTTTGCTTGTGAATATCTCTCAAACCATAAAGGTTTGAGAGATAAGACTTATATCATTCTTCATGTTTTTTTAATGCCTACAAAATAAAATAAAGATAAAACAAAGAATTACTATCCCTTTAAGTGTTACAATCCTTTTAAAGTCTTTTAAAGGTGTCATGTAAAAAACCCAGGGTCAGTGGGGTAATTAATTATAGGAGGGCGCTGGTGAAAACACTTTTTTGGGTTCCTGAAAGAGAATAACTAGAAATGAATTATCCCTGAGTCTGATGGTAACCCCCTTGGATATAAGACCCAGACACATCTGCACCTTCTACACCCCCTCTAGTCCCATTCTTGCACTGTCCCTGTCTTGGGGCATGTAATTGTGCTAATCTCCCTACTAGTAGTGGTGCAGTTGGACGGCACATTGGAATAATAATGCACTGAGTTGGGCCAAAATTCGTCGTCTGAGAATAGGCGATTTACCTTTTTATGTGCCGCAATGATAAACTGGGCCCATTTCTCCACATTTTTGGACGGTGTGATCTCTCGGTCTGGAATATAGGACGGGATGAGATTTATCAATCTCTCCATTATCAGCTCAGAACCATAATCAGTGTAATACTGTTGTGATGCCAGTTCTGCCAAATCTTCCTCCTGCAATGAAACATAGGCAAATGCTTTTTTTAGACTTCAGAATATTGACAGTGTATTTGCTCAAATGAAATAAATATTGTAACAGAAAAGAGTAGAGATGCACTATCCAGGAGTGGAGGGTTACTTATAGAGATCCACAGAAACCAAATCCAAAGGACACAAAATAAAGAATAACTTCACCATGCAATAATTAAATACAAGAAAAATAAAACATCATAATAAATGGAGATTACAGCTAAAGGGGAGGGGATACAATTATGATTCTGCGCAGTCAAACTGATTGCCTAACGCCAATTTACTAACCTACTTTTACAGGGCAGATTTTTCATTATAACCTACAGAATGTGAGAGGCTTCTGGGAATGAACAACAGCACAATGGCCTGTTCTACGGCTAGTCGCCGCCCAGAAGCATCACATTTTAGCTCTCTAGTACCGTTACAGAGGAGAAATTTCCACGTACATATTAGACTAATCCCGCCAAAAAGGGCGGTCCAGTTCCAAAATGACAGGCAAGCCCCACTGCACGACAACACCACCTCCGACGTACGTTTCAGCCTAGTTGGGCCTTGTCAGGAGGGTGCAGCTGGATTTCCTAGGCACTGAGAGCAAGGGTTCCACGTCTGGATTACCCTTCACTCTTAGGGAAACCCCTTAAGAGTATTCAAAATAACATACAGAATGTGAGAGGCTTCTGGGAATGAACAACAGCACAATGGCCTGTTCTACGGCTAGTCGCCGCCCAGAAGCATCACATTTTAGCTCTCTAGTACCGTTACAGAGGAGAAATTTCCACGTACATATTAGACTAATCCCGCCAAAAAGGGCGGTCCAGTTCCAAAATGTCAGGCAAGCCCCACTGCACGACAACACCACCTCCGACGTACGTTTCAGCCTAGTTGGGCCTTGTCAGGAGGGTGCAGCTGGTTTTCCTAGGCACTGAGAGCAAGGGTTCCACGTCTGGATTGCCCTTCACTCTTAGGGAAACCCCTTAAGAGTATTCAAAATAACATACAGAATGTGAGAGGCTTCTGGGAATGAACAACAGCACAATGGCCTGTTCTACGGCTAGTCACCAGCCAGAAGCATCATGTTTTAGCTCTCTAGTGCCATTACAGAGGAGAAATGTTTTCATTAGGAAGAGTAGGCAGATGTATGGAGTGCCAAGTTCTGTGGGGAAGAGGCTCAGTGGTGCTGGTCACACCTGCATTGAGTTGTAGGTATGGCCAGAATAATCACAATGTTCTTAGGTTATAGAATCCAGTTATTTAGGGGTGCGGTCTTATGGGGGGGTGGACAGGGGAGGAGCTAAGAACAACTAGCACTTATGCCTAAAATGGTCCTCTGTACAATGCTTGCTCCAAGGGGAGAGTAGTGTGGAGGCATATGGGTGGTTAGGGACATTCCTTGCCTCTGAGCCTTGTTTGAACCCAGGTGAAGGAGCAGTGGAAACTATCATATTTATTATCCATTATTACTGACCCCAACTGCTAAGAAGACACCACAATACCCACAAGTCCTTAGATCAAGGCAATAACTCCTATCATCTTCCACTGGCCAATGGTCAGTGAATGATGATGGGATTTGCAGTACGACACCAGCTAGAGAGCCATGTTTTGCCCACCTCTGCCTTAGATAAAGATCAAAGTGAATGGAGTCACAGTATATACTCTGTGAGGCTGATGTACTAAGTGGACGTCAACTAGAAACAAGTGGGGGAAAAAGGCGCTCTACTGGTTCAGGTTTACTAAGTGGAAGTGTCTTTATCCAACCTCACCATGGTGGTGGGCAGCAATAAAACGTCCCACTGATATAAATGAGGCATTTAAAAGCTCCATTTAAGTCAATGGGAATTTGTATTTGTCCCATATGGTGCAGCTGGTTTGCTCTGGAATTATTGAAGTTCCTCTTAGTTCGTTAGACTCTCTGTACCTCTCTCCAAATCAAAAAAGTATACCTCTGCGAGTACAGCATAAGAACATTATGGAAACTCACCTTGTCACACCTGTATTCCCCAAATTTGACCCCCCTCACAATCTGCTGGTAGATGAGATTTGTTGCGACATTATCCTCTGCTGGGTTGTGCCACGGGGTAAAGATCTCCTTCCTGAAGAAAAGTCTCCAGGGGGCATTTCTTTCCTGTGCCCCCTGCTCCTTGGCATATTGCTCACACTGAGAGACGGCATCCATCACATGGTCATTTCCACTGCCCAAGGAAGATACCTGAAACCACACAAAGAGACACCAAAATTAAGTTTTAGTAACATTAAGGAGGACATCCGAGACCACAGAATAAGGGCCACAATTTATAAGTTAAGTGAACTGAAGGAAGAACCCAGAGGCCACAAGCTGAGAACCACAAGATCTAAGAGATAGCAGGGATAGGCAACGTTTGACTGTCCAGATGTTAGAGACTAAAAGACCTATCATCCCCAAACAGCCAGAAGTTGTAGTCTCTAACAGAGGTCCAAAGGTTACCTACTACTGAGTTATAGGAACAGCAAGGAGAACATCTGAGATGACAAAATGAGAACATGAAATTATACATTGGGGGAAACAATGAGGTCACCTGTGGCCACACAGTGAGAACCACAAAGCTACAAGTTAGAGAGACAGTAAGGAGGACACTTGATACCAGATAATGATGACTACAATCTAAAAGTTTGAGGAACAACAAGAGGGATACCTGAGGCCATAGAATGAGAACCACAATATGTAAGTTAGAGGAACAGCATGGAGGAATCATGAGGCTACAGAATTAAAACCACATGATTTAAGTTAAACAGAGCAGAGGGCACCTGAGATCAAAAATGAGAACTACAATCGAAAAATTGGGGGAACAACAAGGAGGAAACCCTGGGCCACAGAATTAGAACCACAAGCTACAAGCTAGAAAAAAGAGAAAGGAGGGTGCATGAGAACACAAAATAAGAATCTCGAAATTAAAGAAGAAAAATTATGAACTCCTGAGGCCATAAAATGAGAAACAAAATGCATCACAGGAAATGGGAAGAACATCTGAGGCCACACAATTAGAAGTAAAAAATGTTAGAAGAAACAGAACATGAGTCCAAAGTACGAGAACCAAAAGTATAAGAAACAGAAAGAACAACTGTGGCCATATAACATTATATAAGTTAAACGAAGCAACAGAGAGCACACCCAAGGCCACAGAAGGTGACCCACAAGCTGTAAGCTGGAAGAAACAGAAAGAAGAGCATGTAAGACCCAAGAATGAGAATCACAAGATGTAAATTAGAGGATCATCAAGTAGGAACCTGGAAGACACATAATGACAATCACAAGCAATAAGTTAGAGGAACAACAAGGAGGACACTGGAAGCTACAGAAAGAGAACCACAAGCTGTAAGTTAGAAGAATATGATACAACTGGAAGGCAACCACGAGCAATTAGAATACATAGCAAGGAGGATATGTGACACCTCAGTATGACAACAACAAACTGTAAGTTAGAAGAGCAGTGAGGACATCTGAAGCCACAGAATGAGAACTACAAGGTATACAGTGAAGCACCAGTAAAGAGGCCACAGAATGAGAATCACAAGCAATAAGTTAGGACTACAGAAAGGGAAACACTTGTGACCACAGAATGAGAGCAAGCAGCTATAAGATAGAGCAACATCAAGTAGGATCCTGGAGGACATGACAATTACAAGCTATAAGTTAAAGGAACACCAAGGAGGACACTGGAAGCCACAGAATAAGAACTACAAGCTATAAGTTAGAGGAACAGCGAGGATGACTGAAAGGCAACCACGAGCAATTTGTTAGAATACATATAAAGGAGGATACCTGACACATCAGAATGACAGCCACAAACTTTAAGTAGTAGAGCACTGAGGACATCTGAATCCACAGAATTAAAACTACAAGGAATACACTGAAGGGCCAGCCAGGAGAATACCGGAGGCCACAGAATGAGGACCACAAGCAATAAGTAAAATGAAATGGAGAGGACATGTAGGACCACCAAATGGAAAACACAAGTAAATGGAGAGGAAGACACATAAGACCACCACAAGTGAAACACAAGTAAATGGAGAGGAAGACATATAAGACCACCAGAAGTGAAACACAAGTAAACAGAGAGGAAGACACATAAGACCACCAAATGGGAACCACAAGTAAACAGAGATGAAGACACATAAAACCACCAAATGGGAACCACAAGTAAACAGAAATGAAGACACATAAGGCCACCAAATGGGAACCACAAGTAAATGGAGAGGAAGACACATAAGACCACCAAATGGGAAGCAATAAGATGGCAGAAACACAGAGGAGGAAACGTGAGTCCACAGAATGAGAATTCCAAGAGATAAGTTAGTGGAACATTAATGAAGACACCTGTTGGTACAAAATAAGAGGCTGATGTACTAAGAAATGGGTGCAACTGTGGACCAAACCAAGGGGACAAATATAACGTCCTTAAATTCCATTGATTTAAATTGAGCTTTTAACCCCTTGGATGCTGGGGAGGTCTGAGCTCTTTTTAACATTCAAAGATTAAAGCCCCAGTCAAATGAATGAGATGTTTTTATGTGCTGCCTATTGTGCAGGAGATTTGCCCTGGAATTCCACAAATTTTCTTAGTACATCAGCATCAGTGGCATTTATAGGAATAAGCACCCTGCATAATACCAGGCATGTGTGTGATACTTAACCCTTTGAGTGCCAGACAGGTATCCAACGCATCGCAAAGCAATTGGATACCTCTCTAGCACTCAAGGGGTTAATTAACTGGCTTTCTTAAATTGTACTCTGACCTTTCCAACACATTGACAGCCTGTTTACCTTACTGAAGATTCCTCCTGGGACAGGATGAGTTTTATTATCATATAATGCATGTTAAAGGGATAGTAATGTTTCATAATAAAAGCAGCTCTAATTAATCCTCATAGTATTTGGACTTTGGAGAGTGTTATTTCAGTTCTGTCAGAGTTCTAGTTCAAGAGTAATTCTATGACAAAGTATCCCCCTCCCGCCCCTTTTACTGATGTAACACTGCTCAAAAACAAGCCAAAAATGATGTGAGAGGCTCTGAGTACGAACAAAAGCACAATGGCCTGTTCTCCGGCTAGTCACCGCTCAAGAGTATCACATTTTAGCTCTCTAGTGCCATTACAGAGGAGAAATTTCCACATACATATTAGACTAATCCCGCCCATAAGGGCGGTCCAGTACCAAAATGATGGGCAAGTCCCCTCTGTGCGGAAAAACCAGCTAACCCCCGACGTACGTTTCAGCCTTATTTTGGGCCTCGTCAGTGAGGTGCAGCTGGCTTCCCTAGGCACTGAGAGCAAGGGGTCCACGTCTGGATTACCCTTTACACTTAGGGAGAGACCCTAAGTGTTTCTCAAAAACAAGCCAAAAATGATGTGAGAGGCTCTGAGTACGAACAAAAGCACAATGGCCTGTTCTCCGGCTAGTCACCGCTCAAGAGTATCACATTTTAGCTCTCTAGTGCCATTACAGAGGAGAAATTTCCACATACATATTAGACTAATGCCGCCCATAAGGGCGGTCCAGTACCAAAATGATGTGCAAGCCCCCTCTGCGCGGAAAAAACAGCTAACCCCAGACGTACGTTTCGGCCTTATTTTGGGCCTCGTCAGTGAGGTACAGCTGGCTTCCCTAGGCACTGAGAGCAAGGGGTCCACGTCTGGATTACCCTTTACACTTAGGGAGAGACCCTAAGTGTTTCTCAAAAACAAGCCAAAAATGATGTGAGAGGCTCTGAGTACGAACAAAAGCACAATGGCCTGTTCTCCGGCTAGTCACCGCTCAAGAGTATCACATTTTAGCTCTCTAGTGCCATTACAGAGGAGAAATTTCCACATACATATTAGACTAATCCCGCCCATAAGGGAGGTCCAGTACCAAAATGATGGGCAAGTCCCCTCTGCGCGGAAAAACCAGCTAACCCCAGACGTACGTTTCGGCCTTATTTTGGGCCTCGTCAGTGAGGTGCAGCTGGCTTCCCTAGGCACTGAGAGCAAGGGGTCCACGTCTGGATTACCCTTTACACTTAGAGGGGACTTGCCCATCATTTTGGTACTGGACCGCCCTTATGGCCGGGATTAGTCTAATATGTATGTGGAAATTTCTCCTCTGTAATGGCACTAGAGAGCTAAAATGTGATACTCTTGAGCGGTGACTAGCCGGAGAACAGGCCATTGTGCTTTTGTTCGTACTCAGAGCCTCTCACATCATTTTTGGCTTGTAACACTGCTCAGCCAGATCAGAAGGGTGGTGCCCAGGTAGATTGCAGAGAGAGACAATCTTCAATTAAGATAAGGGAAAAAGCTGAAATGGTTGTCAAGGGGGGGCAGGGTTTTCATTGTTCTCATAGGAAGAAGATTGTCCCCTGCTGTTATCTGTCTGGTCTATGGACTTTATTCCACATCTGAGAAGAGATGGCTTACACTAGGTAAAAGGGGCTGGAGGGGAAACTTTGCTTGCGAATATCTCTCAAACCATAGAGGTTTGAGAGATAAGACTTATATCGTTCTTCATGTTTTTTTAATGCCTACAAAATAAAATAAAAAACGAAGTATTACTATCCCTTTAAGCGCATATTCAGGAAGATAAACAGGAGCAGTTCTGGGACAACCAACTGCACCATAGGGGACAAATAAACATTTCCATAACTTTAAATAGGGAAACGTAACCCCCTGCATTCTTGCGTGGTCTCCAAAGCATTGCTTCAAAAATACATTTGAGACCACTCCAGAATTTGAGGAGTTAAAAGTACAATTGAAATAAATGGGTATTTGGGGGTATTTTCATTTGCCTCCTCTATGCAGGTGGTTTGTTCCAGAACTGCCCCTGAAATAGAGTGAGATAGGGAAAGGCGTCTGAGCGAGGGACAGGTAGATTGGGTTGGCCAGAGGCCTTTACAGAGATCGGCGGACAGGTGTCAGTTTGGAGAGGCTTTTTGGTGTGAATCTAGAGGCTACATTACTGAGTATAGTAACTGTCTTACTCCTCTAATCTTCTCCTGACGAAGTGACATGTTTAGACAATAGTCACGAAATGCGTTGAGTTATATTCTCTACCATTCCAATACGGTATAGTACTTGTTTATGGTGCATTGATATCATATTTTGTACTACTTTGTTTTATTCTACGTATATTGTTTTTATATTATTATTCTTTGGACACTAAGGTCTTCTCTTTTGGAATTTCTTATAAGTGTCTATTTTTATGTGCTGTATTTTACATTGTACAATCTATATCTTTTTATTGCCATTTTTATTTTTTATATTCCTACTGACTAATAAAATATATATATATTTTGTGCCCAGTCTTTTATTTCATATGAATATATAAAGGTCTACTCTAATTACTATTTTTTTGGAGACATTGTGTTATTAAAGGGGAACTTTCACCCCTTAATAACTAAAGCTCCCCTTACTGCTGACCTGGCGACTAGCTGCTTAGTAGCGCTAGTCGCCAGAAAACTTACCCCGTTCTCAAGATTTCGCCGTTTGAAAGGATCAGGAAGCACGGACGTCTCTTCACAGTGACGTCCGTGCGCCTGCGCTGTCAGTCCCTTGTCAGTCCCTTGTGCACCGTATGCACCGTACGGTGCACAAGGGACTGACAGCGCAGGCGCACGGACGTCACTGTGAAGAGACGTCCGTGCTTCCTGATCCTTTCAAACGGCGAAATCTTGAGAACGGGGTAAGTTTTCTGGCGACTAGCGCTACTAAGCAGCTAGTCGCCAGGTCAGCAGTAAGGGGAGCTTTAGTTATTAAGGGGTAAAAGTTCCCCTTTAAAGGCTCCCTATAACACTCCATTTTCTTGGAATATACTGTCCTTATATTCTGTATATAAGATCTTTTATATTGGGGAACTGCATTCTACACAACTGAAGTGAATATCACAGCCTGGCGTGATCTATATGTTCCAGTGCATGCTGTTTATACTGGGAGGCAGGTATAAGCTCCCGTACGTGTGAGTAGACATATATGGGAAGAGGGGCATTTTTATTGTGTCATTTACTTTGCTACGCTTAGAAATCTGCATTATGCTGTTTGTTTCTCTTTGTCGGGTTGTCTGTATACAGTGAGATGGGCAGCGATTGTGATACCCACATCAGGACAGCAGCAAGCAAGGTCCCCCACGGTGAAATTAGGGCCTCTGATTGCCCACTAGCCACTTGACAAACACTTTTTTTGACCACCATCAAAAGGGGCCCACCAGCGGAGGCACTGTTGTTAACTAAGGGGGTGACAGAGCAGACAGGCAGAGGAGGGCTGGTCTGGGCCAGTAGTGTCAGTGGTCCCAGAGTGTGTTTCAGTCTCTGTGCCCTCACTGCCACTGAGAGTCAGCCTCAGATTTTCAGTGGAAATCTGGCGGACAGAGGAGTGAGCGATGGTAAGAAGAGGCTACTAGTATAAGCTTCACCCAGGGCCCGCTAGTTTCTTTACCGTCTGACTGCCATAGGGGTACAGAACTCATTGCAGAGCAATGAATTACATACTTCTCTGAAACTCGAAGGGTTAAAGCAGCCCAGTGTGATTCTGGCCCTGCAGAACAATCTTTTTTCATAATAAACTAAAATTACAGAATCATTTTGCTCATCGGGAGAGACCTCTTACATTGACTAGCGCTGATTTGGTGAGAAGCCTGAGATGAGCGCTGTAATCAGTCAGAGCAACAAAATTAATTAAGGGAATGGAGGACTTGACGTATGAGGAACGACTAGACAAACTCGGTTTATTCACTCTAGAGAAAAGACGACTAAGAGGAAACCTTATCACATTGTCAAATATATGAGAGGTCAATACAAGGATCTCTGTGGTGAGCTACTTATTCCAAGGCCTGATCAGATGACCAGGGGACACCACTTGAGATTAGAGGAAAAGAGGTTTAAACTTCAGCAGAGGAAGGGTTTTTTTTACAGTAAGGTCTGTTAAATTGTGGAATGCTTTGCCCAAGGAGATGGTTATGGCAGATACAATGGATACATTCAAGAGAAGACAGATACATTTCTTTCCAAAGGGAACATTCAGAGTTATACTGTTTATCAGTAGGCTGATCAGGAAGGTCTGATAAAGACTAACTTATTTGGTTGCAGGAAAGCTATAAAATTACTGGAGTATGAGGAGAAGGTTGAACTTGATGGACTTGTATCTTTATTCAACCTAATTTACTATGTTACTATGTAGAGCATGTTGGTAATAAATGTAATGTTGGAAATCTTGCCCATATTTATTCATCAGATTTAGAGGAGTAAATAGACCCCTACTATGTGGTGTCCTGTTTACTGTCCAGACAACATCCTACCTTATCAAACAGCGCGATGTACAGGGAGAACCCAAACCGATCCTTCAGGCTGATCTTGTCAGCTAGCGAGTTGCAGAGCTCCTTCGATGTGGTGGCCGAATCTGTTAGAAGTGTCTTTGTTGTCCCATCCATAAAAGTGACCGGCAGCATGATCGGCTTCTTGGACTTTGTGGCCTAATGGGAACAAAGGACCTGGGAATATTAATAGTGTTTTGTGAGGGCCTTATTTATCCCCCTAAAAAGGTGCAATTCTGGAGCAAACAAATGACACAACAGGAGGGAAATCAGGACTCGATTCTCCATTAGGCAGAGTAGGCAACTGACTAGAGTCTAAATTTTGAGAGGTGGTGCCTCAGCTGTGCTGGCCACACCCACTTTCCAGATTGTGGATGTGGCCAAAGCTATGTCAATGTCCCTAAACCAGTTTTTTACCCCATTACAGGATATTATTTAACCCCTTGGATGCTAGAGAGATCTCAAACAAGTTGCTTCACAACGCATTGGAGATCTCTATAGCAACCAGGCCATTAAAGCTTTTATTTGTCCTTCAAAAGCAAGGAAACAAAATGTTTGCAGCTCTAACTCACCATAACATATCCATATAGTAGTAAAGTTTTAATGTGAATATAAAGATGAATATATAGAGAGCAGCAAGGAATGAGAGGGTTCTCCAGGTCCCCAAACATTAGGCCAAAACCCAAAGTGCAAACACAAACAGAAAGACAAACCTGCGCCCCTCTATATAAAGTGAAAAGTGTGCCCTGTATTGGGCATATATAATATACCTTAGTAAATAAGTAAGATTTTGGTTTTACAAATTGGCCAAGTTTATACACGACTTGGCCAATTTGTCAAGCTGGTTTCTCTTTCTGTTTTATTTGTCCTTGCTTGTTACAGGCCAAGGGTATTTTTTATTGCCAGGAAGCAAAGGATGAGACTGGGGGTGGGGTCATGGGAGGAGTGGGGGTGTGGCTCTGGGTGGAGCTAAGGGTCCTAGAATGCCTTGCCTAGGGGCACTTTGGGATGTAAATCCAGCCCAGAGTGAAATGAAAATTCCCATCGAATCAAATTCAAAGTTAATTTTCCTTTTATGTTGGCGCAATTGATTTGCTCCAGAACTGCCCCTCTGTAGCTTGATAAATAAGGCCAGTGGGGGTAATTCAGCTAAAATGGAACAATCCTGGAGAAAAAAACAACTGCCCCTGTGGAGGGAAATGACAATATTCCAAACACACATTGATTTAAATTGAGTATTTAACCCCACAATTGCTAGAGGTCCCTAAACGGATTGCAGATCAATGCTTTTGAGGCCTCTTTAGCATTCAGGGGTTACAAACTACATTTAAATCAGTGAAAATGTTCATTTGACCTCTATGCTGCAGTTGGTTTGCTCCGTATTTAGAATTGCACGTATTTAGCCCAATTTATACAGCCCACAGAAATAGATTTTAATGACAGATAAGAACCAGCCGACCCATCACTAGTGTACCTTTATTTCAATTGTAAGCTCTTTGGTATTGGCAGTGTAGATTTATTTCAATTGTGAGCTCTGTGATATGACCAGTGTAGCTTTATTACAATTGTGAGCTCTGTGGTATCACCAGTGTAGCTTTATTAAAATTGTGAGCTCTGTGATATGACCAGTGTAGCTTTATTAAAATTGTGAGCTCTGTGGTATCACCAGTGTAGCTTTATTACAATTGTGAGCTCTGTGGTATCACCAGTGTAGCTTTTTTCATCTGTAAGCTCTGTGGTATCACTAGCGTAGTTGTATTTCAATTTTAAGCTCTGTGTTTCTGTGCCTCTGTGTAGCTTTATTTCAATTGTGAGCTCTGTGGTATCACTGGTGCAGCTTTATTTCAGTTGTAAGTTCTGTGGTATGACATGTGTAGCTTTATTTCTCTTTGGTATGACCAGTGTAGATTTATTTCAATTGTAAGCTTTGTATTATGACTAGTGTGGCTTTATTTCAATTGTAATATTTGTGTTACGACTAGGGTGGCTTTATTTCAATTGTAAGATTTGTGGCATAACAAGTGCAGCTTTACTTCAGTTGTAAACTCTGTGGTATCACTAGTGAGGCGTAACTAGAAGCCTCCGGTCCCTGGTGCAAGAAGCGCCATGGGCACCCCCCGGACCACATTCGCCCCCCTCGACTATATTTGCCCTCTCCAAAATGCCCTTATCTCCTACCTCCCTGGAGTGACAGGAGCCCGGAGAGGTGTGTCGGTCTCCTGCGCGTTCCTCTTCAGTAATGCAGAGCGCTGGGAGATGATGTCATCTCCCAGCGCTCTGCATTACTACAGTGCCAGACGGAGATCGCGGGCAGCAGGCAGAGGGGTCGCAGGGGGCGATCGAGCCCCCTGGAGCGACTGGCCCAGTCGCAGGTGCGACCTCTATAGTTACGCCAGTGAGTGTGGCTTTTTTCAATTGTAAGCTCTGGTATAGATAGTGTAGCTTTTTTCAGCTGTAAGCTCTGTGGAATCACTAGTGTTCCTCCATTTAAATTATAAGCTCTGTCATATAACTAGCATTGATCTCATTCAATTATAATTTTAAATGCTTTTTTTTTTTTTTTTTTTTGCTAACCTCTACCCCAACCCCCCACCACAAAAAAACAGGCCCACAGTGTTTAGTGTTTAGCAAACACTAAAACCTGCCCTGTCTAATACATTGTGAAGCAATGCATTAGAGACCTCCCTAGCATTAAAACCCTAGCATTTAAATCAATATTAGCTTTTCATTTCCACTCCATGATGCTGTTGGCTTGCTCTAGAATTGCATCTTTATAGCCTGAGGTGACCCATATGGCCCTTATGCAACAAACAAACCAGAAACAATTTGAATTTTGATGCAAACCAATAAAAATTCAAATGATTTTGAAGACCTCTCTAGCATTTAAGTGTTTAAGCCCCCGCCCCCGTTTAAAGGGGGACTACCACCCCACAAAAACTTCATCTTATTTAAGTCTTCATCTGGCGACTAGCTGCTTAGTAGCGCTAGTCGCAAGGAATATTAGCTGGTTTAAAAGATTTTCTAATTACTCTGAGGCGGGGTGGTAGTTCCCCTTTAAATCAATGGGGATTTAGGGAATGTTTACTTGTCCCGTGTGATGCAGAACTGCTCCACTTCAGCTTATGGAATAGGGTTGGTAGTTACCAAAGTGCTATATGCATTGATCATGTGATTTACCTGTAACTCCAGCCAGCTGGGTGGCTGAGTCCTGGTACCATTAGCAAAAGTCCTTCTGAGCCTCTCCTCACAGTATGGAGCGTACCCTGGAGGTCCCCCATTAATGAAATTTCTCAAATACTGTAATTCAGATCGAGAAGATCAGCGCGAAAGAGAGTGAAAGAGAGCGAGAGTGGTGAGAATATATGGTAGAAACAGGCAGCATTCACAAAATTCACTGTGGGATTAACCCTTTGAGTGCAAAGCAGTGTGTTAACACACCCCTCTGGCGCACAAATGATTTACGAACAGTAATTTCTTACTGCTTGGAGATCTGTCATATAAAAGTTATTATGCCTAAAAAAATATCTTTGTTAACTCTTTGAATGCCAGATGGGTACACAACCTATTGCAAAGCAAGGCGTTGCGTACCCCGCAGGCACTCAAAGGGTTAACGGCCATTTTGGCATAATTAGCTTAGTAAACTGTCATTAGGCAGGTGTATGATTTAGCCCTTTTCCAGTACTGTACATCCACCCCATTTTTCCAGAAAAAAAAAAAAAAAAAAAAAGATCCTTAACCCTTTGAGTGCATAGGGGTATGGAATGCATTGCTTTGCAATGCATTCTGTCTCTCTCTGGCACTCAAAGGGTTAAAGTCTGGAAAATAATGCAAACACCCTATAATTGTACACAAAAGTTCAGATATCCCTGGTCAAATTACATTTTTTTTTTATTTTCTAAGTCAAAAGAAGTTAAAGTGTTAGTAATGTCCACAAAAAAGTGTTTTGCTTTTAGAAGAGATTAAAAATCTGAGCTTAAAGCAAAAAACCGTGTCTCTCAAACAGCTACAGTTTAAAGGGATAGTAATACTTAAAATGTAAAAAAAATATGTTTTAGAGTTTATCCCCCTGAGTAAAACCAGAGTATTCCCACTGCTGAAAGGTGTTTCATTCAAAAGTTATTCATTTTCAGAGTTGAATTTTTTAGGTGCAATATCACAGTGGCCTGAAATTGTACAGTGGCGCTGTTGCTACACCATCCTATGGAGATTTATGGTCCCAGGACCAGAGCTGTCCATAGGATCGTGTAGCAACAGCGCCGCTGTACAATTTCAGGCCACTGTGATATTGCACCTAAAAAATTCAACTTTGAAAATTAATAACTTTTGAATGAAACACCTTTCAGCAGTGGGAGTACCCCTGTTTTACTCAGGGGGATAAACCCCTACAACATATTTTTTTTTACATTTTAAGTATTACTATCCCTTTAAGAGATACAGGCGTTTAAAGTTTGATCTCTCCTACTGACAGCTGTAAAGCTGTCAGCAGGAGATCCGTGTCAGCCGACATGGGGTTGCTTGTGCAGAGCCGTGATCTCGTTATAAACCACGAATCCCTTCATTGGAATGGTCTAAAATGAGTGCTTGAAAACTAGGCACACGTTTTAGACCATTCCAATGAAGGGATTCATGGTAAATAATGAGATCACGGCTCTGCTCAAGCGCCTCCGTGTCAGCCGACACAGATCTCCTTTTGAGAGCTTTACAGCTGTCAGTAGGAGAGATCAAAATTTAAACGCCTGTATCTCTTAAACCATAGTGGTTTGAGAGATACGTTTTTTTGCTTTAAGCTCAGCTTTTTAAGCTCTTCTAAATGCAAAACACTTTTTTGTGGACATTACTAACACTTTAACACAGCCTGTACAGCAAACAGAGGTTAAACTTGACATGTTCCTGGAGTTTATAATCCACAGCTACTATTTATTTGATGAATTTTACAGATTGAAAAAAATTAAAACAGAAAATGTGGAATGTGCAAAAGTTTTGCACTGTTCCAGTTCATCCACTAGTGATATTTTTATGTAAGGGCTCAGAACTTAACTGACTCGTTAGGCGATGATAATTCCAGAGATTAATAAATCCCCTGACTCTTTGAAACTTTCAGGGTGTTAGAATGTTCGAAATGTGATTAACCCCTCAAGGACTACGTGACATACTATGACCGTCATGGTCCTTAAATACTTAAGGACCGATGACGGTCAGAGTACGTCACGTGCTTTTTACTTACAGCTCTCCACCGGGATCGCTGTAAGTAAAAATGGGGCCTAAAATTGACCGCTCCAAGATTGGATCGATCTCTTTTACGCCCCAAAGCCATGTGCCGATACACACAAGAGGTCCCGTGTACTGGCACGTCGGTAATGATCAAAGCGGTCGTTTTGGGATGGAAACGTACCAGCACTGCTGGTCGTTAAGGGGTTAAGAAATGGAAGGGGAACTGTTGTAGTCCAGAAAAGATCTAGAAAACCAAGAAACATCTCCAATAGACCTACTCGTAGACTGGTCAGGAATGCAAAGCAAAACACGCATATCACTGCAAAGGAGCCTCAGGAAAGTTTAGCTGACATGGGAGTAGTGGTGCACCAGTCCATTGTGCAGTGTTGCTTTCACAAACATGATATGTATGGAAACTCATCAGAATTAACCCTTACCTGCGATCTCATCACAAAAGTCAATGTCTGAAATATACAACACAACACTTTAGAACCAAGTGCTGTCGTCTGATGAAGTTAAAATTGAACTCTTTGGCTACAATCACCAAAGGTATGTTTGGAGAAAAAAAGGAGACGATATTGAAGAAAAGAACACCTTGCCAACTGTTAAGCATTAGGGTGGATCTGGTATGGTTTGAGGTTGTGTGGCAGCCACTTGCACAGAAAATACTGTGTCAGTAGAGGGAAGAATGGCTGCTCATTGGTATCAACAAATCCTGGAAGCTAATGTCCCACAGTCAGAGAAGAAAGTGAAGCTGAAAACAGGTTGAATATTACAAGACCATTATACATACCTCAGAATCAACTAAGAACTACTTCAAGGTACAAAAGCTTAAAGGGATAGTAATACTTGCAAATTACTAATCCCCATATTGTAGCTTTGTTAAAAAGAAACTTATTGCCCCCAGTGTCATCTCTCAAACCCTTATGGTTTGAGAGATGATAGCGCTCAAAGTTCCCCCCTCCCCCTTCCCTGACTGAACGCGGCTCGTGTTTATAAAAAAGAATTATTTCACTGAAATGGTCTTCTACATGTGCTTGGTTTGTGATTGGTTTGCACTTGGTTTGTGCTTGGTTTGCTCTTGGTTTGCTCTTGGTTTGTGCTTGGTTTGTGATTGGTTTGCGCTTGGTTTGTGATTGGTGATTGGTTTTGTGCTTGGTTTGTGCTTGGTTTGTGATTGGTTTGTGCTTGGTTTGCAAGCACACGTAGAAGACCATTTTAGTGAAAGATTTCTTTTTTTATAAACGCAATCTTGGCAATGCTGCAGAGCTGCCTGATGCAAGTAATACCGGATATCCCTGCAGTCAGCATTCAGTCAGGGAAGGGGGAGGGAGGGGGGAACTTTGAGCACTATCATCTCTCAAACCATAAGGGTTTGAGAGATGACACTAAGGGCAATAAGTTGTAATTTGTAAGTATTACTATCCCTTTAAGGTTTTGGAATAGGTAGATCTCAAACATGCACAGCATGCAAGCTGACCTAAGAATATTTCTAAATTAGAAGAATTTTGCTCAGACGAGTGGGAAAAAATTCCTAAAGCAAGAATAGAAAGACTGTTAGCTGGCTAAAAAAAATGGATGATGTGATTTCTGTCAAAGGTGGTGTAACTAAGTAATATGACTGGGTGCCCAAACATTTGCATGTGCCATATTTTCTGTTTTACCATTTCAATCTGTTAAATTCATCAGATAAACAGTAACAGTGTTAAAATTTGCAGAAATATATCAATGTAAGTTTGTTCACAGAGGTTGTGTTAACGTCTTTTCACTTTGAAAAATCAACAAAAGTGCAATTTGGCCAGGGTGCCCAAAACTTTGCATACAACTGTGTATATACAAAGAACAACAAACCTTGTCCCTAACAAAAGTACCATACAAAGAAAAAAGATCCCGCTCTTATTGATAGATTGAAAGAAAAGAAAGTTAACCTCTTGAGGATCAGAGGGTTGCACAATGCATTAACTCTAGGTACTAAAAGGGTTAATCAAGTAAAAAGCAATTTATTGTAACACAATACAAAAATGTACTTTAGCCAAGGTAAAATATGTCAGGTGACATAATCCAAATGGTCTGACACTTATCAGGTGGACTATACTTAATCATAGACCCAATGTACTTAAAGGAGCAGTAAACTTTTTTTTATGAAAAAATATATATTGTAGGGATTTTCCTGTTGAGTAAGATAAGGGTTATTACAGTTTAAACCCATGTTTTTTTTTACATTAGCAGTGTCCTCTAGTGGTCAAATTCTAATTAGTTTTCCTGTTAGATTCTAATGGAGAGGAAAGTCAGAAAAGTCAGAATCATACAGTTCTCAGTAGAATGTGATATAAACTGTTGAGTCACTTCCTGTCAGTTAGAACTATCAGGAAGTAAACACAGTAATTTCACTTCCTGTCAATTAGAACTATCAGGAAGTAAACACAGTAAATTCACTTCCTGATTATTTGAACTGATATAAACTTTGAATAAAATATCTGACAGTGATGGGAATGCCCTTGTTTTATTCAGCAGGAAATGTTCTATAAATATGTATTTTCATAAATAAAAATTTACTGCTCCTTTAAGTTCAGAGTGACATCCCTATCATTCAAAGGGTTAATTTGGGGTTGTAGTGCACTTGCATGCCAAGTGTATTTTCTGTGCTAGGAAACAGTGGGAAGGAGTCGTGTAGCCATGAGTCGCGCTAAGGGTGATTGGGTTCAGGACACGTGAGATGTAACACCAGCCTTGTATGACACTGCTTCTTCAAAACACATGATCCTAGGTAATAAACTTTACTTTAGCCTTTCAGACAAACAGTTAAAAAAGCAGCAAACTTGTATTATGAAGATGCTAGATGGTAGATGCTTACTTCCAAAATTATTGCAATTCAAACGTACATATATTAAACTGTAAACAGCAGTGCCACGTGGTTTTTCTATTGCATTCTACATGAGAGGTGAGCCACTGGCTGCTGTTCTCTACTGAATGTGATGGCAATAAATATTCCATTTTCTTATTGTTTGGCTGTAATAACATTTGAATAGAGAATCCTAAGCTTAGCAGGAAAACCCCTACAATTAGTGAAATTGCATTGATTTTTAAAGCTAGAGTAGTAAATACACCATGTAAATATACCTTGACAAACTTTTCAGATGGGGCAAAACATCCCACACAGAGGGACATTAGGATCCAGCCTCGGGCATGGCTACTCTTGGAAGGATTCTGGGTAAGCTGCTTGGAGATTTGGCAGTAAATTTCATCCCTGCAAAATAAAATGTCAAATGTCAAGATCTCTAGAAATCAAGATAGCCCATCAACCCCAAAAAGTATGTGTATTTTTTTAATTCCTGCAAAATAAAGTGTCAGATATGTTCTCCAGAAATCAAGCATATCCCCACAAAAAGTATGCATATTTTTTTATTTTAAAACAGAAAGAGCGCTCACAGCGCTAAACTAACCACAGTGAATACATATAGTATATACATTAAAAGGGATAAAGATTAATTGACATATAAATGGCAGTAAGGAAAGAGAGGGAGGGTTCTCCATAACCCCCAATAATCAGGCCGAAACCCAAAGTGCAAGTGCAAATAAAAATATCAATCCTGCGCTCTATATCAATATAGTGAATATGTGCCCTAGCTTAGACATATGTGATAATCATTGCTAAATATGAAAATAAATATGAGGATTTAGTCCCCATTTTGTCCAAAATGGTGTAAGCTTGCCACCAACGCCAAGGTACCTCATAGTTTTGCAAGTACCTACTCTAAAATACCCACACAAGTCTGTCTAAATTAAAAACACGTAGATTGGAGCAGGGCCCCTTTAAGATGAAATATATACTACACTGATGAGTCCTGGTGTACCGTAAAATCTCAGGTATAATACGTACCTGTGTATAATATGCAGGTGTATATTATGCCCAAGATTTTAGGGGAAAACAAGAGTGCCTCTGTATAATACGCACCCTTGTTTTCCCCTCTTAAGAAAAAAATTAAGCCTTCCAGATCCCTTCCCTCCATCCCCGGAGCTATCCGCTGCTAAAATACCATTTACTTACGTCTAAATTCAAGTCCCTGCATTTTCCCCATTAGCAGGCAACATGTAACCCATGTCAATATTCCCTGCGGGCGGCATGATTCCATTCGCAGCCCACTTCCTTCCGGCTATGGTATTGCCCTGTGAGGACCTTCAGATCCTCACAGGTCATTACCATTGGCTGGAGCCGGTAGGTCCTGAAAGGAGCGGGCGGTGAATGGAATCATGCCGCCCGCGGGGAATATTGACACCTGTTATATGTTTCCTGAAAATGGGTAAAATGCGGGGACTTGAACTTTGAAGTAAGTAAATGGTATTTTAGCAGCATATAGCGCCGGGAGAGGGAGGGAAGGGATCTGGCAGGCTTAATTTTTTTTTTTTTATAAAAAAACTCTCGGGTATAATATGCACCCCCACTTCACATAAGGTGAAGTGGGGTAAAATTGTGCGTATTATACCCGAGATTTTACGGTATATGCAATTAAAAACACCTATCTAACATTAAAAAATCTTTTGTATCTTGAGAAAGGAAGGAGTCTTTTGTGGAAACAAGCTGTGGGACCTTTAAATATACCATGAATACTAATTTGTTGGTCCCAATATTTTAACAATTAAAAAATAAAACAAAACTGTATTACAAAAGCATAAGAGATAGACTTGCCTTAGGAACCTCCCTGGCCTGCAGCGAGTGCATACTGGCACAAGAGGACTGCAAACCTTTCAGAACCTCTTATTAGCCAGAAAATATCCCCCCACTGGCCACTAGAGGAACATCACTAGATATTTTCTGGCTTATAAGAGGTTCTGAAAGTTTTGCAGTCCTCTTGTGCCAGTATGCACTCGCTGCAGGCCAGGGAGGTTCCTAAGACAAGTCTATCTCTTATGCTTTTGTAATACAGTTTTGTTTTATTTTTTAATTGTTAAAATATTGGGACCAACAAATTAGTATTCATGGTATATTTAAAGGTCTCACTGCGCGTTTCCACAAAAGACTCCTCCAACTCATGTGGTTTCCGGTTTGTGATCTTTCTTCTTTTCATATTCAAACAGTGAGTGGCATCCTGATAATGCCTTTTCCTATTCCAATATCATATTCTGTTCCCCCTATAGTCCTCTTTATCTTATTTCAGCATCTTCTGTTTATGAGCGTCATGTTGATAGTGTTGTCTAATTCCAGAAATTCAGGTTGATCTCACTGATTTCTTTATTTAAAGGGATAGTAAACCCCCCAAAAAACTGTAATTGAAATCATAGGAATATTAAAAAAATACTTAATGCCCTTATTCCCATCTCTCAAACCGTTATGGTTTGAGAGAAGTAAGAAAATAAAGATCTCCTCTCCCTCCCCCTTCTCGTGCGTCCGCTGTACAGCGGACATCATTAGATCCTCCTTCCACGACTAGACGGCGGCTCTTCAGGAGTGCTGTCATCGAGCTATCTAACTATAATTACTTCATTGGAATGGTCTACAGCGTGTGCTTGCAAGCCAAATACACATTGTAGACCATACCCATGAAGTAATTATAGTTAGATATCTAGATGACAGCGCTCCTGAAGAGCCGCCTACAGTCGGGCGACCGGATTCTGCCTCTGACAGCTTTAAGGCTCGTCAGGCAGAAAGGGGAGGGAGCAGAGGACTTTATTTTCTTACATCTCTCAAACCATAACGGTTTGAGAGATGGGAATGAAGGCGTTAAGTATTTTTTTAATATTCCTATGATTTCGCTTACAGTTTTTTTGGGGGGTTACTATCCCTTTAAATTCTACAACTGTTTCCAATGATAGTGCCGCATTAGATATAAATTGATCTAAAATAGCAAGCCATTTACTTTATACTAGGCAGGTTTTTTGGTCAGTCTTAAACCTCTGGGTATTTGTTTTCTATCAATATACAGAGCTGCAGAATAAGGCACTATATAAATAAAGTAATTTCCCAAAGAAGATTAATTTCCTTTAACAATTTTTCTCACATCCAAAAACTTTTCTTAATATTAACAGTCTCTGAGCCTTGTATTAAATTCTCATTGTTATCATTCAAATATTCTACCAGCAGTGTCTGGCATCTATTATTTCTAGTCAGACAAACACAGTCAATAGAGGTATTGTCTCCTGCAGTGTCCATCATAGTTGTGAAGCAGCCAACAGTAAAAACTGTTAATAATACTTTTTGCTGTATACCACAAAAAATGTAAAGAAATAGCTGGTGCTACTCACTTGAGGGGCACTGTAGGTGGGATGGAGAAATATAGGAACATATAAATTATATAGCATAAATTGGTGGGTTACTAATTGTCCCTAAGCAATGAAAAGATAGTTCCTTAGATCTTTGAATATCTCTGGCAGCTTGTCCTCTGCAATATGTTGCGTACCCCTCTGGTACTCAAGGGGTTAAACTATGCAGAGCTGTGCGGGTTCTGTTCATGGAATATGTATTTATGGCTTTCTCTTTTTATTAAAGGTTTAATGTAAAGAAGAGAGAAGAGAAGATAAAGAAGGAAGTTAGACAGACAGTGGATAACAGGTAAGTTTAACACAGTATGTCAGGCACCTACATACCTCCCAAGTGTTCCTCTTTAGGAGGGACAGCCCCTCTTTTAGACCCAAATCCCTCTGTCCCTCTTTCTCACCCTGATGTCCCTCTTTTTAGGAGATCAGACTGTGTGGTGTGTATATAAATATATCACATTGCTCTACAGCAATAAAACTCACATTACTGTTTGTATAAACATCAGTATATGTCTTTATAAATTAGTCAGTGTAAATAAAATACCTTGGTCTTGTTATAAATCATTTATTAAGTTACATAAGGAGGTGTCAATAGGTCGTGAAATAGCCAAAAAAGTATTGGTAATGCCCTGCCCACCAGCCACACCCCCAGCCACACCCCCTAAAACACAAGTGTCCCTCTTTGGCAATTTGAAATGTTGGGAGGTATGCACCTATCGTTAGCATTTTTCCTTTGATGTACGCATTATGGCCACTATTTAGAGGTGTTCTGGGAACTTAACACAGAAAACAGACGTTTGACCACACGACTTTCTGTGGCGCAACATCCATTGTGCTTTTAGCTGGTAGGACAATTGGAAACAGACATAGACACTCTTTTTTGGTATCCATGTTTGTCCTACCAGATGAATTAGGTCAGGCAATTGAGTCAAGGCCTAAAAGGGGAATGGGGTAGGACAGTACATAATATCCTCTATGTATAGTATTAAGAGTATATCATTTTAATAAACATATATCAGTAAAACGGAGAATATATAAAAGCATAAATGTTTTTTACATGTACGCTATTACCCTGCAGTGGAGTGTCTGGTGTACTATATTAGGACAAGCTGCCGGAGAGAGTCAGTGACCTAAGGAACTATCTTTTCATCTTTTTGGGACAATTAGTAGGCCTCCAGTTTATGATGCAGTATTTATATGTTCCTATTTTTCGTCTTTTCCTCTCCATCCAACCTAAAGTACAGTGACCCTCAACTGAGTAGCACCGACCATTTCTTTACATTCTCAGAATACACTGTTTGAAATAAAAATGTCTAACAAGTACAGGTGATTTTTAACCGTTTGAGTGCCAGAGGGGTACGCCATGCATTGCAGAGCAATCGGTTGCATACCCCTCTAGCTCTCAAAGTGTTAAAGTTCTTTCAAAATCATATATTTGTTCCAATAGGATGGTTCCACTTTATCCGCTTAATGACCATCCAACGAGGCTCACAGCCAACAGTTAAGGACCCTGGGTCATTCTGGGGTCCCCAAGTGGTGTGCAGCTGCGCAGGGACCCTGGAATTCCATGAAGTGACAGGACCTTCACTGGTCCTTAAGTGCGGGAACCAGCGTGATGATCCTGGCACGTCCAGGGTCGTTAAGGGATTAAAGCAGTTTAAATGATTAGTTTAAACTCTGTGTGAAAGAAAGCTGTGCAGTACTGATACCTTGCAAACCATTCTGGCTCTCAAAGGGTTAAATACATTTAGGGTCATAGGCACAAATAAAACATGGCACAATTCTAGGGCAAACCAGTTGCACCATAGAGAACATATAAAAACCCGAAAAAAATGTTTAAATGGAACTTTTAACCGCTTGAATGCTAAATAGGTCTCCCAGTGCTTTGCAACGCACTTGAGATCTCTCTAGGATTCAGTGGGTTAAAACACACATGTACATAATTTCAAAATGCAATTTGATTCCTGTGATGTAGTCGGTCAACCTAATAATTCCTGCAATGAAATCGCAACGTTTATGAAGAAATACTTCACTGGAATGGTCTACAAACTGTGCTTGCAAACCAGGCACACTTTGTAGACTTTTCCATTTAAAGGGATAGTAATGTCAGAAAAAAAGTATTAACTATAGATACAGTTAAAAGAGAGTACTTGCACTTATTTGTATCTCTCAAACCATTATGGTTTAAGAGATATAGGAAAATAAAGTTCTCTGGTCCCTCCCCTTTCTGCTTGACAAGCTGTAAAGCTGTCAGAAGCAGATTCTGGTCACTTGACCAGATGCGGCTCTTCAGCAGCGCCGATATAACAATATCTAAAGACAAACACTTCATTTAGAACGGTCTACAAAGTGTGCCTGGTTTGCAAGCACACTTTGTAGACTGTTCCAATGAAATATTTATTTTTAAATAGTGTGATTTCAGCTCTGCTGAAGAGCCTCTGTCTGATTAAATGACTTGTATCTGCAGCTGTCAGCTAGATGGCAGACTTGAGCGAAACAGCCAGGAAAAGGTAACTTTAGCAAGTTATATCTCTCAAACCATAAAGGTTTGAGAGATAAGACTTACATCGATGTCAACCTTTTTTAATGTCTACAATATTAAATCAACTTAAAATTAACCATTACTATGCCTTTAAGTATTTCTTCATAAATTTTGCGATTTCGGCTCTGCTGAAGAGTCTCTGCCGGTCCCGGGATCAGGATCTGTCTCTGTCAACTAGAGAGCTGGCGTATGAGAAAGGGGGGAACTTTAAAGGCTATGAACACAAAAACTATAAAGTTCTGAGAAATGGGAAGTAGCTTATTCTACTTCTATAGTTAATAGTTACAGAATTACTATTCATTTAACTATTATGCAACAGGCTTAATTAAAGTTATTTTCAAGCATGATTTCACTTTAACGCCATGGACGTGATTCGGACATCTCTATCATCCATTGACTTAGGTGCAGTTCTCTACATAGTATAAAATGCTGAAGCAAAGCAAGGTTGTATTTGGATGTGACGTCTGACCTTAACGTTGGCCTTAGAATACCATTTCCAATAATAAAATGGAGTTTCTCTAGATTAGAAGTGGGACGGTCCTCCAGCATACTGTTTCCCTGCAGGGTGGATTCCCCATCGTGAAGCCTCTTCGTTACCTTCCCACAGAAAGCAGGGGATAAAACAGAACAGAGTGGTTAGGATGAGTGTTCAGAAAATTATAAGAAACCTGGTATACAGTTTCACAAAAACAGCAGCTCCAATTAATAGTATTTGGGCCATGGAGAGCGTTATTTCAATACTGTCAGAGTCATAGTTCAAGAGTAATTGAATGATAAAGTATCCCCCTCCTGCCCCTTTTACCTATTGTAACACTGCTCCCCTCAGATGTGGAATCTGGTCTCTTGACCACACAGCTCACAGCAAGAGACAGTCTTCTTACTGTGAGAACAATGAAAGCCCTGCCCCCCTTGACAGGTTTTTCAGGTTTTTCCTTATGCCCACTGAAGATTGTCCCTCTGTGTGATCCATCCGGACAGTCTTGCTGCTCTGAGGTGAGCAGTGTTATATCATACCTCCCAAGTGTCCCTCTTTAGGAGGGACAGTCCCTCTTTTAGACCCAAATCCCTCTGTCCCTCTTTCCCACCCTGATGTCCCTCTTTTTAGGAGATCAGAATGCATGGTGTGTATATAAGTGTATCACATTGCTCTACAGCAATTAAACTCACATTATTGTTTGTTTAAATGTCAGTATATGTGTTTATAAATCAGTGTGTGTAAATAAAATACTCTGATCTTGTTCTAAATCATTTATTAGGTTACACAAGGAGGTGACAATAGGTCATGAAATAGCTTAAAAATTCCTGGTAATGCCCCACCCACCAGCCACGCCTCCAGAAACACCCCCTAAAACACAAGTGTCCCTCTTTGGCAATTTGAAATGTTGGGAGGTATGGTTATATCAGTAAAAGGGATGGGAGCGGGAAACTTTATCATTCAATTACTCTTGAACTAGAACAGAATTGAAATAACACTCTCCATGGCCCAAATACTAAGAATATTAATTGGAGCTGTTTTTATTGTGAACCATTACTATGCCTTTAAGCCTTAACCCTTTGAGTGCCACCTCATGGCTTTGATGCATTGGCTACACCTCCGGCACTCAAATGGTTAAGAACCAGCTCTACCAAGGTGATTTTGGCAGCTTAGTCAGTGAAAAACGCGATCTCGGCTCAGCTGCAGAGCCGCCTGATGCACATAAGGCTGTGGTACAACAGCTTCCCCTGTAGTCAGTGTTCAGTCAGGGAAGGGGGAGGGAGGGGTTAACTTTGAGCGCTATCATCTCTCATACCATAAGGGTTTGAGAGATGACACTGGGGGCAATAAGTTTCTTTTGAACACAGCTACAATATGGGGATTAGTAATTTGCAGGTATTACTATTCCTTTAAGGTTTTTATTTTAATATATATTGTTATATTGATATATATGTTCTTGTATCTAATAAATATATTTGTAGATAATCCAAAGTTTACTCTCCTTTGTTTTACTTATGAAGATGTATTTTCTCTACTCCCACAAGATGGTGCTTTGAGCGGAGAAGGCTGAGGTTTTACTCCAGTTAGTGATTACCAGTGATTGGTCTGACCATCGGGTCACTTCAGTAAAGTAAGTGGGTACTTGATTTAATTTATCAAAGTTTTCCTGCACACTGCAGTACCATACAGGATAGTTGAGAGCTCTCATTGCATTTAATAGTGTTGGAATTACAGTTATCACTCCAGGATCCAGGATTTTTAGCGCCCACAGCAATATATACATTTTCTTTTGATTTAATTTACCACTAGGCCTATATTCATCACACACTATCTGCGTTGGTTACTGGTCAGCTCCATTTTTTTTTATTTTCTCCTTGCATATATTCTGACTGATTCCAATAGCACCCCAATTAACCCCTTAAGGACACATGACATGTCAGGACTGTCATGGGAAACTTCCCGTAAGGACCATTGATGGTCCTGGCATCTTTGTGGTCCTTAAAGTGATAGTAATACTTTGTTAACGGGATAGTACTGTTGCATAATAAAAGCAGCTCTAATTAATCATCACAGTATTTGGACCATGGAGATTGTTATTTCAATTCTGTCAGAGTTGTAGTTCAAGAGTAATTCAATGATAAAGTATCCCCCTCCCGCCCCTTTTACTGATGTAACACTGTTCAGCCAGATCAGAAGGGAGGTGCCCAGGTAGACTGCAGAGAGGGACAATCTTCAATTAAGATAAGGGAAAAAACTGAAAAACTTGTCATGGGGGGCAGGGTTTTCATTGTTCTAATAGGAAGAAGATTGTCCCCTGCTGTTATCTGTCTGGTCTTACAACCAGATTCCACATCTGAGAAGAGATGGCTTATACTGGGTAAAAGGTGCGGGAGGGGAACTTTGCTTGTGAATATCTCTCAAACCATAAAGGTTTGAGAGATAAGACATATTGTTCTTCATGTTTTTTAATGCCTACAAAATAAAATAAAGATAAAATGAAGTATTACTATCCCTTTAAAAGTAACTTTAAAGGGATAGTAATACTTTGTTTTAACTTTATTTTATTTTGTAGGCATTAAAAAAACATGAAGAATGATATAAGTCTTATCTCTCAAACCTTTATGGTTTAAGAGATATTCACAAACAAAATACCCCCCCCCCCTTGTTCAACCAGATCAGAAGGGAGGTGCCCAGGTATACTGCAGAGAGGGACAATCTTCAATTAAGATAAGGGAAAAAGTTGAAAAACTTGTAAAGGGGGGAAGGGCTTTCATTGTTTTCATACAAAGAAAATTGTCCCCTTCTGTTATCTGTACTGTCATACAACCAGATTCACATCTGAGAAGAGATGGCTTACACTAGGTAAAAGGGGCGGGGAGGGGAACTTTGCTTGTGAATATCTCATAAACCCTTTAATACTACATAAATATCTACATAATTAAAGTTACTTTTAACAAAGTATTACTATCAATTTAACTGCCAGCTGCGCAGCTGGCCATTTTTGGGGTTAAGATATGTGGTTGATGTAGCTTTCTCCTCCTGGGAGAGATGATAAAGCAGAGATAACCAGTGAGATGACTTCTCCAGTTCCTGTGTTATTCTATAGAGCTTATTCAGTAAAATGTCTCCGATTCTGGAGATCTTAGTGAATTGGAGAAGTGATATCACTGGAGAAGTCATCTACACGTTATCACCCCTTTATCACCAGTGAATCTCCCCCCTTTGTGTTACAGTGAGGTGATGCAAAAAGATGAGCGCAGCTTACCATTACCACTTCTGTGTGTAAGCTGTGCATATATATCCCCCACAACCACCATGGTTACATGCAAATAATACCACTGAGAGTTATAAAGTAACACCTCCAAAGAAAACCCCAACATTCACCTGACTATGGCAAGAAAATTCCAATGGCCCCTATGAATTTTGCCCTTGTGCCTTTGTTCAAGAGATAACATCTTCAATCAGTCATCAATGTCATGTCAATGGAGGCAGACATGGCAGTTTCTGGTGGTTTTTCAAAGTGAAGCAGGCAGTGTATGAGCCTACTTAAAGGAGCAGTAAACTTTTTTTATGAAAACACATATTTTATAGAACTTTTCCTGCTGAATAAAACAAGGTCACTCCCAATGCTGTCAAAATTTATAGCAGTTTAAATAACCAGGAAGTGAATTTACTGTGTTTACTTCCTGATTGTTCTAACTGACAGGAAGTGACAGGCAGTGTCTATCACATTCTATGGAGAACTGTATGTCTCTGACTTTTTTGACTTTCCTCTCCATTAGAATCTAACAGGAAATCTAATTAGAATTTGACCACTAGAGGGCACTGCTAATGTAAAAAAACATGGGTTTAAACTGTAATAACTCTGGAAATATAAAGCTCTCAGAAGTGGGAGTACCCTTATTTTACTCAATAGGAAAATCCCTACAATATATATTTTTTCATAAAAAAAGTTTACTGCTCCTTTAAGATTACCATGTGAAGTGATCTGAGGTCCCGTGGTCCTGCTAGATACTCTCATGTCTGCTTCCACTTGAAGGTATTATCTCTTAAACAAAGTCACAACTGTAAAATTCAGAACAGTCATTAGGATTTTCTGGCCATAAAAAGTCAAGGGGGGGTTATTAACATGAACTGTTACTTCTCCTTTAATAAAGGTGATCTTTTCCACAAAATCATTATCCTAGGGGCTCCCTATTCTTATTATATAGGTGGTCATATGAGGACAAAAATGCTTGTTCCCCAGTGAAAAAAAACCCCTTACCTCTTCTGTTAATTTGGACTTTTTCTTTAGCGTGAGTGAGACCAGCTTGTGGCGTACGCTGTTCTTCTTGTGACCCTCAATGTGTGTACTCTGAATAGGAGAGAAGGGAGAGGGTTGGATTACCAAAGACAATACAGGCTGGATTCAATCACCTGAGAGACAGCGGTCTTCACATTTCCCTATACACTACAATGAGAGCTTGTGAGATAAATGCTAAAACTGTAGCAATTTTGGGACAACCAGCTGCAACATGGGGAACAACTAAAAACTCCCTGTTAACCCCTTGTACGCTAGAGAGATCTCCGCTGCATTGCTTTGCATTCAAGGGGTTAAAATCCACATTTGTAGATTCACTCTGCCACTACCAAGTCAATCTCAGGGGTGGATTTACATCTCAGACCTCCTCTTAGGCAACACATACAAAGAACCTTTAGCCCCACCAAAGGCCACACCCCCTCTCCCCACATGACCACTTTCCCAGTCCAATCAGCTTTTCCAGCATACAAATGCAAAAAAGCTCTTAAAGGGATAGGAAACCCTTTTTTGTAATGACCATTTTCTGTTGAGAAATAGCAGAGCACTTCCACTGTTGGGAGATGCTCTGTCCAAAAGTTATTCCTCAGCAACATTTTCATTTCTTTTTGGTTTGAAACCAGCCAGGAGACATTTTTGCTATTAGTATCTGTGAAGAACTGTGTATTGCAGGCACAAGTTTTCCATAGATAGCAGTAGGGACAGAACCACCTGGCAGCAGGACATATTGAATTCAAAGTATCAGGAAAATGCAACTTAGGTTTGTAATAAATGAAATGAACAAACAGAAGTGCAACCATATGTATATAAATACATTTATTAATAAAACACACTGCCAAATGCTACTCGTATATACAATCAAAAACATACAGCACATCTCAGAAAACTGGCCCCAGGCAAGGTGTCATCAATATAATAGACATACGTTTAATGTGTGGTGATAGTTCTCCCAGTTACAGACTCAGGGCAGGATTTGTAATTAGGCAGAGTAGGCAATTGCCTACAGGAGCACCCCACAGAGGGGCGCCTGTCATTGGAATCTATTTTTTTATTATTTTTATATATATATTTTTTTTTTAAGTGGTGAAACCTGCCGCCCGCATGGTAAGGTCTGTGCCTAGAGACCTGTTGAGCCCCTCCGGCTCTTTAGTAATGCAGAGCACTGGGAGATGACATCATCTCCATGACATCATCTCCCAGCGCTCTGATTACTAAAGAGAAGACGGCGTGGAAGCTCCAGCATCCACAGGTCTCTCAGCACAGATCTCTCCTGCCGCTGGACCACCAGGGAGGTAGGAAATGGGTACGGCGGCAAAGTGGGGGCAATGTGGAGATGATGGAGGCAATGTGGGGGCAAGTTGGAGCTGATGGGGGGGGGCAATGTGAGGGCAAGTTGGAGCTGATGGGGGCAATATGGAGCTGATGGGGGCAGTGTGAGGGCAATATGAAGATGGGGGGTAATGTGGAGATTAGGAGTATTGTGGAGGTGTCCAGCGGAGATGGCCAATGGGGGGGGTGCTTCAGATTTCTGTGCCTACAGGCTCCTGAGATGTAAATCCGGCCCTGTACAGACTGGATAGGTGAACACCAGCTTCAAACTCCTCCACTGGTAATGTCAACACTACGTTAGCAGATATTGTAAAAAAATCTTTCTATAATTAAAAAACATAATAATAAAACATTTAAAAAGTTCCAACATATTTAATGGGTCACACAGACCATTTCATCATTTCATCTGCTCACGTACCGTTGTCATTATCGACAGAGGAGCTTGAAGCCAGTATCCGCCGCATATTCCCCATATGTCTTTCAGACCGATAAATAGGACAGTTCTGCCAGTCTGATCACTATATATGTGAGTACTGGGATTTATTCATTCGTATTGATTATATCTATATATTTCTTCAGTATTTCTTTTCCATATTTGAGTGCTCGCCTACTGGTTGAGTTTTGTTTTTGGTTTTATTTGAGCTCTTCTTGGGATGGACTGAGCCAAGATCAGGGCTCAAAATTTCCACTCACCACTAGCCAATGACGAGTGAAAATTTAGCCCTGGTGAGTAGAAATTCAGCCCTGGTGGGTATGTTATGGCTTGCAGTGGTGAGTAACTTTTCAGGTCTGGCTAGTAGCAAAGGACTTCAAATTTTAAGCCCTGGCCAAGATGATTGCATTATCTGTGCGAGGGCAGTGATAATATCCTCCCCAAGCGCATGAACTACCAGTTATTTGTGGTAGTCAACTTCAAATGTGAGTACACATTTGTCTCCAAACACTTTTGCCTGCGATCTTCACTCATATACTATGCTATGAGTTGCTCCCCCTACATATTTTCTTCTTTAACAATATAACATGATCAGAGTCTATTTTTACAGGTTCAGTGTGAAATGATGAGATATGCACCATCCATTCAGCTCAAAGCATCAGACTAGATGGGCCGAAATGGTTCTTATCTGCCGTCAAATTCTATGTTAAAATTCTATTCCCTGTCCAATTCTTCTGGAGCCTATCACCCCTTCTGTGTTAAAAAAAAAAATTGTTTAAAATGGAACTATCATCATCATAATATTGCCCCACAATCCATTACTAATATAGTGATAGGCAAATGCATACTTCTTTTATGCTGAATATGTCCGCGTTATTGAAGTAAACCAGCTTCTTCTGCATCCACTGGCAAACAACAGCACAGACATCTTAGAGGAAAGGTACCTCTGAGTCTGCTCTGTCTGCCCCGTGCACTTCCCGGATTGGTGGTGACGTTCGTTGGTACCTTAAGGTAACGGAAGTTGCTGACCACCCAGGCACACAGAACTTCTCTTGTAAGCTCTGTGCAGTGGACGCCTGCTGAAGAAGTTGGTTTTCTTCAAAAACACTGACTTATTCAACATAATTAAAGTATGGCTTTACCTATTGCTATACTAGTAATGGATTGGGGGACAATATTATGTTTTTGATAGTTCAGCTTTAAATATCCCCAGTTTGTCCACCAAGAAGGGAAACTAATTGTGCTCCTGTATTACTACACAAGATGTGCCTCGCCGGTCCAGCTCAAACCAAGACAATAAGTAATCAAACCAGGCATCAGTGCTGGCATCAGCAGGGCACTCACAGTCTTAATAAAACAACAAGCTATAGATACAGCCTCAGCAAGCAAATGAGAACAATATGTGGATAAATACAAAAAGATGAACAAAACAGATACCCATAAAACTGAACCGTGGATGCACGTGGATTCACAAGCATAAAATATAAAGAAGAAAATGATATACAAGAAAAATCTAACCTATTTCCTAAGTTGAAAAAACACTACATAGATAATCACAAAATACATAAAATGCTTTAAAACAAGCACTATAAAATCCATACTAAAATGCAGAAAACCACTTAGCTCAGATCTATTTCTCATTTTTATTAAAATAAAAAAACACTACAAAGAAAATAATGCTGTCTAGAGTACTTGTCCTGGCAGAGAGCAGACTGAGTAGGCAGCACTGGTAGATAATGGTGGAGCCACATGGAGTAGAGGGGAAGTCCATTGAAGTAAGTGATTCTATGCAGAATGATGATGATGGAAATCCAAATGTGAGTAATGAAGGCACATATTAAAGTGGAACTTTCAAATTAATTCAAGTTCGCATATTTAGAAACTGCATTAAAAACTGCCTATATGTCATGTTGGCAAAAAGTGCAGCAGATGTATAGTTTAGGAGATATTCACACTTATTTCTGGGGAAGTGAAAGTGAAAATGTCCTGGTACTGCTCAAATCTTCATTAGCATAAGAAACATCTTTGAAACCTTCATTAGCATATTAAGTGTCACTGAAAATACGTAATTAGCATATAAAATATTAATGGTACCTCAAGGGTACTGCAATTAGCATACATTATCATAGGGTAACAATAGAGTTCCTTACCTCTCCCTCTCCCTGCAGTGCTTGGAGCTCTCTTTTGTATGTCTTCTTCCCCAGAGTCTCATAGATCTTTGTCATTACGGGGATTTTCTCGCTGCCGTCACTCATGGCCGTATGGTACTTGGGTTCTGGGAGGTCGCCCATGAAGCGAAGAATGGTTATCCAGACGGCCAAAGCAGCCTGAGGAAGGACAGTGAGATGGAAACATTAACCACCAGACTGAACAGTTCTAAAGTACAGGAGAGGAGAAGAGTCCATGCTGAACATGGGCTGAAATACTACAGAACATAAGAAATGGATAAATAACAAAATGAACACAACTACATATAAGTGCTGAAAAAAGGCAGCATTCAGAAATCTAAAGAGGAGGAATTCTGGAAAAAAACAACTGCCTCATAGGGGACACATGAAACTTCCCAACAATTTAAATGGGGACTTTAACCCCCTCAATGCTAGAGGGGTCTCCAACACATTGTCTGTCTACCATTCAAGGGATTTAAAGTTCTATTTAAGGAGTTGAGGAGTTTTCATCCATGCCCAATGGCGTAACTTGGTTTCCTCCAGAACTGTCATCCTTTAGCCCTTAATTCTATTCTATGGCAGCGAGGGTCATTCACCAGGAATAACAGTGGAATATATTACTCATATATATAATATATTTCATATATTATTATGAAAATACATGTTTTATTAGGTGTTTCCTACTGAGTAAAACCAAGGGGAATAATACTGATGGGAGATGTCTCATTTCACAGCTCTGAATTACATTTAACCCTTTGAGTACCAGAATGGTACGGAATGCATTGCAACACAATGAATTCTGTACAACTCTGGCATTCAAAGGGTTTAATAAGAGGAGAGGTGCACTGTATTTCTTGGCCTATCAATTGTATGGTACTGCTGGTACAATTTCATCACTGATCTCTTCATAGAATGCAAAATATTGGGAAATTCTTAAATACACTGCACCCAACATCTCATAACAATGCAGGTTTTCTCTAATAACTTTTGAATAAAGCATCTCCAAGTAGTACATGACCCTTGTTCTACCACACAGGACAAGAGCAGGAAGTGCTTGATACAGGTTAGTTTCAGAACTAGGTGAAGAGAGATGTGTGCAAACAGAATGTGTGTATATGTGTTTCTGTACACTGTATGTGTGTGTGTAAAAGAAATGTATCTGTACACTGTATGTGTGTGTGTGTCTAAGAGAAATGTATCTGTATACTGTATGTGCGTGTAAGAGAAATGTATATATACACTGTATGTGCGTGTAAGAGAAATGTATATATACACTGTATGTGTCTGTGTGTAAGAGAAATGTATCTGTACACTGTATGTGTGTGTGTGTGTGTGTGTGTGTGTGTGTGTGTGTGTGTAAGAGAAATGTATCTGTACACTGTATGTGTTTGTGTGTAAGAGAAATGTATATGTACACTGTATGTGTGTGTGTGTGTGTGTAAGAGAAATGTATCTGTACACTGTATGTGTGTGTGTGTAAGAGAAATGTATCTGTACACTGTATGTGTGTGTGTGTGTGTAAGAGAAATGTATCTGTACACTGTATGTGTGTGTGTGTAAGAGAAATGTATCTGTACACTGTATGTGTGTGTGTGTGTAAGAGAAATGTATCTGTACACTGTATGCGATTGTGTGTAAATGAAATGTATAAGTACGCTGTATGTGTATGTGTGTGTGTAAGAGAAATGTATATGTACACTGTATTTGTGTGTGTGTGTAAGAGAAATGTATCTGTACACTGTATGTATGTGTTTGTGTGTAAGAGAAATGTATATGTACACTGTGTGTGTGTGTGTGTAAGAGAAATGTATAAGTACGCTGTATGTGTTTGTGTGTAAGAGAAATGTATCTGTACACTGTATGTGTTTGTGTGTAAGAGAAATGTATATGTACACTGTATGTGTGTGTGTGTGTGTAAGAGAAATGTATCTGTACACTGTATGTGTTTGTGTGTAAGAGAAATGTATATGTACACTGTATGTGTGTGTGTGTGTGTAAGAGAATTGTATCTGTACACTGTATGTGTTTGTGTGTAAGAGAAATGTATATATACACTGTAAGTGTTTGTGTGTAAGAGAAATGTATCTGTACACTGTATGTGTGTGTGTGTGTGTGTGTAAATGAAATGTATAAGTACGCTGTATGTGTTTGTGTGTAAAAGAAATGTATCTGTACACTGTGTGTGTGTGTGTGTGTGTAAGAGAAATGTATATGTACACTGTATGTATTTGTGTGTAAGAGAAATGTATCTGTACACTGTATGCGTTTGTGTGTAAATGAAATGTATAAGTACGCTGTATTTGTTTGTGTGTAATAGAAATGTATCTGTACACTGTATGCGTTTGTGTGTAAATGAAATGTATAAGTACGCTGTATTTGTTTGTGTGTAATAGAAATGTATCTGTACACTGTATGTGTTTGTGTGTGTGTAAGAGGAATGTATATGTACACTGTATGTGAGTGTGTGTGTGTGTGTGTAAGAGAAATGTATATGTACACTGTATGTGTGTGTGTGTGTAAGAGAAATGTATCTGTACACTGTATGTGTGTGTGTGTAAGAGAAATGTATATGTACACTGTATGTGTTTGTGTGTGTGTAAGAGAAATGTATATGTACACTGTATGTGCGTGTGTGTGTGTATAAGAGAAATGTATCTGTATACTGTATGTGTGTAAGAGAAATGTATATATACACTGTATGTGTCTGTGTGTAAGAGAAATGTATCTGTACACTGTATGTGTTTGTGTGTAAGAGAAATGTATCTGTACACTGTATGTGTGTGTGTAAGAGAAATGTGTCTGCACACTGTGTATGTGTGTGTGTGTGTAAGAGAAATGTATCTGTACACTGTATGTGTTTGTGTGTAAGAGAAATGTATCTGTACACTATGTGTGTGTTTGTGTGTAAGAGAAATGTATCTGTACACTGTATGTGTTTGTGTGTAAGAGAAAGTATGTGTGTAAGAGAAATGTCTGTATGTGTGTTTTTGAGAAAGTGTGTGTGAGTGTGTAAGAGAAAATGTCTGTATTTGTGTAGATGTATAAGACATGTAAGAGAAAGTGTATGTGTATGTGTGTGTGTATCTGTGTGTATGTATTTGTGCATGTGTGTATATGTATGTGTGTATGTGTCTGTGCATATGTGCGTGTGTGTATTTGTGTGTCTGTATATACATGTGTCTGTGTATGTATGTATGTATGTATGCCTGTGTATGTATATATATATGCATGTATGTGTGTATGTATGTATGTGTTTGTGTATGTATGTATTTGTGTGTGTCTGTATGTATGTGTGTATGTATGTGCGTGTAAGTGTGTGTGTTTATGTGTATGTATATATGTATGTATGCATGTCTGTGTATGTGTGTATCATGTATGTGTGTGTTTATGTGTCTGTGTATGTATGTATGTATATATGTATGTATGCGTGTGAGAGAGACCGACATGTAGGAAGACAGAAGAGGAGAAATTGCACCATAAAGGACAAATACAATATTCCACTGATTCAAATTAGTCTTTTAACGCCTTCAACGTGAGAAAAGTCTCCAACAAATTTTCCAGTATCAGTGGGGTTAAAATCCTCATTTGGTGCAGTTGTTTTTCTCCAGTCTTGCTCCCCTTTTACTTTATGTGTTCAGCACCACATACAGTCACTCACCAGCTGGTCCCCCTCATCTTCATGGTACAGTAAAGGCTGTTTTAGGGGTCTGCGGATGTAGGTGTTAGTGGTGGTTCCCTGGAAGTATGTGGCCGCAAACTTAGCAAATTTATACTCAGAAAGATCTTCCTCTTCCTCCTCGGGAAGCGGCAAGCTCTCATCCAGGTCCGCCTCCTCCATCTCCACCTGGGTGTGCTCCAGGTCCTAGAGTCACAAGACAGGAGCCATTAAATCTAAACATACAACTAAGTAGATCAGGGGTGGACAACCTGTGGCCGTTGGGCAGCCGGGAATGATATCTGGGGGGAGATGCACAAAACTTCAATACGGTAAAGTCTGGCAATATTTTGGTGAACTGGATCTGAATCCATCTCATGATATGAACTAAGGTATTTTTTTAATCTTATCCGAGTGATTACTCCTCAAATAAATCTACATTACCATTGTCATTGGCAAATTTGTGCAATTAAATCTGAGAAACTTAATTTTGTATTCCTGATTGTATTTAAATGTGACTATTCACCATGTGCACTAAGCTCCAATAGCTGGTGACGCTGTCAGGGCTCACAGAAACAACCTTGCCACCCCGAGACTGGTGAATTGTAGATTTTTCCATCTCTTTCTGTTTAGGTCTTGTTCCTCCTCTAGAACAGTTTTACATGTTTCAATGTAGAAACCCCATCTCTACAAGGATATAGAGAGACTTTAATCATAAGGTTGTGTAAAGCTGGTGATGAGTTGTAACGGCATATCTGGGCTTAAGTATTGTCCTCGTATAGCAAACTACTCTCAAATTTCAAACATGGCGAACTGGTTTCCAGTTTGGAGTAAGGGAAACTGATCTCCACTTTGGAGTATGGCAAACTGATCTCCATTTTGGAGTATGGCAAACTGGTCTCCTAATTGGAGTATGGCAAACTGGTCTCCACTTTGGAGTATGGCAAACTGGTCTCCACTTTGAAACATGTAAAACTGTTTTCCAGGAGGAATGAGAACTACATAGAAAGAGATGGCAAAATGTACAATTCACCAGTCTCAGGGAGGCAAAGTTGTTTCTGTCCTAGCATTTCAACTTCTTTAAAATGTACTTCCCTCCTGTACTTTGTTGAATCCCATAATGTATTTGCATGTATTTGAATGTTTCTATCATATCACCTCTTTCTCTTCTCCAAGTTAAACATGTTTAGAACCTTTATTCTATCCTGATAATGTTTATCCTCTAAGCCATTCACAATTTTAGTACTCTCTAGAATATTTATTTCCTTGTGAAGATGGAGTCTCTAAAACAGTACACAATACTCGAGGGGGGAGATTTACTAAGCAGTGATAAAGAGGTGATAAAGTGGAGATGACTTCTCCAGTGATATCACTTCTCCAGTTCCTTTGTTATTCTATGGAGCCTATGCACTAAGATTTATCCAACTTTGGAGATTTTAGTGTATAGGCTCCATGGAATAACATAGGAACCAGAGAAGTGATATCACTGGAGACGTCATCTCCAATTATCACCTCTTGGTGAACCCCCCCGTGAGGTTTCACCAGAGATCTGTAGAAGAAGGGAAGGTAAAGGAAAGGAATACTATCGTAGTAATTGACAGAAAACACAATGGGGGAAGATTCAGTAACCGGTGATAATTTCTCCAGTTTATCACTTCTCCAGTTCCTATGTTATTCTATACAGCCTATGCATTAAGAGTTCCAAAGTTGAAGAAATCTTAGTGCATTGGCTCCATAGAATAACACAAGGAATTGGATAAGTGATATCACTGGAGAAGTTATCTCCACTTTATCACCTCTTTATCACACCTTAGTGAATCTCCCTCAGTGTGACCATGTGTCCACAAAACAAAAGTGAACACACAGTCACAATTAACACATGTGCTCTCTGGTTTCAACTATACTGAAAGACGAGAAAACAGAAGGAAAAAAAAATAGCAATACAAGCTCAAATGTCCTTTCCGAAAGTTCCCCTCTGGCACTCAAAGTGTTAAACTCTTGGACGCTAGGGACGGCTCCAATGTGTTGCAACGTCTCTAGCATTCAAGGGATCTAAATAGTTGAAAAAAAGAAAGAATATAAATAGATGTATCAAATATTATAATATATGTATTCGACAATAAAGACGGCACTCTCGGGATTTTCCATAAAATCGTTTTATTTCAGCCTGGTTGACGTTTCATTTAAAGGCCTAATGGAGGCTGAAAAGTTGACCAGGCTGAAATAAAAGTATTTTATGGAAAATCCCAAGAGTGCCTTTTTTATTGCTAAATATATTTATGTTAACGATATGTTAATGTGAACTGAGAACCGGGTGCATTGGAGAGAGGAGAGCGCGGTCTTGAGTGTAAAATAATTTCTTAAATAATATATATATATATATATATATATATATATATATATATATATATATATATATATATAATCTTTAAATTCTACATTTTAGGTAGCCTCGGAGTAATTGATCAAAATGTGTTTCCTACATACATACCTCGAATCCCGTTGGTGCCTGCCCTTCATGTCCAGGGAGTGATGACGTGGTCCCCAGGAAACCAAACATTTTATCCACCATGTCGGAGTCATTCACTGGCTCGTTCCTGGCTTTCTCCATCTTATCTAGGAGCTCCTTCTTTCGGCGAGCTTCTTCTTTCTCCCTAACTTCACGTTCTGCATCTTCACGGGCAAGCTGTGCCAGGCGCTCCTATTGGCAGAGAAGAAAGACAGTATGGACCCCTAATATCTCCTAAAGAGGGACACTTGTTGTGAGGTATGGACACCTAACATCTACTAAAGAGGGACACATGGGAGGTATCGACCCCTAATATCTCCTAAAGAGGGACACTTGTGAGGTATGGACACCTAATATCTCCTAAAGAGAGACACATGGGAGGTATAGATCCCTCATATCTCCCAAACAGGGACACTTGGGAGGTATGGACCCCTAATATCTCCTAAAGAGGGACACTTGGGAGGTATGAATATGAACCCCTAGTATCTCCTAAAGAGGATGCTTGGGAGGTACGGACCCCTAAAATCTCCTAAAGAGAGACACTTTGGAGGTTTGGACCCCTAATATCTCCTAAAGGGGGACACTTGGGAGGTATGGAGCCCTACTAACTTGTAATGAGGGACACTTGGGGGGTATGAACCCCTAATATCTCCTAAAGAGGATTGTTTGGAGGTATGGCCCCTAATATCTCCTAAAGAGAGACACTTGGGAGTTATGGACCCTTAATATATCCTAAAGAGAGACACTTGGGTGGTACAGACCCCTAATATCTCCTACAGAGTGACACTTGGGATGTACAAACCCCTATTTCCTAAAGAGGACGCTTGGAAGGTACGGACCCATAAAATCTCCTAAAGAGAGACACTTTGGAGGGATAGACCCCTAATATCTCCTAAATGGGGACACTTGAGAGGTATGGACCCCTAATATCTTGCAAAGAGGACACTTGGACAGTATGAACCCCTAATATCTCCTAAAGAGGGACACTTGGGAGGTACTAACACCTAATATGTCCTAAATAGGGACACTTGGGAGGTACGAACCCCTAATATCTCCTAACGAGGGACATTTGGGAGATATGGACTTCTAATAAGTCCTAAAGAAGGACACGTGTGCAGTATGACCCCTAATATTTCTTAAAGAGGGACACGTGGGAGGTATGGACCCCCAATATTTCCTAACGAGAGACACATGGGAGCTATGGACCCCCAATATCTCCTAAAGAGAGACACAAGTGGGAGGAATGGACCCCTAATATCTCTTAAAGAGGGACACATGGGAGCTATGGACCCCCAATATCTCCTAAAGAGAGAAATGTGGGAGGTATAGACCCCTAATATCTCTTAAAGAGGGACATGTGGGAGGTATGGATCCCTAATATCTCCTAAAGAGAGAGACGTGGGAGCTGTGCTTATGTATCTGGGCAAACTGGAGCAATTCTGGTATAAACCAATTGCACATCAGGGAAGAAATAACAATTCTTAAAATTCTCATTTTTTTTTTAAATTAGGCTTTTAACCTTTTCAGTGCTAGAGAGGTCTCCAAGACATTGAGAAGCAATGAGCATTATAAATCTCAGGAATTTAAGGGGTTTAAATCCAGTTTAAATAAAAAGGGATTTTTATTTATTCACTATGGTGCAGTTAGGTTTGCTCCAAAATTGCTCCAGGTTGACTTTACCCATAAGGCCTGGTGACTTCCTAACACACATAGGGCCTAATTTATCAAACTAAAGTGGCCCAGTTCTGGCATACTTCAGCTGAACCATGGGGATGCCACTTAGGTGAGAAAGGAAGGGAGAGTTACAACACAGAAGTGACTTCTATCCCCATGGTCCCTGTGTCCCCACTGGAAAAAGAGAAAAATATACATTGCTTAGGTTTTCATTCTGAGTACAAAAAAGGGAACTCCCACTTCTGAGAGTTGCTTGACTCAAAAGTTATTACAGTTCAAAAGCTCTCAAGGAGAAGCTGTTACCACTACATTCTATTTATTACTGTGGCCAGTGGCTCATCCTATATAATAATTCGCTAGGATGTTTGTCAGAAGCCGTCATGCGCAGTAGAGACTGCCGAACGCGCAGAATGCTGGGAGTTCTGTACTGGGAGCATTCTGTGCGGAATGCTGGGAGTTCTGTACTGGGAGCATTCTGTGCGGAATGCTGGGAGTTCTGTACTGGGAGCATTCTGTGCGGAATGCTGGGAGTTCTGTGCTGGGAGCATTCTGTGCGGAATGCTGGGAGTTCTGTGCTGGGAGCATTCTGGGCATTCAGGCAGTCTCTACAGCGCATCACATGAGTGACGGCAGACACAGAGCAGGATCGGCCTTTTAACCCTTTGAATGCCGGAGGGGTACGCATTGCAAAGCAATGCGTTGCGTACCCCTCCGGCACTCAAAGGGTTAACAACTCCTAGACCTTGGCCCGTGTCCACAGGCTTTTACACTAGTCTCTCCAATAAAAGAGAATGTATTGCACACCAGGTGAACTGAAGGTCAAAAGGCTTGACACTTGGTGGCGAACATGATAACAGCTTAAAGCAGAACTTTCACATAGTATAAAGTCGCCCTCCAATAATTAAGCATATGGCGACTAGCTTCATAATACTTATATTAACTCTCAGAAGTACCCGATTCTGAAGTAATCCTTAATCTTCAGAGACCGGAAGCCAAGCATCAGAGCATCTTGCCTTAAAGACCTCTGCGTGCCTGCGCCGTCAGTCCCGGTCTTCTCTAGGAGGAATTGCACTGTGCCGAAAGGGACTGGCGGCACAGGGGCCCAGATGGCACTAACCTAAGAAGCCTGGCAGTAAGTCTCCGAAGATTAAGAATTACTTCAGAATCAGGTACATCTGAGAGCTTATAGAATTATTATGAAGCTAGTTGCCATATTCTTAATTACAGGAGGGAGACTATGGAAGGTGAAAGTTCTGCTTGAATACAGTGTTTCTCAGTGTTAGTCCTCACACCAACAGGTCAGTTTTTCAGGACCTCCTTGCTTAATCACCGGTGAATAATCACTGATTCAGTCATTTGGGATTACACTGTGCTTAATTATAGATATCCTGAAAACCTGACCTGTTGGTTTGCTCAGAGGATGCTAGAAGAAAATCACTGGTTTAGTATGTAATGCTAGATGAAATTCAATGGTTTACTATTTTTAAAAAAGTACGTTTGAACAGTAATAACTTTGGAACAGAGCATGTCCCATACATTTGTTTTGCTCAGCAGGAAAATACCTAAATGTAATTTTTTTCATTATAAATGTTTAATGCTCCAACCCCTTTTATGAAAACACATATTTTACAGAGCATTTCCTACTGAATAAAACAAGGTCACCCCCACTGCTGTCAGATGTTTTATTCAAAATTTACAGCAGTTTAACTAATCAGGAAGTGAATTTACTGTGTTTACTTCCTGATAGTTCTAACTGACAGGAAGTGACAGGCAGTTTCTATCACATTCTATGGAGAACTGTGTGTCTCTGGCTTTTCTGCCTTTCCTATCTTCGTTAGAATCTAACAGGAAATCTAATTAGAATTTGACCACTAGAGGGCACTGCTAATGTAAAAAAAACATGGGTTTAAACTGTAATAACTCTGGAAATATAAATCTCTCCACAGTGGGAGTACCCTTATTTTACTCAATAGGAAATTCCCTACAATATATATTTTTTTCATAAAAAAAGTTTACTGATCCTTTAAGGACCAGTTAGTTGAGCAGAGCATTGCATTGCAATGTGTTTCATAGCCCCCTGGTCCTGAGGTGATAAGTACAATCCTTTCATAGTCTGCCTCCCCGTTCTGAGACGTGTACTCAGAAGGACATTGAATTACTTGGTGCTTTTTCTCAGCCTCTTGCTTGGCTTTCTTTGCGCTCATCTCTTTCTTGAATCGCTCTTCTTCAGCCAGGCGGATTTTCTCTGCTTCCAGCCGGCGGTTATACTGAGAAAGAGAGGAGAATACGCTTTATATGGACAACGAGAGATACATAGGCCCACCAATAACACCATTAAATAGATCATGGGCTTCCCTACATGTTAATACTGATCATTTATACTATTTCATGTAGTATCTAGATGTGGTTAATATAAATTCTGCTGCACAAGTATGAGATTTCTGCTGGTATCGCACTGCTAAGTACTATAGACACTATGGGCTGGATTGTATTGCAGGTGCTAATGTTACCACTGGCTTTTATCTCCGGGTTTCCCCATAGACTTCAATAGGAAAATATTTGAGAAAATGGGAGATAACATTTATCTCCTGCAATAGAATCTGGTCCTATGACTCTCTGTAATGTAGCTGCCCAGAGTAAATGTGCCCCTGGAAATCTTTCTGAAATGTTGGCAAGTATTGTTACCATTCTTTAAATTTTTATACAAATAATGTTTTATATACACATTCTCAGAATCATTCACAGGAAGCCTCACATCCTGTAATCATCAGCCAATCAGAGTGTACTATTCACCGCACTATCATCTAAGCAGTGCACACTATTCCTCCTTACACTCACATCGCTGTGGGCGATTTTCAAATACAGTAAAATCACTCTTCTCTGTGGGCCCTTAGTTTGGAACGGCCCTTTAACAGACCCATAGATCGGGTTGCTATATTGCTGTCTTTAAGGGATAGCAATGCTTAATTATAGAAAAAACATAAATAAATAAATTTAAAAAATCACATACATATTGCGGGTTCATTCTGATGATTAAAAAAAAGGTACTCCCATTGCAGCTCAAATGCAAAATTTGTGGGGCCCAAAATTTTTCACTAGAGGTTTCTGTTCAATTGTCCATTGGTGTTCACAGTTTGCTGCAGCTACAGCACCACCAAAAAAATTTCAGGCCATGGAAGTATTGCACCAAAAAAATACAAATTTGAGCTTTGATAACTTTTGAATAAAACATCTCCCAGCAGTGGGAGTACCCTTGTTTTACTCAGCTCTTCTGATAATGAGCCTAGAGTCTAGTTTACCTCTATGCCAGGGATAAGCAGACTTTGGCTCTCAAGCTGTTGGAGACTACAAAACCCATTATCATACCTGGGAACTTTGACTTCTGGGGGAGTCCTGTGTGCCACTGGGGGGGTGAAAAATGATGTTATTTGTGTTAAAAAAGGGGAGGGATTAATTGTGAGTGGGGGTGGGGCCTAACATACGTGGCCAGAGTAGGAGGAATATGCCGTGGAAGGAGGAGAAGTGGGAGGAACAGATTGGGAAGACACATAAGTGGGGAGAGATTTATTAAAAACTCCCCACATCCGGAGAATAAGCCTCTGCCCTGGAGACTCGGTAATTAGCAGCAAAAACTGGAGTCTTCGGTTCCCGAAACAGCCAACAGCTTGAGAGCTAAAGGTTTCCTACCCCAGGTCTAGAAGATGACAGCAAACCAAGTGGACTTATAAAAGAATTTGGACCAGGAGGACAGGAGGAGAAATACTGCTTCGACCAGTAGTTTAATAGTTAGGGGACTGCGTGCGGCCCCAGGGCCACATGCTTGACATGCCTGCCTTAATGCGAACACTGCTCCATAGCTGGAGGGCTTCAGGTTGCCCACCACCATTTTGAACCCTTGGAGATCTCTTTGGCATCCAAATGGTTAACTACGACTTGACAACTGGGGGGCACTCGCAATCAAATCAATCAAACGTTCCACAACATTCTTAGAACTGTGCCCTACTGACATTATTCTTACCTCTCCTTTAAGACGCCTGTACAGTCGGCGTGCTATCATGCCCCTGGCATAGGCTTGAATGGTGTACACAGCCCACAGACGGTGCCTAAAGGCCTTCCGGACCAGGTAACCTCGGCATTGTGCTTGGAAATCACTGATCCGCTTGCGGGCAATATGATATTGCATGTGGAGTTTCCTGGAGCGATACAGAGCTTGGAGACGTAGAAACCCGATCCTCATCTAGGGGAAAAATATATACATGTAGCTGTTATTATTCATATATATACTAGCATAAAAGTTCATGTACACGGGCCAAGGTCTGGTAACGTTAACCCTTTGAGTGCCAGAGGGGTACGCAACGCATTGCTTTGCAATGCGTTGCGTACCCCTCTGGCGCTCAAAGGGTTAAGAGGCCGCTACCTCACTGCTCCACGTGATATAATCATGCGGAGTAGAGACTGCCCAAACGCAGGCAGTCTCTACTGCTCATGACTGCATCATGACAAACATCCTAGCGAATTATTATATAGAATATATATACATATATATATATATATATATATATATATATATAGAGAGAGAGAGAGAGAGATACAGTAAGGCCAATAAATCTTACCATATTTTTCACCTTCAAAACAAGTTCCATTGGAGCTGCCTTAGTGTACTACTTTACATTTTATTTTGTAATGTTCACCTGGGCATTATCTACTGATCTTGCTTCTTCCATCAACCAGCAACTCAGTAATGCGGTAATTATGCTGACTAATACTACTATTGTTAAGCTTATCACTAGATGGCTAATTTTTGGGATGATGGTTCCCCCTTTAAATCCAAATCCTTTGAGTACCAGGGGGAAATGTATTAGATACCTCTCTGGCACTCAGATGGCTTATTCAACATGTTTCCTTTTTATTGATTAATTCATTGCTTTGCAATGCGTTGGATACCTCTCTGGCACTCAAAGGGGGTTATTCACTAAGGCGTGATAAAGAAGTGATAAAGTGGAGATAACTTCTCCAGTGATATCACTGATCCACTTCCTATGTTATTCTATGGAACCTATGCACTATGATTTCTTTAGCTTTGGAGATCTTAGAGCATAGGATCTACAGAATAACATAGGAACTGGAGAAGTGATATCACTGGAGAAGTCATCTTGACTTTATCCCCTCTTTATCACGCTTTAGTGCATAACCCCAGTAGGGTTAAGCCATTGGATGTTAGGGACACTGTAGTCACCTCTAACTTTTTAGGACTAAAATGAATGCCTTTGCTCCTGAACTGCGGTGCAGGACATTTTTTGATTTAATTACATTATTTTAGCACTATCAATGATGGAACTATCTCCAGCAGCCAAGGATTTCCCCAATCTACATACAGCAGATAGGGATATTATTTACTGGATCATTTGACAGGATATTATTCTGGAGGTTACAGAGGTCATTTCATGAGCTCCACTCCGGAAAAGACTTTCCTGCTGCTGGGAAAACAACAGAAAATCTACTTCCTGTGGAGCAACGACAAATAAAAGGGGAATTGTACCTATAGGGTTAAGGGGCACTTAGGGCCCTGTGTGCAAAACAAAACTGCAGTCATTCTAGGGAACAGCAAATATATCATAGGGGACGGCTAAAAATCCCCACTTAATTAAACTGGACTTTTAACCGCTTGAATGCTAGAGAAATGTCAAACACATTACTTCACAATATGGATCAGTCCATCATACAACAGTCAGGTGTATCTATATAATTACTGTGTGTAACAGAAGCACTTACCTAGGCAGGAGTCCATCATACAGCAGTCAGGTGTATCTATATAATTACTGTGTGTTACAGAGGCACTCACCTAGGTAGGAGTCCATCATACAGCAGTCAGGTGTATCTGTATAATTACTGTGTAACAGAAGTACTTACCTAGGTAGGAGTCCATCATACAGCAGTCAGGTGTATCTATATAATTACTGTGTGTAACAGAAGGACTTACCTAGGTAGGAGTCCATCATATAGCAGTCAGGTGTATCTGTATAATTACTGTGTGTAACAGAAGGACTGACCTAGGTAGGACTTACCTGGGTAGGAGTCCATCATACAGCAGTCCCTTTTGTGCAATATTAGATCAAATCATTAGCACCCCAGTAATGTATGTCTATGTCAGGTTTGGTTATTTTATACAGAATTAAGTAAACCAGGTACAACAAATTGTTTGTTTTTTGTAAGTCCTCTGAAGATTCTGGTTTTGTCCCTGCAGCTTACCACGGTGTAATTTCTCCTGCAGTTATGTCCCCTCCAATATCTCTGGATCAGCAGAACAGATTTTCTGACTTTCAAGAAGTTAGACCTAAGTGGAAACAAAACAGTTAAACAATCTTCTTTCTTTATCAAAATAACACAGCTCCTTCCCTGTGACAGTATGTCAGGGACGTTCAACACACACACACACTCTCACATATATATATGTTATTTACATACATACATACAATTTTACTAATAAAACACCACTGGGAATCATATCCATGACACTCATAAGTGACCTCACAAACATTAAAAATATGTACATTTAATTTCTGATATTTTTGCCATTCTGTAAATTTTCCAGAGCTCGAAAGTCAGCTAATTTCTTATGCCCTTTTCCCCTTTAACTGATGATCAGAAGCCAGCCCTACTGATGGGAATTTGAAGGAGCAGCATGGACTGAGCAGGCTGGGTGGCATCTGAGCAGCTGACATCATCAGAGGAGGAGAAATTGTGAGCAAAGCATCTACCTGTTGCCACAGCAATACCAAATGCTTCTTATATATAGTCAAGCTGATACAATTATTGGCTACTTAAGCAGGTTTAGGATGCAATCTTTCAAGACCTCGTAGGTCTCTTTTTCGGGCACGTTATGTATAACATGCCCGAAGAAAAGACCTAAAAAGTCTTGAAAGCTTGCATCCTATATCTGCTTAGTTATCCAATAACGGTATCAACTTGACTCTACTTACCTCCTGTAGTTCTACGGCTAACACAGTACAACTCTGATATTTCAAGTTGCCAATTCACCCGTAGAAGTCACCTTCAGCGTGGAGCCAGTTGAATGTGCTTTTCAGGGAACTAGCGATCAATATCAAAGGCAAAAAATCATATTCATTCTCTGAAGGGCTTGAAGATTAATATCATTGTTTACTGAAGGAAAATACAGACACTGAGCATAGAAGAATATCCAGTGTGTTTCTCACTGTGCTTAATCATAGAAAAAGGATGTCTATGATTAAGCACTTACATTGTGAAATGCTTTAGATACTCCTCTATGATTGGTGTCTGTTTGTATTTTCCTTCAATAGACAATGATTTTATACCTCAAGTCCTTCTGAGAATGAGTGCTATTTTTTTACTTTGATGAGACCAAAGCACCCCATATGCAGCAACAGCTATAGCAGCAGGAGCTGGAGTTAAATATATTAAATCTAAACTATCAGACAAATGTGCAATGACTTTTTACTAGTTTCACTCAGATGGTAAAACTATCAACTATCAACATTTCTACTTCTACTACTACACAAATTATATATATATATATATATATATATATATATATATATATATATATATATATATATATACACACACACACACTGTTACTTGTGTACTCACCTGTCTTTGAATCCCCTGACCACTTTCTGGATGAGAATAACCTTGTCAGTGATGGCTTTGTCTCTCTCAATCTCCAGCAGCATGTCATGATGATCCTTTAATACATAATAATATAACATTATTCTCTCCTCATGTACTCAGAACTGAAATCAGGAGCATTGCTAGGTATTGGATGCGGCTGCTAAAGGCCCAAGACTCATGCGTAAAGCCTTGGGTCTTGCTGCCAGCTCGGGGCATATTATGATGCTAGTCTCCTTACTAATAATGGTGCCATCGGGCTGCTCAGTGCACTGCTGATGCAATAGGTTTGTCCCAGCCCCGGATCTCTTGGGAAACTGGTAATTACTCAGGTTGAAACAGTATTATTGAAAAAAGTACGATAACAAGTGGAAGTTTCCAGTTGCTCTATGATATCAGGGAGAGATAGCGCTTTAGCACCCCAATAATGAGAAATGTCTGCTGCTGCTGCTGTTGTACATATGTAACCTGCAGTCCTCCATATGATGTTGGACTACAACTCACATCATCCTTAGCCAGCTTTTGGCTAACTATAGGTGAAGGGAATTGTAGTCCAACAACAGATACGGAATTTCAGGATGCCCACCCTTGGTCTGTGCACAGGCAGCTGCACGGTCTTCATATGTGGAATTAAACAAAACAGATTATACGCATGAGACAGTTTATCTATATGGTAGATATGTCTGACTATAACCACTGCTCACATGCCTAGATATTGACGATCACAAACTGCCCAATGGCTAGTAGGGAGTGATGGGAGTTGTAGTTCCTAACAGCTAGAGGATAAGTATTTGGGTACGCCTGCTTATAATATTTACACCTAAGTTATTATGATTATGTGGGTTATATTAATAACAGATGTGGCCTGTTATATGCAGGGACGTGCACAGACATTTTGGGGGGCAGGGGCTCAAATGAAAAAAGGGCACTTCTCATAATTATTTATTCAAAATATATATTTTAAAAAAACAAAATAATTTATATCTCAGGAGTCTGTAGGCACAGAAATCTGAAGCCCCCCTCCCCCCATTGGCCATCTCCACTGGACACCTCCACAATGCTCCTAATCTCCACACTGCCCCCATCATCTCCATATTGCCCTTACATTGCCCCCTGTCAGCCCCACATTGCCCCCATCATCTCCATATTGCCCCCATCAGCTCCAACTTACCCTCACATTGCTCCCATCAGCTCCATATAGCCCCCATCAGCTCCATATTGCCATCAGCTCCAACTTAACCTCACATACATTGACCCATCATCTCCATCTTGCCCCCCATCAGATCCATCTTGCCCCCCATCAGATCCATATTGTCCCATCATTTCCACATTGCCCCCAATGTCCGTTTCCTACCTCTTCCCTGGTGGTCCAGCAGCAGGAGAGGTCTATATATGCCTCCTTTGGCACAGACTTGTAGCTGCTGGAGCTCCCGCTTGGTCTTCTCTTCATGCAGAGCGCTGGGAGATGATGTCATCTCCCAGCGCTCTGTAATACTAAAGAGCCAATGAAGGAGCGCAGCATCTACAGGTCTGTCCTGAAGGAGGCACAGACCTGACTGGGCGGTGGTGGGGTTAGTGCGGGCGGCGAGGCAACTTTTTTTTTTTTGTTAAAAGGGCACGAGGGCACTTTGGACAAAAAGGGCAGGTGCTCAAGCCCCCCTTGGTGTCTATGTGTGCACGTGCCTGGTTATATGGGTACTCCCAGCCTGAGACAAGGCATCAAAGTAACTTTGTGCACCTCCTTTTGCATTCTACTGGGGAGATGTTCTGGGTTTGCATTAAAGTCTTAATGACAATGGATCGTGTGGGTCTGTATGTACTCTAAGTGATCACACACTAATGCATACCAGTTGAGCTACACTGGTGTATTTGTACATTTAAGTGAACATATGGTAATTACATCAAAGAGAAAGAAGTTCTAATCTAAGATTTGATCCAATTTGACAAAACGCCAATTATGTATAGAATGTGTTTTCATGCACATGTTGGCATATGGTATGTCAATCTAAGGTCTATATTGTGTACCTAAAACCTTCTCTACTTCCTGCTGGAAAAGCCCTAATTTCCTCTCTGAGTTCCTCTCGCATTGACAGCTGCAGGATTCCGATAAAAGGGCTTAGGAAGGGGGTAGCTCCTAGCAATAGGATGTCATTAAATGTTTTTAGGAATCCCGGCTTATCGTGAAAGGAGAATCAGTGAAAGGGAAGGCGAAAAGGAAGTCTTAAAATAGGAAGGCCATCTAGTCAAAGGGCCTTATGTTCAACAGCAATGAGGATCAATTCTGGTATAAGTGAACTGCACCATATGGAAGAAATAACATTTCCTAGCATGCAGTGAAACCATGATATGTTTCCTGTCTTTTTTTTTTTAACTCTTGGAATGCCAGAGGGGTACGCAACGCATAGCTTTGTACATCCCTTTGGCACAAAAAGGGTTAATTGATGGAGGGGAGATCTTATACATAAACCCAGTACTATCATCTCCAAATATAAATTTTATGACATGTCTTTTAAAGGGACATACATGCCATTATACTCTTAGCGATGATCTAGAACAAGGGGGCTCAAACCTGTCCTCGGTCCTCCCCTTCCCGACAGTGCATATGGTCAGGATCTCCTCAGTTAAACACACGTGAATGTCGGTAATTCAGACAGATCCATCAGAATGGCTAAGCAACTGACTGATCCACCTGTGTGCATGTGAGGAGATCCTGAAAGCTTGCACTGTTGTGGGGGGCTGAGAACAGGTTTGAGCTCCCCTAATCTAGAACCAGAGTGGTGAAAACTGCAGGCCTTCAGCTGCTGGACTGTTAGTTAAAGGGACAGTAAGGTCCCAGAAAAAATATTTTGCATTTTGTAGGGATTAAAAAGTTGAATTGAATGCAAAAAACCCTATTTCTCAAACTGCTACGGTTTGAGAGATATCGACATTCAAAGTTTGACGTTTCCTGCTGTCAGCTGTAAAGCCGTCACCGAGGCTCTTCAGCAGAGCTGCAATCGCGTCATTTACAACGAATGACTTCATTGGAATGGTCTACAAAGTGTCTTTGCAAACCAGGCACACTTTGTAGACCATTCCAATTAAGTAATTTCTTTAAAAAAACTTTGAATGCAGATATCTCTCAAACCATAGCGGTTTGAGAGATAGGGTTTTTTTTTGCATTCAATTCAACTTTTTTAATCCCTACAAAATGCTAAATATATTTTCTGGGATATTACTGTCCCTTTAAAGTTAATTAAAGCTATTAGGGGAGATGTCTCAGATGATTCTGTGCTGAAACAGGTGCTGTCACATGCATTTCTTCTATTTACTAACCCATTTATGCTGAAATTGTGTCTCTTAAAGGGATAAAAACACTAAACAAAGAATCAGTGTAATTAGGATAATGTGACTTTAAATTATACCCAATCGCAGTTAATTCCCCATTCTATTACACCAAGGGATCCGTTCAGTACCTATTAATAAAATTGCTAAAAAAATAAAATCATCTTTAAGATATAACCTTTATTATTATACTATTTTAAACATTTTGTGATGTGTGAAAGGTGCTGTTTATTGTCACAGGAAATACACCCTTTATTAAAATTATGGTTCGTATGCCTTGAAGGGTTAACTAAAAATAAAAACAATCCTACACTGTGCAGTCTATTAGCATATAGGGGTAGACCATTTTCATTAGGATGTGATAGCGCCTATCATTTACCAATATACGGTGTCACAACTATTTCAGCAATAATAGCAGTATGATTTTAACCCTTAGTACTTGTAAGAGGCTGTCATTGCTTAATAAAGCTATTTCAGATTAATGGAGGGCCAATTATATGGGTAACTGAGGAGTTAATTTAGGATCGAAGACACATTATAGCTTTGAGACACCCGAGCTACTGACTATGTATATATTTCTCTACATCCAGACCAGGATACAAAAGGTCTAACCCTACATGCTAATAGACTGCACATATTTGAGAACCCAAATGGCAACAGCACTAGTCACGTCCTAAAGCACAGCGTAGGATTGTTTTTATTTTCTGGTTAACTCTACAAGGGATACGAACCATAATTTTAATAAAGGGTGTATTTGCTGTGACAATAAACAGCACCTTTCACATATCATGACATTTTAAGAATAGTATAATAATAAAGTTTATATCTTAACCCTTTGAGTGCCAGAGGGGTACGCAATGCATTGCAAAGCAATGCGTTGCGTACCCCTCTGGCACTCAAAGGGTTAAAGGCTACACCAACAGAGATGTGCTGACTATTTAAAGATAAATAGCCGAGGAACCTTTGTCACTTCAATTATCCTCATCCAGTCTCCAGCTATTGTGGGTCTATAACTTCTATCATACTCAGACTTCTGTTCAATGGCTGAGGATGATGGGATCTGTAATCCAACAACAGTCTGGGCAATTTACAACCTTCATTCTTGTTTGGCCTACTCTCTGCTGTATGTTGATACTATAAAAACAATGATAACCATAGAGAGGCTTATATATATATATATTATTTCTCTGTAGTCCCAGTATTAAGACACTAGTTGCAATAATCCTATATAATAATTCGCTAAATTGTGTGTAACGCCCGACATGCGCAGCACACACTGCTGCGCGTGTGGTGGTCATGCGCAGTAGTGACTGCCCGCTCCGCAGCTGATACAGAGCTGGGCGCTCCGAAGGAGCGTCCAGCTCTGTATCAGCCGCGGAGCGGGCAGTCTCCACTGCGCGTGACTGTATCGCGACCGGGTGGCAGTGGCACTGTGGCCCGTGTAACGGGCTGTTCAACTAGTTATCTATATTGTTCTTAGTTGAAAAAACTATACAGTAATCTTTTGAACATACATATATGGTATCTGCCAACATGGCTTCCCAATGCAAGAAATTCAACAGCCTTACTGCCTTTACAGTGATAACCCTTTCCTTTGTTGTAGCTGGAAGATCTTTTCCTCTAATTGTAATAGGTAGCAACTTGATTTTTTTTCTCAGTCCCTTGTTCAAATAATTCTGCGGGGAGTTGTTTTGCCCTTGTTTATAGTAATTAACTATTGTAGAGCACTTAGGAATCTGATGGATCTTTATAAATACATGATAATAATGATTACCCCCACCACTCACAAGCTTAATAACCAACTTGTACATATTTCTTACTTTTAAAAAAATCTTAGTTTTGCCTATTTGCCAGTCATCATCCTTGCCCAGCACAGTCTCTGCTATCCGCTGGCACGTCCCACGGAGATCTCCCTACAAAACAAGAATACAGTGTTTGAAGGTTGCTCAATACATATTGTGCAATCAATTCAATTACTCAAAATGTGTGATGATGTCCTCAGTTGACTCCAGTCACCACTGACATTATTATTGCACAGGAAACAAGGACTGTGATAACCTGTTCACTCTGTCCTGGCTTTCCAGAAAATGTTACAACACCAGCTGCTGCAACAGAGCCATATTGCTTCCTTAGGACAATTGGCATATCTGGGAACGTTCCGCTGTGAAGCTACTAGAAAGGGCTCATGGGCTGTGACCAGACGTATGTTAAATTGGGAAGGCCTTAATTGGGTAGGCAGGGCTTAATTGGGATTGGGATTGGACTGGGATGTGGGAGGAACAGGGTGGGAAGGATAAGAAGTGGGCAGAGTTGCTCACTACAGCCAGAGAATCAGCCTCTGTCCCGGAGAACCAGTAATTTACATTAAAAACCAGGGTTCCCAGGTCAGATGCAGTTAGGTATAGCAGTTGGTGGCTGGAAATCCTTTGGCAAGCTCCGGACCACAGTGGCCAGAATATCATAGTCCTCCCTGGAAAACAACTAATTATAATTTAGGCCAGTGGTAGTCATTCTACAGCTGTTGGGGATCAGAGCTCCCATCATTTCCAGCTAGCCAATGGCTAACTAGTTAAAAACTATGAAAAGGCAAGAAATGATTGGCTGGTAGCATCTCTTAGCACTCACGCCCTCACTCATACCAACTCATTAGGCCTTCTAGCCAACCACAGAGTGAAGGGAGTCTGCAGCAAAGCATATGCAGCATAATGAACATACCTGGGAACTTTCAGTTGAGGGCTACCCGGAGGGTAGTCCTCTGTTCAGCAGGGGGTAACAAAAATGACGCTAATCTCGTAAAAAAGGGGTGGGGCTTAACTTGAGTGTTGGGGGGATTTAACCCTTTGAGTGCCAGAGTGGTACGGAATGCATTGCAAAGCAATGCATTCCGTACCACTCTGGTACACAGAGGGTTAACTGTGTCACACAGAAGGCTGGGGACGGAGGCACAACGGGAGAAAAAGCAGATGTGGCAGAGTTTCAATAGAAACTCTCCACATCCGGAGGAATTTGCCTCTGCCCCGGAGACCCGGTAAAGCTCTGTCAGAACCGGAGTCTCCGTGGCAAATCCGGAGAATTCCCAGGTATGATAATGAACACATAAATATTCCCAATTATTTAAATAGGAATTTTAACCCCTTGAATGCTAGAGAGGTCTCCAACGCATTGCTTCGTTCAAGGGATTAAAAGTCCCAGTTAAGTCACATACATCCCCAGAATTGCTCCATTTTGACATAAGTAACACATTATAACAATTTAGGCCCATTTATAAGAGTCCCTACCTCTACCCACCTCCATGTTTTGAGAGATATTCAGCCCCTGAGGAGGTAGCCTGGGTATCTGTTCGGTGGGCGGCATGCTTACCTTTGCCACCCACTTCCTCTATTGTTGTTCTCCCTCCAAGATCCTCAGAAATGACCTGAGTGCCCTGTCAGGACCTTCAGGTTTCAACGCGCAGTGTAAACTACGGTGGTGCCCTGCATGGTCCTGACAGGGCACTCAGGGTCCTGACAGGGCACTACAGCAATTTCTAATGTGCCTGGAGGGAAAACAGCAGTAGCGGAAATGGGTGGCAAAGGTAAGCATTCCGCCCACCAATCGGATCCCTAGGCTGCCTCCTCAGGGGATCAATCTTTATCAGATGTGGAGGTGGGTAGAGGGAAAGACAGTGGGAGCTCACATTTGCGTTTTTGAGGTAGCATATCTCCCAAGTGTCCCTCTTTAGGAGGGACAGTCCCTCTTTGAGACACAAATCCCTCTGTCCCTCTTTCCTACCCTGGTGTCCCCGTGTTTAGGAGATCAGACTGTGTGATGTGTATAGAAGTATATCACCCTGGTGTCCCTGTGTTTAGGAGATCAGACTGTGTGGTGTGTATATAAGTGTATCACCCTGGTATCCCTGTGTTTAGGAGATCAGACTGTGTGCTGTGTATAGAAGTGTATCACCCTGGTGTCCCTTTGTTTAGGAGATCAGACTGTGTGATGTGTGTATAAGTGTATCACCCTGGTGTCCCTGTGTTTAGGAAATCAGACTGTGTGGTGTGTATAGAAGTATATCACCCTGGTGTCCCTGTGTTTAGGAGATCAGACTGTGTGGTGTGTATATATAAGTGTATCACCCTGGTGTCCCTGTGTTTAGGAGATCAGACTGTGTGATGTGTGTATATAAGTGTATCACCCTGGTGTCCCTGTGTTTAGGAGATCAGACTGTGTGGTGTGTATATAAGTGTATCACCCTGGTGTCCCTGTGTTTAGGAGATCAGACTGTGTGGTGTGTATATAAGTGTATCACCCTGGTATCCCTGTGTTTATGAGATCACACTGTGTGGTGTATATATAAGTGTATCACCCTGGTGTCCCTGTGTTTAGGAGATCAGACTGTGTGGTGTGTATAGAAGTATCACCCTGGTGTCCCCGTGTTTAGGAGATCAGACTGTGTGGTGTATATATAAGTGTATCACCCTGATGTCCCTGTGTTTAGGAGATCAGACTATGTGGTGTGTATATAAGTGTATCACCCTGGTATCCCTGTGTTTATGAGATCACACTGTGTGGTGTATATATAAGTGTATCACCTTGGTGTCCCTGTGTTTAGGAGATTAGACTGTGTGTTGTGTATATAAGTGTATCACCCTGGTGTCCCTGTGTTTAGGAGATCAGACTGTGTGGTGTGTATAGAAGTATCATCCTGGTGTCCCCGTGTTTAGGAGATCAGACTGTGTGGTGTATATATAAGTGTATCACCCTGATGTCCCTGTGTTTAGGAGATCAGACTGTGTGGTGTGTATATAAGTGTATCACCCTGGTGTCCCTGTGTTTAGGAGATCAGACTGTGTGGTGTGTATATAAGTGTATCACCCTGGTGTCCCTGTGTTTAGATCAGACTGTATGGTGTGTATATAAGTGTATCACCCTGGTGTCCCTGTGTTTAAGTGATCGGACTGTGTGGTGTGTATATAAGTGTATCACCCTGGTGTCCCTGTGTTTAGGAGATCAGACTGTGTGCTGTGTATAGAAGTGTATCACCCTGGTGTCCCTGTGTTTAGGAGATCAGACTGTGTGCTGTGTATAGAAGTGTATCACCCTGGTGTCCCTGTGTTTAGGAGGTCAGTCTGTATGGTGTGTATAGAAGTGTATCACCCTGGTGTCCCTGTGTTTAGGAGATCAGACTGTGTGGTGTGTATATAAGTGTATCACCCTGGTGTCCCTGTGTTTAGGAGATCAGACTGTGTGGTGTGTATATAAGTGTATCACCCTGATGTCCCTGTGTTTAGGAGATCAGACTGTGTGTGTGTGTGTATGGAAGTGTATCACCCTGTTGTCCCTGTGTTTAGGAGATCAGACTGTGTGGTGTGTATATAAGTGTATCACCCTGTTGTCCCTGTGTTTAGGAGATCAGACTGTGTGGTGTGTATAGAAGTGTATCACCCTGGTGTCCCTGTGTTTAGGAGATCAGACTGTGTGGTGTGTATGTAAGTGTATCACATTGCTCTGCAGCAATAAAACTCACATTAATTCTTGTGTCAACATCAGTATATGTGTTTATAAATTAGTCTGTGTAAATAAAATACTTTGTTCTTGCTCTAAATCATTTATTCAGTTACACAAAGAGGTGTCAATGGATCATGAAATAACCTAAAAATTACCAGTAATGCTCCTCCTGCCAGCCACACCCCTAGCAGCACCACCTAAACCAAATTGTCCCTCTTTGGCCATTTGAAATGTTGGGAGGTATGAGGAAGGGAAGAAAGAACGCAAACGAGGGATCATGGAGAGGCAAAAAATGTGTATTTTTATTTTGTGCATGGGAAGGGGGTGCATATTATACATTATATACATTATATATTATAAAATCTTGAGTATATTATGCACCTGCGTATTATACACCGGTGAGCATTATACCTGAGATTTAGTAGTAATAGTTTATGAGATGTTATAATCTTATTTATGTTTCATTTTATTCAAACTGGACATTATTGGCTGGCAGAGTCATGTGCCAGACTGCCCAAGCAGTATGGAATGTTAGTGACTGGCTGTGCCAACCAATACTGTCTAATTTGAATAAACTGACAAATAAATTAAGCTAAATATATAAAACTATTTTTTTAATAGTTTATAGGGGACACTGAAAGCACTAGGGGACATTGAAATCACTTTCAAATGGTGCTGGTTTTACTTTAAAGGAGCAAAGGAGCAGTAATCCTTTGTTATGAAAAATATATATTGTACATTGTAGAACTTTTCCTGTTGAGTAAAACAAGGGTAATCCCACTGCTGAAAGATGCATATATTGGAATTTAAACTTTTGTTTGTTTTTTTGTTTGTTGTTTACATTAAAGGGATTGTAATGTCCCCAAAGAAGTATCTTCTAAATGGTAGCTGCAATTATAAAACATTTAATGCGCTTAATCCTTCCTCTCAAACCGTTATGGTTTGAGAGATGTAATAAAATAAATACCTCCGCTCCCTCCCCCTTCTCATGAGTCCGCTGTACAGCAACCGTCATGATATCCTGCTTCCGGGACCAGACGGCGGCTCTTCCGGAGCGCTGTCATCGAGATATCTAACTATAATTACTTCATAGGAATGGTCTACAATGTGTGCTTGCAAGCCAGGCACACGTTATAGACCATACTGATGAAGTAATTATAGTTAGATATCCTGATGTCAGCACTCCTGAAGACTCGCCTACAGTTGGGCGACCGGATTCTGCCTCTGACAGCTTTTCAGCTCATCAGGCAGAAAGGGGAGGGAACGGAGGTCTTTATTTTCTTATTAAAGGATTAAGCGCATTAAGTGTTTTTTTATTGCAGCTACTATTTACAGGATACTTTTTTGGGGAGTTTACTATCCCTTTAACAGTGTCCTCTAGTGGTCAGATTCTAATTAGCAATTTTGATGCATTTTCTGGGAGAGGTGAGTTACTGGAAAACAGTTACGCACAGAATGTGATCAAAACTGCTGAGTCATGCAGTCAACACTTTCTGGAAGTAATTACACTGTAATTCCCTTCCTCTCAATTTGAACAGTTAGAACTTTTGAATAAAACAACTGATAGTGGTGGGATTACCCTTCTTTTACTGAGTAAGTAAAATCCTATAACGTATAGGTTTTTATAAAAAAAAAAAAAATTACCGCACTTTTAAGGTCCATTGTATCACACTGTAATCACACTGGGATGGGAGTTAAGGTCCAAAAACAATCAAAGAGCCTTAGTTTGTCCTTCCATGGTTTAACCCTTTGTGTGCCAGATTCCGTACACCTCTGGCACCCACAGGGTTAAAGCTTTATTTTTGTATTCCAAAACAGAACTTACACAAAAACTTAATTGGAAATGTTTTATCATCACCTTTTGGTAAGTTTTTAACCCTTTGTGAGCCAAAGGGGGTATCCAACTCAATGCTATGCTACACACTCTGGCACTCAAATGGTTAAAGGTATTGGAACGTTTTGATGAAAAAATGTAACATAGAGTTTTTCTTACTTAGCAAAACCAGGAAACTTCCATTGCTGGAACAGATTTCATTCAAAATTAATTACACTTCAGACTTGTTTTATACAGTATTTTTTTAATTAAAATGATATGATAAGTCAACATTGATGACACAGTTGCTATACTCAAGGGCAGCAGTTCTCCAAAAAGCAACATAATAGTGCATTTTGTGCGCTGTTTTCAGCTGGAATAACTTTTGAAGGAATCATCTCCAAATAGTCACAAAAACCATTGTTCAGAGAAGCTGGACAAATTCTACAATATCTTTGGTTTTAATAAAACTATAGCTTAAAGAATTTCCTAATTTTCTTAGCCAAATACTTGCATCAGAATTTTTTTTTACTGCTTTCTTTCCAAAAACCCTACAAGTTAATGCATTTCTACCCAGTAATACTACCGCCTTAATTTTTGCCCTTTCTCTGATGCTGCCCATATATATTATTGACAATCGATACTGGTGAACTGAATGAGCATGTCTCCATTACCTTATACTCAAGGGATTAAAGGGATAGTAATACTTTAATATTACTAATCCCCATAGTGTAGCTATTTCAAGAAGAATTCAATTGTCCCCAGTGTCATCTCTCAAACCTTTATGGTTTGAGAGATAACCGTAAGCTAAGTTACCCCCTCCCTCCCCCTTCCCTGAAGTCAGCGTTGTACTGACTGCAGGGATATCCGGTTTTATTTTCATCAGGTGGCTCTGCAGCAGAGCCAAGATCGCATTAGTAAAAAAATGTATTTCAAAAAAATGTATTTCACTGAAACGGTCTTCTACGTCTGCTTGCAAACCAAGCACATGTAGAAGACCGTTTCAGTGAAATAATTCTTTTTCACTAACGCGATCTTGGCTCTGCTGCAGAGCCGCAAGCCTGTCGTAAGACAGACTTCCCCTGCAGTCAGTACAACGCTGACTTCAGGGAAGGGGGAGGGAGGGGGTACCTTTGCGTTCGGTTATCTCTCAAACCATAAAGATTTGAGAGATGAACCTGGGGGCAATTGAATTATTTTTTAAATAGCTACACTATAGGGATTAGTAATATTAAAGTATTACTATCCCTTTAAAGTGTAACTTTATCAATTCAAGGGCAGGCTCGTTCCTAGTTGAGCATCTCTGACTATCTCTTTGAGTATGCAAATTTCCCTTGGGACTGGTCACCCTAAGGGACCCCTTGTTCACAGTGCGTAGAAAGATCAGCTGCACCTCAATGACGAGGCCCAGCAAGGCTGAAACGCATGCGTGGGGTTGGCTGCTTCTCTTGTTCAAAGAGGAATTGCCTGTCAGTTTGTGATTGTACTGCCTTTTGGTAGGATCAGTATGATGTGCTTTAGGATATTTCCTCTCTGTGAAAGGCACTAGTGAGCTAAAAGAGATTGCACCCAGGCTCGTTCCTAGCTGAGCATCTCTGACTAGCTCTTTGATTGAAGTGTAACTAATCTGTTGTAATAACAGGGAATTTTGATAGAGCTTTTCAAATCCCCTATATATGTTAGCCATTATAACAGTTTAGGTTCATATATAAGAGCTTTCAGAATCTCTAATATGTTACGTTAGCCACAGGTTACCCACTGCTGTACTTCCTGTATAGGAATAACTACAGTGTGATACCATGGACCACGGAACTAACATCTTATAACAGGTTCATGTGAGAGCGATTTCAAAATCACCTATATTTATGTTAGTCACTTTTATTTGAAATTGGTATAATGCACACTTTTTTTTACCCCATTTCACCTTATGTGAAGTGGGAGGTGCATATTATACACAAGTTTAAAAAAAAATAAATAATAAAAAAAAAACCCACACAAAAATTTAAATTTTACTTTCTTTTTTCTCAACCTCAGAAACGCCTATGTGAGTTCCCACGGTCCCTTCCTCTACCGCTGCTGATATATTATTGACAATCTATACTGGTGAACTGAATGCGCATGTCTCCTTTACCTTATACTCAAGGGATTAAAGTGTAACTAACCCTTTGTAATAACAGTGAATTTTGATAGAACTTTTCAAATACCCTATATTTATGTTAGTCATTATTATTTAAAACATTATTTTATGAGATATTTAGCTTTGTTTATTTGTTGGTTTGTACTCTCCCACCAACCTGCCACTCTCTTTAAAGGGATAGTAATGTTTCACAAAAACAGCAGCTCCAATTAATCATCATAGTATTTGGGCCATGGAGAGTGTTATATCAATACTGTCAGAGTTGTAGTTCAAGAGTAATTGAATGATAAAGTTTCCCCTCCTGTCCCTTTTACCTAGTGTAAGCCATCTCTTCTCAGATGTGGAATGCAGTACATAGACCAGACAGATAACAGCAGGGGACAATCTTCTTCCTATGAGAACAATGAAAGCTCTGCCCCCCTTGACAAGTTTTTCAGGTTTTTCCCTTATCTTAATTGAAGATTGTCCCTCTCTGCAGTCTACCTGGACATCTCCCTTCTGCTCTGGCTGAGCAGTGTTACATCAGAAAAAGGGGCGGGAGGGGGATACTTTGTCACTGAATTACTCTTGAACTCCAATTCTGACAGAATTGAAATAACGCTCTCCAAAGTCCAAATACTATGATGATTAATTAGGGCTGCTTTTATTATGAAACATTACTATCCCTTTAAGGTAGATAGTAACTTTCCACACTTCTCTCCCACCTGTACTCCCTGACACCCATATTCTATGATTTCACACTGATCTCTCTCTCTCACTTGTCACACTCCCTGACAGCCAGTACCAGCTAATGTCCATAAAATGACCAGCGGAAAATCTATCAGATCTTGCAGAGATGAATGTTACCAGTGAGAGCAGAATGCGGAATGGCAGAAGGTCTACTTTATTACCTAAACAGAGGATTAATAGAGAGGAGCACTCTCCTTACCTGTTTGTAGGCAGGCTTCACTCCTGGCATTAACACACGATATCTGTCCACAAACTCCACAAACGTGTAGCGGATGGGATAACCCGCCCTACGGATCCGGATTGTCTCCATCATTCCTGAGTACCTTAACTGGCGAACGCAGAGCTCCCGGTCAAACAACTGTTGGGAAGGGACACATAATGCGTATCACCAAGAATTAGCACTAGATCAGCTATGTCAGGTGTGCACGACTTTCAACTCTCCAGCTGTTGTTGTTGGACTACAATTCACAATGCTGTTAGATACCTCTGCAGCATTCAATGGCTCACAAACGTCATTTAAATGAACTGAAATGTTTTATTCTCCCCTATGGAGCAGCTGATTTGTTCCAGAATTGCACTTCTTAAACCTCTGAGTGCCAGAGGGGTTTGCAATGCATTGCTTCGAACATACCCCCTGGCATTTAAAGGGTTAAGCTTGAAGAATAAGGCCCTTTGTGCTCTAAATAATTCTAAAGGCTGGCACACCCCATTAAAAATAACTGTTACAATCCACCCACTTTTCAACTTTGAGTGCCTGAGGGATGTCCAACATATTGCGAAGAAATGTGTCGGTCACCCCACTAGCACTCAAAGGGTTAAAGATCTTTCATAAACAAATAGTGCCTCAGTATGAATAAAAAGCTTGCAAAAAATAATTATATATTTTTTCCTTCTATCTGTTGTGCTCCATGGAAAGCAAGACCGTAACACCAACAGTGAGCGACTTGGGGGGGGGGTTATGAACTAAGGTGAGATAAAGGGAGAGGAAACTGCACTAATGGCGTTCCGGGTTGGACAATCTGTGGTTCTCCAGATATTGTGCAATACAGCTCCCGTCATCCTCACAGCCAATGGCTCATCTTTATTACACCTTATTGCATAACCCCATGTATATAAAATTTTTACTGTGTGTGCAGGTGTGTGTGTGTGTGTGTATATATATATATATATATATATATATATATATATAAAATACATACATACAACTCTTTGCTGTAAACACTCCAGTTTATGATTAATCACTCGTGTGTGAAACGCGCGAGACAGATGTGGCATGTGTGGTGTTCATTGTGTATAACGTGTAATAAAGAAAGATTTGGTTTTATCTACTATGCTGGAGTGCGGTTCTCGTTTATATGTTTGAATTTCACAAAAGGGTTGGGAATCCTGAGAACCTGCACCGCGATCAAGAAACCAGCAGGCGGTGCGTTACATGCCATTCGATACTTTGTTACCAACAGTGCCATTGTGTGTTTTTTGTTGTAAACACTCCAGGACATAATTGATAATGAGAGAAATCTCAATGTATTCTTCCTGGTAAAACATTTTTCTAAATAAAAAAAAAAAATGCCCCAAAACAGCCACAACCTCCCACACTCTTCACCATTGACACACATGGCTTAAAGCTGCCATTTTGCTGCAGAAGAAACATTGTACTTATTTTTGTGCAAAATTCCATTTGTAAGTTCCCCTTCCTGTGCTCTCCCCTTACAAGGAGAACACAAATAAAACGTTCTTGCATAATTGCTTTTTGGAATGAAGGCGAGAACAATTCATGGCCAGTGACCTCCTCACTCAGCGCTCTAGAACACTTCCTATCGCTGTCAGCATACTTTCCTTTATATGTTATTAAGGCCCAACACTCTCTTACTGTCTTTTACCTGCAGTTATGCATGGATACACACTGACATTCGTAAACCTGGTGGGAGATGCTCTAAGGCGTAATAAAGAAGTGATACAGTGGAGTTGACTTCTCCAGTGATATCACTTCTCCAATTCCTATTTAAACTTTTGAGTGTCACTGAGGTATCCATTGCATTGGATATCTCACTGGCACTAAAAGGGTTAATACCATGAAGCTAACGCGCTAAAATTCCCCCAGCTTGCGATATCTTAGTGCCTACATTCCACAGAATAACACAGAAACTGGACAAGTGATATCATTAAAGGGATAGTAATGTTTCATAATAAAAGCAGCTCTAATTAATCATCATTGTATTTGGACTTTGGAGAGTGTTATTTCAATTCTGTCAGAGTTGTAGTTCAAGAGTAATTCAATGACAAAGTGTCCCCCTCCCACCCCTTTTACTGATGTAACACTGCTCAGCCAGAGCAGAAGGGAGGTGCCCAGGTAGACTGCAGAGAGGGACAATCTTCAATTAAGGTAAGGGAAAAACCTGAAAAACTTGTCAAGGGGGGAAGGGCTTTCATTGTTCTCAAAGGAAGAAGATTGTCCCCTTCTGTTATCTGTCTGGTCATACAACCAGATTCCACATCTGAGAAGAGATGCCTTACACTAAGTAAAAGGGGAGGGAGGGGAAGTTTGCTTGTGAATATCTCTTAAACCATAAAGGTTTGAGAGATAAGACATATCATTCTTCATGTTTTTGTAATGTCTACAAAATAAAATAAAGATAAAACGAAGTATTACTATCCCTTTAAAGAAGTCATCTCCACTTTATCACCTCTTTATCACACCTTATTGTATACCAACCCCCCACACACACACACACACTACCTCTGTTATCTTTAAAACATTGGTGACCTGGAATCCACATTTCCATATTTGTACCATTTGTGCATGTAAAGGGGCGGGAGGGGGATACTTGATCATTCAATTACTCTTGTACTATAACTCTGACAGTAGTGAAATAACACTCTCCATGGCCCAAATCCTTTGAAGATTAATTGCAGCTGCTTTTATTTTGAAACATTATTATCCCTTTAATGTTTCATTTGCTGTTTGATCCAGTGGGAAATGCTGACACAAATTCCTGTTTTCTACTTTGATTCCAGAGAGACTTCCTACACATTGGCCCATAATACAGGAACAGTTCAACCCCTTCAGGACCAGAGGGGTGGGCAATGACCCAGTACCTTTTATCTGTGACTCTGTATTTTTTTGTTCACCAAGAATAAGATACCTTTAATTTTTTTAAAAAAAATCACCTTTGTGCATAAGGACCAAAGGGCCATATTCAAAACATTACAGATGGACAATTCAAATGGTATTTTAGCCATTGAATGCTAGAGAGGTCTCCAATGCATTGCAAAGTCTCATTTAAATCAATGGGGAAAGTTTATTTCTCCCCTATGGTGAAATTGTTTTATCCTGGAATGTTTTTGGTGCATACGGTCTCAAGCTGGTTATTCAGAACATCAGTCCTCAATACACATAAATGGTTCAGGATTCCAATATGCCCCTGATCACAGCCCGGTGATGTGTGCATGTGTGCGTGTGTTGTGTTGTGTAAGTATATGTGTTGTGTGTGTCTGTCTGTATATATATATATATATATATGAGTGTGTTTGTTATATGTGTGTGTGTTATATGTGTGTGTGTGTGTCTGTCTGTCTGTGGATGTGTAAGTATATGTATTATGTGTGCCTGTATGTGTGTGTGTGTGTGTGTCTGTGGATGTGTACGTATATGTATTGTGTGCATGTATATGTGTGTGTGTGTATATGTGTATGTCTGTGGATGTGGGTGGTATGTGTGTGTGTCTGTGGATGTGTAAGTATATGTATTGTGTGTACCTGTATGTGTATGTATATGTGTGAGTGTATTTTTTATATGTGTGTGGGTGGTATGTGTGTTTGTGTTGTGTGTGTGTTTGGGTTCATGTGTGCTTGTGTGTGAGTTTGGGTTCATATGTGTGTGGGCATGTGTCTGGGTTCATGTGTGTGTATGTATGTGTATAGCTATGTGTGTGTGGTGTGTGCAAGAGTCTGTGTTTGGTTTCCTATGTGTGTGTTTGTTTTTGTGTGTTTGTGTGTGCAAGCATGTCTGCGTGTGTTTGGTTCATGCATGTGTGGGAGTAGGTGTTTGGGTTTGTGTGTGTGAATGAATGAATGAATATGTGTGTCATCAGGATCCTGCATTAAAATATCAATCTGGTCAAATAATCAGTGACTCAGTCACTGTGAGTGATCTACCTATGCTTAATCAGGTATACCCTGAAAACCTGGTGTGCTGGAATATCCCAAGGACTGGAGTTGGGAATTATTACCCTAAGTATCTCACTGTGACTCCCCATAATATCACTTCCCTGTAGGGAACTTACCATAGGCTTCTTGTATTCATTGGGTTTGATGCAGCGAACGAAGAAGGGCTGACAGACGCTCAGTGTTCTCATCAGAAGCTCCAGAGAGCGCTTGAACTGGCTGCTTAGGGTGGGTGAGCGCTTCCTAGTCTCAGCCCCCTAGAAACAAAAAAAGAAAAAAAAATAAGAGTTAGAGCGAAACAAATCAGTGTCAGGAAATGGAAGGAAGATAGCAGGCCGAGAGCCTCTTCCTCCCTCTCTCCTGTGTCACTGGAAGGGAAATAGCTCTGGATCTGAGGGTGCTAAACAAACAAATACAGGGTTAACCCTTTGAGTGCCAGAAAGGTATCCAATGCATTGCAACTCAATGTATTGGATACCTCTCTGTTACTTATTGGGTTTAAAGGGATAGTAATACTTCGTTTTAACTTTATTTTATTTTGTATTCATTAAAAAAACATGAAGAATGATACAAGTCTTATCTCTCAAACCTTTATGGTTTATGAGATATTCACAAGCAAAGTTTCCCCCTCCCACCCATTTACTGATGTAACACTTTTCAGCCAGGGCAGAAGGGAGGTGCCCAGGTAGACTGCAGAGAGGGACAATCTTCTATTAAAATAAGGGAAAAAGCTGAAAAGCTTGTCAAGGGGGGGCAGGGATTTCATTGTTTTCATAGGAATAAGAGTGTCCCCTTCTGTTATCTGTCCAGTCTATGGACTGCATTCCACATCTGAGAAGAGATTGTTTACAGTAGGTAAAAGGGGCAGGAGGGGGAAACTTTGCTTGTGAATATCTCACAAACCATAAAGGTTTGAGAGATAAGACTTATATCGTTCTTCATGTTTTTTTAATGCCTACAAAATAAAATAAAGTTAAAACGAAGTATTACTATCCCTTTAAAGGGATAATAATACTTAAAATGTAAAAAAAAAATATGTTGCAGGGTTTATCCCCCTGAGTAAAACAAGGGTACTCCCACTACTGAAAGGTGTTTCATTCAAAAGTAATTAATTTTCAAAGTTGAATTTTTTTAGGTGCAATATCACAGTGGCCTGAAATTGTACAGTGGCGCTGTTGCTACACCATCCTATGGAGATTTATGGTCCCGGGACCAGAGCTGTCCATAGGATGGTGTAGCAACAGCGCCACTGTACTATTTCAGGCCACTGTGATATTGCACCTAAAAAATTAAACTTTGAAAATTAATAACTTCTGAATGAAACACCTTTCAGCAGTGGGAGTACTCTTGTTTTAATCAGGGGAATAAACCCTACAACAAATTTTGTTTACATTTTAAGTATTACTATCCCTTTAATGTGACAACCTACCTTTTGAATTTACATGCTCTGCCAAATTGCCTATATTTTATTATTATTATTTTCATTTTCATCTATTTTTTAGTCTATTATGTTCCTGTTATTGAGCTTCCTGGCTTTGTTTCTATAGAGCTTTCTATCAAGAAATGTGCAAGCAGGGAAAATTATATAATGTAACATTATCCCTGGACCACTGAGTGCTCTGTATACTGAAGTGGAGGTAAGCTTATCTGCTGCAGGGATAGTATATCAACATACCTATTTCCATAGTCCCTGAAAGGAAGCTCCCTAGTAAACTGAAATTTCGAAGCTCACTGTCAGGAACATGAAAGTAAAAGAAAAAAAAAGTGAAGATGGAAAAAGAAGAAGAAAATAAGGCAATTTGACTCCACATGTACTGAACTTTAAAAATATATAAAGCCAAAAAGGAGACTATCTCTTTACCCCCTGCAGGATTTCGAGAGAGGTGTTTTGCAAAAATTAACCCTTTGAGTGCCAGAGAGGTATCACGTTGGCACTCAAAGAGTTAAAATAAGCATTCAATAATACCTAGTATTTTGCTTTATGTAATTCTGTTTGCAAATGCCATTGCAGATCCTTCAGTATAGACCGTGAGCAAACAACCTGAAGTGCTCCAGCTGTTGTTGGAGACTACAATTCCCATCATCCTCTGATAGTCTTTGGCTATCTGAATGTAATGGGAGTTGAAGTCCAACATCAGATGGAAAATAGATCAAATGAACAGCAGTAGCAGACATTTTTAATCATCGGGGTGCTTAAGCCTAATCTGTTGGGGCAAAAGATTCTGGCCAGCTAGATACCCCTCTCGGTTTACTCTTGACTGCCCTGCCATGGGAGTTTCATCACAGACTCTGGGGAGAGGGGGAGCAACAAGTTTCTCTCAGTCTGTAGCTGGACTGTAGATTCAATAATTCCATCGGCCAATGGGTGACTCAGGATGACAGCATTTGATGTGTAGCAACTGCTGGAGAGCAACAGTGTTACTCATTGGCGTGCTAAGGATGGTGGGTTCTGTATTCTAATAGCAGCTGGGGAGCCACCTCTCGCCTGTTTGCTCACTGAAAATGATAGGTGTTATAGTTCAATAATTGCTAGAGAACCACATGTTAGCTTGCTGAGAATGATGCAACTTATAGTTCGATAACAGCTGACAAGTCAAGTAGTTGCCCATTAGTCTGAGTAGGATGTTGGTTGTTGTAGTCCAGTAGTAGCCTGGATAGCCACGTGTCACCTAATTGGCAATAAGAGGATGACAGGAACCACAATACAGCCACAGGCTGTGCACGGCTTACCTATGTATTATGGGATTTGTACTCCAGTAGCAGCCAGAGAGCTGCCTGTTTCCTACTTGATAGTAAAGGGCAATGGAATGTGCAATCTAAAAGTAGCTGGAGAGCCAAGTGTTTCTTAACTGACAGGCTAAGGACAGTGGGAAATGTAGTACACAGCTGGACATACACAGGTTACCTATTGGCTGGCTGAGCATTATGGGAACTGTTGTTCAACAACAGCATGACAGCCACATGTTACTCTGTCTGGCTAAGAATGATAAGATATTGGTAGTTGTAGTTCCACAAGTCCTAGAGAGCCACATGTTACTCTCTCTCTCTCTCTCTCTCTCTAGCTAAGGATGATGGGAGATTGATAGCTACAGTTCAACAACTTCTGGAGAGCCACATGTTACTCTCTGGCTGGTTGACGATGCTGGGACATTGGTATTCACAGTTCAACAACTACTGAACAGGCACATATTACAACCTGGCTGACAGACTGGGAGATGGAGACCAACAATAACCTGATAGCCACAGGTTTCTCTCATGGCAGGCTGAGGATGATGGGAGATTGAGAGTTGCAGTCCAACAACAGCTGGAGAGCCATGTGTTGCCCACCCCATGTCTCCTGTTCTTGACTGAGACAAAACAGTTGTATCCCAGGTCTGAACCTTTCTTGGAAGAAATTCAAGCAAATAGGGTGACCACATTTCCATTCTACAATTCAGGGTCACTTCAGAGATGAGAGCAGCAAAGTACTTGTCCTTGGCTCTAATGCAACTATGCAGGAGGGGGTCACTGTATATCACTGGACAGTAGTGCACAACCTGCTCTTTCTGTATTGCACCCCACAGTTCTAAACACTAGAGGGAGAACTTGAGTGATGTGAGGCAAAGCAATGTCTGTGGTGGCTATAAGATAATGTACATCTCACTCAGAGTCTTAAACTAGCATTACACTACAACACAATTGCACTGCAGCGCCTGTTTGATGTCAGGATTAAGGTTCAGTTCTCTCTATAGTGTTTAGAGCTCTGACCGGAAGCCATTTACTTGTAGCCCAACAGAGGCATCATTTTGTGTCACAGTGGCCAATGGACAGTTCTCCTTCTAGTGTTTAGATCTCTGTGCTGCGGAGTCTCCATTCCAGGCCTTTGTATGGTCCAGAAGGGGGCTGCCAGGGACATGGGACACACATTTAAAATCAGGGACTGTCCTGGAAAATCTGGGACATGTGGTCACCCTACAAGCAAAGGTTTTGTTTTGTATGAAACTGCAGTGGGGACCATGGCAGTGAAAGGGTTATTTAGTAGCCTCTATACCACGGATCAGTAACATAAAGTCTCTGCTGTAGAAGTAATAGAGAAAATATGTATGTTTTTGTAATAGTGTCTCCTAAATAGCGGGTGTAAAAATTGCACGTTCACAAGGTTGAAAGAATCCAAATTGCCTGATTTATTCTGCTGAGTAAAACATGGGAACACCAACTGCTGGAAGAGGTTTTATTCAAAACTTGCATATTTTTTTTTGGGGTGCTGTACTACAATGACCTGAAAATTTACAGTGGCGCTGTTGCTATGCCAGTCTATGGACAGCTCTGATCAGTTGACCATAAATCTTCATAGGATGCTGTATAGCAACAGCACCACTGAACAATTTCTGGCCATGGTGGAACTGTAACCAAAAAAAAAAATTTGAGCTGCAATAACTTTTGACTAAAGCGTGTCTCAGAAGTGGGAGTATCCTTGTTTTACTCAGCAGGATAAACCATGCACGTTTTTCTTATTTCATATTACTGGTTACTATCCCTTTAAAACTCTCAATAAATGAATGAATGAATGAATGAATATGTTTATTTATATAGCGCCACAAGTGTACACAGCACTTTACAATTTAAGAGTTTAAACAGTGGCATAACTATAGGGGTCGCACCTGCTACCGGGCCCGTGCACTCCAGGGGCCCGGCCTCCCCCTGCGACCCCTCCGACTGGCACCCGCAATCTCCCGCTGGCACTCTCATAATGCAGAGCGCTGGGAGATTACATCATCTCTCAGCGCTTTGCATTACTAAGAAGACCACACGGGAGCTCCAGGTAGGAGATGGGGGCATTGTGGAAGGGATCAATGTGGTCAGGGGGGCCAATGTGGTGGTGGAGCCCGTGGCACTTCTTGTACCAGGGCCCGGAGGCTTCTAGTTACGCCTCTGGGTTTAAACAATACAGGGTTACAGTTGTTTTGTAGAGTGAAACATTGGGTGCGATGTCCCTGCCTGAAAGCTTACAATCTTAACCCTTTGCAATGCGTTCTGTACCCCTCTGGCACTCAAAGGGTTAATGCTGACACAGTGTGAGTTAGTGTACATTAAAGCATCATACTCTCTCGTACATACTCCGGGGTGCAGATACATGACTTTTAGCCCAGAGTCTAAGCACAGATAATGTGCTGCACTGGCCATACATTCACCCCACTGAATACCAACCTATACAAAGACACACACACCTATATATGTATATACCAGTGACAGGCAGCAAGATTCACCCCACTGTATACCAACCTATACAAAGACACACACACCTATATATGTATATACCAGTGACAGGCAGCACGATTCACCCCACTGTATACCAACCTATACAAAGACACACACACACACACACCTATATATGTATATACACCAGTGACAGGCAGCAAGATTCACCCCACTGTGTACCAATCTATACAAAGACACACACACCTATATATGTATATACCAGTGACAGGCAGCAAGATTCACCCCACTGTATACCAACCTATACAAAGACACACACACACCTATATATGTATATACCAGTGACAGGCAGCACGATTCACCCCACTATATACCAACCTATACAAAGACACACACACACACACACACACACACCTATATATGTATATACCAGTGACAGGCAGCAAGATTCACCCCAAGTGGCACAGGTATGACCCTCAGATCCACCAAAATGTCCACACATTGTGGTTATAAATTTTAAATAATGATTGAAAAAGAAGATTAACCCCTTGTAGAGGTTTCTGATGTAGCACTTAAAGGAACAATAAACTTTTTTTAAATAAAATCCTACAGTTTACAGAGCTTTTCCAGTTGAGCAAAACAAGTGCAATCCCACTGCTGTCAGTTGTTTTAATCAATGTTATAACAGTTCAAATAATCAGGAAGTGAATTTAGTGTGCGTTTACTTCCTGATAGTTCTGACAGGAAGTGACTCAGCAGTTTATATCACATTCTAAGGAGAACTGTATGTCAGTCACTTTCCTCTCAAATAGACTGTAACAGAATAACTAAAAGGAATTTGGCCACTAGAGAGCACTGTTAAGGTTAAAAAAACTTGGGTCTGAATTGTAATAAATCTGAAAATATGAATCTCTCAGCAATGGGGGTACCCTTATTTTACTCAACTACAATATATATTTTTCATAAAAAAGTTTACTTCTTCTTTAAAGTGTTAGTAATGTCTGAAAAAAACTTTTTTTGCATTTAGAAGAGCTTAAAAAGCTGATCTAAATGCAAAAAACCATATCTCTCAAACCGCTATGGTTTAAGAGATACGGGCGTTTAAAGTTTGATTTCTTCTATTGACAGCTGTAAAGCTGTCCGTGTCGGTCGACACGCTGGCGCTTGAGAAGTACCGGGATCTCGTTACTTACACGGAATCCCTTCATTGGAATGGTCTAAAACGTGTATCTGAACACTAGGCACACGTTTTAGACCATTCTAATGAAGGGATTCCGTGTAAGTAAAGAGATCGCGGCACTTCTCAAGCGCCAGCGTGTCGACCGACATGGATCTCCTGCTGACAGCTTTACAGCTGTCAATAGGAGAAATCAAACTTTAAACGCCCGTATCTCTTAAACCATAGCGGTTTGAGAGATACGGTTTTTTGCATTTAGATCAGCTTTTTAAGCTCTTCTAAATGCAAAAAAGTTTTTTCAGACATTACTAACACTTTAAGGGGTAAGTGTAAGTGTAAAGGGATGTGTACTCTGAGGCAATAGACATACAGCCATATGTTCAAAGAAGTAGTGAAATAGCTTTTGTCGTTTGTAACAACATTTCAAAGTACAGTGTCGTTGGGCTCATTAATATGTTCAGAAAGTGTCGGTTGAGATCGGAAATATCTCGTTGAAGTACGATTCCTGACTGCAATTGTTGTATGTAACTAAAACAAAAATGTCTCAGATGTTACCCTCAAATCATTATGCAAATAACGATAAACATATCCATACTAGTATTATCCTTATTATAGTTATTAAAGCGACTAGCTTGAAAATAGATGTCTTACCGTAAAAAAATAGATGTGTCTAAAGGAATCCGTCCCGTTTGGAAACCGGAACCCGGGCTAGAGCGCAGACATCTTGTCTGTGCGCCTGCGCAGTCAGTCCCGGTGTCCATTGAGTAGACTGATTTGCACCATATGGTCACCGGAAGGGACTGACGGCACAGTCATTGCACTAACCTGCCCGTCAGTCCCGAAACGGGACGGATTCCTTTGGACACATCTATTTTTTTACGGTAAGACATCTATTTTCAAGCTAGTCGCCATGCATTTAATGAATGCGTGGCGACTTGCTATTATCTAAAAGTTCTGCTTTAAGAAATCCTACTTCATCCGAGATACACAGACAGGCATCAGCGCAGACATCTTGGTAAAGAGACATCTGTGCGCCTGCGCTGTTTGTCCCGGTCTCCTCTAGGGGGAGCTGCATTGTACCTTAAGGTACAGGAAGGGACTGATGGCGCAGGAGCACCGATGTCGGTACAGCAAGATGTCTGGCTGTGTGTCTGGGAACAAGTTGGATTTCTCAATAATGTCCGACTTATTCAGGGTAATACTTGTATGGAAATAAATATCGCTATGTGCATAATGATTTGAGGGTAACTTTAATTTGTTTGATAGTTCCACTTTAATGGCTTCTGCTATGAATTCTAACTAGTGTTGAGCGAGCATGCTCGGCCGATGCTCGGATCGGCTCGAGCATCACTCTGCTCGGCACATGGCGGTACTCGTACGAGTACCGCATGTGCTCGCCCGCCATGTTCGGGTCTCCTCCCGCACGTTTTGCGGCTGCTGCGCAGCCAATAAACGTGCAGGGAGGCTCTGACATCAGTGTAATGCCAGCAGCCATGTTGGCTGCTGGCATTACACTGATTGGCTGGCCAGAACCCGTGGTCGGGTGCTGTATAGCACCTGACCAGCGAGTTCGGCTCAGTCTTAGCCAGGGAGAGCTGAGGATAGGAAGGGAAAGTCAGTGTAGGGAGGAAAAAAAGCAAAATTGTGAAAAAAAAGAACCAAAAGTCCTTTTTAGGACTACTGTGTGTGGGGGCAGCAGGTTATTTTGTGTGGGGGGAAAAAAAAAACAAAAAAACAAAACATATATTCTGTTTAGTGTGCAAAGTTGCAGATTAGAGCACATTCTGTTTAGTGTGCACAGTTGCAGATTAGAGCACATTCTGTTTAGTGTGCAAAGTTGCAGATTAGAGCACATTCTGTTTAGTGTGCAAAGTTGCAGATTAGAGCACATTCTGTTTAGTGTGCAAAGTTGCAGATTAGAGCACATTCTGTTAAGTCTTCAAACTAAAATATCAAAGTCACATATTCCATTCAGTGTGCGTCGCCGCAGTTTAGCAGCACATTCTGTGTACTGTGCAGAGTTGCAGAATAGGAAGAAATACTGTTAAGTCTTCAAACTAAAATATCAAAGTCACATATTCCATTTAGTGTGCGTCGCCGCAGTTTAGCAGCACATTCTGTGTACTGTGCAGAGTTGCAGAATAGGAAGAAATACTGTTAAGTCTTCAAACTAAAATATCAAAGTCACATATTCCATTTAGTGTGCGTCGCCGCAGTTTAGCAGCACATTCTGTGTACTGTGCAGAGTTGCAGAATAGGAAGAAATACTGTTAAGTCTTCAAACTAAAATATCAAAGTCACATATTCCATTCAGTGTGCTTCGCCGCAGTTTAGCAGCACATTCTGTGTACTGTGCACAGTTGCAGAATAGGAAGAAATACTGTTAAGTCTTCAAACTAAAATATCAAAGTCACATATTCCATTCAGTGTGTGTCACCGCAGTTTAGCAGCCTATTCTGTGTACTCTGCACAGTTGCAGAATAGGAAGAAATACTGTTAAGTTTTCAAACTCAAATATTAAAGTCACATATTCCATTCTGTGTGTGTCACCGCAGTTTAGCAGCCTATTCTGTGTACTCTGCACAGTTGCAGAATAGGAAGAAATACTGTTAAGTTTTCAAACTCAAATATTAAAGTCACATATTCCATTCTGTGTTCGTCACCGCAGTTTAGCAGCCTATTCTGTGTACTCTGCACAGTTGCAGAATAGGAAGAAATACTGTTAAGTTTTCAAACTCAAATATTAAAGTCACATATTCCATTCTGTGTGTGTCACCGCAGTTTAGCAGCCTATTCTGTGTACTCTGCACAGTTGCAGAATAGGAAGAAATACTGTTAAGTTTTCAAACTCAAATATTAAAGTCACATATTCCATTCAGTGTGTGTCACCGCAGTTTAGCAGCCTATTCTGTGTACTCTGCACAGTTGCAGAATAGGAAGAAATACTGTTAAGTTTTCAAACTCAAATATTAAAGTCACATATTCCATTCAGTGTGTGTCACCGCAGTTTAGCAGCCTATTCTGTGTACTCTGCACAGTTGCAGAATAGGAAGAAATACTGTTAAGTTTTCAAACTCAAATATTAAAGTCACATATTCCATTCTGTGTGTGTCACCGCAGTTTAGCAGCCTATTCTGTGTACTCTGCACAGTTGCAGAATAGGAAGAAATACTGTTAAGTTTTCAAACTCAAATATTAAAGTCACATATTCCATTCTGTGTGTGTCACCGCAGTTTAGCAGCCTATTCTGTGTACTCTGCACAGTTGCAGAATAGGAAGAAATACTGTTAAGTTTTCAAACTCAAATATTAAAGTCACATATTCCATTCAGTGTGTGTCACCGCAGTTTAGCAGCCTATTCTGTGTACTCTGCACAGTTGCAGAATAGGAAGAAATACTGTTAAGTTTTCAAACTCAAATATTAAAGTCACATATTCCATTCAGTGTGTGTCACCGCAGTTTAGCAGCCTATTCTGTGTACTCTGCACAGTTGCAGAATAGGAAGAAATACTGTTAAGTTTTCAAACTCAAATATTAAAGTCACATATTCCATTCAGTGTGTGTCACCGCAGTTTAGCAGCCTATTCTGTGTACTCTGCACAGTTGCAGAATAGGAAGAAATACTGTTAAGTTTTCAAACTCAAATATTAAAGTCACATATTCCATTCTGTGTTCGTCACCGCAGTTTAGCAGCCTATTCTGTGTACTCTGCACAGTTGCAGAATAGGAAGAAATACTGTTAAGTTTTCAAACTCAAATATTAAAGTCACATATTCCATTCTGTGTGTGTCACCGCAGTTTAGCAGCCTATTCTGTGTACTCTGCACAGTTGCAGAATAGGAAGAAATACTGTTAAGTTTTCAAACTCAAATATTAAAGTCACATATTCCATTCAGTGTGTGTCACCGCAGTTTATCAGCCTATTCTGTGTACTCTGCACAGTTGCAGAATAGGAAGAAATACTGTTAAGTTTTCAAACTCAAATATTAAAGTCACATATTCCGTGTAAGATGAAGAAGGCGGGTAAAAAGGGACGGGGAAGTGGACGTGATCCTGATAGTTCAGGGCGCGGGTCAGGACGCGGAGAAACTGTGCCTGGTGCCAGAGCACAAGAAAGAAAGGCATCCACCATACCTAGCTTCATGTCTAATTTTACAGGGCGTCGCAGGACATCACTCTCGAGGTCCGACCACTGCGAACAGGTGGTCGGTTGGATGACAGCTGATACTGCTTCCAGTCGGTTAAGCACCACCCTGTCTTCCACCAAGTCCACTCTCAGTAGCCAAGAGTCTGGTCAACATAATCCTCACTCTGATCATCCTTCCTCCCACCATACACGGTCTGGTCAAAGAAGTGATCCCACACTGGGATATAGTGAGGAGCTCGTCTCATCACCAATCCTTCATTTGACCCTCTCTCCAAGCACGCTTGCAGAGGAACATGACATCTTGTGCCCTGATTCACAACCTCTAGAGGGTACCCAATCACAAGAAGATGACAGATGTGAACGGCATTTAAGGTCAAAGGAAGTAGTGGATGATGATGATGATGATGAGACACAGTTGCCATTAAATCAACCACTATTTCCGTCTCAAGACCTTGTTGAGGAGAATGTTATACAGTTGTCAATGACTGAGTATGTGGTGGGATCAAGACATGGGGAGGATGATCAGAGTGAGGAAGTGGAGGAGGACTTGGTGGACGATGAGGTGACTGACCCCACCTGGGAAGGTGTAGAGCCGAGCGATGACAGCAGTCCTGAGGGTGAGCCATCTGCAGCACCGCAACAGGCTGGAAGAGGCAGTGGTGTGGCTACAGAAAGAAGGAGGACCGCACCAAACCGGCCCGCAAATGTTCCACGGAGCACCCCCTTGCGTAAATCTACCTTGCCAAAGGGTAGGTGTTCCGCGGTATGGCGTTTTTTTAAGGAAAGTGCGGACGACAAAAGAATTGTAGTTTGCAACCTGTGCCACACCAGAATGAGCCGAGGCATGAACACTAGAAACCTCACCACCACCAGCATGATCCGACACATGGCATCCAAGCACCGTAGTAAGTGGGAGGAACGCCTGGATCGCCCATCTGTGTCTGCAGGCCACACCACTGCCTCCTCTTCCCTTGTTTTCGGTGCCGGCCAATCGCCTGTCGAAGGCGCAGGCCCGCATACCTCCCGCCCTGCACCTGTACCATCTGAAGCACCATCAGCGACCACATCCACTTCCCTGTCCCAGCACAGCGTCCAAATGTCGTTACCCCAGGCATTTGAGCGCAAGCGAAAATACCCAGCCACCCACCCACAGGCCATAGCACTAACCTCACACCTTTCCAAATTACTGGCCATCGAAATGCTGCCATTTAGGCTTGTGGACACTGAGTCCTTCCGCAGCCTGATGGCAGCAGCTGTCCCTCGGTACGCGGTCCCCAGCCGCCACTACTTTTCCCGGTGTGCCATCCCCGCATTACACCACCATGTGTCCCGTAACATCACCCGTGCCCTGACCAACGCAGTTACTGGGAAGGTCCACTTAACGACTGACACATGGACAAGTGCTTGTGGCCAGGGACGCTACATTTCCCTGACGGCACACTGGGTGAATGTCGTGGAGGCTGGGAGCGACTCGGACCCTGGGATGGCACGGGTGCTACCCACGCCGAGGATTGCGGGCCCTACCTCCATCAGGGTTTCCGCCAGCACCTACGTTATTGGCTCCTCCTCCTCCGTTTCCACCTCCGAATTCTCTACACGCAGCCCCACTCCCCCATCAGCCAGTAGCTGGAAGCAGTGTAGCACTGCAGTGGGGAAGCGTCAACAGGCCGTGCTGAAGCTGATCTGCCTTGGGGACAAACAGCACACGGCCTCAGAGCTGTTGCAGGGGATTAGTCACCAGACCGAGCAGTGGCTCTCGCCACTCAACCTGCAACCAGGCATGGTTGTGTGTGATAATGGGCGTAACTTGGTGGCGGCTTTGGAGCTCGGCAAGCTCACACACGTACCATGCCTAGCGCATGTATTTAATTTAGTGGTTCAGCGATTTCTAAAAACCTACCCCAATGTGCATGATCTCTTGACCAAGGTGCGCCGCGTGTGTGCACATTTCCGTAAGTCATCTACAGCTTCGGCCGGCCTGTTGAAGCTGCAGCAGCGCTTACAATTGCCAGCTCACCGGCTGCTGTGTGACGTGAGCACTGGAACTCCACCTTCCACATGTTGGCCCGGCTTTGTGAGCAGCAGAGGGCAGTAGTGGAGTACCAGCTGTTACACGGTCGTCGCCTCTCCGTTCAACTTCCTGTAATCAGAAGTGAGGAGTGGGAATGGATGTCAGACCTCTGCGAGGTTTTACGCAATTTTGAGGAATCGACACAGATGGTGAGCGGCGATAACGCTATTATCAGTGTAACCATCCCACTTCTGTGTCTACTGAAACGCTCGCTGCTCACAATTAAAACCGACGCTTTGCATGTGGAAGAGGTGGAAATGGGGGAGGAAGAGCTTACACAAGGTGATAGCCAGAGCACCCTCACTTCGTCTTCTCAGCGACAATTGGAGGAGGCGGAGGAGGAGGAGGAGGAGGAAGACACGGTTGCCTCCGCTACAGAGGGTAGCCATGGAACTTTAGTTCCATCTCTTCAGCGTGGGTGGGCAGAAGAGGAGGAAGAGGATGAGGATATTGAGAGTCATCCTCCAGGTAAGGACAGCGAAATCTTGACTGTTGGTACTCTGGCACACATGGCTGACTTTATGTTAGTCTGCCTTTCCCGTGACCCACGCGTTGTACGCATTTTAGACAACACGGATTACTGGGTGTTCACCCTTCTGGACCCCCGCTACAAAGAGAATTTCTCATCTCTCATTCCTCCGGTGGAGAGGACAAGCAAAATGGTGCAATACCAGAAGGTTCTTGTTGAAAAATTGCTCCAAAATTTTCCATCTGACAACGCTGGCGGCAGAGTACGTGCTACCTTGGCCAACCGAGAAGGGGAGAAAAGGGGAGCACACAGCAGTTCCGAGAAAGGCAGGGCAACACTCTCCAAGGCGTGGGACACCTTCATGACACCCCGCCAGCACCCTCACCCTGATGCGCAGCCTAGTGTCACAAGGAGGGAAAAGTTTTGGAAGATGGTGAAGGAGTACGTAGCAGACCGTGTCAGCGTCCTCAATGATCCCTCTGTGCCTTACAACTACTGGGTGTCCAAGCTGGACACGTGGTATGAACTGGCACTCTACGCCTTGGAGGTGCTGGCCTGCCCTGCCGCCAGCGTTCTGTCTGAGCGGGTATTTAGTGCTGCTGGTGGCATCATAACAGATAAGCGTATCCGCCTTTCCACCGACAATGCTGATAGGTTGACACTTATAAAAATGAACAAGGCCTGGATTTCCCCTGACTTCTCCACTCCACTGGAGGAAAGCCCCGGGGGAACATAAACTCACTTTATATATGTTATTTACAATGATGGGAATACTCTGTATTCCCATTCACCCCTTCCACCCAAAAAACGGGTATATGGTTGACTCTTAATCTTCTCATCCTCCTCCTGCTCTTCCATATGCCCTGTGCTATAATTTCTATATAGGGCCAGCTCACCAGCGGGCCCTGTGATATAATTTTTATATAGGGCCAGCTCACCAGCGGGCCCTGTTTGACAATTTTTATATAGGTCAGCTCACCAGCGGGCCTTCTCATATAATGTTTTATTGGGTCAGCTCTCTAACGGGCCCTCTCATATAATGTTTTATAGCGTCAGCTCACTAGCGGGCCTTCGCATATAATGTTTAGGATGGTCAGCTCTTCAGCAGACCCTCACCCATAATGTTTTAGATGGTCAGCTCAGCGCACGTTTCCCTCTTAATCATGGCCTCAGTTCAATAAAATCAAGGAAATTTTTGGGAGAATTTGCCTCTGCGCACGTTTCCCTCTTAATCATGGCCTCACTTCAGAAAATCAAGGAAATTTTTGGGAGAATTTGCCTCTGCGCACGTTTCCCTCTTAATCATGGCCTCAGTTCAGAAAAATCAAGGAAATTTTTGGGAGAATTTGCCTCTGCGCACGTTTCCCTCTTAATCATGGCCTCAGTTCAGAAAAATCGAGGAAATTTTTGGGAGAATTTGCAGATGATATACAAGTAAATATACAGCAAATACTGTCTGGTAACAATTTTTCGCCTAAAGTCGTTTTTATTTTCCTTTTTGTGTGTTTTACGGTCAGTCTGTAAAAATGGCGTACTACGGGCGAAAGATCGTTCCCAGCAGCGATGTTGGAGTCCAAGATGCATCCAGACATCCTCCCTATGCTGTCCCTGAACCATTTCTGTGGTGTTTCCATCCTTTTCTTCCCTTTTCCTATGGACCAGGCACCCTCCCCTCATCAGAGCAGGGGGTGCCTGGTGTAATGCTCGAGTCCTCCCATTGACTTCAATGGGGCTCGGGTGCTCGGCCGAGCACTCGAGCCTCCGGGGGCGCTCGGTCAGAGCACCCGAACACCCGAGCATTGGGGTGCTCGCTCATCACTAATTCTAACCACTTAAAGTAAGAGTGGGCATCCTGCTGTTATTGGACTACAGCTCAGAAGGCTGGCTAAGGATGATGGCAGCTGTAGTCCAACAACAGCTGGGGACCTGCAGGCTGCCCACCCTTAAATTAAGAGGAAAATCTAATTAAAATGTTTGCTTTTGTGCCTATGAATTTTATGTAGCATTATGTAAAGTTGTGCAGTGTAATAATTAAAAGTATTTCAGTTCTTTTATTTAATTTGAACCCTTTGAGTACCAGAGGGGTCTGCAATGTGTTGCGGACCCCTCTGGCAATCAAGGGGTTAATTTTTTTTTCCTGCTCGCTTGCAGCGTGGACCCATATTATTAGATAACTGTGTGGGTTACTTCTGCTTCCTCCAGATCAAAGGAACAGAAACCTGGTGATGTTATACAAAGAGTTTTCTCAAAAGCACCAAACTAGCTCTCAATGTCTGTACATCTGTAAGGAGAAGACCCAGTCACTCAGAGCACATCAGTAGTAAGATTACACCATTTGAGATCAATTTAGCTTAGTGGAAAGGAAAATAATAATAAACAAAAGCAAATTAAGAAATAATCCATCCTCCGTTGGTATTGGGTGGGGATAAAACTCCCTACAGGGCTGGGGTATAAACCCTTCTATTGCTTTAATAACTAATATACTCAATTGTGTGCCTATAAGTGTGTGTGCACATTTCAGTGTCTGCATGTGTGCATATATTTGTGTGTGTGTGTATCACTACAGCATAGGCTTACCAGATCTCCCCTTTAACCGGGGACACATAGGAAATAGGCATATTTCAGTACTTCACTGAAATCAATGCAGTCCTGCAGTATGCATTTCTCCTATGTGTCCCCGGTTAAAGGGATAGTAATACTTAAAATGTAAAAAAAAAAATAAGTTGTAGGGTTTATCCCCCTGAGTAAAACAAGAGTACTCCCACTGCTGAAAGGTGTTTCATTCAAAAGTTATTAATTTTCAAAGTTGAATTTTTTAGGTGCAGTATCACAGTGGCCTGAAATTGTACAGTGGCGCTGTTGCTACACCATCCTATGGAGATTTATGGTCCCGGGACCAGTGCTGTCCATAGGATCGTGTAGCAACAGCGCCACTGTACAATTTCAGGTCACTGTGATATTGCACCTAAACAATTCAACTTTGAAAATTAATAACTTTTGAATGAAACACCTTTCAGCAGTGGGAGTACTCTTGTTTTACTCAGGGGGATAAACCCTACAACATATTTTTTTTTTACATTTTAAGTATTACTATCCCTTTAATAACTAATATACTCAATTGTGTGCCTATAAGTGTGTGTGCACATTTCAGTGTCTGCAAGTGTGCATATATTTGTGTGTGTGTGTGTATCACTACAGCATAGGCTGATCAGATCTCCCCTTTAACTGGGGACACATAAGAAATAGCCATTTTGCAGTACTTCACTGAAATGAATGCAGTCCTGCAGTATGCATTTCTCCTATGTGTACCCGGTTAAAGGGACAGTCATACTTAAAATATAAAAAAAAATGTTGTAGGGTTTATCCCCCTGAGTAAAACAAGAGTACTCCCACTGCTGAAAGGTGTTTCATTCAAAAGTTATTCATTTTTAAAGTTGAATTTTTTAGGTGCAATATCACAGTGTACTGAAATTGTAAAGTGACGCTGTTGCTACACCATCCTATGGAGATTTATGGTCCCGGGACCAGAGCTGTCCATAGGATCATGTAGCAACAGCGCCACTGTACAATTTCAGGCCACTGTGATATTGCACCTAAAAAATTTCACTTTGAAAATTACTAACTTTTGAATGAAACACCTTTCAGCAGTGGGAGTACTCTTGTTTTACTCAGGGGGATAAACCCTACAACATATTTTTTTTTACATTTTAAGTATTACTGTCTCTTTAAAGGTGAGGTCTGGTCAGCCTAGTACAGCATGACTCATGTTGCAGTGGTCCGGCGGATCCCTGAACTGCACTGGGTACCCGATCGTACGGCAGGTGTGGAAAAATGCTGTAAAGTAAGAATGCTTTCAAAAATAGACATGTTAATAGTTTATTTTTATCAATTAACAAAATGCATAGTGAGTGAGCAGAAGAAAATCAAAATCAAATCAATATTTGGTGTGACCAACTATTCCCTTCAAAACTGCATCAATTCTTCTAGGTACACGTGCACTAATTCTGGGATTTTGTCGGCATATAGTCAGATGTATGATTAAACAATTATACCAAACAGGTGATAATGATCATCAAGTTATTATGTAGGTTGAAACACTATCATTAACAGAAGCAGAAACAGCTGTGTAGGAGGATTAAAACTGGGTGAGGAGCAGCCAAACTCAGCTGACAGGGTGACTTTGGCTGCATGTTTGGGCATTGTTTGTATGTTTTGGATTAAATTAAGAGAGAGAAGCAACTGAGGCTGCATTAATCCACAGAACAACTGTTGCTAGTTCTCCAAAATGTTTGTAACAACCGACCTGCCGTGTTCCTTAACAAACTGTGTGCAAGTGTACCTAGAAGAATGTTGTTTTCTTCTGCTCACTCACTATGCATTTTGATAATTGATAAAAATAAACTATTAACATGTCTATTTTTGAAAGCATTCTTACTTTACAGCATTTTTTTCACACCTTTTTCACACCTTTGTACTGAATATAGGTTTGTGTGTGTGTGTGTATGTGTCTGTGCATGCAAGTGTTTTGGTGAGTCTGCCTGCGTGTCCCTCTTTAGGCAATGTTAGGGCTGCATACCTTCTATGTGCCCCTCTTTAGGAGGTATCAGGGGTACATATCTCCCAAGTGTCCCTCTTTTGGTTGCATTAGGGGTATATTCCTCCGAAATGTCCCTCTTTAGGACATATTAGAGGTCTATCCATCCCAAGTGTCCCTCTATAGGAGATATTATGGGTCCATACCTCTCACATATCCATCCCTCTTCAGCAGTTATTAGGGGTCCATACTTCCCAAGTGTCCCACTTTAGAAGATATTAATGTCCATACATCCTACATATCTATCTTTAGGATATATTAGAAGTCAGAACTTCCTAAGTGTCCCTCTTTAGGAGGTATTAGGGGTACATATCTCCCAAGTATTCCTCTTTAGGGGATATTAGGACTATATACCTGCAAATTGTACCTCTTTAGGTGAGATTAGGGGTCTGTCACTCCCAAGTGTCCCTCTATAGATAGATATTAGGGATCCATACCTCACAAGAGTCCCTCTTTAGGAGACATTAGAGGTCCATACCTCCCAAGTGTCCCTCTTTAGGAGATATTAGTGTCCATACCTCCCAAGTGTCCCTCTTTATGCTATATTAGGGGTTCATACCTCCCAAGTGTCCCTCTTTATGCTATATTAGGGGTTCATACCTCCCAAGTGTCCCTCTTTAGGAGGTATTAAGAGTACATATCTCGCCAGTGTCCCTCTTTATGGATATTAGGACTATACCTCCAAAGTGTTCCTCTGTAGGTTATATTAGGGGTCCGTACCTCTCAAGTGTCCCTCATTAGGAGATATTAGGGGTCATATCTCCCAAGTGTCCCTCTTTAGGAGATATTAGGGGTCTATACCTCCCAAGTGTCCGTCTTTAGGAGGGATAGTCCATTTGAGTCCCAAGTGAGATTAATCTACAGTGATGTCATTGAATATTATAACATTTCTAGTTGCCGATATATTCTCTTGCACATATTACATCATTGGCCTTTTGCTGTCAGAGAGGCCTGCAGCACACAGTGTTGTGTTGTTGGCCTTCACACCTCTAATGGTAAAGTGGTTAGAAGAACAAACAGCATTTCCATCACTTTAGCAATCTCATTGGTATGGAATGGAACTGGTCCTTTGCAAGGGATGGGGACACAGGTTACATTAAGTGAACAGAAACCTGTCTTTTACCTTGGTTGGTGGGGTGGATGACTGGCCATAGGCAGTGCTGGGATAGCCGCAGAGAAACTAACAAAGGCAGGAGCACAGCAGAGGAGAAAGAAAAGTTGTTTAGTATGAAGGGTAGAAGAATATAAAAGGTGAAATGTCACTTAGTAAGGAGACACTAAAAGGCAAAGTGTCATATTGAGATGTGATTTTAACCCCATCAATGCTAGAGACAGCTTCAGTGAACAGTTTTGCAATGCGCTGGAGACATCTCTAGCACCCAAACAGTTAAAACACTTGACGTTTCACAAGGAGATGCAGTAGGCGAGCTCTGCAGGTAAGCAGGGAATGCTGCGCTCAGAGAAAGGCAGGAGGAAGGGTCCAAAGGGTTAATGTCTGAATAAGATTCTGTCCAAAAACTGGAATCGATTTTCTGGTCCTTGGACTGCCTAACGCCAATTTACTAAGCTACACAAATAATTCTCCATTTAGTGATGCTTGTGCCAAGGGGAGGGTTGTGGGTCAGTCTGTGGGTGTTCTATATCTTGCTTAACACTATGGACATCTCCTTGGTCCTCAAGGGGTTAAACAAGGCTCAGAGGACATGCTGTAGCCTGCCATGGGGCAGATGTTAAGGGCTTGCTGGCATTAAAGGGATAGTAATGTTTCATAATAAAAACAGCTCTAATTGATCATCATAGTATTTGGACTTCGGAGAGTGTTATTTCAATACTGTCAGAGTTGTAGTTCAAGAGTAATTCAATGACAAAGTATCCCCCTCCCGCCTCTTTTACTGATGTAACACTGCTCAGCCAGATCAGAAGGGAGGTGCCCAGGTAGACTGCAGAGAGGGACAAACTTCAATTAAGATAAGGGAAAAACCTGAAAAACTTGTCAAGGGGGGCAGGGCTTTCATTGTTCTAATAGGAAGAAGATTGTCCCCTTCTGTTATCTGTCTGGTCTATGGACTGGATTCCACATCTGGGAAGAGATGTCTTACACTAGGTAAAAGGGGCGGGAGGGGAAACTTTGCTTGTGAACATCTCATAAACCATAAAGGTTTGAGAGATAAGAATTATATCATTCTTCATGTTTTTTTAATGCCTACAAAATAAAATAAAGATAAAACTAAGTATTACTATCCCTTTAAAGTCTTAATGACAGTAGAGCAGGGCTACAATTATGTACTAAATAGATCATCCGCTGTAGTGCATTCCCCTGTGTGCAACCACTGGAGTTGGAAGCTAATGCCAGTGGAGCTGCTCTGTCACATTTATACATTCACCCACATATTTCTCTTCCCTCTGCATCACTGATGCAGTGAGGGTCAGAACAGAGCATGCTCCCTCATTTTATCTCAAAACATCCTCTTCACTTCACGTTTTTGGTTTATCCTGTGGTTACCATTATCTCAAGCAGAGCTCAGCTGGGAGGATAAGCATACAAAAAAACAGGAGCATGCTCAGTGCTCACTCACATTGCATCAGTGATAAAAGGGGAGGGGAGACATGGACCCTTCCTACTACTTTGCTCCTAGTCCTAGTTTTTAGCCTGGCTGTGTGGTAAGGCACTTTCTTTGGCATACTGCACATTTGTTTCTGGTAACCTTTAAATATAATACTTTTCTCAAGATAATGGGAAGACTGTACCACAAAAGTGGATTTTAATTGATTTAACAGACTCATTTGCCAGGTAAGTGTCCATCATCCAGCAGCTGGGTATATCTGACAACTGACTTTTTGCATTATATTTGCAATTTCATGTATATAGTGATATCTACAGTCTACCTCTACGTCACACCTCCTTACAACAAGTGGTAGAACTGAATTGCTCATAAGTGTCTCTGTCCCTGCCATTGTGTAAACTGAAATAATTAGAAATGGACTACAAGAGAGATGAAATGAAAATACACGCAGATTCTGGCAGCGTTCCAAGAAAGGTGAAGCCACCTAGTTAAAGGGATAGTAATGTCTCATAATAAAAGCAGCTCTAATTAATCATCATAGTATTTGGACTTTGGAGAGTGTTATTTCCATTCTGTCAGAGTTGTAGTTCAAGAGTAATTCAATGACAAAGTATCCCCCTCCCGCCCCTTTTACTGATGTAACACTGCTCAGCCAGATCAGAAGGGAGGTGCCCAGGTAGATTGCAGAGAGGGACAATCTTCAATTAAGATAAGGGAAAAACCTGAAAAACTTGTCAAGGGGGACAGGGCTTTCATTGTTCTCATAGGAAGAAGATTGTTCCCTGCTGTTATCTGTCTGGTCTATGGACTGCATTCCACATCTGAGAAGAGATGTCTTACACTAGGTAAAAGGGGCGGGACGGGAAACTTTGCTTGTGAATATCTCTCAAACCATAAAGGTTTGAGAGATAAGACTTATATTGTTCTTCATGTTCTTTTAATGCCTACAAAATAAAATAAAGATAAAACGAAGTATTACTATCCCTTTAAAAGCAAAACTCTTTATTGCAAACAAAATAAAACCAGACTTGAAGACCTCTTAAAACAGCGGGTCCGAGACTCATGCACACAGGACCTGAAGGATCTAACGAATTTCGCACTACAATGGGAGCTTACTCATAGACAGTGTCTAGGATGTCTTCAAGTCTGGTTTTATTTTGTTTGCAATAAACAGTTTCACTTTTAACTACACACCTTCATCATTCTTGGAGTGCCACCAGAATCTGTTTTTGGTTGTATATTTACTAGTAGGACTGGGGAACCTGAGTTGGCAGAGCATCCGAAGACACAGGTGAGTCCACTATGAATCGTGTAATATTGCTATGTGGAAGTTTTCGTGAAAAGCTATATTGCTGCTAGCGTTTGAAGCACCAATATCCCTTCTGAATATATGCAGATATACCTGACTGCTGTATAAAGTGCAGCTACCTGGGTAAGTCCTTATTTTAAACACATTAAGAATGACTGCTTCAGAATGTTAAAGGGGTAGTAACGTTTTAAAATAAAAGCAGCTACAATTATTCTTCATAGTATTTGGGCCATGGAGAGTCTTATTTCAGTACTGAGAGAGTTGTAGTACAAGAGTAATTGAATAATAGAGTGCCCCACTCCCACCTCTTTTACTGATGTAACGCTGCTCACCTCAGAGCAGCAAGGTGGTGTCCATATGGGTTGCAGAGAGGGACAATCTTCAATTAGCATAAGGGAAAAACCTGTCATTGTTCTCACAGTAAGAACATTATCCCTGCTGTGAGCTGTCTGGTCTTAAGACCAGATTCCACATCTGAGGAGAGCAGTGTTACATTAGGTAAAAGGGGTGGGAGATGGATACTTTATCATTCAATTACTCTTGAACTACAACTCTGACAGTATTAAAATAACACTCTCCATGACCAAAATACTATGACGATTAATTGGAGCTGCTTTGATTTTGAAACATTACTATCCTTTTAATGATGAGAAATGGTTAAAAAGGGGCAATACAGAGAAAACCAAAATAGTATTTGCATGAAACATTACTGTCTCTTTAATCCCTTGGATGCCAGACAAGTCTCCAACTAGTAGAGAAGCAATTAATCTAAAACATATATAGCATCCAAGGGGTTCATCTCTAATAGACTGCTATTGCAGAATTATCTGTCTGTATCTGTGTGTGTGTTGTTTTGAGTTTCAGAAAGCACTGCATGTGGGTTCGTGTGTGTCGGAGGTTTAGGGTGACCACATGTCCCTGATTGCCCAGAACAGTCCTGGATTTTAAATTTGTGTCCCTTGTCCCATGCAGCCCCCTTTTGGGACAATACAAAGTCCCAAAATGAAGACTCCAGAGCACAGAGTTCTAAACACTACAAGGAGAACTGCCCATTGCCTTCTGTGACAGGAAGTGATACCTCTGCTGGGCTACAAGAAAATGGCTTCCAGACAGTTCTAAACAAGAGAGAGAATTGAACATTGATCCTGAAATCAATCGAAAACTGCAGAGTAATTTTATTGCAGTAAAATACTAGTCTAAGGCTTTAGGTGTGAAGTACATTACCTTGTAGCCCACCTCAGGCATCACTTTAATATGCAGCAGTCAATAGGCAGTTCTCCCTCTAGTGTTTACAACTCTGTGGTGCGCTCTTCTCTCTGCATGTCAGAACTGAAATGTTGCCACCCTAGTTTGGGTTCATATGTGTGTTTATGTATTAATGTCGGCTTGGGGATTAATTTGCATGTTTGGGTTCACATGAGTGTGGGCTCACATGTTTGTGAGTGTATGTGTGTGTCTACATGTATGTGTGCCTTAAGACAGAGCTGTGCCAGTATTACCAGTGCTCAGTGATCAGTGAGGGTGTGGGGGGCTCTCTGTGCAGAATTGGGTATATGAGGAGTAGGATGCAGAAAAGTGTAAGTAGAAATGTGACAAGGAATTGAGAAATATGTTTGAGTGAGGTTCAGAGAGCTGTACGTAGAGAAAGAGGGAAGCAGGGAGAGGAGTGTATGGGAGGGTGTGAATTGGTATAGAAAAGTACTGTGGGGAGAACCTCTCTATAACCCTTCACCACTCAACACCCCCAACGCATACAGGCACAACCTCCTCACATACACACACAAGCCTCAGTGTCCTCAAACACCTCTAAGCTCCTCTCCACATCCAGACTATTGTATCTCCACTTATGTGCCTGCAGCACCCCTACATGTATCCATGACCCTCCCCTACATATCTAAACACCTATAACACCTCTCCCCACCTTCTTCCAGGAACATACACTTCTCAGTACCAGGTGTCTTTAAAGGGATAGTAATACTTAAAATGTAAAAAAATATATGTTGTATATGTTTATTCCCCTGAGTAAAACAAGGGTACTCCCACTGCTGACAGATATTTTATTATAAAATAACAGATCAAACTTGAATTTTTTAGGTCAATCTCACAGTGGCCTGAAAATTTACAGTGGCGCTGTTGCTACACCATCCTATGGAGATTTATGGTCTACAGACCAGAGCAGTCCATAGGATGGTGTAGAAACAGCGCCACTGTAAATTTTTAGGCCATTGTGAGATTGCACCAAAACAATTCAAGTTTAAGCTGTTATCATTTTTTAATAAAATATCTCTCAGCAGTGGGAGTACCCTTGTTTTACTCAGGGGGATAAACCCTACAATATATATTTTTTTACATTTTAAGTATTGCTATCCCTTTAAGAACCTCATTCATTTGTACACTGCCCACACGGTTTTATTGCATGACTGTTTACAGAACCTGAGGCCCCAGGCAAAATTGTAAATGGAGCCCCCCCCCCATATAGGAGTACATTTAGGATCTTCTAAGGTAAACTGGTAGCTTTCTGCTAAATATTGTAGGATGGAAGCCATATTGTGTATTGTGCTTGTAGAGCAGACTCACAAGTCTCATTCCTCCATGACCCAAGGTTTAAACTGATTCTTTTATAAGCAAATTAGACTATTGGGAACCAAAGATGGGACCATCTGAAAGAGATGACATATATGTCCATTCATTAAAATGTCCGTGGTTATTTGAATCCCACTCCCCACGTCTTACGTCCCATTTTATTGCACCCGTCAGTATTCCCTACTATATCTCCACACTACACTCCCAGACATGGACACCTCTAATCTCCCATCACATTAAACACTCTGGTCCCAGCCACTCAGGTGTAATGCGTTGAGCACCACTCTAAGAGGGAGATTTATAAAAATGGAGTTAAGCAAAAAGACACTTTAAAATGGCTATAACAGAGTCTTCATTAGTTATAAAAGTAAAAACGGCAGTTTCGGAGGGCTGTACGTCGTGTAGTACTTTTTTTTTTTTTTTTTAAATGGAGCAGCCAGTTTGTAAAAAGTTGCGCAGCCTATTTTTAAAGAAATGTCGCGAGTTGCAAAAATTTTGCTCCAGAATTATCGCTAGAATCTTAACGCCATGTATATGCTGTCCTTAAGCATTCCAGGCCTTAAAATATGCATAATAACGCCATATTTATAAAAATGTCTTTAATCATTCATAAATCAGACCTGGCGTTATATCTACTTGCCATGCCATAAGGACTGTTCCTTAAAAGGTATGAAGAACGTTTTTTATAAATCTCAGTCTAAGAGTTTCATCGTAAGTCGTGTCTCTGCTCAGCTATAGATACTTTTTTTCACCAATCAGGGCCTGATTTACTGCTCTGCCTCATCTAGGTTAGGCACTCTAGGAGATCTTAGCCCAACCCCTGATCATACCCCCACTGCTTTCATGACTCCAGCCCTAGCCCCATCCACTGTTACCTGGCACAGAAAATACCCTCAGCCTACAACATACAAACACAAACTGCTAACCATTGTTTGCTAGAAAGGTCTCCCATGCATTAAGAAGCAATGTGTTTGAGACTTGTCTAACATCCAAGGGGATGAGTAGTGGCAAGCAGAAGGATTATTCAACTCTATAACTAATTCAGAAGAGTAATCCTAAAGCGGGAGCAATGCTCTAGACACAACTGCAATAGAATGTGGGAGTGGTGAGCACAGCTGTGTACGGCCCATGACAACTCGGAACTCTGGAAAGTTTCCTGATGAGCCTAATGGGAAGTTTTGCTGACATTAGTTAGTGGAACAGTGGAAATTCTTTTGTGGTCTGCTGTTTATCTAATGAAGCCGGATCAGATTTAACAGACGAATTTGCAGCAATATCTGAACTAATAGGCTTCATCCGTTATTTAGTCAGGTGATACCATTCACTGGAATTCCTATATAGGAATATATCAGCTGAATCAGCTGATTCTGGTTATATTATTTCTAGTGACTTCTATGAATGAATGTTGTGACAGTTTCCTGTCCTTCAGCTATTTTGTTTGTCTGACGCCGGCTCAGAGTGTATAGCCTGTTTATGGCATCGGAACTAATAGGCCTCATCCGATCATTATGATTCAATTTATAATTATATGCATGTATATGTTAAGCTCATGTTGAGTTTGGATGTGTACTTTCATATATGAGATTGATACTGATGAAATGATCCGTATTGCGGTTATATCGATGCTCAGATGTTAAGATCTCAATAGCAACTGTGTAATCCTCTAATTGCCTAAGGATATATAGTCATATATAAAGAGAATCCACCTGTTGGAGACACTTGTTCATTTAAAGGGAACTACCACCCCGCAAAAACTTCATCTTATTTAAGGCTTCATCTGGCGACTAGCTGTTTAGTAGCGCTAGTCGCCAGAAATATTACCTGGTTTAAAAGATTTTCTACTTACTCTGAGGCGGACAGCAGCAGGAAGCACGGACATCTTGCCATAGTGATGCCCGTGCACCTGCGCTGTCAGTCCCTTTTGGAGCCGGACTGCTACTGTCCGCCTCAGAGTAAGTAGAAAATCTTTTAAACCAGGTAATATTTATGGCGACTAGTGCTACTAAGCAGCTAGTCGCCAGATGAAGACTTAAATAAGATTAAGTTTTTGCGGGGTGGTAGTTCCCCTTTAACATATTGGCAACTAGTAAGAAAGCCAGTATAGACGGACTAAAGTGCACCCAGCTACCCCGGCTGCTGCCCTGGAGCCGGGAGCAGAGACAGGACGTGAGCTGTCCCAAGCGGGGCAGCGCGTTCAGTGAGTCTCTACTGAGCATGACTGCAGTCACACACAGTAGAGACTCGCCAAACACACTGATCCTTAGTGGGGACCTCCAGACGGCTCACATCGAAGCTCCCTGTGTGCAAAACCACACATGCACAGTAGAGAGTCTCTACTGCGCATGTGTTGTTACGGCTCACAGTGAGCGACGCATTCTACCACTTTATGTTATAAGGAGGATTAGTGACTCACATTAGAGAACAGATCGGATATGACAGTTTACACTGTATCCGATCTAATGGGTTCTCCTTTTCCTGGTAGAATATCTCAAAATAATGATCCAGATAGTGATATAAGGACAGGAATGTGCTTATATTGTTTTAAATATACTTCACCATTTTTATTCGAATCATCAATAAATGTTATATTTTATCTTTATTTTTGTGTTTACTTCCCTAGATTTTTGGATACCTGAGGGATTAATAATTGGCCATGTGAGTGCTCAGTTATGCAAGGTATTTTTTCTGTTTCTTCTGTTGTATATCTGTACGTACAATAGATATCACATGTCTTTATATTGACAGATGTTAGCTTGTAACCCCACACCTCCCTCCTATGACTTGATTTACCATAGCGACATCAGCCTGGAAGATTTGCTTGATGAATTTGTTTTTGGAGGAATGGACGAGTTGTATGATGTCTCCGTGTAACGTATCTCGGTTTTTTTCCAGAAATCCTAAAAAGTTGAAAAAAAGAAAGACACACATATTACATAAACAAGGATTCAAGGAGCAGTAAACTTTTTTTTATCTAAAAACTGATGTCATAGGGATTTTGTGGCTGACTGAATTGGTGGTTCGCCCACGGCTGGGATATTTTTTCAGTCAAAAGTTATTACAGCTTAAACTGTTAGCAGCAGCCCCAACTAATGGGTGAAAAGCTAATTTTTGTTTGGGGAGGTGGGGTTATGTAGGGCACAGAACATGGCCTAAAGTAACCTCAACTGTCCAGATGAAGGGGTCATGCATGAGTGGAGGAATGACATTACGCACATGAGTGACCCCTTCATCTGAAGAGTGATTGGCTGAGAGGTGAGGTTCTCAATGCAATGGAGACCTCTCTAATATTCAAGGGGTACAGCGGCGTAACAATAGGGGTAGCAGGGGTTGCACCTGTGACCGGGCCCGTCACTCCAGGGGCCCGTCTGCCCCCTGCGACCCCCTCACCCACAGCAACTCCCACTATGGCCTCCGGCTCGCCATTCTATTAATACAGAGCGCTGGGAGATGACGTCATCTCCCAGCCTCTGCATTACTAGAGCTGCGCGTGGGAGATTCAATTCTAGAGATCTGTGCCGAAGGAGGCACAGATCTGTCAAGCCACGCCGCTAGACCACCAGGGACTTGAGGAAGGGGTATTGTGGAAGGGGTAATGTGGAGATGGGGGCATTGTGGAAGGAGAAATGTGGAGATGGGGGCATTGTGGAAGGGGAAATGTAGAGATGAAGGTGCATTGTGGAGATGAAGGGGGCATTGTGGAAGGGGCAATGTGCAGATGGGGGCATTGTGGAGATGAAGGGGGCATTGTGGAAATGAAGGGGGCATTGTGGAAGAGGTATTGTGGAGATGAAGGGGGCATTGTGGAAGTGGCAATGTGGAGATGAAGGGGGCATTGTGGGGATGAAGGGGCAATGTGGAGATGAAGGGGCAATGTGGAGATGAAGGGGGCATTGTGGAAGTGGCAATGTGGAAATGAAGGGGACATTGTGGAGATGAAGGGGGCATTGTGGAGATGAAGGGGCAATGTGGAGATGAAGGGGGCATTGTGGAAGTGGCAATGTGGAGATGAAGGGGACATTGTGGAGATGAAGGGGGCATTGTGGAAGGGGCATTGTGTAGATGAAGGGGGCATTGTGGAGATGAAGGGAGCATTGTGGAAGTGGCAATGCGGAGATGAAGGGGGCAATGTGGAAATGAAGGGAGCATTGTGGAAGTGGCAATGTGGAGATGAAGGGGGCATTGTGGAGATGAAGGGAGCATTGTGGAAGTGGCAATGTGGAGATGAAGGGGGCAATGTGGAGATGAAGGGGACATTGTGGAGATGAAGGGGGCATTGTGGAAGGGGCAATGTGGAGATGAAGGGGGCAATGTGGAGATGAAGGGAGCATTGTGGAAGTGGCAATGTGGAGATGAAGGGGGCATTGTGGAGATGAAGGGGGCATTGTGGAAGGGACAATGTGGAGACGAAGGGGACATTGTGGAGATGAAGGGGGCATTGTGGAAGGGGCATTGTGTAGATGAAGGGGGCATTGTGGAGATGAAGGGGGCATTGTGGAAGTGGCAATGTGGAGATGAAGGGGGCATTGTGGAGATGAAGAGGGCATTGTGGAAGTGGCAATGTGGAGATGAAGGGGGCAATGTGGAGATGAAGGGGGCAATGTGGAAGTGGCAATGTGGAGATGAAGGGGGCAATGTGGAGATGAAGGGGACATTGTGGAGATGAAGGGGACATTGTGGAAGTGGCAATGTGGAGATGAAGGGGGCAATGTGGAGATGATGGAGACATTGTGGAAGTGGCAATGTGGAGATGAAGGGGGCAATGTGGAGATGAAGGGGGCATTGTGGAAGTGGCAATGTGGAGATGAAGGGGGCAATGTGGAGATGAAGGGGACATTGTGGAGATGAAGGGGGCATTGTGGAAGTGGCAATGTGGAGATGAAGGGGGCAATGTGGAGATGAAGGGGACATTGTGGAAGTGGCAATGTGGAGATGAAGGGGGCAATGTGGAGATGAAGGGGACATTGTGGAAGTGGCAATGTGGAGATGAAGGGGGCAATGTGGAGATGAAGGGGGCATTGTGGAAGTGGCAATGTGGAGATGAAGGGGGCAATGTGGAGATGAAGGGGACATTGTGGAGATGAAGGGGACATTGTGGAAGTGGCAATGTGGAGATGAAGGGGCATTGTGGAGATGAAGGGGGCATTGTGGAAGTGGCAATGTGGAGATGAAGGGGGCAATGTGGAGATGAAGGGGACATTGTGGAAGTGGCAATGTGGAGATGAAGGGGGCAATGTGGAGATGAAGGGGACATTGTGGAAATGAAGGGGACATTGTGGAAGTGGCAATGTGGAGATGAAGGGGACATTGTGGAGATGAAGGGGACATTGTGGAAGTGGCAATGTGGAGATGAAGGGGCATTGTGGAAGTGGCAATGTGGAGATGAAGGGGGCAATGTGGAGATGAAGGGGACATTGTGGAGATGAAGGGGACATTGTGGAAGGGGCAATTTGGAGATTGGGGGCATTGTGGAGATGGGGGCATTGTGGAGATAAAGGGGAATGTGGAGATGAAGGGGCAATCTGGACATTGAGGGGCAATGTGGAAGGGGCAATTTGGAGATTGGGGGCAATGTGGAGGTGGCCAATGTGGTTGAGGAGGCCAATGTGGTCAGGGGGGCCCATAGCAATTCTTGCACCAGGGCCCGGTGGCTTCTAGTTACGCCTCTGAAGGGGTACAAATCACAATTTAAATCAAAGGGAATTTTGGAATGTTCAGCTCTCCCCTAAAGTGCACATGGTTTGCCCCAGAACTACTCCACTTTTTATTCTGAACATATGGCCCCAGGGCCAGTTAGCTATCGCTGCCTTTTTTAAAGGTAAAATTACCCTAGGAATAAATGTTTCTTTTGTTTAAGAGAATGATATATCTAGGTAGGTGTCCTTCATACAGCATCCAGGTACCCTATATATTGTATATTTGATCTGTCTTGTAGTGTACTGCCAGTTGTTTCAGTTTACAATCTGTTGAAGATTAGCATCCCTATCTCTTCATAATGACTTGGGTGATTCTGAAAGAGCTTTCAAGATTCTCTATATATTTTAGCCAGAGGCGTAGCGGAGGCCCCCGCAGCCCCCGCGGTGCGGGGGGGCCCCGCCAGCCTTGGGGGCCCCCACGAAAATGTACCACTCATATTCTATTGGAGGCCCCAGCCGGACATAGGGCCCCCAGGAGAACATTAAAGAGGCCCCCAAAAGTGAAAAGCGCAGGTCAGTATGCCGAGAGGCTTCACTTTTCACCAATAGACAGACTTCCTCCTCCTTTCTTTACTTTCCTGCTCTGCATGCAGCAGTGCGCCGCTACAGAGCTCAGACAAGTCAGCTGGTGCGAGGTGACGTTATCCTGAGCAGCCGCATGCTACGTCAACACGTAGCTTTCTAGCGCGGGCTGCTTAAAAAGTTAAGAAACTTGTAGCGGAGGCCCCCAGCCTGACTCAGGGGCACCCAGAAGTTTTGTCAGTACTATCACACTGGAGGGCCGCCAGAGTGAGGGGCATCCGAGTCCAGACTGCTTTGCCGAATGGCCATCGCTAAGGGGCGGGTGCAGGGGGGCCCTGGAATGCCTGACCTGGCCTGCCCATGTATTCCCCCTCCCGTATGCAACATATCTAGGAAGTCACACTGATGGGCTGCGGGCATAGTGTGTTGGCAGAAGAGGAAGAGAGACAGCAGGTCGCTGCGTCACATCAGTGATGACTCTGAGGAGCAGGAACAGAAGGCAGACTGAGCATGCAGAATGGCAGAGGGGAAGCAAGTAGGTGATTGGCAAAATAGGTATATTTCGTGGGTTTTTGAATAGGTTTAGCAGTAAAGGAATTCGTTTGAGTAAAGGAAGGGGCTAAATGTTTCACTATGAGACAGTGTAAATGACAGGGTGAAGAATTTGGGCACATCTGAGTTTGTTTATTGAAGTAGGTGCACCACAAAGGGGTGTCCAATGCATTGGACAGCTGTCTGCCACATAAAGGGTTAATGCTGCAGCACACTGACATATATGATTTATTTAAGCAGACCGGAATGGAGAGATCGTCTCTGACTCCTTTTTGAATGAATCTCTTTAAACTGTCAAATGCCTATTTGATCGGAGGAGGTAGCTGTTGGGTGATTTATTCAGGAAAATGAGTCTCTCCGTGACCGACCCGTCTGCTTGAATAAATTATATACAGCTTCAGCTGTGTTCTAGTAGGTGCTAAAATCATTAACTCTTTGTGTTCCCTCAGGACACCTATGGCTCCATCCCACTGGTAACTTTAAAACCACTTTATTTTCTCTTCCTCTCTCACCCTTCATACTATCACTCTCCTTTTCATCCTCATCCACTAGTCACCCTCCAATCTCTCAGCCCCCTTTGCACACTCACCCCCACTAGCACTGAAAGGGTTATGCTCCTGCACATTGTGGTATGTCGTCTGTTGGTGGGTCGTGGTAATAAATCCTCCAGGGATATGATTTGTACCTCCCCCCACCCCTGCTGCATTCCCAAGAGCTCCTCACTCTGTCTCTGACCAAAAGCAGCTTATTTACTGGTCAGACACACGGACTGAGAGACACGTGTTGTTAGGAAGCAGCTCTGGAGGATTTATGACCACTGTCCACAAAATGACTTGCATACTAAGACAGTGTTTACACACAATTAACCCTTTCAGTGTCCTAATGGTGAGAATGAGAACACACTGCAAAGCAATGTGTTGTTTAATCATTCTGCACTGAAAGGGTTAATATCAGTCTACACTGGGTCCTGCCCAGACATGGGTTGATAAGTAAGGAAGAGAAGGCTCTCTCTCAACCCATGTCTGTCTCTACCCATCCTTCTTCATGTCTTCCTTCCCCTTCTTCCATGCCTCCCCCCAATTCATGTTTCCCTCATCCTCCTGTCTTTTCTCCCCTTCCTTGCATATCCCCCCTTCATAGGTGGAGCAAGGCAGAGTTATCAGATAGTGTGTATGCAGTTCTGTGACTACCAGTGGGACAAGGCTAGGTGTCACACAGTGTATGTGCAGGTTTGTGACTACCAGTGAACAGTGAAACACGGCTGGGGTGTCCGTGTATGTGTGGTTCTGTGACTACCAGTGGGACAAGGTTGGGTGTCAGACAGTGTATGCGTAGGTTTGTTACTGCCAGTGAACAGTGGAACAAGGCTGGGTGTCACACAGTGTATGGATTTGGCGTGAGTAATGTGCGTATGTGTGCGCGTGCACACAGGATATGTATATAATTACTGTGTGTAACAGAACCACTTACCTAGGTAGCATACAGCAGTCAGGTATATCTATATAATTACTGTGTGTGACAGAAGCACTTACCTAGGTAGGAGTCCATCACACAGCAGTCAGGTGTATCTATATAAGTACTGTGTATAACAGAAGCACCTGCCTAGGTAGGAGTCCATCACACAGCAGTCAGGTGTATCTATATAATTACTGTGTGTAACAGAAGCACTTACCTAGGTAGGAGTCCTTCATACAGCAGTCAGGTGTATCTATATAATTACTGTGTGTAACAGAAGCACCTGCTTAGGTAGGAGTCCATCACACAGCAGTCAGGTGTATCTATATAATTACTGTGTGTAACAGAAGCACTTACCTAGGTAGGAGTCCATCACACAGCAGTCAGGTGTATCTATATAATTACTGTGTGTAACAGAAGCACTTACCTAGGTAGGAGTCCTTCATACAGCAGTCAGGTGTATCTATATAATTACTGTGTGTAACAGAAGCACTTACCTAGGTAGGAGTCCATCACACAGCAGTCAGGTATGTCTATATAATTACTGTGTGTAACAGAAGCACTTACCTAGGTAGGAGTCCATCATACAGCAGTCAGGTGTATCTATATAAGTACTGTGTATAACAGAAGCACCTGCCTAGGTAGGAGTCCATCACACAGCAGTCAGGTGTATCTATATAATTACTGTGTGTAACAGAAGCACTTACCTAGGTAGGAGTCCATCACACAGCAGTCAGGTATGTCTATATAATTACTGTGTGTAACAGAAGCACTTACCTAGGTAGGAGTCCATCATACAGCAGTCAGGTGTATCTATATAAGTACTGTGTATAACAGAAGCACCTGCCTAGGTAGGAGTCCATCACACAGCAGTCAGGTGTATCTATATAATTACTGTGTGTAACAGAAGCACTTGCCTAGGTAGGAGTCCATCACACAGCAGTCAGGTATGTCTATATAATTACTGTGTGTAACAGAAGCACTTACCTAGGTAGGAGTCCATCATACAGCAGTCAGGTGTATCTATATAAGTACTGTGTGTAACAGAAGCACTTGCCTAGGTAGGAGTCCATCACACAGCAGTCAGATGTATCTATATAATTACTGTGTGTAACAGAGGTACTTATCTAGGTAGGAGTCCATCATACAGCATTCACTTACGCAGCAGTCACTTATATTTCCTATCTACTACTTTTAGGAGTTTTTTTTCTGCTGGCATTTCTTCATGGTACAGGTAATTGAACGTCTTACCATGCTTAGAAAAAGTGCCGGCAGGGGACATTTATATTGAGGCCTTAGTTTGCCAGTGCTCTGCCTCCTTGTGTTAGACACTTTACCCTATGGTTCCTGTGTTCCACAAGGACTAAGAGAAAATGGTTTATCTGTCGGTACACAGAAATCTCCTTTTATCATTGTCCCCATGTAGCACTGGTTTGTAACTTTCTCAGACAGCTGAAAAAATAAAAAGGATGCACCCCAGAGGTTCTCATTGCAGTCCCCTGCTTCTGGGACTGGTTACATGTGAACAGGAGACCACTGCAAAAGCACCTGGCTTTCCAGGAGTGTGGTACAGTAACAGTACATAAAGGGTTAAAATGCAGCAAGCCTGCAATTTACTTCTGCTGAGAAATGTTTTTTGTTTTTGCCGATCCTAGCTCACACTGGAGTGAGCAACAGAAAAGGCTGATAAGGATTCTATCCCAGACTACCTTTAGAACTCCCCGTTATAAGAAAAACACACAGCCCTTGCTATGTACGTTCTCTATTGACACACATTACACTGCTTCTAGTGATGATCCCTATATACACAATATTATGTATTGTAACAGCAGAGGGGCAATCTGATCCCCACTATATCAGCACTAAAAGCAGTGCAAGTCTGTCAGCAGAGATGTCTTATGGAAAGCAAGGACTGTATGTTTTCTTATGATGGAGTGGTAAAGGGAGTACTAGGGAGATGATCCTTGTCAGCCCTGTCTGCCTGCCCTCCATGCTGCTCACACCAAACTGGACTCTAAGCGGTGAACTGCTGGCTGTTTGCTGTTCTTTAACCATGAGTGCCAGACGGATGTCCAGTCCTTTGGATACCTTGCTGATATTTAACCCCTTGAGTTCTAGACACTGGTCTACAAAAATGTGTGATTCAGAACATTGTTATAAATTATTTTAGCAACCACAACCTCTGCCAATGCCTTGATTTAATACCTCCATGTAACATGTTTGTAGCGCAAGTAAAATCACTCACTCTTTTCCCTTCACATCTGTTACAAGCAAATATATGTGCTTCTTCATGTCCTTGTGCCCACACCTTGTTTCTCTCACTTATTCCTTTTATTTTTAGCCTTTGTCACTTGCCTCTTTCCCCTTACGTATGCCACTTGCTCCTCTTACCCCCTTACCTCTCGCTTACCCCACCCCCCTTGCCTCTCACTTACCCCTCTCCCCCCACCACTTTACAACTTGCTCCTCTCTCCCCTCTTGCCTCTCACCCCTCTTTCTCTCCCTTACAGCTCCCATTTACCTCTTCCTGTTACCGCTCAACAACTTGGAGCAGGGGTGTACATTGTGAGGCCCACCAGCAGCTGTTGAACAACAAGTAACCATTGTCATCTGTAGTCCAACAACAACTGGAGGCCCTCAGGTTGCCCAGGTTTGCATTATAGGGAAAACTACAAAAAAAAAAAAAAAAAAAAATCTAAGGTGAAATTGGTTTAACAACAAACCCTTTGAATGCCAGGGGACTGAGCAATATATTGCTTTCCAATTACTTACCTCTCTCACACTCAAAGGTTGTGTTTATTAAAGAGTCAAAATATTTTTAAATGTACTACTTTGTAAAAATAAATATTATGGGGGCTTTTGGCCACCTAAATCCAATGGATATCTTATTTGCACTTCTCACCTAGTAACACCAGGATTTTGCTACTTGTGGCATATAATGGAGTATGACACTGGTGGTGGCATAAAACTCTGTATTTCTCTGGTGCTGGCATAAAAAGCTATTGCTCTAGTGGTGGCAAATAACTCTGTATTGCTTTGATGGTGACATATAATTGTATTGATGTACTGGTGACATAACTGTACTGATCTGGTGGTGACACATAACCATAAAATCTCGCGTATACTACACACAATTTTGCCCCCTTCACCTTATGTGAAGTGGGGGGTGCGCATTATACATTAAAAAAAAATGCCACTGCTGTACTGCTCGCCTCCTCTCCCACTCCGTAGTTCAATTTTGTTATCCTGACAGGGTCCCTGCGGGTGGCATGTTTGCATCTGCCGCCCTGAGGCCTCCAGGTCCTTGCAGGGCAATATCATATATATATAATTAGGGTTGCATCGATACAGATACTGGTATCGGTATCGATACCCGCATTTGCGCGAGTACTTGTACTCGCACAAATGTGGCCGATGCCAGCACCGATACCCGGTGTCAGGGTCGGTGCTGTAGAGAGGGAGCCCAGGGAGCTGCTCACAATGCTCCCTGGTCACCTTTCTCCCTCCTATAGCGTCAGTGTGTTGCCGATGGTTACCATGGCAATGCTCCGATGCTGACCTCTGCCGGGGCTCGTGAGAGAACAGCGAGCACCTGGCAGAGGAGGGTAAAGGAGGCAAGATGGGGCATCGAGCGGGTGGTGAAAGAGGCAGGGAGGGTGGTCAGGAGGGAGAAAAATAGGCAAAAGGGACTAAGAAAAAGAAAAAAAAAAAAAAGAGGCAAAAGGAGGAAAGATCAGGAGACAAAAGGAGGGGGACCAAGAAGAGGCAAAAAGGAGGGGGGATCAGGAGAGAGCGAGAGAGGCAAAAGGATGGGATCAAGAGTCAAGGAGGGGGAGAAAGGGGGTCAAAAGGGAGAGAAAAAGCCAAGGCAAATGGAGGGGGCTCAAGAGGGGGAGAATGAATCAAAAGGTGGGAATCAAGAGTGGGAGAAAGAGGCAAAAGGGGACAGTCAAGAGGTGGTGTGTGTATGTACGTGTGTGTGTGTGTATATATTTCAAGTACTCACCGATACATTTTTTTTTGCAGTCATTTGCCAGTTTTCCAAGTACATAAAGCATATATATATATATATATATATATATATATATATATATATATATATATATATAATATTCGCTTTAGGTACTTGGAAAACTGGCAGATGACCACAAAAAAAAAAAAGTATCGGTAACTGGTATCGGTGAGTATTTTTTTATTGAGCCTGATTCAGGCTCTGCTTTTGTGTAATATAGGTTATGTGTCAGGAATATGTTAATGTGTTAAATAAAACTTATCTATATTAACTCCTTGGAGCTTTGGGAACTTCTCTAGCACCCAAAGAGTTAATACAGACAAGTGGAATGTGTTTTATTTTGGGTTTGTTTTAGTCTGGTACCTGGATAATCCCTATGGCTGTTATGGTGCCCATCCATTTGAAAAGGGCGGGGTGGCAGGGGACTATGGCTGCTGTTTCCTCACTATAGCTTCTGAGTTTGGTATGACGCTCAGTAGAATTAAAATCTTTGCGTGCCAGAGGGCTGAGCAACACACTGCTGTGTATATACGTGTAAAAGCATATATATGACCTGTCCTGAACATAGCCAGTGTAAATTTGTTTTAGGATGTGTGCGATATTCATTTTCTGTTGGTTTATTTTTGCTATTTGCTTAGAAAAAGTTTGTATTTCTCATCATTGGCATTTTGCCAATTTAGAGACTGTGTAAGTAATTGTGTTGTACATCTGTACATATTCATGTGTGCTAGGAACGTTTGGATAATGGTTACTCCTTATGTCTATTCATTATTGTTATGGGTGTGGTTTAATAGAGGTGGGGCTTAAATTGGGTGGAGTTTAATAGAGGCGGGGCTAAGGGGCCCCTTCTTCGAGTTTGCAGGGGGGCCCCTGCATTTTGTGTTACGCTTCTGATTTTAGCTACTCTTTATTTAAAACTGTGGATTGTATTATTTAGATGTATTTATTTGTCAGTTTATGCAAGTCATGCAGTACTGGCTGGCACAGTCTGGTGTGTCAGATACTAACATTCCACTCTCCCTCCCAGCTGCTACTTCCAACCAGCAAGTACTGACTAATTTGCATAAACTGACAAATACATATACATACTTGGGAACTTTTAAAACAGGGCTACCCGGAGGGTAACCCTGTCAGCGCCGACCTGGGAGGGAAAATGACGCAATTCGTGTCATAAAAGGGGCGGGGCTTAGTCGTGGAGGGGGGGCGGGACACAAAAAAACCCTGCAAAATGTATCTAAGGGGGCGGGGAGTGGGAGGAACCAGGCGGGACGGAGCACAAGTGGGCAGAGTTTCTATTTAAACTCTGCCCACCCGGTAATCCGCACATTGCCCCGGAGACCCGGTAATTCAGTCTGAAATCCGGAGTCTCCGGGGCAAAATCAGAGAGTTCCCAGGTATGTACATATAGCTAAATATCTCAAACTATAGTTTTAAGTAAAGAGCCAATAACATAAACCTGTGTGATTTTAAAAGCCCTTTCAAATAGGGTGACCACATTTCAGTTCTGACATTCATGGACAATGCAGAGGGAAGAGTACACCAGAGTACTAAACATTAGAGGTAAAACTCCCTATTGACTGCTGCAAACGAAGGTGATGTCTGAGGTAGACTATAAGGTAATGTACTTTACACCCAAAGCCTTAGACAAGCATTGTACTACAATAAAATTACTCTGCAGCTCTCAGTTGATGTCAGGATCAAGGTTCTTTTCTCCCTCTTGTTTAGATCTCTGTCTGGAAGCCATTTTCTTGTAGCTCTTCAGAGCATCGCATCACTTCCTGTCACAGTAGGCAATGGGCAGTTCTCAAACAAAGGCGTGAAACAGGTGCTTCTCGTTACAACATTGTCAAAGAACAGCGTAGATACAGAATGGAATAATGGACTCACCGGCATTCCATGGGTGCTCGCCAAGAAACAGAGCTCCAAACACTGTGTAGAAAGTTCAAACAAATTTCAACGGTTATGGAAGCACTCCTCGTTTTGCAGGAAACAATAGTGATCACCTTGTAAAGGGACTAGCAGATCACATATGTCCATCTGTTTTTAAAAACACAGACTTTTTTCCTGCAAAACTAGGAGTGCTTCCACAACTGTTGGAATTTGAATAGACAGTTCTCCTTGTAGTGTTTAGACCTCTGTGCTCTGGAGTCTTCATTCTGGGAATTTGTATTGTCACAAAAGGGAGCTGTCTGGGACATGGGACACACATTTAACATACAGGAATGTCCTGGGCAGTCAGGGACACGTGCTCATCCTACTCTCAAAATCCCTGTCATTGTAAAGTGTTAGTTCCCATTTATGAGCCACTCAGGTCTATTGAAGTCTATTGTTTGCTGTGAAGAGGTGTGACATAGAGAGAGATAGAGAGAGAAAGAGAGTGAGAGAGAGAGAGAGAGAAAGAGAGAGAGATAGAGAGAGAGAGAGAGAGAGAGATAAAGAGAGAGAGAGAGAGAGAGATAGAGAGAAATAGATAGAGAGATAGAGAGATAAAGAGAGATAGAGAGATAGAGAGAGATAGATAGAGAGATAGAGATAGAGAGAGAGAGATACAGAGAGAGGGGATAGAGAGAGAGAGAGAGAGAGACAGATATTGAGAGAGATAGAGAGAGAGATAGAGAGAGATAAAGAGAGATATGGAGATAGAGAGATAGATAGAGATAGACAGAGAGATAGATAGAGATAGATAGAGAGAGATACAGAGAGAGATACAGAGAGAGAGGGATAGAGAGAGAGATAGAGAGGGATATAGACAGATAGAGAGAGAGAGATAGACAGAGACAGGTACAGAGATAGATAAGAGAGAGAGAGAGATAGAGAGAGACCCTAAACTGCTGTATGAAGGACTCCTACCCAAGTAAATAAATCTGTTATTAATCACATGACACAAACAGGTACTAGCAGGCTTATTCACATACCTTTAGTTTCATAGTAAACAATTCCAGCAAAGTGATTGATCCCAAACTGAGTCTCGTAGTTATTTTTTGGAGGGATATAAAAAGTATTCAGCTTATGCTGAGTATTCAGTTTATTTAGCATAGTTGTGTCTGTGCCCTAAAGGAACAAATGCAAAGATTATTAATTAAATAACGATGCACTGAATAATATCTAAGCAGCATTGCTGTGAATATACACTCAAACAATCATTTAACGTACGATGATCACTTTCCACCTATTAGCTATGTGCAGAATATCAAATTAACCCTTTCGCTGCTGGAAGGGTCTCCAATCTATTGTTTTGTATGTGTTGGAGACCTCTGTAGTATCCACTGAGTTATAGTAGACCGGTCATAAGAGGTAAACGCTGTTGTATTAACACTTTCAGTGCCAAAGAGGTATCCAACGCATGTGGCACTGAAAGGGTTAAAGATAATTAAAAAATAAGTTATATGCTATGTTAGCCATTTTTGTAGAAATGTTATGGCTTTAGCGATACTATGCTGGACCCGTCTCCCTAAGACAAGTTTAGTTTGTTTTATAGAGAATTAAAAATTGTGTATATATGTTGTACTAGCATTTTCTGTAAAATAAAAAGGTTTTAGGAGGCATAATGTAGTACTTTAAAGGGACAGTAATACTTGCAAATTACTAATCCCCATATTGTAGCTTTGTCAAAAAGAAACTTATTGCCCCCAGTGTCATCTCTCAAACCCTTATGGTCTGAGAGATAATAGTGCTCAAAGTTCCCTCCTCCCTCCGCCTCCCCTGACTTGAACGCTGAACGCTGACTGGAGGGATATCCGGTATTACTTGCATCAGGTGGCTCTGCAGCATTGCTGAGATCGCGTTTATAAAAAAGAAATCTTTCACTAAAACGGTCTTCTACGTGTGCTTACAAACCAAGCACAAACCAATCATAAATAGAAGACTGTTTCAGTGCAAGAATTCTTTTTTATAAATGCAATCTCGGCTCTGCTGCAGAGCTGCCTGATGCACATAAGACTGTCGTACGACAGCTTCCCCTGCAGTCAGCGTTCAGCATTCAGTCACGGAAGGGGAAGGTAGGGGGGAACTTTGAGCGCTATCATCTCATGTGGTAGGGTACTTGTTCTTTTCAGATGATTTAAATTAGAACATTTGGTGAGTGACTGAATAAATTCAAAGAAACAGAAATGATTTATTTTAACATAACATATTAATAGTGTTTATTAATTTATTTACATGTGTACCTTCTTTTTCTTTAATAAAGCATACTTAACTTGGTTTCACTTTCATTGATGTGAGTGCCCTCTACATGCAGTCTGTAATAACAGTCTACAACTGAACAGCTATTAAAAGAAGACAAGATAGAGTGTACTCAAAGACACACCAGTCAGTAGTGGAGCCGGACAGCAAGAGATATAAAATACAATTCTCTTTATTTGTGAGACTCAAAAAACAGCATACTGCAGGAGGTCGGGGGACAGGTAAAAGAACCGGACAGTTTAGCTTATAGCGGAACTACCACCTCCACTAAAGTCGCCCTGCAATACTTAGGCAGGTAGCGAATAGCTTACTAATCATTACTGTACCTCGCAAAAGTGCCCACAAATAAAGTTATCTTTAAGGTTCCGAGACTGACGGCCAGGTTACCGCAGCCTGTGCACCTGCACTGTCAGTCTCTTCTGGAGCCATCCGGGCCAGTGCAATGCCTGTGAAGGGTGAAGAGGACTGACAGTGAAGATGCGCATTAAAGATGTCTGCGGTGATGCCTGGCTTCCGGTCTCGGAAGCTTAAGGATTACTTTATTAGTGGGCACTTTTGAGAGGTAAAATAATGATTAGTATGCTAGTCGCCACCTGCCTAAGTATTGCAGGGAGACTTTAGTGGAGGTGATAGTTCCGCTTTATTGTGTTTTGTGCATCAATGCACTTAATCATAAACACAGTTCCCAGTCTTATTGCTAAGGTGAGCAACTCAGCACTGAAATAGTTGAATAGAATTGTTTATGCAAAATTTTGTTAGAATAACAGATGCACCACACAGCCCTGCTCAGTTTTTATTGCTCTCAACTATTTCAGTGTTGGTTTTCTCACTGGACCTCACTTCAGCGGTAACACTGCCAACTGGCAGCTGCAAAGGCCAATAAGATATTGGCATGTATTAAAAGGGGTATTGACTCAAGGGAGGAAGATATAATTATGCCTCTTTACAGGTCCATGGTAAGACCCCACCTAGAATATGCTGTTCAATTCTGGGCTCCCTTTCTGAAGAAGGACATTATGGAACTAGAGAGAGAGCAGAGAAGGGCTACAAAACTAGTAAGGGGAATGGAATGTTTTAGTTATGAAGAAAGGCTAGAAAAGTTAAACTTGTACACACTAGAGAAACGGCGTCTTAGAGGGGATATGATAACACTATACAAATATGTTCAGGGCCCATACAAAGGGCTCTCCAAAGACCTGTTCATTAACAGAACAGTACACAGGACAAGGGGCCACCCGCTTAGACTTGAGGAAAGGAGATTTAATCTACAACAGCGGAAGGGTTTCTTTAGAGTAAGGACAATATAGGTATGGAATTCACTGCCTGAGGAGGTGGTGTTATCAAATACATTAGATGCCTTTAAAAGAGGCCTGAATACTTATTTAAAAGAGCATAACATAGAGGGCTATGTACGTTAGTATCGGGATGAATATTTAGTTGGGGCTTGTTGATCCAGGGAGAAATCTGATTGCCATTTGGAATCAAGAAGGAATTTTTTTCCCCCCATTCAAGGCAGTATTTTAAATTGCTAATTGAGGAGGGGGGGGGTTTGCCTTCTTTTGGATCAACGATGGTAAACAGGAATAGGAAGAGGTTGAACTAGATGGACGCAAGTCTTTTTTTCAACCTAAATTACTATGTTACATATGAGTAAGATGACACATGAAACGCGTTGGGCTTAACTGCACTATGTTAACCTGTTTTTCCCACTTGCAATATGCTACTATTTAATCCTCGCATATAAATAGCATTGTTTTTAATCTCTGGCTAACTAGCTCCTTCTGAATTGATTGTGGAGTCCTTCACTTGAGTTTAAAGCCACACAGATGCTTTTTTGGAGCATCACTGACCCTACTGGTAAAATATTTGATCTATGAGTAAGAATCCATGTGTTTGGGGAATTTGCTATTTTTTTGCAATCTATCTCCTTGAGGGGGTTAAGTAAATTATCTGTATCTGCAAAAGATGGTTAGAACGTTGTGTCTTGTTCTCAAATAAACAGAGATTGCCATTAGTGGGGCACAAGCAGAACTCTTATGTTTTCAGATACAGTTGAGCAGCAGACTGTTTTTAGAGACTGTGGATAGAGGGCGCATGTGTTACTAAAAATGGAAAGAAGAGAAGAACTGAAATAAGTAATACATTCATTGTATGTATTCATAATTAAAGAAAAATAAATCTGTCCTATTAAAAATTAGAAAATTCAAATTATAAAATTTTTTTTAACGCTTTGGGTATTAAAAATGTATTAAACTCACATAGTGAATCACACATAGTTAGCATCCAACGTAAGACAAAGCACTCTTAAAATTCAACTAGTTAAAGGATTAATATTCTTTTTATGAAAAGACATGTATTATTGTATACGGCCACTGCTGGGGATGCTTCATTCAAAAGTTATTACAACTCAAAGTGGCTGATACATTCTATTGAGGGCTGTAGTATCAGGTTCAGCTCTCCCACAGAACAATAGAAAAACAGTTGCTCTCTCAAGGCTCCAGGTGATGTTGATACTTACAGTTTAATTTAAAACAAAAACAGAAACAGCAGCAGTAACAATATTTTTTGAATGAAGCATCATCCACATACCTGGGAACTTTTGCTTCTTGAACCCCCAGAGAGGGTTTATCTGGTGTGTTTGGCGGATATAAATTACGTGATTCGTGTAACAAAAAGGGTAGGATTTAGTTGTTGGTGGGGGCTGGATGAACAATCTATGTCATAAAGTAGGTGGGAAATGGGAGGAATGGGAATGAGGAGAAGTGGGTAGGATGGTGGGATGAATGGGGTGGGAATGAGGAGAGGTAGATGGGATAGTGGGAGGGACAAGGTGGGAAGAAGAAGAAGTGGGTGGGATAGTAGGAGGAACAGGGTGGGAAGGAGGAGAAGTGGGTGGGAAGTGGGAGGAACAGGGTGGGAAGGAGCAAAAGTGGGAGGAACAGGGCGGGAAGGAGGAGAAGTGGGTGGGAGCTGTACAGAACAGGGTGGGAAGGAGGAGAAGTGGGAGGAACAGGGCTGGAAGGAGGAGAAGTGGGTGGGAACTGTACAGAACAGGGTGGGAAGGAGGAGAAGTGGGTGGGAAGTGGGAGGAACAGAGTGGGAAGGAGCAGAAGTGGGTAGAGTTTCCTGAGAAACTCCCTACCACCGGAGACTCAGCATCTGTTCCCAGAGACTGAAAAAAGGAGTCTACGGGGGAGATCCGGAGAGTTCCCATTTCCAATCATTCAGCAGTGGAAGTACTCAGCAGGGAATTCCCTAAAATATGTGTTTTTCATAATAAATCATAACTTCTGCTTTAATGACCTAAAACAGTTGCTCTTATATACCTTGGGAAACTTGCTCTCCTCATCAATGAGCGAGATGATGTTCATGGGTTTGATGGCGATCATGTCCAGTGCATCTTGATTGTCAGTGAACTCGATGTGCTGCCAACTTATGTTCTCCAGGTTATATTCCTCCTGCTCCAACTTGAAGACGTGACGCACAAAGAACTGCTGTAGGTTCTCATTGGCAAAGTTTATACAAAGCTGCTCAAAACTAGGGTAGAACCAGAGACAGGTTGTAATAAATATCCATTTTTAAGGGATAATATATTTGAGATACAAAAAACCCACTCATAGCAATGTGTTAGTTTTCAAAGAGATAAAGAGGCAGCATCCTATCATTCAAGGACTATGTTTGTCAGAAGCCGTCATGTGCAGTAGAGACGACTGCGCACACTGCAGTCATGCGCAGTACAGACTGCCCGTGCTGCGGCTGATACAGAGTGGGGCACTCCGAATTCAGACCGGTCTGTGTTTGGAGTGCCCCACTCCGTATCAGCGGTGGCGCAGGCAGTCTCTACTGCGCATGACTGCACAGTGGCCGTTGCTGTGTGGCACTGTGGCCCGTGTACACGGGCTCTTCAACTAGTAGGGTGCATAAAATACTTTTTAAAATGTTTGGTTTCTTCTTAAAGAAGAGCATTGATTGTGTATTCCCTGAAATTGGCTTCTATAGACTTCAAAACATAAAAGCAATCTCCCATGGTGCCGATGTAGGCAGTGAAGTCACCCAGCCTTGTAGATCACTGTGATCTGCAGGGCAAAACAATAGGTTGAGGAGTTTTGAGCTTTGGTGGCACAATCTAGCCTATACAAAGGGTCTTCTATGTACTCTAATCTGCCCTTTTAATAAACACAGCCTTTGGGAGCTTATTCCTGACAATCCTAAGTGGCAGCACAATGTTAAACAAAATATACAGTAACTTTTTTCATATTTTAACCACTATATGATTTTGTCTGGTGACTAAATTCAACTGGTTTCCTCTTCCTTCTGCCACATGTTCCCATTAAACATGTCACTGCTAGTGGGAAAGATAACATGACTTTATATAACCATGACCTACTGTTATGGCATATCCCTTGACTAAATATTGTATCTTCTGAATGTTTGTGATATTGCTGTAATGCATTCTTTCTTACCAATAAAATTGTTCCCAAAAAAACAAACAAAGGGGAAACATGGGTCGCTAAGGGGTTACGTGTAAACATTTCAACAATGTATTACGTGGGTACTCTGCTCGGTTCAGTCATAGCGATCTGACCACGTGTGTAGAAATGAGAACTTAAAGGGATAGTAATACTTTGTTTTAACTTTATTTTATTTTGTAGGCATTAAAAAATATGAAGAATGATATAATTCTTATCTCTCAAATCTTTATGGTTTAAGAGATATTCACAAGCAACGTATCCCCCCCCCCTTCAACCAGCACAGAAGGGAGGTGACCAGGTAGACTGCAGAGAGGACAATCTTCAATTAAGATAAGGGAAAAACCTGAAAAACTTGTCAAGGGGGGCAGGGCTTTCATTGTTCTCATAGGAAGAAGATTGTCCCCTTCTGTTATCTGTCCAGTCTATGGACTGGATTCCACATCTGAGAAGAGATGGCTTACACTAGGTAAAAGGGGCGGGGGGGATACTTTGCTTGTGAATATCTCTTAAACCATAAAGGTTTGAGAGATAAGACTTATATCGTTCTTCATGTTTTTTTAATGCCTACAAAATAAAATAAAGTTAAAACAAAGTATTACTATCCCTTTAATCCTCTGAGTACCAGTGCGGCACACTATTGACTGACAAGCACAGCAGCAGAGGAAGAAGATGTAGTGTGTGACAGTCATAGTGGAGAGGATGTGGCATTCGCTCCACTATGAGTGTCACACAGTGCACTGCCTTATGACGCTGCTGCTGCTGTGCTTGTCAGTCAATGGTGTGCGGCTCTGGTACTCAGAGGATTAAGTTCTCATTACTACACACATGTGGTCAGATCGCTATGACTGAACGGAGCAGAGACCCACATAATATATTGTTGATGTTTAAATGCGACACTTAAGCCTGCGACATGAGAATCTTGCCCTTTTGATGTGGGCGAGCTTCTCATGATGCCCTTTTCATGCTGGTGACATGTTTAAAGGGATAGTAATGTTTCAAAATAATTGCACATCCAATTATTCTTTATCATTTTTGGACCATGTAGAGAGGTATTATCATTCTCTATGGCGTGTAGTTCCAGAGTAATTGAATTATAACATTTCCCCTTTTACCTAGTGTAAGCCTCCTCCCCTCAGATGTGGAATCTGGTCACTTGACCGGACAGCTCACAGCAAGGGACAAATTTCTGGCTATGAGCATAAGGAAAACCCCGCCCCCTTGAAGGAGGTTTTTCCTTTATGCTAACAGAAGATTGTACCTTGCTGTGATCCATACGGATGGCTTTGCTGTGGTAAAAGGGGTGGGAAGGGGACACTTTATGGTTCAATTACTCTGGAACTGCACATCATAGAGAATGATAATAACGCTCTACATGGCCCATAAGTTATAAAGAATAATCAGAGCTGCATTTATTTTGAAACATTACTATCCCTTTAATGCACTGTTGTGTTGGTTGCCCAGTAGAGGGTGACATTTTCTTAGTGAACTAGAATCACCAGTCTTCAGATTACCTGTTTACGGTGAAATTCTCAAACCCAAATATGTCCAGCAGACCAATGGACCTTCGGACAACTTTAGGTTCATTAGAAACAGGCCTGTAGATGGCAGCATTGATCTTCTCCACAATCCATACAAACAATCTTCCATATATTCCCTAGAACAAAAACAGATATATTTGGATCTTAGCGATTTTTTTTCTTTTGTTCATGACTCGTTCTGTAGAAACTAATTAGGGCTGTATGTTCAAAAGGACAGTGGAGGAATTCTGGGACAAACCAAATGCACAATAAGGAGGAACTAAAAATTCCCATTGAATTAAATGGGGATTTTAACCTTTTGAATGCCAGCAATGTGTTGTAGACCTCTAGGGCATTCAAGGGGTTAAAATCCCCATTTAAATCAATGGGAGTATTTTGGGAATTTTTAGTTCTCCCTACCGTGCAACTGGTTTGCCCCAAAACTCCTCCACTTTCCTTTTTTACATACAGCTTTAGGAAGCTCAGGAAGCTTTAGAGGTGAAGTTCTGGAGCAGCACATTTGCGCGACAGGGGACATTGGAAATTCCCATTGACTTAAATGTGCCTTTAACCCCTTAAGGACCAATTATGTGCCAGGATCTCCACGGCTGTCCTGCACTTAAGGGCCAGTGACAGTCCTGGAATGTCACAGAATTCAGGGGTCCCTGCACAGCTGCACTCCGCTCAGGGACCCCTGATTCCAATGGCGAAAAAAAAAATGCTGCACAGCCGGTCCTTAAGGAGTTAAACCCTGTGAATGCTACAGTGGTCTAGTAATGTGTTAGAGACCCCTCTAAAATTCAACAGGATAGAAGCTCAACTTGAAGGAAAATTAACATGTATCTTACTATGGTCAGAAAATACTGATAGCCCCTGTGAATTTTATCACCAGAAACAGAAGTAGCTGGCTACACAGATAATCTTTTATCACGTTATATACCCTTCACGGGATAAACCCAACCATAGGTGAATCATAATTATCTTTGTCTAGGGTTGCCACCTTTTCTTACAAAAAATACCAGTGTTTCCTAACACTGTTTAAACATCTGGTACAAAAATTTCTGAGGTGAAAGTTCCCCTTTAATAAGAGCCTCAGAAGTGATACTGCTGTATTGTCTGTAATTGTCCCGAGATAAAACAACAGTCTTTCTGAATACAAAAGCGGTTGGTACTTATCACAAAACATTATCTTCCTTAGCTCTTGTCTTTCATTACATAGAGCACAAATATAGCCAAATGGCATCTCTACAGTGACGTCAACACATGCATTCAAAAAGAACGTTTAGAATTAGATTTTAGGGATGTAACATAAAATAACAAATGTTTGTTGATGCTGGCTGGAAAAGTATGTGATGTTTAGGTGTCAGTGTTTCTTTAAAAGATGTTGCACCCCTTATTTTGACTAGCTCATAGGGTTTTTATATTGTTCTTAAAGGGATAGTAACACTTCGTTTTATCTTTATTTTATTTTGTAGGCATTAAAAAAACATGAAGAACGATATAAGTCTTATCTCTCAAACCTTTATGGTTTAAGAGATATTCAGAAGCAAAGTACCCCCCCCCCCCTGTTCAGCCAGATCAGAAGGGAGGTGCCCAGGTAGACTGCAGAGAGGGACAATCTTCAATTAAGATAAGGGAAAAAAGCTGAAAAACGTGTCAAGGGGGCGGGACTTTCATTGTTTTCATGCAAAGAAGATTGTCCCCTGCTGTTATCTGTCTGGTCTTACAACCAGATTCACATCTGAGAAGAGATGGCTTACACTAGGAAAAAGGGGCGGGAGGGGGAAACTTTGCTTGTGAATATCTCTTAAACCATAAAGGTTTGAGAGATAAGACTTATATCGTTCTTCATGTTTTTTTAATGCCTACAAAATAAAATAAATATAAAACGAAGTATTACTATCCTTTTAAATATAATTGCATATAGTAACCGTATACCACCGTAAACACATCATTTCTAGTATAATCTTTTTAATTAAAATCTTAAAATCTCCTCATCTGTTTTGTTGCACGTCTCTGTATATTTTCCAGTTCAATAATGCCTTTTCTTAACCGTTTGAGTGCCAGAGGGGTAACCATGCATTGCTCTGCAATGCATTGTGCACCCCTCTGGCACTCAGAGGGTTACCTGGTGCCCGATACTGTACTCCAGATTCCAGCAGAGGCCTTATCAACGTTTTATAGAGAGACTAGCACTGCACTAGCTTACAAGGGATATTTTCCATTCATTGCCATTATTACACTCTTGTTTGAAAGTGCATTTGAATGGTCATCTACTAGAAAATGTAATTCAGCTGCTGTAAGAGCCACTAATATGCTTTTGTATAAAAAGCCTTTTAGTGGCTCTTACAGCAGCTGAATTACATTTCTAGTAGATGGCCATTCAAATGCACTTTCAAACAAGAATGTAATAATGGCAATGAATGGAAAATATCCCTTGTAAGCTAGTGCAGTATGACATGGTATTTGACCAGAAAACCATGTTATTAACTTGCTATTTTTCAATGGGAGGAAGAATCCATTTTCCCCCACCTATTTGCATCATGAATATAAAATGAATGTTTGAAGCTCAATCTTCCTTCTGCATTGGGACGTGACATAAACAGGAAAATAATCCTTGTATGAAATATAACTGTTCTTTTTGTTTAAAGGGATAGTAATACTTCGTTTTATCTTTATTTTATTTTGTAGGCATTAAAAAACATGAAGAATGATAGAAGTCTTATCTCTCAAACCTTTATGGTTTAAGGGATATTCACAAGCAAAGTTTCCCCCTCCCGCTCCTTTTTCCTAGTGTAAGCCATCCCTTCTCAGATGTGGAATCTGGTTGTAAGACCAGATAGATAACAGCAGGGGACAATCTTCTTCCTATGAGAACAATGAAAGCCCTGCCCCCCTTGACAAGTTTTTCAGCTTTTTCCCTTATCTTAATTGAAGATTGTCCCTCTCTGCAGTCTACCTGGGCACCGCCCTTCTGATCTGGCTGAACAGGGGGGGGGATACTTTGCTTGTGAATATCTCTTAAACCATAAAGGTTTGAGAGATAAGACTTATATCATTCTTCATGT